>NC_069468.1:17500000-17580000 GCF_026875155.1 Cherax quadricarinatus
CTTACCAAGGCTTACGGAATGATCAGGCCAAAACCAATTCTTCTACCATCTTCAGTGTTACTGTCGACTGAAGAAGCCGGTTTTGCAGGCGAAACGTTTCTGCAATAAAGATACACATGTGTCTTATTTGTCGACATGTCGGTATTGTACACCAACAGTAATATAAAACCCACAGGAACCTGTAGACGAGTAAGACACATGTGCATCAGGGCCCTTTGACTGCTAGGTGAACAGGGGTAACATGTATAAGGTGACTTACCCAGCCGTCTCGACTCACTGATTTTGACCCCGTGGCCTTCACTTGTGATCCGAGTGTGCTACCAGCGAGCTCAACGCTACCTGCTTCCATATATCGCATCGTGATGTGCGTAAATAAAATCTGCAAAACAAGAATCACCGTCAGATTGCAAAAGTTTGCGAAGCAATAGCCATTCTTGTGCTCCACCTTGGGAAGTAAACACATAAAGGTTCACAAATGCAAGAAAACGCCGCTATGTTACGACCGGATGTTGAAAAAGACTGTCGCGGGGAATTTGCTGCAATTGCATCTCCCGTTACCCAGGAGAGAATACCCGGCAACCCGCAACTGTGTCGTAATCTCTAAGGTAAACGAATGCAGCATAAAATCGCCAGATTCCGCATTAATAGTTATTGAAACTGCTTTTGTTTTGGGTGTTGCTGTTCTGACCTCTTTCTCTGTGACTTGCGTCTCAGACGGTCCCACACCCCATTCCACCTCCCTATCCGTCCCTCCCTCAGTCACCTCATCCCCTGTCCTTCCCAGCCCCTAGCCGTCCTTCTTCACATCACCACCACTCCTCCATTGTTGTAAAAATAACCAAACCGTGAGTGCTGACACATAAAAGTCTATTGTTTGGGACATCCTTGTTTTCTTGTGCCTGTCCGTTTGTCTGTGGCATCGTGTTCTGTCTGGAATGGTGCCGCCCATCTCCCACCCATCAACTACCCATCAACCACCCATCTCCTACCCATCAGCCACCCATCTCACCGCCGTTAACCGCTCTCATCCTTCCAAATCACTGGCATCAACAACACTAAGGATAAGGGTAGAAAAACAGATAGGAGTGTGCACCCTCTCTCTCCTCTCTCTGCCATCCTCCTAGGCAGTGTACACTCTCCTCTCTCTGCCATCCTCCTAGGCAGTGTACACTCTCCTCTCTCTGCCATCCTCCTAGGCAGTGTACACTCTCCTCTCTCTGTCATCCTCCTAGGCAGTGTACACTCTCCACTCTCTGCCATCCTCCTAGGCAGTGTACACTCTCCACTCTCTGCCATCCTCCAAGGCAGTGTACACTCTCCACTCTGCCATCCTCCTAGGTAGTGTACACTCTCCACTCTCTGCCATCCTCCTAGGCAGTGTACACTCTCCACTCTCTGCCATCCTCCTAGGCAGTGTACACTCTCCACTCTCTGCCATCCTCCTAGGCAGTGTACACTCTCCACTCTCTGCCATCCTTCTAGGCAGTATGTACTCCCCTTCTCACTTTTCCATCCTCCTAGGAGTGTACACTCTCCACTCTCTTGCCCCTCCTAGGCAGTGTTTATGTTGCCACCTTGCCTCTATGTACTCCCCTTCTCACTTGTTCTTCCTAAGTGTGTACTGCCGCTCTCTCTGTTGCCCCTCCCAGGCAGTGTGTGTTGCCCCCTGCCTCTATTACGCCTCCCAGGCAGTGTGTACTGCCGCTCCCTCTATTGCCCCTCCCAGACAGTGTACTGCCCCCACCCTCTGTTCCCCATCCCAGCCAGTGTGTACTCCCTCCTCCCACTGTTTTCACTCCCATGCAGCACGAAGGTATGGAATATTGCGAGAGAATCACGATAAGGAGACAATGGAAATCCCATTACCAAGAACGAGGCTGTCGCTCCAAGGTAAACGTATTACTTAAAAATATTACTAAATAACTTCGAAGTAAAAGAAAAAAAAGTGGAAATTTACCGACTACGATAATTATATGAGAAATTTGCTCCGTCATTCTCTTTAGAAAGTTCTTACGTGGGAACACCAGTCGATAGGTCGCTTCTCCAAGATCTTCTTTTGAGTAAAAAAAAAAAGGAGATGTATGAAATGCATGCGATAAATCGGAAGGGGAATGCAGGTAATAACCGGTTTTAAATATAATCAGGCGGATCCTTCTCCACGACATGTCTAGGAGGATGGGAAGGTAACTGGTTCCAGCATCAACTCCTTGGCACATGCGCCAGGTAGATATTTTTCATGTGCTGAGGAGATACAGTGCGCAGATCCAGCCTATCTTCTTGATATTAATCACAGACGTTATTTCACACAGCCAGTCTTCTTAATCACAGATTTCATTTCATTCTTGTCAAGACAATTAAATGGGTGACTGATGAAGCTACTTAACCCGTAAACTGTCCAAGCAGATCTACGATCACATGTGTAGCGCTACAAAAGTAGATCTACCTTCTTTTTTTTACATATTTTCAAATATAACAACAAAAAAAAGTAGATCAAAGTTTTTTACACATTTTCAAATGTAAAAAAACAAAAAGAAGATCTATTTGTTTTACTTACTTTCAAATGTTGAAAAAACGTATATATACGTTTGGACCGTCTACGGGTTAAACACTGAAAATCGGACATCGTGATGTCTACCGCGCCCAGAGGTAAAGTGTGGGCAGCTTTGTTTATCGAAGTTTCCCTCTGAGCGCAGCTCTTTTAACCTTCTCTTAGTAATAATGGTAGAATTATCGACAATATGTTATGTACAAGGACACGGGTCCAACTAATGCGACATTTTATTGTGGCAACTTCTCGCTCTCCAGGATCTTTGTCCAGCCGTTATCAATAATACAAGGACACAGAGGGTATACAATGGTACCGTTGCGGAAAAAAATTCCTCTACTCTCTCCTGGGCAGAAATAATACCCAGGAGAGAGGAAGTATTGTTTCCCCAACTCTACCACGTGAAGTAAAAAAGACACTGTAGTAGTAGAAGTAGAAGTAGCAGTAGAAGTAGTAGAAGCAGTAGTAGAAACACTAGTAGAAGCAGTAGTAGAAGCAGTAGTAGAAGCAGTAGTAGAAGCAGTAGTAGAAGCAGTAGTAGAAGCAGTAGTAGAAGCAGTAGTAGAAGCAGTAGTAAAAGCAGTAGTAGAAGCAGTAGTAGAAGCAGTAGTAGAAGCAGTAGTAGAAACACTAGTAGAAGCAGTAGTAGAAAGCAGTAGTAGAAGCAGTAGTAGAAGTAATGATTGCTAAATGATGACAGTGTTCATTGTTTGGAATATAATTCTTACTAATACATCAGAAATGACAAAGTTTATTTTGTTTAATGGTGTCTGAAATTGCAATTAATGATCCAAGACATTTACATCTGCGGATATAATAAAATAACTTACGTTAAGCGCTGAGCCCATGTGGGTCATTCAACGCAAGACGTACTGGAGGCTTGACCCTCCGTCTGCTGGACGCGAGACATGCGTTTCCTATTTATACTCACCTATGCGTCTTCGGAAATTTGCTTCTTTGATCGCTAGGCGGCGGGTGTCATTGAATTTCATTAAATGGCTGAGGAAGTACCTGTGCTGTACACATGTGTTGTTTAACTGGAACAACGCAAGTGTACAGCTAGTGTACAGCACGGAAACTCCTCCAACCAACTAGTATTATTGTTATTATTATTGTTATTACATTAAGAGGAAGTTCTAACCCGCAGGGGTCATGTAGCGTCTGGAGAAGGGAGGTAATCAGATTCGATCCATCGAAGGGAAGAGTAAAATCAGTTCCGTGCATCAAGAATCCGTCATCACCATCAATGCATCCTTCACTCCACCAAGAACGTCAGGGAACACAAAAGGTCATGTCTCCCTCAGAAATTTCTTTTTTTCGAAGAGGGAACAGATCACGAGGGCGTCTATGTATTATTACCGCACATTATGAGGGAATATTAACCTTAATGAGTTACTACTTGCAGTGCCCCAACGTATGCTCATATCTCCCACGTGTTGAAGGGGATGCTGAGGAGTTCCTCTGTTGCAGTAATGTTGCCAGCGTTGCGTCAGAGCAACTTGGTAAGTGATAGAAGAAATGGGATCAGGTTTCACAATGGTTAATCCATTCTGTTGCGTCGGTGTTGGAGTTGTGTTATTTGTGTGTACTCACCTAATTGTGGTTGCAGGAGTCAATATATGTGTGTGTGTGTGTGTGTGTGTATGTGTGTGTGTGTGTGTGTGTGTGTGTGTGTGCACTCCCATAGTTGTTGTTGCAAGGGTCGAGTCACAGCTCCAGGCCCCGCCTCTTCATTGGTCGCTACTGTGTGTGTGTGTGTGTGTGTGTGTGTGTGTGTGTGTGTGTGTGTGTGTGTGTATTTGTGTTTATGTGATTACTTATTTTCAATTACCTTTCCTTGTAGTTAAAGAAGCAGAACTAGGCTCGTAGTGTCCTGTTTTCATTCATCAATTTGCCACAACTCTGTTTTTTCAGCGCTTGTAGTAACTACCGTATTTCGCGGCTTATAAGACGCAGCTTATATTCTTGTTTTAGTCTCAATGGCTCAGCATCGGACGTAACTAGGAGAGCTACAGCCCACCCCATACCCCAAACATAGAGCTCCCATCACTGACCTTCAGCTTATAGGACGCAGGGTGGTTTTTGGAGACATTTTATGGGGAAAAAAAATGCGTCTAATTAGCCGCGAAATACGGTACTGCCTCCCCTTGTGCTTTTTACTACTAAATATTTCTGAAGACAAATTTATAGTATTCTTTGTTAGCAGCGGGATGGATTGCCAGGTTTAAAACAATTAACCGCACAAACAAAACAAATCCTCTGTGTTTATTTACTGATAAGCATATCCCTGTGTGTATATACGCGGCTCCTCAGTGGATATACATCAGGAGGAATACACATGTGGATACTTATGTATACATGCGTCTTTTCATCCGTATCAATTCATAATCTTGTATGTAGGGTGTCGTGTTAGTAATTTTATTCAGGTATACAAAAATACAGTTACATAGATTATCATACATAGCAGCATATGTGTAGAGAACCTAGGATAACCTAATACGTTTATTTATTTATTTATTTTATGTCTTTGCAAACAGTACATTGAGATTTTGTATTTACAATAGTGGGTTGCAATGCAAAGACAGCCTCTATTATGCATAGGCATTATGGGCCAACTTAACATTATTGGCTTACAGACTACTTAACACTAAGAATTATGTCATAGTTGTACAGTAGATTATTAATTTTAAGTGAATCAAAATTTGTATAAGACAAAAGATATATTCATCTATTCAGAAATGCTTTTTGTGAAAACAATGATTCAGTTATATTCCTGTCAACAATGGATAAAAGGTTCAATGTGATTGTTGAAGTTATGATGTGGGAATAACATAGGTGAGTATGTGTGTACTGAGTATTTAGCATTTAGTCTAGGGTGATTAAGTGGCTTTTGAGAAGTCTTAAATTGATTTTCAGACTGGGTTACTTTAGTATCTTCTGGTAATGAATTCCAAATTTTGGGGCCCTTTATGTGCGTAGAGTTTTTACAGTGTGATATAGACACGAGGTATATCAAAAAGAGATTTGTGTCTTGTGTTGTGGTCATGTGGTTAATATAATAGGTTAATATAATAGGTTAATGTAATAGGTTAATATAGTAAGTTAATATAATAGGTTAATATAGTAGGTTAATATAATAGGTTTATATAGTAGGTTAGTATATAGGTTAATATAATAGGTTAATATATAGGTTAATATATTAGGTTAATATAATAGGTTAATACATAGGTTAATATAGTAGGTTAATATAATAGGTTAATATAATAGGTTAATATAATAGGTTAATATAGTAGGTTAGTATATAGGTTAATATAATAGGTTAATATATAGGTTAATATAGTAGGTTAATATAATAGGTTAATATAGTAGGTTAGTATATAGGTTAATATAATAGGTTAATACATAGGTTAATATATTAGGTTAATGTAATAGGTTAATATATAAGTTAATATAATAAGTTAATATAATAGGTTAACATGTTAATATAATATGTTAGTACAATAGATTAATATAATAGGTTAACATAATAGGATAATATAACCCAGTCAACTACACGAGGGTCATTTAACAACCGCATGCCACCTGTACATCACCAGTCAATACAAATGGATACACATCTCTAGGTGTATATATATATTTATCATGTTTCATGTATCCAAGTTACTTTCACAGATGTTTATGCTTTCCTCTCCCCTCAAGGGAGGCTCCTTAACGCTGGTGAGGGGCTCTTGATCAAGGGAATTGGATCTATGCTCCAGTTCCATGAATGGAGCCTGAATACCTTCCCATCCCTCCCCCCACAGGTGCTGTATAATCCCTGTGGGTTTAGCGCTCCCCATGATTATAATAATAATAAATATAATAATAATAATAATATAATTTCCTTTATTGCAATCTAAACGATTGTTTTTTTCCTGTCTCCCTAAATTTATATCTTGCCACACATTTTAACTCAGATAACTTATATCGAATTTTTTTATTATTTTTGCTATTATTATTATTATTATTATTATATTATTTTTATTTTATTATTATTATTATTATTATTATTATTATTATTTTTGCTATTATTATTATTATTATTATTATTATTTTTATTATTATTATTATTATTATTATTATTATTTTTATTGTTTTTAAATAATAATAATATTAATAATAAAAATTAATATAATAATAATAATAATAATAAAAATTTATAATAATAATAATATATTATTAATTATTATTATTATTATTATTATAATCATTGGGAAAGCACTAAGCCCGGAGAATGAGAGGTTCAGTATTCAGGTTCGAATCCTTGCATCACGAGAACTTAATTAACATCAAGTCGTCTTGTGCAGCATTTGGGTATCTTTATTCCGGAAACGTTTCGCCAGTCAATGGCTTCTCAGTCCAATGCAGAGAAAAGTGAAAGATGACGAGGAGTTTGAGGTAATCAGTCCCTCAGCCTGGAGTCGATGTGTTCAGGCTGAGGGACCGATTACCTCACATTCCTCCTCATCTCGGACTGAAGAAGCCACTGCTTAGCGAAACGCTTCCAGAATAAAGATACCCGAATGTTACACAAGCGTCCCATTTATCAAATGTTACACAAGCGTCCCATTTATCAAATGTTACACAAGCGTCCCATTTATCAAATGTTACACAAGCGTCCCATTTATCAAATGTTACACAAGCGTCCCATTTATCAAATGTACAAAAAGCGTTTCCCCTTTATCAATGTTACAACAAGCGTCCCATTTATCAAATGTTACACAAGCGTCCCATTTATCAAATGTTACACAAGCGTCCCATTTATCAAGTTGTCGGTTCTGTAAACTATTTATCCACACTAAGACGTCCTCTTGAAGGGACTGTAAGACTCCTCTTGAAGGGACTGTAAGACGTCCTCTTGAAGGGACTGTAAGACGTCCTCTTGAAGGGACTGTAAGACGCCCTCTTGAAGGGACTGTAAGACGCCCTCTTGAAGGGACTGTAAGACGTCCTCTTGAAGGGACTGTAAGACGTCCTCTTGAAGGGACTTTCAAAAACGTCCTCTGAAGGGACTGCAAGACGTCCTCTTGAGGGGACTGTAAGACGTTCTCTTGAAGGGACTGCAAGACGTCCTCTTGAAGGGACTGTAAGACGTCCTCTTAAAGGGACTGTAAGATGTCCTCTTGAAGGGACTGCAAGACGTCCTCTTGAAGGTACTGTAAGACGTCCTCTTGAAGAGACTGCAAGACGTCCTCTTGAAGGGACTGTAAGACGTCCTCTTAAAGGGACTGTAAGATGTCCTTTTGAAGGGACTGTAAGACGTCCTCTTGAAGGGACTGTAAGACGTCCTCTTGAAGGGTCTGTAAGACGTCCTCTTGAAGGGACTGTAAGACGTCCTCTTGAAGGGACTGCAAGACGTCCTCTTGAAGGGACTGTAAGACGTCCTCTTGAAGGGACTGTAAGATGTCCTCTTAAAGGGACTGTAAGATGTCCTCTTGAAGGGACTGCAAGACGTCCTCTTGAAGGGACTGTAAGATGTCCTCTTGAAGGGACTTCAAGACGTCCTCTTGAAGGGACTGGAAGCTACTTTACATAATAATTTTCCGCTTCCATCAGTCTTCGAAGAGGACGTAGGCACATTTAGGCAAATTTCCTTACATCTCCTCCCGCTGTTTACCTGGTAGTGAATAGATGCTCGTGTATTTGTTGACGAAGGTGCGTCTCCTCGTGGGTGAAGGAACATAATAACCTCAAAGGAAATGAGCCCCAATGCTTGGCTGTCTTAAGAGATCCTGAGTTATCAATCCTCCTGGGGTTACTAATCCCAACATCACCTTCTTCTGAGATAGAACACAACGGTCTATCATTGTAAATGGTTAGGTATGGTTTGTCTGGAAACAGGACAAGTCTTTCCTGACGCGGGCCTTAGGTGATGACCCGCAGCTGGAGCTTTTAGTCATCTGACCGAGTCCTTCCACTGGCTTACCTCTCCACCCCTTTAAGGATTATGGTTATTATAACCATTTTATAGCTCTTCCTTCTAAACAATATTGTAATTCTTATTATGCACATTTTTTTGTTGTTTTATCTGCTGTTTACCATCATGTATGTCATTCCTTGGGGGGGGGGAACTCAGGCTATATAACACAGACAACCCGCACATAGAAGAGAGAAGCTTGCGAGGACGTTTCGGTCCGTCGTGGACTATTTACAAAGTCACTTGGTCTTGGACCACTGTCAGTCACTTCTATGTGCGGGTTATTTGTGTTTTCTTCCAGTCACGGTATTGTGACTTCTTGTTCTTTTCAGCCTATATATTGTACATTGTTGTCTGAAATTAACCCATAAGTTTTTGCCTGGCTGTTTTACTTATCTAGAGCTCTGTTTTTATGGCGTTTTATTGATTTTACTCTGGTTTTCCTATATCCTATCATTCGTGTGTGGGTTCCTCACTTTTAGGTTGAACCTTGAGCTTTCTTTAACGCTTCTTATTTCTTCTTTGTTGTCAGAAATTAATAACGGATGATTCCCAGCACCTCTGGGTTAAGTAGTTAATCATGCCCTGTGGGGCATCCTGCTCAGTTTTCCTGTGTTCTTGACATTCTCTCATCCCTTCCTATCTGTGGGTAACATAATGTCTTAGTTGTGATGAGGTGTGTGTGTGTGTTTTGTGTGTGTGTGTGTGTGTGTGTGTGTGTGTGTGTGTGTGTGTTTTGTGTGTGTGTGTGGTGTGTGTGTGTGTGTGTGGTGTATGTGTGTGTGTGGGGTGTGTGTGTGTGTTGTGTGTGTGTGTGTGTGTGTGTGTGTGTGTGTGTGTGTGTGTGTGTGTGTGTGGGGTGGTGTGTGTGTACTCACCTAATTGTGGTTGCAGGGGTCGATTCATAGCTCGTGAGCCCCGCCTCTTCACTGGTCTCTACTAGGTCTTCTCTCTCCCTGCTCCATGAGCTTTATCGTACCTCTTCTTAAAATATTGCATGGATCCTGCCTTTACTACATCACTTTTCGGATTATTCCACTTCCTGACAACTCTATGACTGAAGAAATACTTCCTAGCATCCCTCTGACTCATCTGAGTCTTCAATTTCCAATTGTGACCCCTTGTTGCAGTGTCCCATCTCTGGAATATCCTGTCTTTGTCCACCTTGTCAATTCCTCTCAGTATTTTAAATGTCGTTATCATGTCCCCCCCCGCCCCTCCCTCCTGTCCTGCAGTGTCGTCAGGTCGATTTCCCTAAACCTTTCTTCGTAGAACATACCCTTAGCTCCGGGACTAGGCTTGTTGAAAACTTTTGCACTTTCTCTAATTTCTTGACGTGCTTGACCAGGTGTGGGTTCCAAACTGGTGCTGCATACTCCAGTATGAGCCTGACGTACACGGTGTACAGAGTCTTGAACGATTCCTTACTGAGGTATTACTGAACGCTATTCTTAGGTTTGCCAGGCGCCCATATGCTGCAGCAGTTGTCTGGTTGATATGCGCCTCAGGAGATGTGCTCGGTATTATACTCACCCCAAGATCCTTTTCCTTGAGCTAGGTTTACAATCTTTGTCCACCTAGCCTATATCTGTCTGCAGTCTTGTTTGCCCTTCCCCGATCTTCATGACTTTGCATTTGGTGGGGTTGAATTCCAGGAGCCAGTTGCTGGACCAGGCTTGCAGTCTGTCCGGGTCCCATTATAGTCCTGCCTCATCCTCATCCGATTTAATTCTCCTCATTATCTTTACATCATCTGCAAACAGCGACACTTCTGAGTCTATCCCTTCCGGCATGTCAGTCACATATACCAAAACAGCACCGGTTCTAGGACTGACCCTGTAGAACCCCTCTCGTCACAGGCGCCCACTCTGACAACTCGTCGCTTACCATGACTCGCTGATGCCTTCCTGTCAAGTATCCTCTGATCCATTGCAATGCCTTCTCTGTTATACTAACTTTCGCACCAATCCCTCGTGTGGAACTGTGTCGAAACCCTTCTTGCAGTCCAAGAAAATGCAATCTACTCATCCCTCTCTCTCTTGTCTGACTGCTGTCACCTTATCATAGTACTCTAGTAAGTTTGATACACAGGATTTCCCATGCTGGTTGCCGTTGATAAGCTCATTCATTTTTATGTGGTCCATCACTCTTCTGATAATCTCCGTGACTTTGCGTACAGTACATGTCAGTGACGCCAATCTGTAGTTTATGCTATGTGTGACTCCTTTTTTTTTAGTGTACTCACCTATTTGTACTCACCTATTTGTGGTTGCAGGGGTCGATTCATAGCTCCTGGCCCCGCCTCTTCACTGATTGCTACAAGGTCCTCTCTCTCTCTGCTCCATGAGCTTTATCATACTTCGTCTTAAAACTTTGTACGGTTCTCGCCTCCACTACGTCGCTTTCTAGGCTATTCCACGGCCTGACAACTCTATGACTGAAGAAATACTTCCTAACATCCCTTTGATTCATCTGAGTCTTCAACTTCCAATTGTGACCTCTTGTTTCTGTGTCCCCTCTCTGGTACATCGTGTCTCTATCCACCTTCTCTATTCTGTGCAGTATTTTATATGTCTTTATCATGTCTCCCCTGACCCTTCTGTCCTCCAGTGTCGTCAGGCCAATTTCCGTTTACCTTCGTAGGACAATTCTCTTAGCTCTGGGACCAGTCTTGTTGCAAACCTTTGCACTTTCTCTAATTTCTTGACGTGCTTGACCAGGTGTGGATTCCAAACTGGTGCTGCATACTCTAGTATGGGCCTAACGTAAATGGTGTACAGAGCCTTGAACGATTCCTTACAGAGGTATCGGAACGCTATCCTTAGGTCTGCCAGACGCCCATACGCTGCAGCAGTTATCTGATTGATGTGCGCCTCAGGAGATGTGCTCGGTGTTACACTCACCCCAAGATCTTTTTCCTTGAGTGAGGTTTGCAGTCTTTGACCACCTAGACTATACTGTGTCTGCGGTCTTCTTTGCCCTTCCCCAATCTTCATGCTCTGCATTTGGCAGGATTAAATTCAAGGAGCCAGTTGCTGGACTAGGCTTGTAGCCTGTCCAAGTCTCTTTGTAGTCCTGCCTGATCATCGACCGATTTGATTCTCCTCATTAACTTCACATCATCTGCAAACAAGGACACTTCTGAGTCTATCCCTTCAGTTATGTCATTCACTTAAACCAAAAACAGCATAGGTCCTAGGACTGACCCCTGTGGAATCCCGCTAGTCACAGGCGCCTACTCTGACATCTCGTCAAGTACCATGACTCGTTGTTGCCTCCCTGTCAGGTATTCTCTGATCCATTGCAGTGCCTTTCCTGTTATGTGTGCCTGATCCTCTGGCTTTTGCAGCAACCTCTTGTGAGGAACTGTGTCGGAGGCCTTCTTGCAGTCTAAGAAAATGCGGTCTATACACCCCTCTCTCTCTCTTGTCTTTCTTCTGTCACCTTGTCATAAAACTCCAGTAGGATTTTCCTTCCCTGAAACCATGCTGGTTGTCGATTATACACTTGTTTCTTTCCAGGTGCTCCACCACTCTCCTCCTGATGATCTTCTCCATGACTTTGCATACTATACACGTTAGTGACACAGGTCTGTAGTTCAATGCCTTATATCTGTTTCCTTTTTTAAAAATTGGGACTACATTTGCCATCTTCCATACCTCAGGGAGTTGCCCAGTTTTAATGGATGTCTGGAAGATCTTTGTTAGTGGCACACACAGCATCTCTGCTCCCTCTCTAAGGACCCACAGAGAGATGCTGTCTGGTCCCACCGCTTTTGAGGTATAAAGTTCATATAGCAGCTTCTTCACCTCCTCCTTGGTTATGTGTACCTCATCCAGCACTTGTTGGTGTACCTCCCTGTTCTGATTTCCTGAGTCCTACTGGTTTCCACTGTAAATACTTCTTTAAATCTCGTGTTGAGCTCCTCACATACCTCTCGGTCGTTTCTTGTGAACTCCCCATCACCCTTCCTCAGTCTGATTACCTGGTCCTTGACTGTTGTTTTCCTCCTGATGTGGCTATACAACAGCTTCGAGTCAGAACTGACTTTCGATGCTATGTCATTTTCATATTGTCACTGAGCCTCCCTTCTTATCTGTGCATATTCGTTTCTGGCTCTTTGGCTAATTTTTTTATTTTCCTGAGTCCTTTGTCTTCTGTACCTTTTCCATTCTCTAGCACACCTAGTTTTTGCCTCCTTACACCTTTGGGTGAACCAAGGACTCGTTCTGGTCTTCCCATTATTTCTGTTTCCCTTGGAACAAACCTCTCCTCTGCCTCCTTGCATTTTGTTGTCAGGTAGTCCATCATTTCTTGTACTGGTTTTCCTGTCAGTTCTCTCTCCCACTGAATGTCTTGTAGGAAGTTCCTCATGCCTGAGTAGTCCCGCCCTGCTACTCTCTCCAAATGTAGCTCATCTATGTAGTCAAAGCACAGAACCACATGACCACTAGCTTATAGGGGCCTTTCATACATGATATCCTCGATGTTCGAACTACTCAAGGTGAATACAAGGTCCAGTCTGCTGGATCATCCTCACCTCTCTCTCTGGTAGTGTCTCTAACATGTTGATGCATGAGGTTTTCCAGTACCACATCCATCATCTTGGCTCTCCATGTTTTGGGACCCCCATGGGGCTCCAGGTTTTCCCAGTCAATCTCCTTGTGATTGAAATCACCCATAACTAGTAACTTTGCTCCCCCCATGTGAGCTCTTCTGGCCACCTCGGCTAATGTGTCGACCATTGCTCTGTTGCTCTCGTTGTATTCTTCTCTTGGCCTCCTGCAGTTCTGTGGCGAGTTGTACATTACTGCAATTACCCCCTTATGGCCCTCAAACTGGATTGTTCCTACTAAGTAGTCCCTTTCGCCCATGCCATCCATTCCTTCCATTTTCTCAAATTCCAATTGGTTTTTAATGAGCAGTGCAACTCTTCCTCCCCCTGTCCTTCCCCTGTCTTTCCTGAGGATTTGATATCCAGGTGGAAAGATTGCATCTGTTATCATCCTGGTAAGTTTTGTTTGTTTGTGTGTGTATGTGTGTGTGTGTGTGTGTGTGTGTGTGTGTGTGTGTGTGTGTGTGTGTGTGTGTGTGGTGTGTGTGTACTCACCTAGTTGTACTCACCTAGTTGAGGTTGCAGGGGTCGATTCCAAGCTCCTGGCCCCGCCTCTTCACTGGTCGCTACCAGGTCACTCTCCCTGAACCATGAGCTTCATCATACCTCTGCTTAAAGCTATGTATGGATCCTGCCTCCACTACATCGCTTCCCAAATTATTTCACTTCCTGACTACTCTGTGGCTGAAGAAATACTTCCTAACATCCCTGTGATTCATCTGTGTCTTCAACTTCCAACTGTGTCTCCTTGTTGCTGTGTCCCATCTCTGGAACATCCTGTCTTTGTCCACCTTATCAGTTCCTCTCAGTATTTTGTATGTTGTTATCATGTCCCCCCTATCTCTCCTGTCCTCCAGTGTGTGTGTGTGTGTGTGTGTGTGTGTGTGTGTGTGTGTGTGTGTGTGTGTGTGGTGTGGTTGTGTGTGCGTGGTGTGTGTGTGTGTGTGTGTGTGTGTGTGTGTGTGTGTGTGTGTGTGTGTGTGTGTGTGTGTGTACTCACCTAATTGTACTCACCTAATTGTGGTTGCAGGGGTCGATGCTCAGCTCCTGGCCCCGCCTCTTCACTGATTGCTGCTAGGTCCTCTCTCTCTCTCTGCTTCCTGAGCTTTATCATACCTCTTCTTAAAACTATGTATGGTTCCTGCCTCCACTACTTCACTTGCTAGGCTATTCCACTTCTTGACGAAATACTTCCTAACGTCCCTGTGACTCGTCTGAGTCTTCAGCTTCCAGTTGTGACCCCTTGTTCCTGTGTCCCCTCTCTGGAACATCCTATCTCTGTCCACCTTATCTATTCCCCGCAGTATCTTGTATGTCGTTATCATGTCTCCCCTGACCCTTCTGTCCTCCAGTGTCGTCAGTCCGATTTCCCTCAACCTTTCCTCGTACGACATTCCCCTGAGCTCTGGGACTAGCCTTGTTGCAAACCTTTGTACTTTCTCTAACTTCTTGATGTGCTTGACCAGGTGTGGGTTCCAGACTGGTGCTGCATACTCCAGTATGGGCCTAACATACACAGTGTACAGTGTCTTGTGTGTGTGTGTGTGTATGTGTGTGTGTGTGTGTGTGTGTGTGTGTGTGTTTCTTCATCAAAACGTGAGATATGATGAAGACTTCCTTCTTGATAGCTTTTTATATCTTGGCTTTAGTAATAGAGACTTTGTGTGAGTAATTTAGTCTGGCCTCGGTGAGAGTCTCAGTCATTTCCCGTTTTCAGTGTTGCTGGGAGAGGGGCGAGGGAACACCACCAGTAAGTTGACCTCTGGCCCGTCGGTGACTTGCTGGCAGCTTATCAAGGTGAGCAGCATTCAGCTGCTTCACCTGCCCTCCTCGCGCATGAAACTACACGTACCGTAAAGAACGAAAATGATATCCAGCACTTCTTCAGAATACAAGTACTGCCCTCCCCACCTCCTGAACTAAAGACCGGCTTATCAGTATCTTTGAGTTTCTAGGCCCATGTATGTTACGTTCTTCACACTTGAAGAGTACATAAATACTGAACATTATTTGTTTCTACTTTGATCGAACACTCGCACAGTCTTGCTGAATGCTCAAGCCCCTACTATTTAAAACCTCTTTCTCGAATCCTTTCAACCCTAATGTAAGTTACTGCTAGGTTTTATATAATAAGATATCACAAGGATCCCAATGGAAATAAGTCACTTTGGCTTTCTTAGGGGAGTTATCCTAGGTAATATTTACACATATTATAATTGTACTTATTTATACCTGTACCTAAATAAACTTACTTCTAAAGTCCCTTCCCACCATCCACCCCAGATGTACCTAACTTCTTTCACCCTTTCTAAATGATCAAACCATCTAAATATCCTCTACATTTGCTCTCTGAATTATACCCTGCACACCCCCCACCATTACATTGTCTCCCCTCATACATAACATTCACAGCACACATTGTTCCGAAACAGCCTCCTCCTCCTCCTCGCTGCAGCTTTCAAAGATTATGCCTCACAATACAAAAGTATTAGCAACACTATATCCTGATACATTCACTTCTTCCAGCCAGTGATAAGCTCCTCTGAAGTCTAGCAACCATCTTGCCCTAATCTAGGATTCACGAACATAAAAAAATAACTTAGTACATTATAAACAATTTTGAAGATACAGATAAACAGTCCGAGTGATTACTCAATTATTATTATTATTATTATTATTATTATTATTATTATTATTATTATTATTGTTGTTGTTGTTGTTGTTGTTGTTGTTGTTGTTGTTGTTGTTGTTGTTGTTGTTGTTGTTGTTGTTGTTGCTGTTGTTGTTGTTGTTTTGTTGTTGTTGTTGTTCATACATCTCCTGAATGGGAAATAATCAAACTTAACCTAAGCAAGGAAAGATCAGCTTCCATTCCTTTTGAAGAACGTGCATAGCATTTCAGTCTTACTGTATATGAACGGATCCTTGCGTATAGTTAATAGTGTAATAACTCAGACTTGGGGGTGTTATTAAGTCTCCAGATTCCTGCAGCCCCCACGAAAACTGTGACCTGAGTGAGCGAGAGGTCAAGGGAAACCGGGCTGGAGGGGGAGAGATAGAGTAGGTCTGCCAGAAAGCGATACTGCTCCCTCCCTCCTCAGAGCCTAATAGTTTAATCATCTTTATTATGCACCTCCATACCCATCCTGCTGGAGGTAGCCAAAAGATTACAGACGTACATAATGGGCTTAGGGACTGGAACGCAAAGTTTTGATAACTGAACAAGTTACCGTGGTAATGAACTGTTTACATGTTCATATCTGGTCACAGATATGAACATGTCTGCCTTCGACACAGTTCCTCACACGAGGTTAATGCAAAAGCTAGAGGATCAGGCACACATAACAGGAAAGGCACTGCAATGGGTCAGAGAACATCTGACAGGGAGGCAACAACGAATCATGGTAAGCGACGATGTGTCAGAGTAGGCGCCTGTGAGGAGCGGGGTTCCACAGGGGTCAGTCCTAGAACCGGTGCTGTTTTTGGTTTATGTAAATGACATAACGGAAGGGATACTCAGAAATGTCCTTGTTTGCAGATGATATGAAGTTAATGAGGAGGATAAAATCGGTCGAGGATCAGGCAGGACTACAAAGAGGCCTGGACAGGCTACAAGCCATGTCCAGCAACTGGCTCCTTGAATTTAACCCTGCCAAATGCGAAGTCATGAAGATCAGGGAAGGGCAAAGAAGACCGCAGACTGAGTATAGTCCAGGTGGCCAAAGACTGCAAACCTCACTCAAGGAAAAAGATCTTGGGGTGAGTGTAATACGGAGCACATCTCCTGAGGTGCACATCAATCAGATAAGTGCTGCAGCATACGGGCGTCTGGCAGACCTAAGGATAGCGTGCTGTATAGTCCTTGTGGCTTAGCGCTTCTTTTAGGATAGCGTTCAGTAATACCTCAGTAAGGAATCGTTCAAGACTCTGTATACCATATACATCAGGCCCATACTGGAGTATGCAGCACCAGTTTGGAATCCACACCTGGTCAAGCACGTCAAGAAATTAGAGAAAGTGCAAAGGTTTGCAACAAGTCTAGTCCCAGAGCTAAGGGAATTATCCTACGAAGAAAGGTTAAAGGATATTGGCCTGACGACACTGGAGGACAGGAGGGTCAGGGGAGACATGATAACGACATATAAAATACTGGGCGGAATAGACAAGGTGGACAAGGACAGGATGTTCCAGAGATGGGACACAGAAACAAGGGGACACATTGTAAGTTGATATCTCAGATGAGTCAAAGGGATGTTAGGAAGAATTTCTTCAGTCACAAATTTGTCAGGCAGTGGAATAGCCTAGAAAGTGACGTACTGGAGGCAGGAACCATACATGGTTTTAAGACGGGGTTAGATAAAGCTCATGGAGCAGGGAGAGAGAGGACCTAGTAGCAATCAGTGAAGAGGCGGGGCCAGGAACTATGACTAAACCCCTGCAACCATAAATACAGAGTACACACACACCACACACACACACACACACACACACAACACACACACACACACACACACACACACACACACACACCACACACACACACACATGCACACACATATATATAGCTGCAAGCCTGGTCTAACAAGTGGCTCCAGAAATTTAACCACACCAAATGCAAAGTCATGAAGATTGGTGACAGGCAAAGAAGACCACAGACAGAGTACAGGCTAGGGGGCCAAAGACTGTAAACCTCACTTAAGGAAAAGGATCTTGGGGTGAGTATAGTACCGAGCACATCTGAGGCGCACATCAACCTAATAAATGCTGCAGCATATGGGCGCCTGGCAAACCTAAGAATAGTGTTCAGTAATACCTTAGTAAGGAATTGTTCAAGACTCTGTACACCGTGTACGTCAGGCCCATACTGGACTATGCAGCACTAGTTTGGAACCCACACCTGGTCAAACAGTCAAGAAATTAGAGAAAGTGCAAAAGTTTGCAACAGGACTAGTCCCTGAGCTAAGGGAAATGTCCTGCAAAGAAAGGTTAAGGAAAATCAACCCGACGAAACTGGAGGACCGGGGGGAATAAGGGGGACATGACAACAACATGCTGCGAGAAACTGACAAGGTGAACAAAGACAAGATATTCCAGAGATGGGACACAGCAACAAGGGGTCACAATTGGAAGTTGAAGACTCGGATGAGTCACAAGGGTGTTAGGAAGCATTTCTTCAGTCACGGAGTTGTCAGGAATAATCATAAAAGTGACGTAGTAGATGCAGGATCCATCCATTCTCAGTCTTAAGTCAATAAAGTTCACTTGACGTTCTTTTCGTATTATTGTTCTCAAACTGTTAACTGACAAGCCAAGATTGTAATCTACTTCCCTTTGAAGGCATATAACTTAGCCAATTCATCAGCTCTATCATGCATCTAAAGGCCAGTGTGAAATGGAATCCACATGTTTACTCTGACTCCACTGTTCACAGTCCTACCATACATTTGTCTGGCTTCTGACACAAGCATGCCACAATTTATATTTAATGAATTGAGAGCATTTATGGATGATAGAGAATCAGTTACATGGACGCATTTGAGTGTAAGGAGATGGCAAACAGTTCTGTGTGAAGGGTAGAGGCCCAGTTACTGATGCGTGCTCCAATTTCTTTAGGAAACCATCACTCTGTAAGGCAACAGCAACACTACCAGCTGCACCTTTGGATTGGTGAACCAGGAAAATGTTCATATCTAAACGTTTTCCTGGTTATTGTTCCGCTACCTCATAATTAGTAAGTTTATTTAGGCACATGTACACATACGTACGATTATCAAAGTGTAAATTACCTAGGATAGCCCCCAAAAAGGCAAAGTGACTTATTTCCACTGGGTCATTTACTTATTTCATTAGGTGAAATGGGGTTGAAAGCCTATCTAGTACACGAGGAGTCATGTCACCTGTACACCACCAGTCAAGAATACATTAATACATGAAATAATCATTAAAATAAACTCTCAGTCTATATAAACTAAGAGACATAAACCTCGTAGTGTATGTCTACAGTGTTTGTCCTTAAACGTCTTTTTATCGGTCTGTATTTATTTTATTTATTTATTTATTTATGTCTTTGCAAATAGTACATTGAGATTTTGTATTTACAATAGTGGGTTGCAATACAAAGAGAGCCTCTATTATGCCTAGGCATTTTGGGCCAACTTAACATTATTGGCTGACAGACTACTTAACGCTAAGGATTATATCATAGTTGTACAGTAGGATAGTAATTATATCATAGTTGTACAGTAGGATATTAATTATATCATAGTTGTACAGTAGATTATTAATTATACGTGAATCTAATTTATATAAGACAAAAGATATATTCATATATTAAAAATGCTTTTTGTGAAAACAATGATTCAATTATATTCCTGTCAAGAATGGATAAAAGGTTCAAAGTAATTGTTGAAATTTTGATGTGGGAATAACGTAAGTGACTATGTGTGTACTGAGTATTTAGCATTTAGTCTAGGGTGATTAAGTGGCTTTTGAGAAGTCTTAAATTGATTTTCAGACTGGGTTACGTTAGTATCTTCTGGTAATGAATTCCAAATTTTGGGGCCCTTTATGTGTATAGAATTTTTACACAGTGTGATTTGGGCACGAGGTATATCAAAAAGAGATCTGTGTATTGTGTTATGGTCATGTGTCCTGCTAAGGTTGGTGAGAAGTTTGAGTGGAGGGTTTATATTTGCGTGTATTGTTCTGTCTAAGTAGTAGGCACATGAATAAGTATGAATGTTCTTAATGGTAAGCAGAATCAAACTGTTGAAAATTGGAGTATGCTGGCGGGAGTGGGAATTTATCATTCTGACTGCTGCCTTTTGCTGGGTTATTAGAGGTCTTAGGTGATTGAATGTTGTTGATCCCCATGCACAAATTCCGTAGGTGAGGTAAGGGTATATGAGTGAATGGTACAGTTTCAGGAGAGCTGATTGTGGAACGTAGTACCTTATCTTTGATAGTATACCTACAGTCTTAGAGATTTTCTTGGTGATTTGTTGTATGTGTGTCTGGAATTTAAGGCTACTGTAAAGGTGGATACATAGGAATATTCCCTCTGTAAGTCTTGTGACTGATGATCCGTTTAGCGTTATGTTAACTGGATGATTTGCAGCTTCGTTTCCAAACTGAATGAAATATGTTTTATCTGTATTCAGGGTAAGTTTATTAGTCATCATCCAGGCAGATATTTTCTGCAATTCGGCACTGACAGTGTTTGCTAGTATGACTGGGTATGGGTGGGAGAAGACGTATGTTGTGTCATCTGCAAATAATATGGGTTTGAGTAGCTGTGATGCATTCGGTAGATCATTGATGTAGATGAGAAAGAGGAGTGGTCCAAGGACACTTCCTTGTGGGACTCTTACTGTAACCAAACATAACGTAACCTAGCATAACCTAACCTAATGTAACCTAGTATAACCTAACCTAATGTAACCTAGTATAACCTAACCTAATGTAACCCAGCATAACCTAACCTAACGTAACCTAGCATAACTTAACCTAATGTAACCTAGTATAACTTAACCTAGCATAACCTAACCTAACGTAACCCAGCATAACCTAACGTAACCTAGCATAACCTAACCTAACCTAGCTTAACCTAACCTAATGTAAGCAAAAATAAAGATATTTTAAGTTTTCAATAAGCGTTAATAAGTCAACGTTGAGAACCTTGCAATAAACTAATCGTGGCACAAACAACAACAATTATTAATATTATTATATTATTATTAATATTATTATTATTATTATTATTATATTATTATTATTATTATTAATATTATTATTATTATTATTATTATTATTATTTCTACAAGTACATGTACAAGGTATACAGTCCTAGCTGACATCAATAACATACTACTGTATAGAAAGCTCCTTGTTATGCAGAGCATTTCGGGTAAATTAGGTCAGTTTTGTCCCAGGATGCGACCCACACCAGTCACTAACACCCAGGTACTCATTTTACTGATGGGTTAACATAGACAACCGATGTAAAAAAAAAAAAAAGCCCCATGTTTCTACCCTCGCTGGGAATCGAACCCAGCTTTAGCCACCAGGCCACAGGGGTGTAATGTAGTGAATAGACTTTAAAACTCCATTAAACAACGACTTATTTGGGTTATCCTAGGTTCTCTACACACATGTTGGTATGTATGATATGCTATATAACTATTTGTGTACACCTGAATAAACTAACTAACCGACTCCGGTGTTTTAACGGTAGGGTTTATACGGCTCCTTGACCATTTTTTCAACCTTAAAACCAACAATAACAATAATAACAACACTGCTGACATTACGTTTCTATATAGGTTTGTAACCTTTTTCTCTGAAGCTTAATATTGTATGACCATGTGGATTTAGCACCTGCTTTTTGAATAAAATAATAATAATAAAATAAAGTAAAATAATAATGTTTCAAGTGTTACGTACTTTCAAAGTGAGTAATAGGACTATTAACCCGGTGGGAGGTTAGTAACTTTTATTGAAGAAAATATTATTAACATAAGAATGAAAGAACCCCACAGTAGGCCTACTGGCCCATGCTAGGCAGGTCCCACTCGCACCTAACCAAACCCATTCATGTACCTTGGTCAACCTATATTCGAAAATTACTCAAAGTTCTCGCCCCCTATTATTATAATCAAAACTAAGTGCTAAACCCACAAGGGTCATACAGCATTACTCTCGTCCCCCATTGGCTCTGTTTGGCAGTTTGTACCCCATAGGGTTAGTAACCCAGAATAACCCAGTAAAGCTAGTCATTGTGGCTTATTTTTATTGATGCCTTTAAGTCCTCCCACAGGATGCAACCCACCAGTCACCTGAAGGTTACCTGAGTCCACTAACTCAGATCTCTGTTGCTAGGTAACAGAGTAAGCAGGTGCTAGGAGACTTGCCTGTACATCCCACCTCATATTATTATTATAATCAAGAGTGGCACGCTAAACCCGTAAGATTACACAGTGCCTGTGGGGGGGGATGTGGAAGGTATTCAGGCTTAATTTAGGGAACTGAGCACAGATCCAATTCCCTAGATCAAGAGCCTCTCACCAGTATCAAGGAACCTTCCTTGAGGGGACCCCACCTCATAGTGGGGTTCAACCTCATGACCTCTCGGGTGTGAGCCGAGAGGACATGGGATATTTTTTCCTGGTACACAGGAGAGGCCAGTCTTGGTGGGAATCGGCCAGTGTGATAATAAAAATAATAATAATAATAATAATAATAATAATATTATTATTATTATTATTATATCAACAGTGGTATAAAAATATTGAATTTTCTTATTTCCAGGGATACTGCTATGGTAGGAATGTTCAAGACTTTGATTGACATAATCATACTGATCGTCACAGTAGTTAGTTCAACATGTGAAGCCCCCAGCAAGCACATCGATGAAACATTAAGTTCATTTCGCAAACCTCATGAACTAGAGCCTTCTACTTCAAATGTAAGAAGGGAGAAAGCTTTAATTGAACCACTCAGCAGGAGAAGCGACAGATCATCACACAAGAAACTTTTTGTTCAAGTTCGTGTAGAGAGGCTTGGACTCATAATCTCTACACATTTGCATTCTGGAATGCTACTAAAAAAGTGCAATTTGCTAAGATATGTACATTACATTCCCATACATTTCCCCTATGCAATGAAACTCAGGAGAACATTAACATTGTAACCACAAGTAATAAGGCATTTAACAGAGATAAGATACATAACCATTTGCATTCTTCAAGGTTATCCTCTATGTGTTCTTATTCTTCGGTGTGGTGTCATTCATCACCAGAATCGGGTCTCAGATGCCGCTTTCAGAATCTTTATTATAATCTTGAAAAGAGAGAGTTTGTTTTTGTATATCATTTTAATTCTGTTCTCTATGGCATAAATAGCATCAAAACTTTACAGGATCAATTGTTCATGTCTTCTGTGGTAGGCCATAATGCTTTTCAAATATTAATAACAACTGTACCATTTGCTTCATTTACCACAAAATATAAATGCAAGACTATTCCTGGAAAGAGCCTCATAATGGCTCGTTTCAAGTCAGACAACCTTCTCCATGTCTTTCATGATGATCTTTTACCTACATATTTTACAGTTAAGGAAATTTGTATGAATGATGTGACCTGCTCAGATAACATGACACTTATTTTTACTGATGAAAATGATCGAGGCATGTACTGGGATCTCTATCAGTTAATGTCCAAAAATGTTTTATTGATGTCAGAAAGTAATTCAGTTAGCAAGTATGTTTGGTATTGTTTTGCAAATGCACACATTGGACTGAATAAACTAAGTGTATGGTACCAATATGGCTTTGGAAAACCACAGGGTCCTCAGGTCAGTAACACTTTCTCTGGTTATCATTTAAGACAATTTACTGACTTTATAAAAGGAAAACTAAAGATAGAGTATCATGTAACTGGCATACAGTTGGGTGTTTTAATATCAAGGAAATACAATCGTAAAATACTAAATGAAGAGGACTTATCTGCTGTTATCAAAGACCAGCTTACACTGCAAGGTAATCAGAAAGATTCAGAAGTTACAATTTTGTCTCTCGAAGACAAAGAATTTTTTACAATAATAAGTGAATTAACTCGAGCTCGTGTAGCTGTTGGAGTGCATGGTGCAGCTCTAATTCTTGGCATGTTCCTACCACCTGGTTCTATTTTGGTAGAGATATGGCCCTATGGGATAAATCCTAATGCTGCCACAGTTTATAAAACACTATGTGAACTGCCAAACTTTGGCATCACATATATTCCATGGATGAATGAGGACCTGGAGAATACCGTATATCACCCTGAATACCCAAGTTTCTATGGAGGGTCTGAGTCATTTGTCATTTGATAAACAACAGGATATAATTAAAGGGCTTCATGAAAACAAACTTAATGCTGTGGAATGCTGTGATAATACCACCTGGCTTTTTAGAATGTATCAAGACACACGAGTTCATACCAATGAAAATGATACTAAATACCTAAGTGATCATTTTCAAGTATTTTGAGAGAGGGCTTCAGCAAGTCTAAAGATTATTTAATAAATGAAGCTGTAAACAATAAAATAGATTGTTTATTGCATCCTTCCAAAGTACAAGAAGTACATTGTTACCTAATAAAAGGTAGCTCCTATACAAAGCTGTTCATGGAATGGGAGGATCCTTGGAACATTGAAGATATTAACTGCCAGGATATCTATTTTGAAGTTGTTGTTAAGATAGAGGGTGAGAGTGCAGTTGTTAGAGATACTTTAAGCAATAGACATTATTTTAAAAAGCTGAAATTTGGAGTTGAAAGTACATATACATGGGTAACTTGCTTTTGCAATGGTACTGAAGGATCTGTCTTTTTTAAGATGTGTACTATATAAACTTTTTAAAGCTACTGTTTTTTATAATTTACCACACCAAAGAATATTTTCTTTTAAATACAGAATGTGATGTGATTATAGGCTGCAGATATGTAAAATATTATTTCATCTACAAAATATTTATGACTGAGGTGCAGAAAGCAAAGATGAAAATGATTTATTAATACAATACTGCATTGATAAATTCAGGATGGTTATACCTGTTAAGGGGGTGCCTTGATGCTGGTGAGGGGCTCTTGATTCAGAAAATTGGAGCTACTCTTTACCTCCTTGGATTAAACCTGACTGCCTCTTATTCGTCAAGTGCTGTATGGCTAATGATTTTAGCACGTCCCCAAAAATATAACAGCAATAATGGAAGGTATGGTAGGATTAAACAAAGCCACAAAAAAAGGGATGCCTTTAATGATGCAAAATACTAATTATATATATTTGAACTTCAGAAAATATACTGGAAACAACACAAAATTCAACATTGTACCGATCTTCAGTACACAACTTTAAAAAAAGTTGAAAGCCAAGTGTCTTGAAAATGGTGATGGACTCCTGATGCAAAAAAAACTGAAGCTATTCTCCTTTTCCATAGATCAAACCTTAAAATTTCCCATTCATGCAGGTGCTGTATGACTCATATGGGTTAAGCTTCCCTGTGAATGCAATAATAAAAATTTAATTAGTGCATTCTTATGAATATAATTACATGTTTATGTGTATTTATATGTATGTATTATTTATACATATATTTGTTTTTGTTTGTATATATGTATGTAGGTAGGTAGGTACATATGTACAGACATGATTGTTTTCTATTTCCATGATAGAGCTCTATGGCCATTATTAATTTACTGCTTCTCTCAAAAATGCAGTGCTGTATGTCCCTAGTGATCTAGTGCTTAGTTTTGATAATAATAATAATTCTCTTCTAAACATAATTATGATCAAATAATATTACCTATGAAATAACAAATATCGAAACCCCAGGAGGGAGATTCTTTGATGGAGGTGATGGACTCCTGGTCTATGAAAATGGATATTTTCTCTTCCTTGGAGTGATCCTGATTACCTCCCATTCTCCAGTCATCAATGGTACCTACTGGTTCAGCGTTTGCCTGTGAACATATAATAAGGCAGCGTAAATTTAAACAAAAAAATAAATAAGGGTTGGGTTGACCCGGGATTGGTGTGTTGAAGGAAGACTTCATACAGCTCGACGAGGAGTCGGAAGTAAGTTTTAATTAGGTGGATATAGCGCTTTTTTTTTATAATAATTTATGTGGGTAAATGGTTGAGAGAACCGACAGGATGATGCAACATTTTGGGTATCTTTACTGTGGAAATGTTTCGTCACCCAGTGGCTTCCTCAGTCCAGTACATAATTATACATATATGTACAATTACACAAATTTAGATAATTACAATTATCATACATAGTAACGTGTATAAACTACCTAGGATTACCCAAAAATGTCAGTCGAAGTGGCTTATTTCCACCTGCATTACCTTTATTTGAAAACTCTTCACAAACCACAGACTTTTTTTTTTAGAATAGAAATGATATACAAAGACAGTAGTAGATGAGGTAATCAGTTTCTCTGCCTCGCATATAACTACACACAGATGAACTGTCACTTTGTCTGACTTTTTGAAATAAGTCACTGTGACTTTGAAATAGGTCACTGTGACTTTGAAATATGCCACTGTGACTTTGAAATAGATCACTGTGACTTTGAAATAGATCACTGTGACTTTGAAACAGGTCACTGTGACTGAAAAAAGTCACTGTGATTTTGAAATGTCACTGTAACTGAAATAGGTCACTGTAACTGTGAAATAGGTCACTGTGACTGAAATAAGTCACTTTGACTTTTTGGGGGTTATCCTAGGTAATTTACGTATACATATGTTATTGGGTATGGTAAGTATACTTATGTGTATCTGTACCTAAATAAACTTACTTACCTACTTAGTTATTTTACTTAGATAAGATATTCAATACCAAATCTTGATGTTATAAGGGTTGAGACAGCTGGAGGAGCAGTATCGACCCTTACAACTAACAACAAAACATAGATAAGATGTTCAGTACCATAATCATAATGCTATAAGGGTTGAGACAGCTGGAGGAGCAGTATCAGCTCTTACAACCAACAACAAAACATAGATAAGATAAGCCATACCACGGGCGGGATTGAACCCGCAGTCAGAGAGTCTCAAAACTCCAGCCCGTCGCGTTAGCCACTGGACCAGCTAGCTTCAGGTTAGCATAGGCACCACTGTGACCACAAATGCAAGTTTTTACAGACGAATCTCCAGCTAGCGTGGCAGTGACGAACTCTAGCTCAAGTCCCCTCAATGCCGTCAACATGACTCACGAAATCGTAGTGACACGATTGCAAACAAACCATACCACGGGCAGGATTGAACCCGGGGTCAGAGAGTCTCAAAACTCCAGACCGTGGTATGGTTTGTTTGCAATCGTGTCATTACGATTTCGTGAGTCATAGATAAGATGTTCAGTACCATAATCATAATGTTATAAGGGTTGAGACAGCTCGAGGAGCAGTATCAGCCCTTACAACCAACAACACAACATTCAGCATTATATATTTTTCCACGTTGCGAGCTTTTATTTCATGAATCAAAAATAGAGGAGAAAAATCAGTGGCCCAACACAACAAGAGTGACAATACACTACAACTGTTACACTCATCTGGAGGAGGAGAAATATTGCAGTAAAGTGTAAGTATTCTGAAGAGCACAGGGATACCTATGGAAATGAGTCACACTGTCTTGCCTTTAATAATAATATTAATAATAAATATGCAGCTATGTATGACCCTAGTAGATTTAGCGCTTTGTATTGATTATAATAATAATAATATTTATTTCTACAAGTACAAGGTATACAGTCCTACCTGACATCAGTGACATAATACTATATAGAAAGCCACTTGTTATGCTGAGCATTTCGGGCAAATTAAGTCAGTTTTGTCCCAGGATGCGACCCACACCAGCCAACAAACACCCAGGTACCTATTTTATTGCTAGGTGAATATGGACAGCAGGTGTCTTAAGGAAACACATCCTAATGTTTCCACCAGTACCGGGAATCGACCCCCGGACCTCAGTGTGGGAGCTGAATGTTCTACTGATCGAGTTACAGGACACCTATTGTGTTTTTTCGTATGTCCATAATGCCTATGTGTCCCCAAGATCATTGTAAAAATAATATCTGTATTCTATGGAGGTAAATAAGCCAACATTGTATGACCCTTGTGGGTTTAGCACTTAGTTTTGATAATTATAATAATAATAATAATAATTATTAGTAAATAAGTCACTTTGACTTTCTGGGTTATCCTAGGTAATTTACACATATTACAATGTAAGACAATTATAATCATTCAAAAATTTTGTAAAATTGTAGCTAAATAAGCTTACCATCATAAAGGAATATTTATACTGTATGTACGCAAAGCTTTGATAAATGTTAAGTACCAGCAGTGTTTAAAATTTTGGGGGTAAATATTGAGTTGAGAGCCTTTTATATTTTTTTAATTGAAGAAGTATTATGTAATACACAAATAACCCACATATAGGAGAATGAAACTTATGTTGACATTTCGGTTTGACTTGGAACATTAACTAGACACCCAAAAAGACATCAAGTTTCTTTCTTCTCTGTGTAGGTTATTTGTGTATTGTTCCAGTCACGGAATTGTGCTTTTTTATTCTTAATTATATAAGTTTTCCTTTATTTAGTGTGTTGTGCAATGGATGCAGGTATACTTCTAGCCCATGGGATAGCAACATAGAATAATGTATATAATGTAACTTTATTACACAATTTCTGCATTAGTTATATATAATGTATCTGTAGACAGCTAAAACTTGTGCATTGAACCTAAATAAAACTTTCCTTACATTTTGAGTCAGAAACAGAGACTGATTTTTACTGTTTTTTACAGATAGGTTTTTAATAATTCCATGGGGAAGTAGAACAGAATTCTTCCTCCGTAAGCCATGCGTGTCATAAGAGGCGACTAAAATGCCGGGAGCAAGGGGCTAGTAACCCCTTCTTCCCTATATACATGTATTACTAAATTTAAAAGGAGAAGCTTTCGTTTTTCTTTTTGGGCCACCTCACCTCAGTGGGATACGGCTGGTACGTTGAAAGAAAGAAAGAAGAAGTTTTTAATAATAAGATATTACAAATATCCCAGTGGAAATAAATCATTTTATCTGACCTTTTTGGGGGTTATCCAAGGTAGTTTATACATGTTACTATTTATGATAGTTTTATTCACCTAATTTTGTGTATCTGTGCATACGTCTAACTGTACCTAAATAAACTTACTTGCTTACCCTAATATAACTAAAATATCCACAGCTGCCTAACTAGTTCTAATTTTTCCAGGTGCAATGGGACCCTTACGAGTTTAGCTCTTTCTCATGAAAGTAAGATAATGCAAGCTTGCTATTTTTTCAGTGTGAAAACTAGAGAGACTTCAATGGCAGAGGAATGGAAAGACAAAGTCATCCAAGAGAAGCTGGGTGGGAAGAAAGACTGGACTGACGAAGAACGTGCCGAACTCTGCAAACAGCTTGATGAAGAGCTCGAAAGTCACATCGATGCTATGGGCAAGACTAGGTATAAAGGAGGATGGACTGAGGAAAACTGGAAGGAAGTTAGTATAGTATTATTTTACTATCATTTCATAATGTTCTTATTTCATCATAACACCCTTCAAAATCCCTTCAGGGTGGGTGCCTTGATGGCAGTGAAGAGTTCTTGATCCAGAGAACTGGAGCTACCCTCCCGTTCCACGGTTTAATCCTGTTTGCTTTTCATTCCCCAGGTGGTGTATGATTCCTGTGAATTTATTGTTTCCTCATAAATTAATAATTATAACACTTCCAAAAATGGGAAAAGTGAAGGTGTTACTCATATCCGTTGTGTGCTGTATGACCTATTCAGGTTTATTTTTTTCCTTATATCAATAATAATAATAATCATAATTAATAATAGTAATAATAATTAATACTCACAAAATTTTAATAACATGATTGCAAACAAATCACTTGCCATGGTTTCAAGCCCTACCCATTCCTTGATTTAATAATAATAATAACAAGCAATAACATAAACATTGTAGAACAAAAACTGTAATATTTGGTACTTACATTAATGAAGATTTAGACACTTATGCAACATATGGGAATCTTTGCTAAGGAAATGTTTTGCCACACGGTGGCTTCTTCAGTCCAATACAAAGCAGAGAGGGGTAAGGAGAGGAGGAGTTTGAGGTAATCAGTCCCTCAGCCTGGAATTGATGTGTTCAGTCCATCACTCTTGTAGAAAGTACGGCATATGGCCAGAGAAGTGACCTATATACTGTAGAAGGCGAGTTGAAGCAGGAGGAGGCGCGATCCTCCTCCTGCTTCAACTTCTTACAGAAATATTTGTCTATACTATTTTTATGCTGTATGTATAATGTTCAACGTGCTGTTGGAGTGTAAGCAAGGTAACATTTATGAAGGGATTCAGGGAAACCAGCAGGCCAGACTTGATTCCTGGAGATGGGTAGTACAGTGCCGGCACTCTGAGGGAGGGGTGTTAATGTTGCAGTTTTATAACTGTGGTTTAAGCATGTCTTTGGCAAGACAGTGATGGAGTGAATGATGATGAAAATTTTTCTTTTACGGGCCACCCTGCCTTGGCCGATGTGTTTATAATAATAAAAAAATATTTGAAGATTAGCTTAAAATTTGTCACCAAAGCAGAGCCTCGAGAATTCATTTACCTTTCCTTGTCTAGTAGATCCATCATTGATGTATGGTGATTTTTCTTGTCTCATCCTCACTAGTGGTTACAAAGTTAGATAATCAAATTAACTGTTGCATAAAGAGGAAAGAAAAGATAAGATAATGTATTTATATAATTTTTTTTTTTTTCAACAAGTCGGCCGTCTCCCACCGAGGCAGGGTGACCCAAAAAAGAAAGAAAATCCCCAAAAAGAAAATACTTTCATCATCATTCAACACTTTCACCACACTTGCACATTATCACTGTTTTTGCAGAGGTGCTCAGAATACAACAGTTTAGAAGCATACACATATAAAGATACACAACATATCCCTCCAAACTGCCAATATCCCAAACCCCTCCTTTAAAGTGCAGGCATTGTACTTCCCATTTCCAGGACTCAAGTCCGACTATATGAAAATAACCGGTTTCCCTGAATCCCTTCACTAAATATTACCCTGCTCACACTCCAACAGATCATCATGTCCCAAGTACCATTCGTCTCCATTCACTCCTATCTAACACGCTCATGCACGCTTGCTGGAAGTCCAAGCCCCTTGCCCACAAAACCTCCTTTACCCCCTCTCTCCAACCCTTTCGAGGACGACCCCTACCCCGCCTTTCTTCCCCTATAGATTTATATGCTTTCCATGTCATTCTACTTTGATCCATTCTCTCTAAATGACCAAACCACATCAACAACCCCTCTTCTGCCCTCTGACTAATACTTTTATTAACTCCACACCTCCACACCGAATTTTCTGCATAATATTTACACCACACATTGCCCTTAAACAGGACATCTCCACTGCCTCCAACCGTCTCCTCGCTGCTGCATTTACCACTCAAGCTTCACACCCATATAAGAGTGTTGGTACTACTATACTTTCATACATTCCCTTCTTTGCCTCCATAGATAACGTTTTTTGACTCCACATATACCTCAATGCACCACTCACCTTTTTTCCCTCATCAATTCTATGATTAACCTCATCCTTCATAAATCCATCCGCCGACACGTCAACTCCCAAGTATCTGAAAACATTCACTTCTTCCATACTCCTCCTCCCCAATTTGATATCCATTTTTCTTTATCTAAATCATTTGACACCCTCATCACCTTACTCTTTTCTATGTTCACTTTCAACTTTCTACCTTTACACACATTCCCAAACTCATCCACTAACCTTTGCAATTTTTCTTTAGAACCTCCCATAAGCACAGTATCATCAGCAAAAAGTAACTGTGTCAATTCCCATTTTGAATTTGATTCCCCAAAATTTAATCCCACCCCTCTCCCGAACACCCTAGCATTTACTTCCTTTACAACCCCATCTATAAATATATTAAACAACCATGGTGACATTACACATCCCTGTCTAAGACCTACTTTTACCGGGAAGTGGTCTCCCTCTCTTCTACACACCCTAACCTGAGCCTCACTATCCTCATAAAAACTCTTTACAGCATTTAATAACTTACCACCTATTCCATATACTTGCAACATCTGCCACATTGCTCCTCTATCCACTCTATCATATGCCTTTTCTAAATCCATAAATGCAATAAAAACTTCCCTACCTTTATCTAAATACTGTTCACATATATGCTTCAATGTAAACAAACACTTGATCTACACATCCCCTACCCATTCTGAAGCCTCCTTGCTCATCCGCAATCCTACATTCTGTCTTACCTCTAATTCTTTCAATTATAACCCTACCGTACACTTTTCCTGGTATACTCAGTAAACTTATTCCTCTATAATTTTTACAGTCTCTTTTGTCCCCTTTCCCTTTATATAAAGGGACTATACATGCTCTCTGCCAATCCCTAGGTACCTTCCCCTCTTTCATACATTTATTAAACAAAAGTACCAACCACTCCAACACTATATCCCCCCCTGCTTTTAACATTTCTGTCATGATGCCATCAGTTCCAGCTGCTTTACCCCCTTTCATTTTACGTAAAGCCTCACGTATCTCCCCCACACTTACATTCTGCTCTTCTTCACTCCTAAAAGATGGTATACCTCCCTGACCAGTGCATGAAATTACTGCCTCTGTTTCTTCCTTAACATTTAAAAGTTCCTCAAAATATTCTCGCCATCTACCTAATACCTCCATCTCCCCATCTACTAACTCCCCTACTCTGTTTTTAACTGACAAATCCATACTTTCCCTAGGCTTTCTTAACTTGTTTAACTCACTCCAAAATTTTTTCTTATTTTCATTAAAATTTCTTGACAGTGCCTCTCCCACTCTATCATCTGCTCTCCTTTTGCACTCTCTTTACCTTTCTTTTACTCTCCATATACTCTGCTCTTCTTATAACTATAATTTATATAATTATAGTAACATATTTATTTGACGCTGCTTCCTGAAAAGGGTCCTTGTATATATTTTACGGTCATAGTCTCTTTTTCTCAAATGAAAACATTAAAAATGCTGAATGTGTATATAATAAACACATCATTTTCTCGCCCAAAAAGCACACTATTTTTAAAAGCAATTTTCTAAAATTTGTCAAATTTAACATTCTTAGTCTCAGTTTCTTGACACCCTTAACCCTTTCAGGGTCCGTCCCGTAGATCTACGGCTTTACGTTCAGGGTCCAAACCGTAGATCTACGCCATGAGCTCAGCTCACTCTGATAAACTGTGAGTGGTACATTTGGGCCTAGATATGAGAGAATACATCTATGTGGTATGTGTGCACCACATAAAACAGATCCTGCAGCACACTGTGTATAATGAGAGAAAAAAAATGAAATCATGATTTTTCGATTAAAACAGCAACTTTGCAGTGTTTTTTCGTATGTTTTTTATAGTTGTATTTGCGATTTCTTGGTCTCATTTGATAGAATGGAAGACATATTACAGAAATAGAGATGATTTTGATTGGTTTTAGCACTGGAAATGGCTTGAAACTGAGCTCAAAGTAGCAGAAATGTTAAATTTTTGCCGATATTCAAGAGTAAACAAACGACCTCACACGTCTAATACACGTCAGCTGGTGGGTCTAATATACATTCACAAATATGGTGATGATATTTATACAATTATTACAGTATTGCATAACAGTAAATCTTCTATTTTTTGGTGTGAATAAAAATTCATTATGTGAATAAAAAATCAAAATGGAATTTATTTGTAAAGCCTCAAAACATAACTAATGAACAGAGGAAATGTTAGTTTAGTGCCAGGAATGCCTACATTGTTCATTCTGGACCCTATTTTTGAAATTGGAATATTTTGAACTTTGTGTTAAATTGGCCAAATTAACAATTTCCGATCACTTTATTTTGTAGTTGAAACAGTTGACTTGGCGATTTCTTGTGCTCAATCGATAGAATAGAAGTAATACTAGTGAAATAGCTAAGAATTTGGTTGATTGGAATAATGTAATTGGCCTAAAATGGGAGTCAAAGTCGGCAAAATCGCCGATTCGTAAATATCGCTGACACATCAAAATTCGCGAGAGCATAATTTCGTCCATTTTCCACCAAATTTCGTACTTTTTGTTTTATTACCTTCACAAAAAGATTCTCTACGATTTCATAAGAAAAAATAACAAATTTTTTTTTTGAAAATTCTTGGACACTGGTGCGTGACTCCAGATTTGGGCCTTGGACCCTGAAAGGGTTAAAGGTATCAATTTTCACACCCATATATGTTTTAAGTTCTAGATATGTAAGAAGCTTCCTAGATTTATTCTTTCATTACACCAAAAGTAATCTAGATTAGAAATTATATACAGTATCTTCTTTAAATGCCTTATGGCATCAACAGCAAATGGCAGAGCATCCGCTGTTTGCTCCATACATTCAGGAAGAGGGAGCCACCCAGGCTGAGGCACCTATTAATCCACTAAGTGAGGGCCTGGCACAGCTTAAGTTTGACCCAGACCACAACACTCCAGAAGGTAGGATGGGTTCATTATTTCTCCCATGGCAGTTACTCCTTGATGTATAAATCGGATGCCTAGTATCATACGTCATGAAACGCTAAACATATGGGTTATACACCGCATGCAATGGTGAAGACTTGATCCTTCATCTGCTAATCATAGTGGAGTCTCTGGCTTATTGGGCTATTGGTAATTTCTTTCAATAACAGCCCATATTTTTCTTTAAGCAAATCAGTGGCTGTTAGGGTTTCTTGTTGACCAATTAGGTTAGATGAAAATATGCAGTTAGTCACTGATGAAGCTGGAATCAATTTTTCTGTTTAAAAGTTGTAACTAAGCCTTACTAAGTTTCTCAATGCCTCAGGATTAAATACTTTTCTAACTAGATTGATCCCTCATTAAAGACCTTCAGCAGTGAGTGCCTTGATGATGGTGAAAAGCTTTTATTCCCAGGAACTGGATTATTATATTCAAAGAGAAGTGTTGAACCCATAGGGGTCATATAGGAGACGAGAAGGTGGGAGGCACTTAGGTTTGATGTTAGGAAGAGGAGGGTCGCTCCAGTTCCTTAGATAAAAAAAAATAATGGAGCTGCCCTCCCCTTCCTTGGATCAAACCTAATTCTCTTGCTTATTTTAGGATTTATAAGTACAGTGGTAACCCGAGTTTCAAACTTACTTCATTCCACAATGCTGTTCGAGTGCCATTGCTGAACGAATTTGTTCCCATAAGGAATAATGTAAATTAGATTAGTCCGTTTCAGACCCCCAAAAATACACTTACAAATGCACTTACACAAATACACTTGCATAATTGTTCGAGTTGGGAGCAGTTTGAAACTTGGGGTACCACTGTAGTTCCCACTTTCAGTAGTGTTAGTCACGTGTTTGTAATTTATTGGTTCCAAAGTGTATGTCATAAGTGCGGAACATTGTACTAACTAAGAACATTGTCATTTGGGGCTCTACTGTAATTAACCTCTTGAATAAGAGTAAAAGGCCTTGGGATCTTTCTTTGATAATGTATTCCATTTACATCTCAGAGTCTCATATTCAGCTCTGTTTTTCCAGAGGTTGCTCAAAACTACAAGGAGGAAGGTGTTCTGCAGTTTAAATATAAGAAATATCGACTCGCTGTTGCAAATTTCTCAGAAGGTCTGAAACAGAAGTGTTCAGACCATGATCTTAACGCCCAGCTTCACAATAATCGGGCAGCTGCACACTGCCATTTAGGTAATTCTCTAGATACCATTGAAATTATGTTCTGCAGTAATATACAGTGGAACCTCAGATTTTGTCATTAATTCGCTCTAGAAAGTCTGATGAAAACCGAATGCAACGAAAACTGAAGCAATATTTCCCATAAGAAATAATGTAAATCCAATTAATCCGTTCCTGACACCTAAAAGTATTAACAAAAAATACATTTTATAGAGAATAATTATAGGTTTACACATAGAAAACCCTGCCTTGGTGGGAATCGGCCGATGTGTTAATAAAATAACAAAATAAAATAAAATAAAATAGCAAGCATGCATGAGCGTGTTCGATAGGAGTGAATGGAGACGAATGATACTTGGGACCTGACGATCTGTTGGAGTGTGAGCAGGGTAATATTTAGTGAAGGGATTCAGGGAAACCGGTTATTTTCATATAGTCAGACTTGAGTTCTGGAAATGGGAAGTACAATGCCTGCACTTTAAAGGAGGGGTTTGAAATATTAGCAGTTTGGAGGAATATGTTGTGTATCTTTATATGTGTATGCTTCTAAACTGTTGTGTTCTGAGCACCTCTGCAAAAACAGTGATAATGTGTGAGTGTGGTGAAAGTGTTGAATGATGATGAAAGTATTTTCTTTTTGGGGATTTTCTTTCTTTTTTGGGTCACCCTGCCTCGGTGGGAGACGACCGACTTGTTGAAAAATATATATATATATATATATATATATATATATATATATATATATATATAATATATATATATATATATATATATATATATATATATATATATATATATATATATATATATATATATATATTATTTTTTTTTTTTTTTTTTTTTTTTTTTTTTTTTTTTTTTTTTTTTTTTTCAACAAGTCGGCCGTCTCCCCCCGGGGCGGGTGACCCAAAAAAAGAAAAAAAATCCCCAAAAGAAATATTTTTCATCATCATTCAACACTTTCACCACACTGCACATACACTGTTTTTGCGAGGTGTAGAATACAACGCCCTAGAAGCTCACATATAAAGATACACAAATACCCCTCCAACTGCCAATATCCCAAACCCCCCTTTAAAAGTGAGGCTTGTATTCCCATTTCCGGCTAAGTCCGACATATGAAAAAAAACCGGTTTCCCTGAACCCTTCACAAAATTTTCCCCTGTCACACTCCAACGGGTCCCAAATACCATTTGTCTCTTTCACCCCATCGAACCTTTTCATCTGCCTGTGGAAGCCAAGCCCTTGCCCCAAAAAACCCCCCCTTACCCCTTCCTTCCAACCTTTTTTCGGGGACGACCCTTTCCCCCCTTCCCTTTCCAACAGTTTAAATTCCCCATTCTTTCCCTTTTTTGTCCATTCTCTCTAAATGCCCAAAACCCCCTCAAAAACCCCTCTTCAGCCCTCGACTAATACTTTTTTTAACTCCCAAACCTCCTAATTTCCACACTCTAAATTTTTTCTGCTTAATTTTTTACACCACACATTCCCCTTAGACAAGACATCTCCACTGCCTCCAACCTCCTCCTCCTGCGCATTCCAACCCAACTTCACATATTATAAGGGGGGCCCCCCGGTTCAATTACAACCCGTTTCCGAGAGCTTCGTAAAGAAATTATGGGAAAGCGAATCAATTTCCCCATAAGAAATAAGGGAAATCAAATTAATCCGTGCAAGACACCCAAAAGTAAAAAAAAAAAAAAATTTTTACCAATGAAATAAAAGTTTAAGCAATAGAAAAATTACAGTAACAATAATACAATAAAAATCAAATAGAAAATTTAACTTCCTTTAAAGAAGATTGGTGAGATTGATGGGAGGGGGGAGGGGGGAGTGTAAGTTTTTAATGTTTGAAGGGGAACCCCTCCATTTGGGCTTTAGGTGCAAATCCTTTTCTGGGGGTTTCTTCCCTTCTTCTTTTAATGCCCCTAGGACCTGCTTTGGGGTCACTGGACTTTTGTCGCACAACATTCTTTTTATAGAGGCCTGTACCTCTTGTTCCTTTTTGACTTTTTAAAGTGGTTCACACTTGTCAGTTTACAGGTTTCCAACACGGCTTTCAGTAGCTGTGCCAGGGTGATTTTTTATAAAAAGGTTTGCACTTCAAGCCACTTTGCACACATTTCCTTAAAAACTTTGAAGAGGCAATTTCGTCAAAATTTTTTTTATCCCCCCTCCGAACCAAGTTTCCTCAGGGGTGGCCTCTGCTGTTGAAGATGCTAGCGCTTCAGTGGTTTTTGTCATTGTCTTCCCACCAAATCTTTTAAAATCCCCCCCATGACCTCCAACCCCAAGGACTTTCCAATGCCCCAGTGGTTCCTCAACTGGCATAATTTTCCCGGGTTAGCCCCAAACCCCTTTAAAAACCCCCTTTTGTCTACACATTCTGGCCACATTTTTCCCAAACAAGGGTTTAGGGCTCTTAGTCACTCCCTCCCCAACCTCCTTTAAAGGGTTTACACAATTGAGGATATTAAAGTGATCCTTCCAAAACTCCTTTAGAGTCAGTAGAGTATCTGTGGTCACTTCAAAGCACCTTTCAAACATAGCATTTGTGTACAGTTTCTTGAAGTTGGAAATGACCTGCTGGTCCATGGGCTGCAGGAGAGGAGTGGTATTAGGAGGCAAAAACTTGACCTTAATGAAGCTCATGTCCCCACAAAGTCGCTCTGCCAAGTCTGTAGGATTACCAGGGGCATTGTCTAACACCAGGAGGCACTTAAGGTCTAATTTCTTTTCAATTAGGTAATTTTTCACAGTGGGGGTAAATGCATGGTGTAACCAGTCATGGAAAAAGTCCCTAGTGACCCATGCCTTAGTGTTTGCCCTCCACAGCACACACAAATTAGCCTTGAGGATATTCTTTTGCCTGAATGCTCTGGGAGTTTCTGAGTGATACACCAATAAAGGCTTCACTTTGCAATCACCACTAGCATTGGCACACATCAATAGAGTAAGCCTGTCTTTCATAGGCTTATGTCCTGGGAGTGCCTTTTCCTCCTGAGTAATGTAAGTCCTGCTTGGCAATTTTTTCCCAAAAAACAGGCCTGTTTCGTCACAATTAAACACTTGTTCAGGTTTCAATTCTTCAGCCTCTATGTACTCCTTGAATTCATGCACATATTTTTCAGCTGCTTTTTGGTCTGAACTGGCAGCCTCACCATGCCTAATCACACTATGTATGCCACTACGATTCTTAAATCTTTCAAACCAACCTTTGCTGGCCTTAAATTCACTCACATCACCACTAGTTGCAGGCATTTTTCTAATTAAATCCTAATGCAACTGCCTAGCCTTTTCACAAATGATCGCTTGAGAGATGCTATCTCCAGCTATCTGTTTTTCATTTATCCACACCAATAACAGTCTCTCAACATTTTCTAACACTTGCAATTGCTGTTTTGTAATCACAGTTGCACCTTTTGCAAGAACAGCTTCTTTGATTGCCGTTTTCCTGCTCACTATAGTAGAGATGGTTGATTGGGATTTACTATACAACTTGGCCAGGTCCGACACATGCACTCCACTTTCATACTTTGCAATTATCTCTTTCTTCATTTCAATTTGTCATTAGCACCCTTGGTCTCGATGGGTTGGCACTAGAAGCTTTCTTGGGGCCCATGGTGACTTATTTTTCAGAAACAAGCACCAAAAACAGTGATAATATGGATAATATGGAATGTACCGAATGTATCCTTAGATGCGCGCACACTGGCTGGCTTGTAAACACTGGCACACACGGGGCAGTTCAGGCCACGCGTGGACACGTCTCGTACGAATTGTATCGCATACCGGGTTTTGTAACGGGAACCGAGGCAAATTTTTTGCGATATAATGCTTCGGATACCGGATTTATCGGTTACCAATGACTTCGCGAACCGAGGGTCCACTGTGATATATATATATATATATATATATATATATATATATATATATATATATATATATATATATATATATATATATATATATAAATATATATATATATATATAAAACAATGAGAAATAAATGTAAAGGACTAATGAAATGGATAGATGAACATTTAACATCACTTTTATCTTTATTGAAGACTCTTGTTGGCTTATGGAAGACGGTGAGGAGGGGAGAGGGAGGAGAGGTTATCTCTACCACCATCACAACCACCCTCTACCACAATCACTACCACCCTCTACCACCATCACTACCACCCTCTACCACCATCACTACCACCATCACTACCACCCTCTACCACCATCACTACCACCCTCTACCACCATCACTACCACCCTCTACCACCATCACTACCACCCTCTACCACAATCACTACCACCCTCTACCTTTGTACAGGGTGGTAGTGATATTTCTCCACCAAACTTTGCAACTCATTCTATGAGTTCTCTCTTGAATTCTATCGTGTTTCTCGCCTTCTTTATCAAAGGACTGGCACTTGGAACTTTCTTTGGCTCCATGATGGCTTACTTAGCAGTCACTCAATGAACAAGCACAAAAAACATGGATTATTACAAAATGTTTCGGATGAACACACAGGGTAATGCTCACTTGACGAGAAACAAAGCCAGACTGGCTCAGAATGCGTGGGATGCTTTGTGTGGGCGTGGGTGGACACGTTTGGTACAGTGGACCACTGTCAACTTGATGAAAACCAAGGTGATGAACGAGAACTGGGACAAAATTTTGATGAGAAAAGTCATCGGAAACCGAATTCGACGAAAACCAGGACAAACGAAAACCGAGGTTCCACTGTATCTCCAATGGGACACCTTGAAAAAAACTTTATGCACAGTCCAATTTTGTGATTGTAGCCCAGTCCCAGACCAGTCATGCTGTTGTTGAACTTAAACTGCCTATTGTTTTTGCACAAACAGTTATTGAATGCTTTGTATTGGTTTCTTAATATAATTTTAGGTGAAAAAATAGTCACAGATGTAGTATAATGCGATCCTTTATTGACCACATGTTTGTCCACACAGTGGGCTTTATCAAGTCACAAACAGTTCTGTTTGTGACTTAAAGCCCACGTTGTGAGTGAAACTTAGTCAACAAAGGATCACATTATACTGCATGTGTCTATTTTTCCATCACGTCAGTATTTTGTACCATTTATCCCCATAATTTCAGGTAATTATCGATCAGCAATCAAAGACTGTGAGAAAGCTGTTGAATTAAAGACAGACTACCTGAAAGCTGTTGTCAGGGCTGTTGACTGTGCTACAAAATTAAATTCATGGGATGAAGTCTTCCACTGGTGTGATCGAGGCCTCAGACTTGATCCAACAAATCAGAAGTTGAAGACTGACCGATTAACTGCCCTCAAGGAAAAGGTGAGACACAGTTTTTTGTATCCTATCATTTATGTTCATAGCCTTGATGTAGTGCATTTATATATTGATAACCTAGTAAAAAAATTGATTGAAAATGTATTCCTCTTGTACTGGTTCCAATTTAATGAAGACTCAATGTATTTCTGTAAACTGTTTAGTTACTGTATAGATTTTATATAAATTCATACAAGTTAATATTCAAAGTATTGAACTTTTCTGAACATTATACAAGAAATGAATTGAATTAATGGTATGAGCATTTATTTTAGTATGGCAATACAGTAGTGGATAATTATGATATAATGAAATGAGCCTGGCTGGTACAGCACCTACTAATTGCAAAAAATCGCCAAAGGCCAATCCACAATTTTTTTTTTTGCATATTCATTTTTTCCTAGTACAGTATTACTCACATGAGTTAGGTCTTTCAGTTAGAACCTTATTCATGCACATACAGTACTCTAAAGCTCTGAAATTTGGCTTTAGGCAAACAATTCTTTGGGTCATGAATTACGCCTGTAGTTTTTTTTTATAATCTTATCACCAGTCAGCTTTTCATTTCCAGTATGATATTTAATAGAAACTTATTGAGCAAGCAGTTGAGAATTGTAGCTGATGTTGGCTGGAAAATTATCACATAATGTGGTGCTTCTCATTACTGTTTAACAAAAAAAACACTGAAAAAAAAGTAATTTTGCCATATAGCCTTTCTTACCTATTTATTCATAAATCCTACAGTACTTTTTGCTGCTACATCCTTCCCCAGGCTTTCCCTCTCTATTCATACTATTCCTATGGCCTAACAATGACTTGCATTCTTTTCAACTTAGGGATAATTGCTTCCTATTATTTGAGCATTTCATTTTAATACATTGTGAAGTAATAAAAGATACGCCTAATATGCTTTTTGTTTTCCAAAACAGAAATTACTGGAGAGAAATGCTCGGAAAATGGCTCGGGATGAAAATAAGAAAGCGACCGAAGAACAAAATCTCATAAATGCCATCAAGAATAGTGGTGTTCAGCTTGGCAGCACAGTTTTGAAAGGTTCCTCATCCATTTCTCTGTCAGACCTTGAACCCTGTCATCCTGCAGCACAGGTGTGTAGTGCAAAGTGTTCAATTTTTGTAGTGAATGAAGAGTAGTTAGATAGACGAGGAATGGGGCGATAATTGAATTAGGTGCAGTCAACAAGTGATAAAATAAACACGTAGCAGAATGAGGCCTTTATTAGTATTTGTACGGCTGTGTTAATAAGGGTCTCCCTTTGCTGTCTGTATAGCTTTTTACCTAAGAATAGGAAATACACATAGCCAGGCAAGGTTTTTATTAGACAATGTTTCACTCTAAATATAAGGGCTTTATCAAGTCTATATCTGAATGAGGGGTGGGGATATTTGCAGTTTTGAACTGTAGTATTAGTGCCTCTCTGGCAAAGGTAGTAATGGAGTGAGGATGGTGAAAGTGTTTCTTCTCTTTTGGGCCACCCTGCCATGGTGGGAAATGACTGGTGTGTTAAAAAAGTGAAAAAGGGTTTCTCTGCCGCATTCCTTGCTCGGTATTTTTTCATTATTATTTTATCTTTGATTAACTATTATAGTTCATGCTTTCCTGTCAAGAAAACAAGTAGAGATAAATCTCCTTGTGTTATTTGGGAAGAGTTTCAGTATTTCAGAAAATCGTGGAGGCAGTGATATATGTACCAAGTTTCATTCCCTTTTTTTAATACACCAGCTATCTACCACAAAGAGAGGGTGACCCAGAATAAAAGGAAACTCGTTCATTGTCACTTCTTGCTAGAAGTGGACTGACCTCACAGTTTAGTTTACCTTCAGCTACAACATCCTCACTCCTTGTGGGAGAAAAACAAGTGTTCCAAAAGAAAAATATTCAGGCCCAAACCTACTCTTTTGAGCTAAATTTCTATGTTTAAGAATGTTACAATAGTGGATCTATAAGGGGGTGCCTTGATCCAAAGAATTGGAAATACTCTCCTCTCTTGAATCAAACCTAATTGCCTCCCATTCTTCAGTTTCTTTGGGAATGCTACACCCTGAAAAATAACAATAATTCATTCCTCGAGTTCCTGCCAATGTAAAAAATCTACAAAATTACTCTTGAACACTTGAACCAAAGGTAATTAGGTATAGTTACCAAGGAATTGCTAAAAAAGTAATATCTTTGCTATTAAATAAAATGTTTATTGTGTATTACACACTAGAAAGTAACTCTTTTAAGTAACTAAAGCTATAAAAGAATAAAAAGTCACAATACCATGGCTGGAATAATTCACCAAAAAATTCTGCTTAAGAGATGAATCTTATGAAGATGTTTTGTTCAGTCCTGGACCATTGTCGAGTCACGACTGGGCTTGACAAAATGGTGCAGGATGGACTGATGTGTCATCATTAAGTTTCCTTCCCAAGTGCAGGTTTTTGATGAATTGTAAACTAAAAATTTTCTTCCCTTCAAAGGAGCTGGGGGCCTTGATCTTTATAAAGGGCATTTGATTTGAGGATTTTGGGCTATTCTTTCCTTCCTTGGATTAAACTTGATTACTTCCCATTTTCTAGATGCTATATGAATATAATAATACCATTTTCTCTTAAGGGTTCTCGTGTGCATTTTAATGAGAGTGGAGAGTTAGTGTGGCCAGTGATGCTCCTGTATCCAGAACATCATGAGACCGATATTATTCAAGAGTTTCCAGAAAGTGATCAGTAAGTTTAACTTTTTTTTCTTTTTTTTTAAGCACACCGGCCATTTCCTACCAAGGGAGGGAGACCCAGAATAGAAGAAACACATTCAGTTTCACCAAAAGTGTGCTGACATCACAGTTCAGATGGTACTCTGAAAGGCAACATCCTCACCCCTTTGGTAGAAGTACTGTATTATACATTCTGATAAATGATCTTTGTCCACCTTAGAAATCTAAATTAAATTATTATAGTTTTAGATTGATTTCATTATATTTTCCAAAGTTTAAACTTTTTTTTTTAAATTTCTTTTGTAACACATTTTTATAATTTTCAGTATCATAGATCACCTTGAGGTTATTTTTGGAAAGGAAGCAGCACCAGCACCATGGGACACTGAACACAAATATCAAGTTAATAACCTGCATGTGTTCTTTGAAGACAAAGAAAAAACTAAACTCTGTAAAGTTGACCCAAATCAGACTCTACAGCAAGTGCTGAGGGACCCCAGGTAAGTATGAACTCTAATTATATGGTTCAGAGAACCGACATCTTGATGAACGAGACACTTGTGGAAACGTTTCACTAACAAGTGGCTTCCTCAGTCTGGTATAGAAATGAGAGGTGGAAGACGAGTAGAGAGTTTGAGGTAATCAGTCTCTCGGTCTTGTGTCAATGTGTTCAATCCATCAGTCTTGATCAGAGTACAGCATATGCACCTGCTGGCAAAATGTTATCCAAGTGCTGCACAAATGTCTCGCTTATCAAGTAGCAACTGACTTGTACAGATGTCTAATATTTATCCTCTGACTGTTTTTATGGTAAGCACTACAGTAATTATTAGTCATAAATATGTGCTACAACACTACAGTAAGTCTCCACTTTATTTGGGTTTGCTACATTCTAATTTGCTTTTACTTGATGGCTCATTTCTTCCAGTAATTCCCTATGTGATGTGAAGTCATTTACACCACCAGTGCAGTTCACAAAATGTAAGATTTTTTTTTTTAAACACACTGGCTGTCTCCACTGAGGTAGGGTGAATGACCCCCCCCCCAAAAAAAAAAAAAATTACATTTTTTTTTTTTCAACAAGTTGGCCATCTCCCACCTTCACTTATTCAAATAGCTGTCTTGCCAGAAGTGTGCAGCTATCACATTTCAAGTAGCCCTCCAGACTGCAGCATCCCCATCAATCCTTTGGAGTGCAGGATCTGTATGTCCCACTTCCAAGACTTGAGTCTGGCTAACTGCTTTCCAGTTAGCTGGACTTCATATGTTATACAGTATTTACATTTAGGATTAGGATGACTTGATTGGGATTACTGCAGCTCCCATGGGCTTTGAATACATCTCACTGAAGCAAGGGATACTATAGGTTTATTTTAATTAAACCATCCTCTTTTTACTGGCAGTTTTATAGCTGTCATTTCACACAATATTTTACAAGGTGGTAAAATATTGGAGGTTAGTATACCTGGAGAGGGTTTCAGGGGTCAGCGCCCCTGCGGCCTGGTCTGTGACCAGGCCTCACGCCTGATCAACCAGGCACACAACCTGACATACGAACCACAGCCCGACTGCTCAGGTACTGACTTTAGGTGCCTGTCCAGTACCTTCTTGAAGACAGCCAGGTGTCTATTGGTAATCCTCTTTATGTATGATGGGAGGCAGTTAAATTCACTGTTCAACTTTTTTACAATCGGCATATTCTGTGTAAAAACCAAGAATCCAAAGGCAGCAACCAGATGAGGTTATTCAGTCCTGGGGATGGTTTATGGATAACGTTGTATTACTTCAGAGATGCAAGTGGTATAGTATTGATGCTGTGTATTTCTCCATATTTTGACCTGTGGAAAGAAAGAGACACAAATCATCAATATTTTGGTACACTGTTGGCCACTATCAAATCATCTTATGACTTGATAACCATCCTGATGGGATATATATTTTTTTTTTTTTTTTTTTTTTTTTTTTTTAACTTGCCACCAGTGTGACATCCAGTTATACTTAAAAATTTTATTTTAGCCTATTGTTTTTACAGGAATTTACATAAATAAAAATCACATGAGTGAAGAGAAAGGCAAGTGTTGAAATTTACCATTGGCTTCCACATTTTTAAACCAGCATTTCTACAGTGAGACTAGTCTGAGTGCCTAGCTAGCAGAATCAGTATTCTGTAAAAGCTTCCGTAATTTTATTTATTTTTCATTTGCCCTCTTTCACACTTCCTCATAAAGCTTATAAGCTATAAATTTAGTTGTCAGTTGGGTTATACAGATATAAACTGAAAACTTAATAAATTGTATTCTTACTCTGTTTTTCTTCTGCAGATATCACGTCTTGGGCGGCACTCCAGGTTTCATCATTCTTGTTGAAGGCAGCAGGTTCATGAAGGATTTTGTGTCAAAATATAGCATTTAAAATTCTGTGGATTTTTCGATGAATCTTGTAGCTCCTCTCAGTTGCTACCATTTAATTCCCTGTAAATAAAATATTTTGTTTGTAATACTATTACATGGTTGATTTGGTAAAGAGACAAGCAGCATTCAAATTCAAAGTTTATTCTCTATAAGGATTACAATGCTGAGTTTACAGAATTTGGTTATTGTGTGGTTTACATGTAGTAAAATAATAACTACAGAGTGTACCACTAGAACACCTAGCATGGCTAGGCATTTCGGGCAGACTTAAATTAAATCTTAAGTTTAAAATATTACAAAATTATGAGGTAAGTTGGTATTATGGCTAAGTGACTAAATACTAGTTTGTGAGTTTAGCAATGTAAATGCTTTTGTTTTGGCACTATACATAGTTTCAGTATTGGAGTATCACAGGCCAACTTATGACTAGTTAAGATTCATTATTTTGAGATTGAGATTGATATTTCTGTTTATGGTCAAATGGGCGAGTGAGTGTGTTAACCACCAGGTGGTATTCGTGTAATTAGTTGACAGGGTGTATCAGGGAGATAAGATGTTTTCTGATGGTAGTTTTGAAGGTGGTGAATGTGTCTGCAGTTTTAGAATTTTCAGGTAAGGTGTTCCAGATTTTAGGGCCTTTGACATACATTGAATTTTTGTAAAGGTTTAGTCGGACACGGGGAATGTCAGACATACATTGAATTTTTGTAAAAGTTTAGTCGGAAACGGGGAATGTCCAAGATGTTTGTGTCTGGTGTTGTGCCTGTGGGTTCTGTCACAACTATCAAGAAAGCGTTTTAGGTCAAGGTTAATATTGGAATTTAAGGTCCTGTAGATGTCGATTGCACAGTAGTAAGTGTGGATGTACTGAAGAGGGAGTAAGTTTAGATCTATGAAGGTGGGGGGGGGGTGTGTTGCCAGGGATGGGATTTAGTGATTATTCTTACTGCAGCTTTTTGTTGGGTTATTATTGGCTTTAGGTGTGTTGCTGCAGTTGAACCCCAAGCACAGATAGCATAGGTGAGGTATGGATATACAAGTGAATGGTATAGTGTGAGAAGGGCAGTTAGCGGCACGTAGTATCACATCTTGGAGAGGATCCCAACCGTTTTGGATACTTTTTTGGTTGTGTTGGATATGGGTGCTGAAGTTCAGGTTGTTGTCGAGGTATAGGCCTAGGAATTTGCTCTCATTATGCCTGGCAATTAGAGTGTTGTCGATCTTAATGTTAATTTGCGCATCTCCTGCTCTGCTACCAAACATAATGTAGTAGGTTTTGTCAGTGTTAAGCGTAAGTTTATTGGCTGTCATCCAAGTCGATATTTTGATCAGCTCCTCATTAACAATGGTGTCGAGGGTGGCAAGATTAGGGTGAGAGATGACATAAGTTGTGTCGTCAGTAAAGAGAATGGGGGTTCAGGTGTTGAGATACGTTTGGAAGATCATTGATGTATATGAGGGAGCAGGGGACCAAGGACACTTCCCTGCAGAACTCCAGTATCAAGTGGCTGTGTTGTTGCCTGGCTAGTTTTGCCTGGTCAGCAGGCATTATCAAGTTTGATGGATTATACTTTGTGGCAGCACATGGTCAGGTGTAAATTAAGGTAATAACTGTAGTATTAGCTTGTCTCTGGCAAGACAGAGTAATGAAAGTGTCTCCTTGTTTGCATCACCCTGCCTTGGTGGCAAACAGCTGTGTTAATATTTGAAGAGAAGAACTGCGGTAGGCTTGCTGGCAGCGGGTGGTAAGTCTCGGTGTTAACAGGTTCGCTATCTATATAGCTCAAGGTTTTGCCTCTTGAAAGCTTCCTTGGTTCTGAAATTTTAAGTTTTTGTAAGTCACACAAATTATTTTGTATGCAGTTAAAGATAAAGGCTTTTAAAGTGAATTTGATAATGGTATACAATATTGAGAAGTTGATAAGATGTGTAACAGTTAGGTATCTTTATTCTGAAATGCTTTGCCTACACAGGCTTCTTCAGTCAAGTACAGAGGCGGCAGCAGAAGCAAGAGAGATGTAAAGATGATGTAATCAATGAAGAAATGGTATACAGGTCTCCCTCAACATTTGCGAGGGTTAGGGGATCAAGAGCATCGCAAATGTTTGGTGCCCCAATATATTGTAGGGAAATACAATACTGCTTCCTTAACTTGTTGAACCATGAACAATCGTAAAATACACGAAAATGTCGTAAAATATTGTACTAAATACATACACGTTATGGTTTAATAACATGTTATTAAATACCACTGCCTCAACCACTGCAGAGCACTGCTCGTATTTTGGTACAATTTCTTTCTTCAATTCCATCGTGTTTCTCAATATCTTTACCAAAGGGCTGGCACTAGCAAGTTTCTTTGGGCCCATGGTTAATTATGTGGCAGTCGCATTCAATCTACGAGCACCAAACACAATGAATTATTGTGAAATGTTTGGAAGAGCGTAGAGACTAATGCTCACTTCAGCATAAACAAAGCCACATGTGTCTAATTTATCATAAACAAAGGCACACTGACTGACGATGCCTCAACCACTTCCTCCACCACTGCTTCAACCCTCGTATTTTTGTATAATTTCCTTCTTCAATTCTATCGTATTATTATTATTAATACGATAGAATTGAAGAAGGAAATACAGTGGACCCCCGGTTAACGATATTTTTTCATTCCAGAAGTATGTTCGAGTGCCAGTACTGACCGAATTTGTTCCCATAAGGAATATTGTGAAGTAGATTAGTCCATTTCAGATCCCCAAACATACACTTACATAAATACACTTACATAATTGGTCGCATTGGGAGGTGATCGTTAAGCGGGGGTCCACTGTAGTACAAAAATACGAGGGTTGAAGCAGTGGTGGAAGAAGTGGTTGATGTATCGTCAGTGTGGCTTTGTTTATGCTGGAGTGAGCATTAGTCTCCACACTCTTCCAAACATTTCACAGTAATTCATTGTGTTTGGCGCTTGTAGATTGAGTGCGACTGGAGTAGTAGAGGCATTGGTAGAGGCAGTGGTTGAGGCAGTGGTAGAGACAGTGGTTGAGGCAGTGGTAGAGACAGTGGTTGAGGCAGTGGTAGAGGCAGTGGTTTTTAATAACAATAATAATAATACATGTTGTTAATAATAACATGTATTATTATTAACAACATATATCTTATTAAATACCACTGCCTAAACTGCTGCCTCAACCACTCCAGTCGCACTCAATCTACAAGCACCAAACACAATGAATTACTGTGAAATGTTTTGAAGTGTGGAGACTAATGCTCACTCCAGCATAAACAAAGGCGCACTGAATGACGATGCATCAACCACTTCTTCCACCACTGCTTCAACCCTCGTAATTTTGTACAATTTCCTTCAATTCTATCATATTATTATTATTAGCAGTAGCAGAAATGTTTGATTCTTTGCCGTGTTCAAGAGGGAGGGCAGTAGGGACTCGCGGGTGGCGGAAAACTTAAATATGATTTGGCGGTTGGGAATTTGCGAATGTGTGAAGCCCGCGAATGTTGAGGGAGACCTGTATAGCGATACCGACAAGATGTGGAAAAAAGACACTTACGTACAGTTCAGGACATTTATTAAAGGAAACTTTTTACTGCGAATGACTTCTTCTGTCCTAATACAGAGAAATCTAAGAAAACGAGTATATATGTATATATACATGTATATATAATGGCAGGAGTCAGGTGGAGTGTTGTGTGGGTAGAGGTAGTAGTGGTAGTAGTAGTACTAATGAAACTAATGTAGTGAGATGGGAGGGTAGAGAGGGACCTGTTGATATGTTATAGCAGTCTCCAGAATGGGTAATATCCTGTTGATTAGCAATTTTGAGATACTGTAACAACTGGACTTTTGATAGACAGTATTACTGACAGCAATCAGGGCAGCTTCTGTGTATTTTGTCTGTCATAAATCATCTTCTTTAGTCACTAGTTGAGCCTCACTGAATTTCGTGGTGTCCAACATCGTCCCTATGTTGCACACGGCATCTTTACGGTCATCATTTCAGCAAGCATTTTTGTGTTTGTGATCCTAATGACCAGAGATCTGGCTGAACACAAAAATTCTTGCAGAAATGATAACTGTAAAAACACGTGTGTTCAACATAGGGACGATGTTGGACACCTCATGAAATTCAGTGAGGCTAAACTAGTGATTAAAGAAAACGATTTATGACAGAGAAAATGCATAGAAGCTGCCATAATTGCTGTCAGCAATACTATCCATCAAAAGTCCAGTAGTTACAGTATCTCAAAATTGCTAATCAACAGGATATTACCCATTCTGAAGCCTGCTGTAACATGATATCAACAGGTCCCTCTCTACCCACCCATCTCACCACATTAGTTCAACTACTGCCTCTACTCATGCGACACTTCACCAAACTCCTGCCACTATACGTATATATAAACTTATTTTCTTAGTTTTCTCTGTATTAAGACTGAAAAAGCCACTCGTGGCGTAAAGTTTCCTTTAATAAATATCCTGAGTTGTATAGCCCTTGTGGCTTAGCGCTTCTTTTTTATTATAATAATAAATGTCCTGAACTGTCCATAAGTGTCTTTTTCCACACGATATGATCAATCCATCACCCTTGAAGACATAGTTTTGAGGTGGTCAGGCCCTCAACCTGGAGAAGAGTTTTGCTGCATAGTCTGGAATAATGTGAAGCTGAAGCAACAGTACGGAGACGTACTGTCAAAGGTGAGGCGCGGGTAATCTTGATGGCAGGAGAGGCAGAGCCCGCTAGTATTAGTAAGAATGTAATCGTTGAGAGGGCAGATCCCTCTTAAATCCATCCCTGTCCTCTCATTGATTACATTTTTACTTCTACTAGTGGGCTCCGCCTCTTGTCAAGATCATCTGCGCCTCACCTTTGACAGTACATACACCAGTCTCCATAATGTTGTTTCAGCTTTGTATTGTTCCAGACTATGGAGCAAACCTCTTTTCCAGGCTGAGGGATTGGCCACTTCGTAACGTCTTCAAGGGTGATGGACGGATTATATTGTCTTTATGTCTGTTCTGCCTCCTTTGTACTTGACTGATGACTACTGTGTAGGTGAAACATTTCAGAATAAGGATACCTAACTGTTGCACATATGTCTTTTAAACAGTCTTATTTAAATGGAAAAGTTTATTCCATTAAATTTTAAATTTGTCAATGCTTATATTTTCCTTTTCATTTTTTGAGATGTATAAAGCTAATTAAATTAACATTTAGCTATTGATACTTGTTCATCTATCAAAACTTTGGGGCCCAGTTCCTGGACCCATTATGTACCTCTGTAATCTTTTTGACTACCACCCACAGGATGGGTATGGGGCGCATAATAAAGATACTGAACTAACATTTAGCTATGGACATTTCAGCAGCAATTAGTATATTAAATTTTTCTAAGCAAGTATAGTTGAACCCTAGGATTCACATAGGTTGGTTTGTGAATGTAACATGAATTCCGAGACTAAATAATTGGAAATGTTGCATGTTGAATATATTTAATTTTTTAGACTATGTAATTTACATGTACATGTATGTAGGTAAATTTCATTTTTTTTTTTTTTTTTTTTTTGACATTTCTGTTTCTGCTTAAATGTTTAGTATTGAACTTTGTAAGAAAGCATATTTTGAATGAAATCTCATTGTCAGTTTACAGTTTAGGCAGTGTGTACCAAGCAACAACGAAAAAACAACTATTTGAAACTATCATACAAAAGGCCTACTGTAAGTAGAAACATTGTTTGAACATATCACATGAGTTATCAAGCTCAAGAAGTTTGACTGTACAGTAAAAGTTTACTTGTCTCTTAAGAATTAGTTCAGTTTACACATTTATGTCAGAATTTTTGCCAAACTAAAGAAAATGAACCGTTTAAGAAGCATTTAAAACTATACATGTACTGCACTTCTAAATACTGTGTAATATTATTCTACCTTTAATGGTATGTTACTTTGTTGAATACTGTGTATTCTTGTTTTTCAACACACCAGCCTCATCCCACCAAGGCAGGGTGGCTTAAACAGAAAATGAAATTTTTTCTTTTTGCATTTAATAATGTATACAGGAGAAGAGGTTACTTGCCACTTGCTCCCGGCATTTTAGTCGCCTCTTATGACAGGCATGACTTACAGAGGAATAATTCTTTTCCACTTTCCCATGAAGATTATTATTTTACTCTTAATAAAAAATATTATTTTTGAGTTTTGTGCAATAAATTATTCTACCCTTAATAAAAATGTTATTTCATTCTTGTGTTATTCACCTTAGCATGTTAACAATAACATCAAGTTCTTTACAAATACAGTAAACCCTTGATTTATCAGATTTCACTAATACACAGGTTAAAATCTACTGGGTTAATTGAGTCAGAAGCAATCATTTGGTTTCAGAATTGTCTGCTGTTACATCATGACACAACAATCTTTAATACAATCGCCATTACCAACCTTCTGTGTACCCCCTTCCCTATTAGATCATTAAATAAAGGGGTTACTGTGCAAGAAATATCTAAACCAAAACAGTCGGTGTTCACTACACTGAAGCACTCCTAATGCACCAGCAATAAAAACAAGACTAAGGAAGCTAAATTTTTACAAATTTTAAAAATAAGTACTGTACTGTATGAATGTAAAATGAAGAGCTTAAAATTAATGCCAGACATTATTCTATGCTCAGACATGCTTACATTGTCTGCCCTCCTCTGACAATACCACCTTTACTGCAGATTCTGAGGTACTAACATCAGCACCTCAGACATGCAGTGCAGAACAACGTAGAGGAGTCAGTTAAGTACAAAAATGAATAATACCGTGACTGGGTCAGTATTTTTATTTTGACTATAAGAAAAATAAAGCAGTTTCAAAATTAATCAACTTCCTTTTTTAAGACAGAAAATTTAAGCATGGTAAAAGTTCTGACACTCAAAACTTCTAAATTTTCAATTAGGGTCTACTTAATGCAATTTTTTTTTTTTTACCTCATTGGCCATCTTCCATCAAAGCAGAGTAACTGTCCAAAAAATGAAATATGTTCACTGTCATTCATCAATGTCTTCCCAGACCTGTGCTGACATCACAGTTCAGATGACCCTCGTAAAGCATGATCTCTGCCCTTTCAGGGTACTGGTACTGCCCTTCCTAGCTTCAGGACTTGTTTCCCTGAATCCCTCACAAATGCTCACACTCCAATAGTATGATAATTAAAAATCACTTTTTTCCCATACACTGCTATTTAACACACAAAAGTCTGCTAGGTGCTAAAGTCCCTGAAACTCAAAGCCTCCTTTGTCCCCTCCTTACAACCATTCCAGATATAACCTCTTTCCCCCTCCCACCTTCCTGTCTTCCACCCCAGATTTATACACCCTCTTCATCCTATCCATCTCCATCCTGTCTGCATACCCAAACCACCTTAACCCCTCCTCGACTCTCTGACTCATACTATTGGTGATTCCTCAGTGTGCTTTTGCCACATCCACCTGTACATTATCCTACCCTGCCCAGACTAATGCCTCCCCTTCATCATTAACATTCAACAAATCTTCACAATATTCCTCTCCATCCTTCCAGTACCACCACCTCCCTGCCTAACATCTCTTTTTTTCATTGTTGACTGCAGTTTCTATTTACTTCTCAGGCTTCCTAACCTTGGATATCTCTCTCCAAAACCATTTCCTATTCTCAGTAAAATTTGCTGATGAAAACTTGCTTATTTTCTCACTTACTCTTCTGTAGCACTTCCTCACAATTCCTTAACCCTTAAACTGTCCAAACGTAGATCTACGTTTTATCAACATTTGAAAGTATGTAAAAAACCTGTAATCTTCTTTTGTTTTTTACTTTTGAAAACGTGAAAAAACTTTGATCTACATTTTTTTTTTGGTTATACGTATTCGAAAATATGTAAAAAAAACGTAGATCTACTTTTGGAGCACTACGCATGCGAATGTAGATCTGGTTGGACAGTTTAAGGGTTAAATGTCTTATTTTGTGCCTTCTGTACATTGTTTTCACATTTTAAAACCCTCTCATGATGCTAACGTTATTCTTCCCTTAACTATCTTTCAACCGTGGCACTTTTACTTAGCTCAGCTGAATCTAATCTGTTTGTCTCCCATATCCTCAGAGGCTATTATGATATTTACTGTTTAGTACTTACACTCCTTCCCTTTAAAAAATATATATTACCACTCTTTACCTGATCATTCCACTATCATACCTTTACCCACAAACGTTTGCTGTGCACCCTGGAGTTGCATTAAGTTAACTCCACACCCTCAACTTCATTTCCTGATCTCTCTAACCCCCACCTAACCAAAAATAGTTGCCTATATCTTTTTGACACCATCCTTTAGTTCATTTATTTTCAGTTCTCTCCTACCCACTGATGCCTTTCTCCTTGTATACCATCAAATGGATCAGATTAGTAAGATTAGAGTAGTTGTCTAATAAATACCACAAAGGTTACATCTCCTTAGAGGAGAAAAGAGTAGGTATCCAAGAATTTATCTTCCGGCTACAAACTCACAGGCCAGTGTGTTGAACCACTAGTCCATGCCAGCGTAATAAGATTTATCCAACTAAGTATATTTCTACACATCACAGGAATGTTAGCATGCGTCCCAATGTAACCACAAATGTAGGTACATATTTACAGACTAATCGTGACATTACTTTCACCTAGAAATACAAGTCTATCAAACTACTATGCAACTTCATGTGGGTTATACAGGACTACTGAGGGTGCAAAATTGAAATCGAAGCAGGTGTAGTTAGTTAAAAACTCAAGAGTTACTCTACATAAAGGACCTTTTAGCGAGGTGGTCAGTGCGCGACAGTACAATGGAAATGTTGGAATTGAATTATGTGGAGTCTGAAATAGATACAAGTCTATTAATAGTGGAACCTAGGTGTTCGTGAGAAATCTGTTTGAAAAAGTCTGACGAAAAATGAATTGTACAAAAACTGAAGCAATATTTCCCACAAGAAATAATGTAAATCCAATTAATCTATTTCAGACGCCCAAAATTATTAACAAAAAATACATTTTATAGAGAATAACTATAGTTTTACATACAGAAAACAATGAGAATTAAATATAAGTGACTAAAGAAATGGATAAATGAACATTTAACTTCACTTTTGCCTTGATTGAAGACGCGTGTTGGCATATGGAAGATGGCGAGGAGGGGAAAGGGAGGAGAGGTTATTGTTTGGAAGGGGAATCCGCACCCATAAGGAATTCAGGTAACAAGGCCCTATCTGGGGCTATTTCCCTTCTCTCTCTTTTACTGGCACTAGGGCCAGCTTGAGAGTCACTGGACCCCTGTCGGACAAAAAATCAGTCCAGAGAGGTCTGTTTCTGGCATCTCTAAGATTTGCCTAAAATGGAACAAACCATTGTCACTGAACATGCTGCAGACACGGTTTGCAACAGCTTTGTTAGGGTGATATTTCTCCACCAAACTTTGCAACTCATTCCACTTTGCACACATGTCCTTAATCACTAAAGGCACATTCTCTCCTCTCTCTCTTTCTTCTCCTCTGAAGCAATTTCCTCAGCTGCAGTCTGCTACTGTTCCAGTTGAAGGTCTTGCAGCTCTTCAGTGGTTAGCTCCCCTGTGGTCAGCCACCAACTCTTCCACATCCTGGCCACTCACATCCAACCCATGGACTTCCCCAAAGACAAAATAGATTCCACAACAGGCGTAGAGTTGTCAGGGTCAGCCTCAAACCCTTCAAAATCACGAATGCATGGGATGCTTTGTGTTGGGTACTTGATTCTGGGAAATGAGTGGCTGAGTCACGCGGGCAGGCGGAAGAGTTTGGTACAGACCATTTTCAACTGTACAAAAACTGAGCGGATGTACAAACACTGGGACAAAATTTCAACAAAAAAAAAAGTCGTCAAAAACTGAATCATACGAAACCCATGTACAGTGGAACCTCAATTAACTGTTAAACCTACTTGACAGTCCTTGCAGATGGGTGTTGGGCACACGAGTTATATTAGTAGATTGTCAACAGCAAGTCTGTGTGTTTGTTACCCTGAACACTAATGTCCAGGAACCAGCAGAAAGACTTATGCTTGCTGGAAATTCGGCATAATTGTTGTATATGAAGTATGATGAGAAATGGGGAACTATTTCTGGACAGTCTGCAATGTACTTCGAGAATCTGAAATAGGAATGCAGAGGTTGGCATGGTTGTATGACAGCAAGGAGTATGGTATAAAACTGAAAATTCTTGAATTTCTATCTGGAAAGACTGCTACATAGCCTGCATCACATGATGATCTGGAACCATTGCATACACTACCATGCAGAAGTAAATGAGCGTCTGCCAGTTTGAAGCAGGTATGCCAGATTTCAATGAACACAAAAGAATTCTTCTACTGTCTCTGACGAGCTCAATTTGAACCTGTGAGCACTAAATCCTTGGGGTCATACAGTGACTGGAGGAAGAATAGACAATCTGGTTCAATTCCAGGAAGAGGAAATAGATTTAATTCCTTGTGTTGAATGTCCCTCACTGGAATCAAGAAACAATAATGTGCTGGAGAAGTTTTTTTAATATATAACCTGGTGGTAAAGCTCTCGCTTCGCATGGCAAGGGTCTGGATTCGATTCCCAGCGAAGGGATGGAAACACTGGACATGTTTCCTTACACTCATTGTCCATATTCACCCATCAGTAAAATGGGTACCTGGATGTTAGTTGACTGGTGTGGGTCACATCCTGGGACAAAACTGACTTAATTTGCTCACAACGCTCTGCATGACAAGCGGCCTTCTATATTGTAGTATATCATTTATGTCAGCTAGATCTATATACCTTGTACATGTACTTGTAAAAATAAAGATATATATTATTGTATTATTAAGAGACTGGCATCCCAGAAAATGACACATGGGTGAGTGACACTCAGGAGGGTAAGTAAGTAAGTAAGTAAGTTTATTCAGGTATACACAAATACAGTTACATAGAATTATCATATATAGCAGCATATGTGTAGAGAACCTAGGATAACCCAAAAAAGTCAGACAGAGTGACTTATTTCCATTGGGGTCCTTTTACCTTATTATTATAATATAAAGGTTATAATATTTTCTTATTATTCTACAATGAAGATAACATCTTATTATCATACTAAAAAGACTATCTGCGACACCAAGGTCATTAAGACTATCTACAATACGAGGGTCATTACAAGGAATAAGGTAAAAAATTTACACGTATGTTAGCTAAAAAATAGAAAATCATTCCCCTCCCTTTCTGTAGCTACATTCATCAGACACCTTTTGGCACTCTTCTTGAACTGGTTCACGCTATGACTGGCTTTGACATGTGCGGGTAGTCTGTTCCATTCCTTTATTGCTGTACAATAAAAGGTGTTTGAAGCCTGGCCACTGACTGTGGGTACTACAAAGTTGTGCTCTCTCCCCCTAGTTCTATGATTGCTTTGGTTCCCAACCTTGACAAAATTGACAGCAAGATATTCTGGACATTGCTTGTGAGCAATTTTATAAACATGATTTAGCTTCAGTTGTTTTACTCTGTCTTCAACATTCAGCATATCCAACTGCTGTAATTCATCCTGGCCTACATGTTCTCTTGGTCCCAGCCCCAGGATGAATCTTACGATTTTGTTCTGGGTGATTTGCAGTCTATCTTTCAATTTTTTTGTCAAGGCAGAGTACCAAGAAGAGCAAGCGTAATCCATATGGCATTGTATAAGGGCTAGACATAGAGTCCTGCGAGCCTCAGTAGGTAGACACTGTGCTTGTCTATACAGGAACTTCAGTCTGGCATTCGCTTTCTTTACTACACTGTTCCCTATCAATTCTCCTGACATGCATGGGTCAAAGGGGATTCCCAAATATTTTACTGATGAAACCAAAGTGATGGGCTCCCCATTACATTGAACATTAAAATTATTTACCCTTCTCAGTTTATGTTTCGTGCCAAAGAGACCAAATAATCCAAGGAGGGGATAGTTAAGGTGGATAGTGGAGATATTTATTATTAGTGAGAGTTAGCGTGGGTGCATAACTCATGTGAAAGTTGGCGCCATGGTTAGCGTTAGACAAATTACGATTGTTCATTAAAGGTAAAACTTCAGCGAAGAGGTCAAAATGTGTGCCAGGGCATTGTAGATGTTAGAAGTTAATTCTACTTGCTCTCTGAGAGGACAATTCCTAATATATGATTAAATGTAAAAAGGCACCCACCAGTCCTCACAGAGAAGTCTTCGGCATCTTCCCACATGGTATCCATACGGGTTTTTGTCGATACTGAAACTTGTGAGGTTTCCCATGTCCTACAATGATGGAAGTGGGAATTTTTATTTACTAAGCTCTGATTATTGTATGCCTATAAGAGACTGACGTGGATAAAATTCTGATGGCAAATCGGTAATGCCTCAAATCCTGCAAAGAGAGAGATGCTAGCTTTAATGTACAAGGTGTGGACATTTGCAAAGTGCTATACGAGGGTCATTAAATCTGCACGTAACCTGTTCATCATTTTAATCCCTAAAACGGGGATTAAAGTCATAGCATATATACACTGAAAGACATACTCTGAGTGTACATATGCCTTTCTTCTAAGTATATATACAATGAGAGTGTACACACACCTCTCGTCTAAGATAAGATTTCGTTCGGATTTTTAACCCCGGAGGGTTAGCCACCCAGGATAATCCAAGAAAGGCAGTGTGTCATCAAGGACTGTGTTTTATTTCCATTAGGACCCTCAATCTTGTCCCCCAGGATGCGACCCATACCAATCGACTAACATCCAGGTACCTATTTGCTGCTAGGTGAACAGGACAACAGGAATCGAACCCGGGCCCTTCGTGTGTGAAGCGAGAGCTTTGCCAGCCAGGCCACAGAGACACTGAGGGTACACAGTGTACATATACCTCTCGTCTTGGCATATATACACTGAGAGACATATACCTCTCTGTGTAATAGAATCTTGTCCACAAGATATAATTCAGTAAAGCCATAACCCAGAAAACAAGAAACTCACGCTTCGGACAACTAGGAGGAGGAGTGAGGTAATGACCGATCTTCGACCAAATCACAAGAATGACTGCAACAGAAGGAAAGTTAAATTAGCCACGTCACCAGGCGAGTTACACCAGTGAGACTAGGAACCTGAATAATAGATGGCGCAGACATCCTAGTTCTTTTCTATTAGTGCCTTTTAAATCTGTAACCCAGCCAAAGATACTGGTAACCCAGCCGGACTTTGGCAATAATGACATCCACATGTCTATGGTGAAGCCATAGACATGTGGCTCCTCCTGCATGATGGAATGATAATAGATGGACTGACTGCTGTTATTCTCCCTCTCCCTCTCAAGTCAGTGAAGCTCAGTTGAAGTGTTATTGTTCTCAAATTGCTAAATGACAGCCCAAGACTGTAATTTACTCCCTCTTTGAAGGTCAGTTTATCAGTTCTTTCATGACTCTAAAGACCAAGGAGATTCAATTTTCACTCCAGTAGCTGCTGCTATCTGCCGGCCGGAGTGAAGACTGTTTTCTGTTCTCAGCAATGCATAGTTAGTTTAATATGTTTATTATTATGCACCCCATACCCATCCTGTGGGCGGTAGTCAAAAGATTACAGAGGTAGGCACGGTGAAAAGCTTTGTTCCACAAGGCACAGTACTCGCTCCCGTCTTGTTCCTCATCCTCATATCTGACATAGACAAGGATGTCAGCCACAGCACCGTGTCTTCCTTTGCAGATGACACCCGAATCTGCATGACAGTGTCTTCCATTGCAGACACTGCAAGGCTCCAGGCGGACATCAACTAAATCTTTCAGTGGGCTGCAGAAAACAATATGAAGTTCAACGATGAGAAATTTCAATTACTCAGATATGGTAAACACGAGGAAATTAAATCTTCATCAGAGTACAAAACAAATTCTGGCCACAAAATAGAGCGAAACACCAACGTCAAAGACCTCGGAGTAATCATGTCGGAGGATCTCACCTTCAAGGACCATAACATTGTATTGATCGCATCTGCTAGAAAAATGACAGGATGAATAATGAGAACCTTCAAAACGAGGGATGCCAAGCCCATGATGACACTTTTCAGGTCACTTGTTCTATCTAGGCTGGAATATTGCTGCACACTAACAGCCCCTTTCAAGGCAGTGAAAATTGCTGACGTAGAAAATGTACAGAGAACTTTCACGGCGCGCATAACGGAGATAAAACACCTCAATTACTGGGAGCGCTTGAGGTTCCTGAACCTGTTTTCCCCTGGAAGCAGGCGGGAGAGTTTACATGATTATATACACCTGGAAAATCCTAGGGGGAAACTATTTACCGAACTTGCACACGAAAATCACTCATACGAAAGCAAAAGACTTGGCAGACGATGAACATGCCCCCAATAAAAAAGCAGGGGTGTCACTAGCACTTTTTAAGAGACCATACAAAAAGTGTCGGGGCCCGAGACTGTTAAAACTCCCTCCAGATACAAAAGGGGGGAATTACCAACAGCCCCATGGCAGTCTTCAAGCTGGCACTGGACAAGCACCTAAAGTCGGTTCCTGATCAGCCGGGCTGTGGCTCGTACGTTGGTTTGCGTGCAGCCAGCAGTAACAGCCTGGTTGATCAGGCTCTGATCCACCAGGAGGCCTAGTCACAGACCGGGCCGCGGGGGCGTTGACCCCCGGAACTCTCTCCAGGTAAACTCCAGGTACATAATTGGTCCAGGGACTGGACTCCAAAGTTTTGATGCATAAATGAGGAATTATACACACACCAGCAACACCTGGGTATCTTTATTTTAAGACGTTTCACAAATTAGTGACTTCTTCAGTTCAATCCAGAGATGATAAACGAAAACAGTAGATGAGGTAATCAGTCCCTCAATCTTGCAGAACCAAATAAAAACAAGGCATATTTCCCGAGCTGCTTTAAATAAAGTAATAGATGAATTCTCTAAGTGATAAAAAAAAAAGCTGTTACAAATAAAATGCATTTTGAAGAGGGAAATAAACTAATTTATTAACATTAGGGAGAAAAAATAACAAAAGCTTTAATGTTATTTCTTCGTGTTTTTCACGAGGAGGCCTCGTCACAGACCGGGCCGCGGGGGCGTTGACTCCCGAAACTCTCTCCAGGTAAACTCCAGGTAAACTATAGACAACAATGCACAGATAAACTTGATATTTCGGGAAATTAGGTTAATTTTGTCCCAGGATTCGACCCACACTCAGGTACCTATTTTACTGCTAGGTGAACATAGACAGCAGGTGTCTTAAAGAAACACGTCCTAATGATTCCACCCGTACTGGGATTACCCCGGATCTCAGTGTCCTAAAATATGGATTTTTTTTATATAGTATAAAGGAATGGAACATAATGATTTTTTGTATAATAATGAATATAGTCTCAAAAATACATCTAGCTATATTGTGGCCAGCAGTAACAACCTGGTTAATTAGCCCCTGATCCACCGTGAGGCCTGGCCACAGACCGGGCCACGGGGGCGTTGACCCCCGAAACCCTCTCCAGGTATACTCCAGGTATCCCAGATATTTTGCTGTACATATTTAAGTCAAGTAAATATAAAATCTGGAACCTGGATGCTTCACCTTAACAAAAGTAACACAGAACCTTTTTCGGGGACCATATTTCTTTGTGGGTAAACCCGTACGGCTCAAAAATCGCCTGGGAGGGATCAGAGGGGGAAGAGGGGGGGGGGGTGGAAGGCATTTAGAGGCGATCCAAGGAAATGAACGAGATTTTTGTTTCTTGGAACAAGATTCCCCCCCCCTCCTCCGTCCCTCCCTCCCTCCCTCTCTCTCTCTCTCTCTCTCTCTCTCTCTCTCTCTCTCTCTCTTTCTCTCATCACAGCCTCTCCCTTGAGGTAACTTTAAAACTAACAGTAATTCTAGTCATAGCTAAGCACTAAACTCACATAGGCTAATATTAAGGCTCCTTAATGGTGAAAAATCACATAGATTTCGTGTTATAATTCAGGTTGAATCTACAGGTTAAACCATTAATGATTGATTATCTACATGCTGCACTCACAACCATTGTATCTACCCTGAGAACCATTCTATATGTTCTGAGAACCATTGTATATTCCTTGAAAACGATTGTATATGCCCTGAGAACCATGGTATATGCCCTGGGAACCATTAGTATATGCCCTGGGAACCATTGTATATGCCCTGATAACCATTGTATATGCCCTGAGAGCAACTGTATATTCCCTGAGAACCATTGAATCTACACTGAGAACCATTGTATATGCCCTGAGAGCCATTGTACATTTCCTGAGTGTCATGTAGGGGGGTATCGGAATGAATAGGATATGAGTGGGAAATATGGGAGTAAGGGATTATGTAGGCAGGGGAGAGGCAGGCGAGGTGGTAGGAGTGAGATAATTAGCGGAGGTAGGTAGGTAATTACAGGTCAGTGGTGACCACCACGACACTCTCATTAACTCTACACTACTCACTAACATATGCCTCGCCCATTCTTCACTCATATAAACATAATAAAATATAAGAAAAAAGAATAAATAACGGGGGCAGTGAATATTATTATTCTACTCAAACACAGTTTATTATTAAGTCTTTGTACAATAAATATTTGGGAACAGAACATTATTGTGGTTTAGAAAAAATGGGGTGGTAACATAAGCAGTGAGACAGGGAACCAATCAACTTGACCAAAATGAATGTAACTTACAATATAGTTCAGAGGGCAGTTCATCACAGGAACTAGCCACAGGTCCCAAGACCTACACAGCACGAGTACTGTGCCAAGCAATACTCTGCCCACTGCCCCCCAACAGTCTCCTCCAGAGACTTCAGCAGCTTCTCCGAGCCCTGCACCCCAGCAGCAGCTCCGCCGAAGTCTCTGCTCAGAGCTCTGCACCCCAGCAGCAGCTCGCTCGAATCTCGCTCGGGAGCTCTGCACCCCAAGGCGGGCAGCTCCCGTCGAATCCCCCTTGCTCAGGAGCTCTGTACCCATCCAGCAGCTCCGCTCGAATTCCTGTTTCTTACGGACGAAGAAACGAAAGTTCAGGTAAGATCCCAAATGGGTGTAGCGGGAAGTCGGGACAGACGAAGAATAGTGCGGAGAGGAGTTTTCTTAGTTGTAGAAATAGAGCCAGGCTAACCCGCAGCTAAGTTATCGTGGGACAGAATTGAGAAACACATAGCAGGCTCTTCTGTTGCGACTCCGGTGGGTGGATGGGGAAGTGTGGACAGACGATGAACAGTCGTGAGAAGAAGGTCTTGAGTTGTAGATGAAAGAGCCAGGGCTAAACCCAGCTGCGTGGCACTGCGAGGCAGTGTAGAGAGGGCATGTTGAGGACATAGAGGAGAGAGCAGACTGCAGACAGTGCTCGCCGACTGATATGCTTCAGGCTGAGGTGAAGAGCTGGTTTGGACGTCAGGTGTTGGGAAGGGTGTTGTGTGTTTACCTGGAGACCTGGAGAGAGTTCCGGGGGTCAACGCCCCCGCGGCTACACTTCGCTGGTGATGGAGCCACTCTTGAGGCTTTTGAAGTCTCTCTTGGACATGTGGAATAGTTGCATTCTGAGGTTGGAGCAGTTCAGATTCGCCACGAGGTAAGATAGTGCGTTTTCAAAAGGAATTTGGTGAGGTTTGGTGCAGGTGTACTTAACAGCTGGAGTTTTGAGACTCTATGACCGCGGGTTCAATCCCGGCCGGGGGTATGGTTCAGCTGCGCTCATTTCGGTTGGGAGGTTGGGGGTGGTGTAAAAGGTTAGAGACCCATTAAAGGCTTGGCTTAGGTAACGGTTGCCTGTGGTTTCTTCTTCGACTACTACTTCGTCGTTGTCCGAGGGTTGTTCATAATGTTCTGGTACTATTTCGTCTTCTGTGACTGTGTTGAGAGGAGGCAGGGAGTGTTGGTCGGTCGTGATTTGTTGGGCTGGTGGTGGGTGGTGAGAAGTGGCAGTAGACGGTGGTGTTGGTTCTGGAGTAGTCTTGGTCAGAGATACGAGTAGGACCAGGGGTTGAGGTGAAGTTAACAATGTCTGGAATTAGCTTGAGGAGGTCTTGTGATGGTGGCGAGTCTGGAAAGTTGAAGAACCACTATAAACTGATACAACTTTTTGGGGAAATATTTGTAGAATTCCTGAATATATCTTACATGAGAGGTGTGTGTAGTGGGGGTTCAAACTGCCTTGTTGCCTGTTGTAGACCTATGCGTGGACTGAGGCCGATGTAGCGCGTCCCACGCACTCATGCGGGATCACGTGACGTCATACAAACTAGTCACTAGGCCTAGCAAAGGGGTAGTGTATGTAAAACATATGGATAGTACTATGATACTCAGATAAGCTATGCGACACATGTAGGTGATCAGCAACTATGCTGACATGTGCATATACATTGTGAAGTATATATTATATATATATATATATTATATATTTATATATATATATATATATATATTTATTATACATATTATATATATATATTATATATATATAATATATATATATTATATATATATATATATATAAATATTTTATATATATATATCATTGTACATACTACGAGTGGATACTTTAGCCTTTATTGTAGGGGTGAATAAATTCTTGACTGGTGGTATATACGTAGGTGATATAAGCTTTTGTAACCATCGTGTATTCGATAGGGTTAAAACCAATAAAGCAACTTTATATGTGGAACTAACAAAAATGGCCATCCAACAGTAAGCTGAGAGGAAAAGTGATAGTAAGTAACCCTGAGACTTTAGTGTGAAGGCTGTCAGTGTTGTGGTACGTTGTGCTCTCAGTGTTGTGGTACGTTGTGCTCTCAGTGTTGTGGTACGTTGTGTTATCAGTGTTGTGTTACGTTGTGCTCTCAGTGTTGTGGTACGTTGTGCTGTCAGTGTTGTGGTACGTCGTGCTCTCAGTGTTGTGGTACGTTGTGTTATCAGTGTTGTGGTACGTTGTGTTATCAGTGTTGTGTTACGTTGTGCTCTCAGTGTTGTGGTACGTTGTGCTCTCAGTGTTGTGGTATGTTGTGCTCTCAGTGTTGTGGTACGTTGTGTTATCAGTGTTGTGGTACGTTGTGTTATCAGTGTTGTGTTACGTTGTGTTATCAGTGTTGTGTTACGTTGTGTTATCAGTGTTGTGTTACATTGTGTTATCAGTGTTGTGGTACGTTGTGGTGTCAGTGTTGTGGTACGTTGTGTTATCAGTGTTGTGTTACGTTGTGCTCTCAGTGTTGTGGTACGTTGTGCTCTCAGTGTTGTGGTACGTTGTGTTATCAGTGTTGTGGTACGTTGTGTTGTCAGTGTTGTGGTACGTTGTGTTATCAGTGTTGTGGGGTACGTTGTGTTTCAGTGTTGTGGTACGTTGTGTTTCAGTGTTGTGTTACTGTGTTATCGTGTTGTGGTACTTTGTGCTGTCAGTGTTGTGGTACGTTGTGCTGTCAGTGTTGTGGTACGTTGTGTTGTCAATGTAGTGGTACGTTGTACTCTCAGTGTTGTGGTACGTTGTGTTGTTAGTGTAGTGGTACGTTGTGTTGTCAGTGTAGTAGTACGTTGTAGTTTTCAGTTTTGTGGTACGTTGTGTTGTCAGTGTTGTGGTACGTTGTGTTGTCAGTGTTGTGGAACGTTGTGTTGTGGTACGTTGTGTTGTCGGTGCTGTGGAACGTTGTGTTGTCAGTGTTGTGGTACGTTGTGTTGTCGGTGTTGTGGTACGTTGTGTTGTCAGTGTAGTGGTACTTTGTGTTGTCAGTGTTGTGGAACGTTGTGCTGTCGGTGTTGTGGTACGTTGTGTTTTCAGTGTTGTGGTACGTTGTGTTGTCAGCGTTGTGGAACGTTGTGTTGTCAGGGGTTGGGAACGTTGTGTTGTCAGTGTTGTGGTACGTTGTGTTTTCAGTGTTGTGGTACGTTGTGTTGTCAGCGTTGTGGAACGTTGTGTTGTCGGTGTTGTGGTACGTTGTGTTTTCAGTGTTGTGGTACGTTGTGTTGTCAGTGTTGTGGTACGTTGTGTTGTCAGTGTTGTGGAACGTTGTGCTGTCGGTGTTGTGGTACGTTTTGTTGTCAGTGTTGTGGTCGTTGTGTTTTCGTGTTGTGGTACGTTGTGTTGTCAGTGTTGTGGGAAAGTTGTGTTTTCAGTGTTGTGGTACGTTGTTGTTTGTCAGTGTTGTGGTACGTTGTGTTGTCAGTGTTGTGGTACGTTGTGTTGTCGTTTTTTTTTGTTGGACGTTGTGTTTCGTGTTGTGGAACGTTGTGTTTTCAGTGTTGTGGTAGTTGTGTTGTCAGTGTTGTGGAACGTTGTGTTTTCGTGTTTGGGTACGTTGTGTTGTCAGTGGTTTTGGAACGTTGTGTTTTCAGTGTTGTGGTACGTTGTGTTGTCAGTGTTGTGGTACGTTGTGTTGTCGGTGTTGTGGTACGTTGTGCTGTCAGTGTTGTGGTACGTTGTGTTGTCAGTGTTGTGATACGTTGTGCTGTCAGTGTTGTGGTACGTTGTGTTGTCAGTGTAGTAGTACGTCGTGCTGTCAGTGTAGTGGTACGTTGTGTTGTCAGTGTTGTAGTGCGTTGTGTTGTCTGTGTAGTGGTACGTTGTGCTGTCAGTGTTGTGGTACGTTGTGTTGTCAGTGTAGTAGTACGTTGTGTTGTCAGTGTAGTGGCACATTGTGCTGTCAGTGTTGTGGAACGTTGTGTTGCCAGTGTTATAGTACGTTGTGCTGTCAATGTTGTGGTACGTTGTGTTGTCAGTGTAGTGTTACATTGTGCTGTCAGTGTTGTGGTACGTTGTGCTGTCAGTGTAGTGGTACGTTGTGTTGTCAGTGTTATAGTACGTTGTGCTGTCAATGTTGTGGTACGTTGTGTTGTCAGTGTAGTGGCACATTGTGCTGTCAGTGTTGTGGAACGTTGTGTTGCCAGTGTAGTGGTACGTTGTGTTGTCAGTGTTATAGTACGTTGTGCTGTCAATGTTGTGGTACGTTGTGTTGTCAGTGTAGTGGTACATTGTGCTGTCAGTGTTGTGGTACGTTGTGTTGTCAGTGTTGTGGTACGTTGTGTTGTCGGTGTTGTGGTACGCTGTACTGTCAATGTAGTGTACGTTGTGTTGTAAGTGTAGTGGTACGTTGTGTTGTCAGTGTTGTGGTACGTTGTGTTGTCAGTGTTGTGGTACGTTGTGCTGTCAGTGTTGTGGTACATTGTGTTGTCAGTGTTGTGGTACGTTGTGTTGTCAGTGTAGTGGTACGTTGTGTTGTCAGTGTTGTGGTACGTTGTGTTGTCAGTGTTGTGGTACATTGTGCTGTCAGTGTTGTAGTGCGTTGTGTTGTCTTTGTAGTGGTACGTTGTGCTGTCAGTGTTGTGGTACGTTGTGTTGTCAGTGTAGTGGTACGTTGTATTTTCAGTTTTGTGGTACGTTGTGTTGTCAGTGTAGTGGTACATTGTGCACTCAGTGTTGTGATACATTGTGTTGTCAGTGTAGTGGTACATTGTGCTGTCAGTGTTGTGGTACGTTGTGCTGGCAGTGTTGTGGTACGTTGTGTTGTCAGTGTTATAGTACGTTGTGCTGTCAATGTTGTGATACGTTGTGTTGTCAGTGTAGTGGTACACTGTGCTGTCAGTGTTGTGGTACGTTGTGTTGTCAGTGTAGTGGTACGTTGTGTTGTCAGTGTTATAGTACGTTGTGCTGTCAATGTTGTGGTACGTTGTGTTGTCAGTGTAGTGGTACATTGTGTTGTCAGTGTAGTGGTACGTTGTGTTGTCAGTGTTATAGTACGTTGTGCTGTCAATGTTGTGGTACGTTGTGTTGGGCAGTGTGTGGTACATTGTGTTGTCAGTGTAGTGGTACATTGTGTTGTCAGTGTTATAGTACGTTGTGCTGTCAATGTTGTGGTGTTATCATCAGTGTTTTCAGATGGAGTCATGACCATTCCCATTTCCCAGGCGTTTCATGACTCTTTCGGGTTTAGTGCTACGACACGAACGTGATAAACAAGAACAAGAACAACAACAACTGCAACAACAACAATAATAATAATAATAATAATAATAATAATAATAATAATAATAATCTTCCCAGTTACCAGACTTGGTTCTATATTGATTCTTTCTATGTGAAGAATGAGTGAATATATTGTGAGCGAAGAAGTAATGGGTCAGACTGAACAAGTAATGGGTTGCTGGGTGACTGCAATGGGACTAAATAGTTAATTTCAGTTTACTAGTCAGATGCAGTATCCAATATCCACCCTGCCGTCCATAGCCAAGAAAAAAAAGTCTCCACACACATAAATGGGTCCACGAGCTGATCCTCATTATTTATTAAAGTGACACTGGTATTTTACTGGTGTTGAAAGTTACTGAATATTAATAATAACAACGAGTCCTTGAAATAATTCTGTCTTATACACAAATAATCAGTATGTGGGAGAATGCAACTGATGACGACGTTTCGGTCCGACTTGGACGTTTAACTACTCACACTAATGGTCCAAGTCGGACCGAAACGTCGTCATCAGTTTCATTCTCCTATGTGCAGGTAATTTGTGTATTGTTCCAGTTACGGTATTTTGACTTTTTATTCCTTAATTCTGTCATATAGTAGTTACCTTGTATTTACTATACACAAGATGTGTTTAATAGGAGTATATACGTTGTATATATCCTATATATATGTATATATCCTTGTATATATCCTTTCAGGATATATACAAGGAGAATTTAATTTTTATCTTAGGGATTGAAATATTCTTAAGTATTGGCGAGCAGGTGATACACAGCCTTAAACCATAGCACATTAGACGGACTTAAAAACTGGATATACCAATCATCCTCAGGTGCTATTCGAGTATAATCTGTCACAAAGTGGAAAAGAAAGAGGTTGGAATACGAAGGTATGTTGAAAGATATGTCGAAAGGTATGTTGACAGCGGTATATTCGACGTAACAGTGCGAGCTGATGTGCTGTGACATATTCCCTGGGAGACTGAGCTGACAGGAAATGGTGACCATCAGCCAGAATTGCAGGAAAGCTTCTAAAGATAAATTTCCACTTATCTCAGACATTTTCTGTGGCTTCTTAACCCTGAAATGTGGCTTATCGACTTGTTTCACTATTACTCTCTTAGTTTTCACTTATTTCCACTTTTCCCACTTACGCACCAACTCTCCCTTATACCCATCCTTCACATTTATACTTCTCTCCACTTCTACACAGCCTTGACTTGTGGTTTCAGCGCTGTTATGATTATAATAATATTACACAGCCTTGACACTTCTACCCTCAACGTCACTACCTGCCTTAGTATAGTGCTGAATAATCCACAAGGGATTAACGAATTTTTAAATGACAGTTGTAAATACAGTAATGATATTTATGGAATAATAATAGTAGTAGCAGTAGTAGTAAGTAATAATAATAATAGTAGGTTGGTAGACAGCAACCACCCAGGGAAGTACTACCGTCCTGCCAGATGACTGTGAAACAGAAACCTGTAACTGTTTTGCATGATGGTAGGATTGCTGGTTTCTTTTTCTGTCTCATAAACACGCTAGATAACAGGGATATCTTGCTACTCCTACTTACACTTTGGTCACACTTCACAGACACGCACATGCATATAATACATACATACATACAAGACACTAACAATATTCCAGTAATTAATTTTTACAGTGGGCTAGAAGAAAATTTATGTAACATCACAGTCACTAGTGAATGGTTGTGAAGCAGATAGACAGACTGAAGCAAAATAAGTCGCCGGGTCCTGATGAGGTTTTTTCAAGGGTTCTTAAGGAATGCAAAATGGAACTCTGTGAACCATTAACTAATATTTTTAATTTATCTCTTCAAACAGGTGTAGTGTCTGATATGTGGAAGATGGCTAATGTAACTCCTATTTTTTAAAAAAGGGGACAAGTCGTTTACCCTCAAATTACCGCCCAATAAGCCTGACCTCAATTGTAGGGAAATTGCTAGAGTAAAATTTTAGCTGAATTAAGAAGCCATCTCGATAAGCATAGCTTTGATTAAAGATACTCAGCATGGATTCACAAGAGGCCGGTCCCTTTTCTAATTTAAATTATTAACTTTCTTCAGTAAACTTTTGAGGGTGTTTACCACAAAAAAAATTTGATATTAAATTTTCTTAGATTTTAGTAAGGCTTTTGATAGAGAGTTCCGCACCATAGACTGTTAAAGAAAGTGGCAAACTCATGGCATTGGGGAAAAGTGCTCTCGTGGATCGAGTCATGGCTCACTGACAGGAAGCAGAGAGTGTCCATAAATGGGGTTAAATCCGAGTGGGGATCTGTAACAAGTGGCGTTCCACAGGGATCAGTCTTGGGCACGTTGTTGTTTATAATAATATAATCAATGATCTTGATGAGGGAATTACTAGTGATATGAGCAAATTCGCCGATGACACAAAGATAGTAGGATAATTGATTCAAACGTAGATGTTATGGAACTTCAGGAGGATTTAAACAAACTCTATTCTTGGTCAGAAAAGTGGCAGATGCAGTTCAATGTAGATAAATGCAAGGTTCTGAAGCTTGGGAGTGCCCATAACCCTAGTACTTATAAGTTAAATGATGTAGAACTTAGCCATACAGATTGCGAAAAGGACTTGGGGGTTATGGTGAGCAGCAACCTTAAACCAAGACAGCAATGCCTAAGCGTACGTAATAAGGCAAATAGATTACTGGGATTTATTTTCAAGAAGTGTAAGCAACAGAAGTCCAGAGGTCATACTGCAGCTTTATACATCATTAGTAAGGCCTCACCTAGATTATGCAGCTCAGTTCTGGTCTCCGTATTACAAAATGGACATAAATTCGTTAGAAAACATTCAGCGTAGGATGACTAAATTAATACATAGCATTAGAAATCTTCCTTATGAAGAAAGATTGAAGACTCTTAAGTTACATTCACTTGTTAGACGAAGAATGAGGGGAGACCTGATCGAAGTGTATAAGTGGAAGATAGGTATTAATAAAGGGGATATTAAAAGGTCTTGAGGATGTCTCTCCAAGAGAGAACCCGCAGTAATGGATTTAAATTAGATAAGTTTAGATTTAGAAAGGACATAGGAAAGTATTGGTTTGGAAATAGGGTAGTTGATGAGTGGAACAGTCTACCTAGTTGGGTTATTGAGGCTGGGACTTTGGGTAGTTTCAAATCTAGGTTGGATAAGTACATGAGTGGGAGGGGTTGGATTTGAGTGGGACTTTCACATCAGAGCTTATTTCTTGGGTGGCATTGAAAATTGGGTTGGGCAAATGTTTTGTTAGTGGGATGAATTGTAAAGGACCTGCCTAGTATGGGCCAGCAGGCCTCCTGCAGTGTTCCTCCTTTCTTATGTTCTTATGTTCTTATACATCTAGGTTTTTCTCCTTTTTCTAAATAGCTCTTGTTCTTCTTTATTTCTTCTATTGTCCATGGGGAAGTGGAAAAGAATCTTTCCTCCGTAAGCCATGCGTGTCGTATGAGGCGACTAAAATGCCGGGAGCAATGGGCTAGTAACCTCTTCTCTTGTAAACATTTACTAAAAAAGAGAAGAAGAAAAACTTTATAAAAATGGGATGTTTGAATGTGCGTGGATGTAGTGCAGGATGACAAGATACAGATGATTGCTGATGTTATGAATGAAAAGAAGTTGGATGTCCTGGCCCTCAGCGATACGAAGCTGAAGGGGGTAGGGGAGTTTCGATGGGGAGAAATAAATGGGATTAAATCTGGAGTATCTGAGAGAGTTCGAGCTAAGGAAGGGGTAGCAGTAATGTTGAAGGATCAGTTATGGAAGGAGAAAAGAGAATATGAATGTGTAAATTCAAGAATTATGTGGATTAAAGTAAAGGTTGGATACGAAAAGTGGGTCATAATAAAGCGTGTATGCACCTGGAGAAGAGAGGAATGTAGAAGAGAAAGAGAGATTTTGGGAGATGTTAAGTGAATGTATAGGAACCTTTGAACCAAGCGAGAGAGTAATTGTGGTAGGGGACCTGAATGCTAAAGTAGGAGAAACTTTTAGAGAGGGTGTGGTAGGTAAGTTTGGGGTGCCAGGTGTAAATGATAATGGGAGCCCTTTACCTGGAGTTTACCTGGAGAGAGTTCCGGGGGTCAACGCCCCCGCGGCCCGGTCTGTGACCAGGCCTCCTGGTGGATCAGAGCCTGATCAACCAAGCTGTTACTGCTGGCTGCACGCAAACCAACGTACGAGCCACAGCCCGGCTGGTCAGGTACCGACTTTAGGTGCTTGTCCAGTGCCAGCTTGAAGACTGCCAGGGGTCTATTGGTAATTCCCCTTATGTATGCTGGGAGGCAGTTGAACAGTCTCGGGCCCCTGACACTTATTGTATGGTTTCTTAACGTGCTAGTGACACCCCTGCTTTCATTGGGGGGATGTTGCATCGTCTGCCAAGTCTTTTGCTTTTGTTGTGAGTGATTTTCGTGTGCAAGTTCGGTACTAGTCCCTCTAGAATTTTCCAGGTGTATATAATCATGTATCTCTCCCGCCTGCGTTCCTGGGAATACAGGTTCAGGAACTTCAAGCGCTCCCAGTAATTGAGGTGTTTTATCTCCGTTATGCGCGCCGTGAAGGTTCTCTGTACATTTTCTAGGCCAGCAATTTCACCTGCCTTGAAAGGTGCTGTTAGTGTGCAGCAATATTCCAGCCTAGATAGAACAAGTGACCTGAAGAGTGTCATCATGGGCTTGGGATCCCTAGTTTTGAAGGTTCTCATTATCCTTGAATCACTAAAGACACCCTTCTCCTGCATTATTCTTACTGAGACCTGGCTTAAGCAGGATACAATAGATATCTACCCTCTACCAGGATACACAGCAATTCACAACTGCGGACCAAACCAAGTTGGGGGTGGTATTGCAATCTATTACTCTAATCAGTTATCTTGTATTAGCACCACTTGCTTTAGTGATGAATATAGGGAATACATTTTTGCTAGTTTTACTGTAAAAAACCTTAAGACACTTATAACAATCGGTGCTATTTACCGGATACCTCACACAAACATCCCAAATTTCAGTGAGAAATTAAAGTCACTAATAACAAACAGACAAATGAATAAGCACCACCTTCTCTTAGCTGGAGACTTCAACATCAACCTTGGCTTACTAGATGATCAGCCTGTAACTGATTTCATCAACAATATGAACAACACACTTCTCATACCAACAATAACTAAACCAACCAGGCTCACTGAGACAAGTGCAACCATAATAGACCACATATGGACCAATATAATAGCCCCCCTTAAATCAGGGATAATCACAGATAGCACTACAGACCACTACCCTACCTTCCTCCTGACAAACATTAGTAAAACCACCCACTTGAATACAACAAAGTCTCATTTAGACTCCTTGACGAGGCCTCAATAAGGAAGTTCACAGCTGACCTAGAGACTGTTGACTGGCCTACAGAATTCTCCAAGGCCAATGGTATTGATGACTGGACAGACATTTTTTTCTTAACAAATTACTTAGACTATACAACAAACATTGTCCTATAAAAACGAAACAGATCACAAACAAACGGCTTGGTTGCCCATGGCTAACCAGAAACCATTCTGAAATCCTTTGACAAGAAACACCAATATGAAAAGCAATATAGACAGGGCTTAATACACGAAGATATTCTTAAACACAATTCAACATTTTCTCACCAAAGTAATAAAGAAAAGCCAAACAACTATACTACTCCAGTAGATTCACAGACACTAGAGGAGATATAAAAAAGATCTGGAAAACACTCTCTCAGATTCTAGGGACCCACAAACTGAAAAAAAACAAGAATATTGTCCTAACTAAACCTAATGAAACACCACTACATCCCACTGACACAGCTAACAAGATAAACGACTTCTTCTCAACCATAGGATCTAATCTCGCCAATAAAATCCCACATACCAATGCCCATGCCGGGGACTACCTAGATGGGAATTTCCAAAATTCCTTCTATCTTGCACCAATTGAGCCCAAGGAAGTCACCGAGATTATAAAGTAACTTAAAAATAACTCAGGGAATCTGTCTCATGTTCCACTATTACTGTACAAGAGAGCGGCCCATGTCCTTTCGCATGCTATTTCATTACTTTTTAACAAGTCACTAGAAACTAGTACCTTCCCGAAACTACTCAAGATGGCAAGGGTTACACCAATACATAAGGGTGGTGACCCTACAGACTTAAACAACTATAGGCCAATATCAAACTTACAATTGCTATCCAAAATCTTTGAGAAACTCGTGCACAGGAGACTATATTCATTTATAACGGCACAAAACATACTCAACCCCTGCCAATTTGGATTCAGGAAAAATAAAAGCACTAATGATGCAATCATAAAAATGCTAGATCTGCTTTACACAGCATTGGAAAATAAGGAATATCCACTAGGAATTTTTATTGACCTAATAAAAGCTTTTGACACAGTAGACCACGACATCCTACTCCACAAACTTGACCATTACGGTATAAGAGGCCATGCGCTTGCTTATTTCAAATCTTACCTTACTAATAGGTATCAGTATGTCACCATTAAAGATACAGCCTCATCAGCACGGCCACTTGATACTGGAGTTCCGCAGGGAAGTGTCCTTGGTCCCCTGCTCTTCCTCATATACATCAATGATCTTCCAAACGTATCCCAACACCTGAAACCCATTCTCTTTGCTGACGACACGACTTATGTCATCTCTCACCCTAATCTTGCCACCCTCAACACCATTGTTAACGAGGAGCTGATCAAAATATCTACTTGGATGACAGCCAATAAACTTACGCTTAACACTGACAAAACCTACTATATTATGTTTGGTAGCAGAGCAGGAGATGCACAAATTAACATTAAGATCGACAACACTCTAATTACCAGACATAATGAGAGCAAATTCCTAGGCCTATACCTTGACAACAACCTGAATTTCAGGACCCATATCCAACACATAACCAAAAAAGTATCCAAAACCGTTGGGATCCTCTCCAAGATACGATACTACGTGCCGCAAAATGCCCTTCTCACACTATACCACTCACTTATTTATCCATACCTCACCTATGCTATTTGTGCTTGGGGATCAACTGCAGCAACACACCTAAAGCCAATAATAACCCAACAAAAAGCTGCAGTAAGAATAATCACTAAATCCCATCCATGGCAACACCCCCCCCCCCCACTCTTCATAGATCTAAACTTACTCCCTGTTCAGTACATCCACACTTACTACTGTGCAATCTACATCTACAGGACCTTAAACTCCAATATCAACCTTGACCTAAAACGCTTTCTTGATAGTTGTGACAGAACCCAGAGGCATAACACCAGACACAAACATCTCTATGACATTCCCCGTGTCCGACTAAACCTTTACGAAAATTCAATGTATGTCAAAGGTCCTAAAATCTGGAACACCCTACCTGAGAACTCTAGAACTGCAGACACATTCATCACCTTCAAAACTACCATTAGAAAACATCTTATCTCCCTGATACACCCCATCAACAAACTACACGAATACCACCTGGTGGTTCACACTTACACTCACTCACCCATTTGACCATAAACAGAAATATTAATCTCAATCTTAAAATAATGAATCCTGTGATACTCCAATACTGAAACTATGTACTGTGCCAAAACAAAAGCATTCAAATTGCTAAACTCACAAACTAGTATTTAGTCACTTAGCCATAATACCACCTTACCTCATAATTTGTAATATTTTAAAATTAAGAATTAAACTAAGTCTGCGCGAAATGCCTAGCCATGCTAGGTGTTCTAGTGGTACACTCTGTAATCATTATTTTACTACATGTAAACCACACAATAACCAAATTCTGTAAACTCAGCATTGTAATCCTTATAGAGAATGAACTTTGAATCCATCCTGTCATTTTTCTAGCAGCTGCGATTGATACAATGTTATGGTCTTTAAAGGTGAGATCCTCCGACATGATTACTCCCAGGTCTTTGACGGTGGTGTTTCGCTCTATTTTGTGGCCAGAATTTGTTTTGTACTCTGATAAAGATTTAATTTCCTCGTGTTTACTATATCTGAGTAATTGAAATTTCTCATCGTTGAGCTTCATATTGTTTTCTGCAGCCCACTGAAAGATTTGGTTGATGTCCGCCTGGAGCCTTACAGTGTCTGCAATGGAAGACACTGTCATGCAGATTCGGGTGTCATCTGCAAATGAAGACACGGTGCTGTGGCTGACATCCTTGTCTGTGTCAGATATGAGGATGAGAAACAAGACGGGAGCGAGTACTGTGCTTTGTGGAACAGAGCTTTTCACCGTAGCTGCCTCGGACTTTACTCTGTTGATTACTACTCTTTGTGTTCTGTTTGTGAGGAAATTATAGATCCATCTACCAACTTTTCCTGTTATTCCTTTAGCACGCATTTTGTGCGCTATTACGCCATGTATAGAAAGGGGTTTAGTTATAGGTAATACATATTTTAAGAAAAAGAGGATAAATAAGTATACAAGATATGATGTAGGGCGAAATGGCAGTAGTTTGTTGGATTATGTATTGGTAGATAAAAGACTGTTGAGTAGACTTCAGGATGTACATGTTTATAGAGGGGCCACAGATATATCAGATCACTTTTTAGTTGTAGCTACACTGAGAGTAAAAGGTAGATGGGATACAAGGAGAATAGAAGCATCAGGGAAGAGAGAGGTGAAGATTTATAAACTAAAAGAGCAGGCAGTTAGGGTAATATATAAACAGCTATTGGAGGATAGATGGGCTAATGAGAATATAGGCAATGGGGTCGAAGAGGTATGGGGTAGGTTTAAAAATGTAGTGTTAGAGTGTTCAGCAGAAGTTTGTGGTTACAGGAAAGTGGGTGCGAGAGGGAAGAGGAACGATTGGTGGAATGATGATGTAAAGAGAGTAGTAAGGGAGAAAAAGTTAGCATATGAGAAGTTTTTACAAAGTAGAAGTGATGCAAGGAGGGAAGAGTATATGGAGAAAAAGAGAGAGGTTAAGAGAGTGGTGAAGCAATGCAAAAAGAGAGCAAATGAGAGAGTGGGTGAGATGTTATCAACAAATTTTGTTGAAAATAAGAAAAAGTTTTGGAGTGAGATTAACAAGTTAAGGAAGCCTAGAGAACAAACGGATTTGTCAGTTAAAAATAGGAGAGGAGAGATATTAAATGGAGAGTTAGAGGTATTGGGAAGATGGAGGGAATATTTTGAGGAATTGTTAAATGTTGATGAAGATAGGGAAGCTGTGATTTCGTGTATAGGGCAAGGAGGAATAACATCTTGTAGGAGTGAGGAAGAGCCAGTTGTGAGTGTGGGGGAAGTTCGTGAAGCAGTAGGTAAAATGAAAGGGGGTAAGGCAGCCGGGATTGATGGGATAAAGATAGAAATGTTAAAAGCAGGTGGGGATATAGTTTTGGAGTGGTTGATGCAATTATTTAATAAATGTATGGAAGAGGGTAAGGCACCTAGGGATTGGCAGAGAGCATGCATAGTTCCTTTGTATAAAGGCAAAGGGGACAAGAGAGAGTGCAAAAATTATAGGGGGATAAGTCTGTTGAGTATACCTTGTAAAGTGTATGGTAGAGTTATTATTGAAAGAATTAAGAGTAAGATGGAGAATAGGATAGCAGATGAACAAGGAGGCTTTAGGAAAGGTAGGGGGTGTGTGGACCAGGTGTTTACAGTGAAACATATAAGTGAACAGTATTTAGATAAGGCTAAAGAGGTTTTTGTGACATTTATGGATTTGGAAAAGGTGTATGACAGGGTGGATAGGGGGGCAATATGGCAGATGTTGCAGGTGTATGGTGTAGGAGGTAGGTTGCAGGTGTATGGTGTAGGAGGTAGGTTACTGAAAGCAGTGAAGAGTTTTTACGAGGATAGTGAGGCTCAAGTTAGAGTATGTAGGAAAGAGGGAGATTATTTCCCAGTAAAAGTAGGCCTTAGACAAGGATGTGTGATGTCACCATGGTTGTTTAATATATTTATAGATGGGGTTGTAAGAGAAGTAAATGCGAGAGCCTTGGCAAGAGGCGTGGAGTTAAAAGATAAATAATCACACATAAAGTGGGAGTTGTCACAGTTGCTCTTTGCTGATGATACTGTGCTCTTGGGAGATTCTGAAGAGAAGTTGCAGAGGTTGGTGGATGAATTTGGTAGGGTATGCAAAAGAAGAAAATTAAAAGTGAATACAGGAAAGAGTAAGATTATAAGGATAACAAAAAGATTAGGTGATGAAAGATTGGATATCAGATTGGAGGGAGAGAGTATGGAGGAGGTGAATGTATTCAGATATTTGGGAGTGGACGTGTCAGCGGATGGGTCTATGAAAGATGAGGTGAATCATAAAATTAATGAGGGGAAAAGGGTGAGAGGTGCACTTAGGAGTCTGTGGAGACAAAGAACTTTGTCCTTGGAGGCAAAAAGGGGAATGTATGAGAGTGTAGTTTTACCAATGCTCTTATATGGGTGTGAAGCATGGGTGATGAATGTTGCAGCGAGGAGAAGGCTGGAGGCAGTGGAGATGTCATGTCTGAGGGCAATGTGTGGTGTGAATATAATGCAGAGAATTCGAAGTTTGGAAGTTAGGAGGAGGTGCGGGATTACCAAAACTGTTGTCCAGAGGGCTGGGATAAGGTTGTTGAGGTGGTTCGGACATGTAGAGAGAATGGAGCGAAACAGAATGACTTCAAGAGTGTATCAGTCTGTAGTGGAAGGAAGGCGGGGTAGGGGTCGACCTAGGAAAGGTTGGAGGGAGGGGGTAAAGGAGGTTTTGTGTGCGAGGGGCTTGGACTTCCAGCAGGCATGCGTGAACGTGTTTGATAGGAGTGAATGGAGACAAATGGTTTTTAATACTTGACGTGCTGTTGGAGTGTGAGCAAAGTAACATTTATGAAGAGATTCAGGGAAACCGGCAGGCCGGACTTGAGTCCTGGAGATGGGAAGTACAGTGTCTACACTCTGAAGGAGGGGTGTTGATGTTGCAGTTTAAAAACTGTAGTGTAAAGCACCCTTCTGGCAAGACAGTGATGGAGTGAATGATGGTGAAAGTTTTTCTTTTTCGGGCCACCCTGCCTTGGTGGGAATCGGCCAGTGTGTTAATAATAAAAAAGTAAATAATAATAATAATAATAATAATAATAATAATAATAATAACAGAGGGGATCGTAGTCAGTTTTTTCAACTCGTCAATCATTCTCTCGCTGGCTCAGTTAAGATTATTATAATAAAAAAGAAGGGCTAAACCACAAGGGCTCAGTTAAGAGCTGTGTAGCCCGTGTTTCTTCACGAGCCTCCATCAGAGGATGCCTCGACAAATCTTTTATTTATTGTTACCGCCAGGTTTCAGCTTGCTGTTTCACTGTACGTTGTATATGAATGCCACAAACATCCATTAAGTAATAAGCGTTCTGGCTGTGTAACAAGTTAGTTGTCACAGTCTTGAACTGTTTCTCTATGATAATACTTCAGCTTTCCTTAATTATAGGATGATGCCATATCGTCTAAGCCTTTCGTAGTAGCCCCGGGGAAACATACATTTTCTCATGTCTATGATTGTTTCTGTGGTTACAATCATTTCTGATTATTATTCTCTCACTCTTTCATTTAACTCGTTGAATTTATCATTACCGCATTTACAGGGGAGTGCTAAAGTCATTGGGGTCATGCAACGCTTAGGGAACATGGGAAGGCATTCAGACTCTCTTCAAGGAATTGAAGCACAGGTCAAATTCCTTAGACCAAGAACCCCTCACCAGCATCAAGGGGCCTCTCCGGAGGGGTGAATTTGTCTGAAATTAATTCTACACTGTACATTAATGCGTATTCTTTCATGGTCGATATAAGGACATGACGGAAGGGAAGACAGTTATAGGTTCTGATTAGCTGTGTGATGGGTTCCAATGCTTTAAACTTAAATACTCAATATATTTTGTGCATATAAGCTACACAATATTACAGATTATATGGCAATCTTTTTGATATCGAAATTATATTTTGCATTATCATGGGCTAACCCTGAGTAGCGTCGGAGAGAGATAAAAGTTTAAATACTTAAATCGTATTTTCTTTCCTCAATATGTTAGGAAATTTGTACAGACTTGTTTTCATAC
>NC_069468.1:17585000-17690000 GCF_026875155.1 Cherax quadricarinatus
GGTGCTCCTTATACTAGGTGGCTCATAGCCTGGTTGGCAAAACTCTCACTTCACACGCTGAGGGTCCGGGTTCGATTCCCGGCCAGGGTAAAAACAATGGGCGTATTTCCTTAAATCTGTTGTCTATATTCACCCATCAATAAAATAGGTACCTGAATGTTAGTCGACTGGTGTGGGTTGCATCCCGGGACAAAATTGAAATGTTGTGCATAACAAACATCTTTCTATATAGCAATATGTCACTGATGTCAGCTAGGACTCTATACCTTGTACTTGTAGAAATAAAGATATTATTATTGGTGCTCCTCATACTGGGTATTACCAATGATACTTCTCATACTGGGTATTACCAATGATACTTCTCATACTGGGTATTACCAATGATACTTCTCATACTGGGTATTACAAATGATACTTCTCATACTGATTATTACCAATGATACTTCTCACACCGGGTATTACCAATGATACTTCTCATACTGATTATTACCAATGATACTTCTCACACCGGGTATTACCAATGATACTTCTCATACTTGGTATTACCAATGATACTTCTCATACTGGGTATTACCAATGATACTTCTCATACCGGGTATTACCAATGGTGCTCCTCATACTGGGTATTACCAATGATACTTCTCATACTGGGACCAATGATACTTCTCATATTGAGTAATGCCAGTGGCATTTTTTCCTCATTGTTCAGTTTTGTTCTCATCATCACCTGGAATCTAACTGCCGTTGATTTTGAGTGTCATCTTCCCTGCTGCTCGGTCTCGGACATGGCCTCCCGTTGCTTAAGTTTTTCCCATGCAAGCGTAGGTTATAACCAAGAAATAACAAACTTTGTACATACTGTACGGCTGTTCAAGCAATCGTAAGCGCTCTTGATGTAATAATCGAATGACGGGTCTTTTCCAAGTAGTGATAATCAAGCCCCGAGTTATGGCAGGTTCTGTCCACGTTGTGGTGGATAAAGGTGTCACGGTGCCCATCTGAAACATTTATAAGTTCCGCACATTGCAAGGTGGGTAGATGAGTACAGTTAGGTGGTGCGCTTGTCTCGAGATTAATGGACGGAGGATAGAACCTTCACATCTCGCACTGAATGATCCCGATTATTATTATTATTATTATAATCAAGGGGGAAGCGCTAAACCCGGAGGGTTATACAGCGCCTGGGGGGGTAATGATGTGGAAGGCATTCAGGCTTAATTCGGGGAACCGGAGCACAGATCCAATTCCCTAAATCAAGAGTCCCTCACCAACATCAAGGAACCTTCCTTGAGGGGTGCTGAATGATCCCGAACAAGTTAAACACCTCAAATAAAGTATACAAGTGTTTGGTGCAGTGTGGCACATCCAGGTCACTGTATATGTCCTGCGACAGTGACAATGGCTCGCAATAAGAGATTTTTTCGTTTAAATAATAATTATAATCACAACATATACATACCATAGCTGATATCAATGACATAGTATAGAAGCCCCTTGTTATATAGAGCATTTCGGGAAATTAGGGTAATTTTGTCCCCAGGGTGCGACCCACACCAGTCGGGTAACACCCAGGTACCTACTAACTGCTAGGTGAACAGGGACAGCAGGTGTAAAGTGACCAACTCCCAGGTACCTACTTACTGCTAGGTGAACAAGGACAGCAAGTGTAAGGAAACACGCCCAAATGTTTCCACCTGTACCGGGGATCTAACCACGGACCTCAGTGTGTGAAGTGAGTGCGCTGCCAACCAATGAGAATGGAGACACTGAGGAAACATTTCGCCAGGCGAAACTGAGCACAGGTGTCTTTATATGTATATATTTTCTCGTTTACCGACCAATAAAAAATAACCAATTACATGGTAGTTCTTTGCCCAGTATGGTAGTTCCTGGCTCAGTATAGTAGTCCTTGCCCTAGTATGGTAGTTCCTGGCCCAGTATGGTAGTTTCTGGCCCAGTATGGTAGTTCCTGGCCCACTATGATAGTTCCTGGTCCAGTATGGCAACTCCTGGCTCAGTATGGTAGTTCCTGGCCCAATATGGTAGTTCCTGGTCCAGTAGGGTAACTCCTGGCCCAGTATGGTAACTCCTGGCCCAGTGTGGTAGCTCCTGACCCAAGCTATGGTAGTTCCTAGCCCAAGCCATGATAGTTCATAGTCCTTCATTACTGCTTCTGTTCGTTGCAATGACTCTGTAAAAGTGGCGCCCGAGGCTGAAGGAGAGGCCAGTTTGCCTGATGTTTACCCTCGGTGTGCGTGGGTGTGCGAGTGCTAGTCATGCCTCTCACACCAAGGGCACCAGACAGCTGCTCCTTGTAATAACACGCTGGTTATTCGTGTCTTTTAGTTTTAGTGTTGAAAGTTAGGTGGCTTCATGTGGATCTGTGGCCTCGAGAGGTGGACTGTCTGGATTCAAGAGCAAGTTCCTGTTCAGTAGTCCTAACGAATGGCGCAGCTTGACTGGGATTCTGCTGGGTGTTAGTCTTGCTTGGTAGCATCTTGGATCGCAGATAAAGCAGTGTATCTCTCTCTCTCTCTCTCTCTCTCTCTCTCTCTCTCTCTCTCTCTCTCTCTCTCTCTTCCTCTCTCTCTCTCTCTCTCTCTCTCTCTCTCCTGTTAACCCTTTCTGGGCCTAGTTCCTAGGCCTTTTGTGTATCCATATGCTCTTACACTACCATCCAGAGGATGGATATGGGGGTGCATAATAAACTAGCCACTTCGGTAACAAAATCTAATTAATCTCTCTCTCTCTCTCTCTCTCTCTCTCTAACTTCCATGCGTCACTTGGCTATCATGTATGCGAGGCAGAAGTATCCAGACTAAAACACGTAAGGCTCTCCATAGTAAGAACTGGGCACGATTTGCGACCTTCTGAGCCTGTAGTGCTTAAAATAGTTCTTACGAGGCCTTCAGAAAGGAGAGTGCTGGATGCTGACTGAAGGTCACATCAACCTAGCTGCTTCCTAGCAGGCTAATAGAAAGATAATCTGGGAAGAAAAATAATCTTAGTTGAATAGACTAATCGGGTTTAATCTCGGACTAGACAAATTTCTTAATATATGTGTCGCCTAATTTTTTTACCTAGAAGTAAATAGGTACTAGGGCGCTAGTAGACTATTGTGGGTAGGAAAAAAAAGTATTTTTCCTGACATTTATGGGCTATTCTAGGCAACTTACACTATGCATGATCATTGCACGTATGTGTACCTATGCCTATATAAACTGACGTACACTTTTGTCCGACTTTTTTGGGTTATCCTACGTAATTGACACTATGTATAATAATTTCACTTACGTGTACCCGTGCCAAAATAAACTTACATCCTGACAGAATGATGATATACCTTAGACAAGGCTGGGCTGTGAAATTAACCGAGGTACAATAACACCTCTCAGCCTGTATACAACAATCAGTTCCTGGTACCGATAACATCAGGAAGCCAACCAGAGAAATGTATCTTGCTCGACTATAATGATTTTCACCAGAGAAGAGTAACATTACAATGTATTTGTGCCATGTTGCGTCTTTATTTCGTTGTTCATATTGATTTTGCTGTGTGGACCTGAATTTGCATGGGAAGAAACACTTTTGGCTAAGATTCACGGCAAGGTGAGAAGAAAAGAGCACTCTTTTATATTTCTCACTCTCATTGGTGGATGAATTTGGTAGGGTGTGCAAAAGAAGAAAATTAAAGGTGAATACAGGAAAGAGTAAGGTTATGAGGATAACAAAAAGATTAGGTGATGAAAGATTGAATATCAGATTGGAGGGAGAGAGTATGGAGGAGGTGAACGTATTCAGATATTTGGGAGTGGACGTGTCAGCGGATGGGTCTATGAAAGATGAGGTGAATCATAGAATTGATGAGGGAAAAAGAGTGAGTGGTGCACTTAGGAGTCTGTGGAGACAAAGAACTTTGTCCTTGGAGGCAAAGAGGGGAATGTATGAGAGTATAGTTTTACCAACGCTCTTATATGGGTGTGAAGCGTGGGTGATGAATGTTGCAGCGAGGAGAAGGCTGGAGGCAGTGGAGATGTCATGTCTGAGGGCAATGTGTGGTGTGAATAAATGCAGAGAATTCGTAGTTTGGAAGTTAGGAGGAGGTGCGGGATTACCAAAACTGTTGTCCAGAGGGCTGAGGAAGGGTTGTTGAGGTGGTTCGGACATGTAGAGAGAATGGAGCGAAACAGAATGACTTCAAGAGTGTATCAGTCTGTAGTGGAAGGAAGGCGGGGTAGGGGTCGGCCTAGGAAGGGTTGGAGGGAGGGGGTAAAGGAGGTTTTGTGTGCGAGGGGCTTGGACTTCCAGCAGGCATGCGTGAGCGTGTTTGATAGGAGTGAATGGAGACAAATGGTTTTTAATACTTGACGTGCTGTTGGAGTGTGAGCAAAGTAACATTTATGAAGGGATTCAGGGAAACCGGCAGGCCGGACTTGAGTCCTGGAGATGGGAAGTACAGTGCCTGCACTCTGAAGGAGGGGTGTTAATGTTGCAGTTTAAAAACTGTAGTGTAAAGCACCTTCTGGCAAGACAGTGATGGAGTGAATGATGGTGAAAGTTTTTCTTTTTCGGGCCACCCTGCCTTGGGGGGAATCGGCCGGTGTGATAATAAAAAAAAAAAAAAAAATATATATATATATATATATATATATATATATATATATATATATATATATATATATATATACACACACACACTTGTGAAAAAGGCTTTGTGATAATTTTAATACGAATACTGAGGAAAAACGTAACTAACATAGTATGAACCCAACCAGAAAATAATAATAATAATTGTTTTATCAATACTACTTTGTTTGTAGATGAATGGTTCAGAGAACCGACATGTTGATAAATTAGACACATGTGCAACTCTTGGGTATCTTTATTGAGGAAACGTTTCACCACACAGTGGCTTCATCAGTCCATACATAGGAGAAACTTGAAGAACAGGAGGAGAATGAGGTAATCAGTCCCTCAACATGTCGGTTCTCTGAACCATTCATCTACAAACCTGTCAGACACTGCAACTTCTTGGGATCTTAATACTTAGGAATTCTTCGCTTGCCTAATTCTTGGGCACGACCTACTTCCACATTGAACAAATGTGACACCACCTATGACTGCTACACCTCTCCTGCCATACGGTTTATAAGCTGCTTCTCCGCTCATCTGCCGTATTCTACTCAAGATTGATGGACTGAACACATCGACTCAAGGTTGAGGGACTGATTACCTCATTCTCCTCCTGTTCTTCAAGTTTCTCCTGTGTGTGTACGAATGGTATATAATACCGACAAGATGAGAGTAAGACACATGTGCAACATCTGGGTATCTTTATTGTAGACGTTTCGCCAACCAGTGGCTTTATCAATACAAATTCTAGGACATAACTTGAAGACAGTAGAACTATGTACAGAAGATGAGGTAATCAGTCCCTCAACCTAGGAGTAGGTGCGAACAGCACCACGACTATGGTGCTGTTCGCACCTACTCCTAGGTTGAGGGACTGATTAAGAACATAAGAACATAAGAACGAAGGAACACTGCAGAAGGCCTACTGGCCCATGCGAGGCAGGTCCAAGTCCCTACCGGCTTAAGCCAATGCACCCAACCTAGTCAGGTCAGGTCACATTGACTTAAGGGAGGAACACGGCAACCGACCTGTTAGCACAAGCTATCAGTCCAACTCACACCCACCCACATCTACTCATGTATTTATCCAACCTATTTTTAAAGCTACACAACGTTCTGGCCTCTATAACGGTACTTGGGAGTTTGTTCCACTCATCCACAACTCTATTACCAAACCAGTACTTTCCTATATCCCTCCTGAATCTGAATTTTTCCAACTTAAAACCATTGCTGCGAGTCCTGCTAGGCTAGATATTTTCAGCACACTATTTACATCCCCTTTATTTATTCCTGTCTTCCACTTATAAACCTCAATCATATCCCCCTAATTCTACGTCTTTCTAGAGAGTGCAGTTTCAGGGCCCTTAGTCTATCCTCATAGGGAAGGTTTCTGATACATGGGGGTCATCTTTGTCATCCTCCTTTGTACATTTTCCAGAGAATTTATATCCATTCTGTAATACGGTGACCAAAACTGTGCAGCATAATCTAAATGAGGCCTAACCAAGGATGTATAGAGTTGAAGAACAACCTGAGGACTCCTATTATTTATGCTTCTTGATATGAAGCCAAGGATTCTATTAGCTTTATTGCGAACACTTATGCACTGTTGTCTTGGTTTCAGATTACTGCTAACCAGAACTCCTAAATCTTTTTCGCAATCCGTAATATTAAGATCTAATTATTTAGTTTATTGTGGCAGGGTTTATTGCCCTGTCCAACATTTAAAAACTTGCTTTTGTCTATATTAAACTGCATCTCCCACTTCTCCGACCACTGATCGTCTATTAAAATTTTCCCGGAGTGTCAAATGTCCTCGTCAGAATGAATTCGACGCCTTTTGGGGCATCGGAAACTTCCTTCCCTTTACCCCCATCTATGTCGTTTATGTAGATTGTGAACAGCAGGGGGCCCCCAACTGCCCCGGGAACACCGCCCCCACCCCCCCCCCCCCCCCATTTTTTCCCCTTTTCACCTTCCCCATTTTTCAACCTTGCCCTTTTTTTTAAATCCCCCTTTACCTAAAAATTTTTCCATTTTTTCCCTTTAAAACCCAAAACCCTTAAAAATTATTTCTATCCAACCCTTTTTTTCCCCCCCCCTAAATTTTATTAAAAAAGTTTAAGGGAAAGCCCCCCTTTAAAAAAAAATTTCCCTTGATTTTTTATGTTTTAAGGTGGCTAGAACTGCCTGGTTATTTTTAAAATTTTTTTTTCCCCTTTTTGCCATGGGGAAATTTGAAATAGGAGACCTTTTTTAAAAAAATTTTACATTTCCTTTTCCATTATCTCACCGGGGAGGTTTTTTTAGTTTAAAAATTAGCCAAAAGGTTTTTAATCCCTTTTTTTCCTTTTACCCTTTATAATTACAGGGTGGGATTTGTTAGGTTTTAATTTATCTATTTGCCAAAGGGCCATGTCACTTGTGACCCAATAGGCACAGTTTATTTCGTCCTTTTACAAAATTTATCTTACGGGAATTTCGCTGGTACCCTCCCTGTGTAAAACTGGGGGAAAGTATGTTTTAAAAAATTTCTACACATTTCCTTATCACTGTCAGTGAGCTGACCCGGGGAAATTTTTGAGTGGGCCATCTTGTCCCTGTTTTACTTCTGTTCCTGAAAGAATCCTTTTGGGTTATTCTTCGATTCTCTTGCAAAATTTAACCTCATAATCTCTATTTGCTTTTCTAATTCCCTTTTTTAAAATTTTCTCTTTAAAGAAATATCGATTTTTTAAAAGCCCCTTCCCTTTTGTTTGCCTATATATGCCTCTCTTTTGCCAATCAATATTTTAATCTATTGTTCATCCTTTAGGAATTTTTGTTTGATCTGATTTCCCATTTTGGAAAAATAATTTGCAGCAGCTAAAACTAGCCCCGGAAAGCATCATATCGGCAACCATACCACCCTCCTGACCCCTAGTCAGGTCATTCAGTTCACCCCCTAATAATTTTTTAGTCCCATGAAATCAGCCAAGCGAAAGTCAGGGACGGAGACTTGATTGCCATTATTAGGGGAATTCCATGATATGTTAAAAACTGAGTGATTTGTGATCACTCCCCCCCAAGCTCATCATTAACCTCAAGATTATTAATTAGTGTTTCCCTACTGGCAAGAACCAAGTCAAGGAGGTTATTTCCCCTAGTTGGCTCTGTCACAAACTGTTTTAAAAAACAATCCTGGATCGTATCAAGAAAGTCACCCGACTCTAAATTTCCTGTCAAATTGCTCCAGTCAATCTGTCTATAGTTGAAATCTCCCATTAGCACAACATTTTCGTATGTAGATGCCTTACGAATTTCGTCCCATAGAAGTTTACTGCACTCCCTATCAGATTTGGGGCCCTGTAAATCACACCCAAAATTAGTTTTTCTCGGCCCTCGAGAAGCTGTAACCAAACAGATTCAGTGGCTGACGCTTCTAATTAATATCTTGTCTAACACAACAATTTAAATTGTCTCTGACATACATCGCTACTCCACCACCTTTCCTGTTGACCCTGTCAGTGTGGAATAATTTATAGCCTTGTATGTGACATTCAGAGGGCATCTCTCTATCTTTCAGATTGAGCCAGGTCTCTGTTATAGCAATAATATCTATGTTTCCTGCACTTGCAATAATCTTAGCTCATCTATCTTATTTCTAACACTCCTGCTATTAGTATAGTAAACCTTAAGGGAGCTAGTCCCTTGCTGCCCTCTGCTGTCCCCCTTTGTTTGCTGACCTGTTCTATTGTCTTTATTTATAACTTCATGCTGAATGCCTTTTATACATTTACTGTTTCCAACCCTAGTGTTGCAACCTGCTTGTTTCCCACACACACCCATACCTCTATCTTCCATCAGTTTAAAATCATAGGCATTTCACCAATGGCCTTCTCAATCGAGTCTGCAAGTGCTACCACCCCTGCCCCAGAGAGATGAACCCCATCCTTGCATACATATATGTTTGCCATAAAAGTTGTTCCAGTTGTCAATGAATGGGATTGCAAGTTCCTTGCAGTATCTGTCCTAGCCAGCAATTTACACCAATTGCCCTAGACAACAATTCATTTCCTACTCCCTTCTAGGCAAGATGCACATATGATTGGGATCCCTCCTTAGACTTAATGAAATCTATAGCTGACCTGTACTTATCTAGCAGCTCTTCTCTCCTACCCTTCCCAATATCATTTCCACCAGCACTGAGACAGATAATGGGCTTGTTCCCATTACCTGACATGATATTATCCAGTCTGTTGACAATGTCCCCAACACCAGCTCCAGGGAAGCACACTCTATCTCTCATCTTCTTATTCCTATTACAAAAAGCACGATCAACATATCTTACCTGAGAGTCACCAACCACAAGAATGCGCTTACCTTCATTAGCAGGGGCAGTAGTACCCTTACCTTCACTGGCCACTGAAGTACATTCATCCTGGAGAACAGAGAAGCGATTTCCTACCTTCAGATCTTCACTCTTAACTTTCCTTACTCTGATGCGCCTCCCATTACTGTGAACAACTCGCCACTTGTAGCAGGTGCTGGGCTGCACCTCACTGCTGGTAGCCGTTGCTACCACCCCACCTACAGCCTCCTCACAGTGAGAGACAGACTGCACCTCACTGCTAGAAGCCTCATTCCCCACATCTCCAACCACCTCACACTCTCTCCCAGGCCCATTGAGGTGGACCTTCAGCCTCCTAATCTCCTCCTGGAGAAGCAAGACCTCCTCCTTCAACTCTCCAACCTCAGCTTTTAAAACACTGTAGAAGCAAGCCATGCTTTGTAACCGTCCACGCTAATCCCCAAGCAGCTCAGGGTCTGTGACCTCACGTGACGACTGACCACCTTCTGTACATAGTTCTACTGTCTTCAAGTTATGTCCTAGAATTTGTATTGATAAAGCCACTGGTTGGCGAAACGTCTACAATAAAGATACCCAGATGTTGCACATGTGTCTTACTCTTTTCTCCTGTGTATGGACTGATGAAGCCACTGTGTGGCGAAACGTTTCCTCAATAAAGATACCCAAGAGTTGCACATGTGTCTAATTTATCATCAATACTACTACTACTAATAATAATAATAAAAATAAAATAATAAATACTCTATTATTATTGTTTAGAGGGAAGCGCTAAACCAACAAGAACAATGAGCCCAGCAACAAGGTTAGACGAAAAAATTAAGGTTACTAAAAATTTCTGATTTAAAAAACTACTAAATCCAGTTTATTAGGTTGAAATCTATACACAATACATGCGATACAATTTTTTTTTATCTACAAATCTATCTTGTGGGTCAGCGATTACGAATGTGTTTAGGACCTTTAAAGACTTTAATACAACCTTGGCTTGTATGGGCGATTTGCCTTGAATGGGCCAGTAGACCTTCTGCAGTGTTCCTCCATTCTAATGTTCTTGTGTGTATCTGTGGCAGGTACCGCAATACATGGGTGTGGGGCTGCACCCACGAGGGCTGTGGGCTTAAACCTAAGTTGGAAGCTGTAGGCGTGGGCGGCGAGGGCGGCGAGGGCGGCGTCAGCTTGGTACGTGGGCGGCATGAGTCTCTCGGAGAGTACACGTGGGCGGTTGACCAGGTACGTGGTGAATAAGAACATAAAGAAGGAACACTGCAGCAGGCCTACTGGCCCGTACTTGACAGATCTTTCTCAAGCCCAGACCCATTAACAAAAATAATTGCCCAGCCCATTTTCAATGCTACCCAAGGAATATATTAGCTTTGATAACCATATTACCTCATATACAAGTCCCATTCAAATCCAATCCAATCCCACTCATGTATTACACGTGTCTAGCCAGTGTATATGTGGTGAGCATGCATTTATTACTGTATTGTGACCTAATATGACCTAGCAGGTAAGTATGACAAACTGCCTTAACCAGAAAGTCAGAGTGGTGAACAGTTGTTTTTTTCTTCAGAGTTCGACCAAGGCTTCTCTCCTCTTCACCGAGAACGAGACCAATACACAAAAGCTCTTCGGTGTGGATAACTACACCCCGTATGTGAAGGACGCTTTCCACCGCTACGTTGTTAGCGGTGAGTCTGGACGATGTTGTCAGTAGTAACTCACGAGACCGTAATGACGCGATTGCAAGCCCCGCCCGTGGTATGGTTTGTTAGTAGTGTGTGGGTGGTGGGAAGGTGCATGGGATGGTCTGTGTGTGGGGGGAAGGTGTATGAAACTCTGTGAGCAGTGGGAAGGTGCATGGGATGGTTTGTGGGTGGGAGAAAGGTGTATAGGATGGTTTGTGGGTAGCGAAAGGTGCATGGGATGATCTGTGGGTGGTGGTAAGGTTATGACATTTTATTGCGAAGACGTATCGCCCACCCAGGAGTTTATCAATTGAATCGACGAATTCCCTAGTGCGCGATACGTCTTCACATTTAAATACCATAACCCGCACTGCACGTCTTGACTGAGGAATGCAGCCCGCATGAAATTTTTTAGTTCCACACAAGTCTAAGGCACTTCAGACTTGAAACTTGAAACTTGAGAGACTCAAACACACATCACAGGCACTCGCTTGACCTGCAGTATGGCGGACGCCTCATCTTGTGACACCACACGCAACTGTATACATTTGAACGTCTCTGATGGTAGCCAAGCCTTTACTTCAAAAAAATCTTAGTAAACGATGTACGCTTTTTTTTTTTCTCAAGGATTGGGAGGTACTTGAACAAGCAGTCTAACAACTGCCATTTCATACTCCATCCACTGGACCGTGATGAAGGAAAATAGCAATCTTAAGAATTACATCGATGCTATATGCTGAGAAGCGTTTTATAGTTAGGATAAGATAGTGGAACCACAATTTCTCACTGAATTTGAAGTGGAAATTAGATGTTTCGGTTCATCCTGGACGCTAATCAAGTCCAGTGCGAGTCCAGATAGAATGTGAATTACAATGGATTTTCCTACAGATGAGAAAACCGCTGTAAACCCAAGGCAGAGAGGCACTAAGGTGTGTGCACACTACGTGATCACTCTGCTACCCGGAGCCTCCGCCACTGTCAGGTCTCGTCTGTGGCAACAAGACGAACCCCCAGGGCTGCCTCCCGTACCTAGTCCCTTTCAACACGAGGGGCAGGTCTCCAATCCTCACTCACAGAAGGGGCAGGTCTTCGGTGAAGCCTTCACCACTATCATGCAACAGAGAAAGCAGGAAGCCGACATTTTCTACAAGCGGGTGCGTTTAATACAAGATTCGGTAGTGTGTGATACGCTTTCATAAATCGTCACTCTAATAAGACATTGAATATTATTCCTCAGTTAAACTAGTTATGCTAGTTTAAGATCGGTTAGGTGTTATAAGTTAGGTTTATTTCAAGAATAAAACATTTTATATCATTCCCAATGAAAAAAAAGTGTATTTTCCAATGGAAAGATTATTTTTTTTTGAAAAGTCGAATTTTTAAACGAGTTCGGCTTATCAGGCCAAGGTTAGAACAGTATGAATCTTGGCAAACACAAATATGTTTAAACATCACAATTTAAGCGTAAACACCGGGTAAATATATAGCAAGTTAAGGATGAGATACTTTATTTGGAAATATAAACACATAAGCAGCATAATGTGATCCTTTATTGACAACGTTTCGCCCACCCAGTGGGCTTCATCATATTTATGACTTGTAGATGAATGGTTCAGAGAACCGACATGTTGATAAATTAGACACATGTGCAACTCTTGGGTATCTTTATTGAGGAAACGTTTCGCCACACAGTGGCTTCATCAGTCCATACGTAGGAGAAACTTGAAGAACAGGAGGAGAATGAGGTAATCAGTCCCTCAACCTTGAGTCGATGTGTTCAGTCCATCAATCTTGAGTAGAATGGACTGAACACATCGACTCAAGGTTGAGGGACTGATTACCTCATTCTCCTCCTGTTCTTCAAGTTTCTCCTACGTATGGACTGATGAAGCCACTGTGTGGCGAAACGTTTCCTCAATAAAGATACCCAAGAGTTGCACATGTGTCTAATTTATCAATATTTATGACTTGATAAAGCCCACTGTGTGGGCGAAACGTTGTCAATAAATAATCACATTTTATTGCTTATGTGTTTATATTTCCATTGAGTCGGTATCTTATACCATTTATTCCCAGATGCTTTATTTACAGGTGTTGAATGCTAGGCTAGGTTGTGAGGAGAAGCTGGTGGCCAGACAGGCGCTGGCTGGGCTCCTCTGGACTAAACAATTCTACCACTACATCGTCAAGGATTGGCTCGGAGGTGACCGGTAAGTCAACCAGTAGGAATTATGAAATAATAACATATGAAAGGATGAACACTTCAGCAGGCCTACTGGCCCATACTAGGTAATGCATCAGCTCACAACCAAGGAACACAGGATCAATCCTGTTGTTGGGAAGCGTTCTGTACAATCATGACCCATGTTTACCTGAAAGTAAATAAATTCCTGGGTGTCAGCCGACTTTTCAAGGCGGCATCATGGGGCCAGGGATGATAGTATACCTTAGATATGAACTTTGAGATGAGTAGAAATACGATAAGTTCTTTAGCCTCTAGATTCAACATTGTGACCAAAAAATGTTATTTTCCTTTTCATGTACTCCCATGTATCCAACTCTACACTACAGTGACTTCGGTAAATAAATCAGGAGGACCTTGAAAGAATGAATATAAATGCTTCAGAAAACTGACAAGGTCATAAATGAGACACTTGCGTAACACCTGGGCTTCCAAAGTGTTGCACAGAAGTGTGTCTCATTCAGCTACCTTCAAAGAATTTTGCTTAATTGGCCTAAAACACTTTTACTGAGATTTATGTCCACTTCCCCTCCCTCAGATACCAGCCGCCTCCACCAGCATCACGACGGACAGGGAGAAACAGTGAGTGGTTCCACCTGTACAACAGAGACGTGATCTCCATGCCTGACAAGTGGGAGTACCCCTGGGTGAGTGACTACCCTCCTGCCCAGGGAGCAACTCCTGTGTACTAGTAATAAATATACCTAGTTGAATGAATCTTATTGTACAAGAATGGTATACAATACCGACAATATGAAAACTGAGACACATGTGCAACATCTGGGTATCTTTACTGTAGACGTTTCGTCAACCAGTGGCTTTATCAATACAGATTCTAGGACATAATTTGAAGACAATAGAACTATATACAAAAGATGAGGTAATCAGTCCCTCAGCCTTGGAGTTGGTGTGTAGAGCACCGTAGTCGTGAAGATTCTGGTGAGGCAAGGAGACTTGCGCTTATATACTAACATGAGTGGATTGGGACGGATAGCAGACGATGGCATAGTCACATGACGTTCACGGCTACTACAACTTACCCATCCCTTTGGGTATGACCTACTTCCGCTGGGGAATCCCGCCTACCAGTGACTATGCCCTCGTCTACTACCCGTTTCCTCAGTAAAGATACCCAAATGTTGCACATGTGTCTAATTTACCAACGTTTCGTCCAGGGCTGAGCTTCATCAAACGTCGTGATTCATAATAAAGATTTCACCGTAAGTATAATATCTTTCTGACTACCTAACGACTTGCTCCGTCCGCAGTACGCTTCCTGGGACCTGGCTTTCCACACCGTGACCTTGGCAATGGTAGACAGCCACTTCGCAAAAGAACAGCTGATGCTTTTCCTCAGAGAGTGGTACATGCACCCCAACGGTCAGATACCAGGTAAGAACGTAAGAAGAAATCCATTCCACTAACAGAATATTTACCCATCCCATTTTCAACGGTACCCAAGGAATAAGCTAAGGTAGGTCCTGGACCAGTTGCTGGGGTCGGCTGCTGAGAACAACAGAACATAACTAAAGTGACAGAAACACCTGAGGTTGATGACTCTGTACATCTGGACCCTCCTTTGGGATCCTCTATTAAGCATAGGAATATAAGAAAGCAGGAACACTACAGCAGGCTTACCGGCCCATTCTGGGCAGGTTCTTCTCAAGCCTAAACCCACTATGAAAAATACGAGATGGCCTGGGAGCTTCTGGCATATTTAAAACTCTTTCAGCATTTCCTTCCCGCCATATCTATTTTATCTCGTTATATCAACATTGCATTGGTTTAATTTAGCAAATATTTTTGCAATACAGTAAATTGGTTTTAAGTCAACACCGGGAACTCTTTGAAGTTATGTTCATTGTTACTGGGAATATAAATAAATATTTTTCAGTCACGCCATGATCCAATAAAGGCATCCTTGTATTCTATAGGCCTAACCCTATCTACTTCAATGATCTGAGAGAGCTGTATTTCTATATTTTATAAGCTCAACTCCCCCTTACCACAATAGTTCGAAAACGGTATCCCCTCCGTCTACCTCAAGGATCCGAGAAAAGTATCCCCCGTGTCCAGTAAGCCCAGCCTCCTCTACCTCAAAACATGCAAAATGAATAACAAAGAGTGCGGCACAAGTGCCGATAAATATCACCACTGAAGATGTGAAGACAATCACAGGAAGTATGCACAAGGTATCACAAGGAAACTAATATCTAAATTTTGTCGAGTTTATTCTCCATTTCCCTTCTTCCCACTGTGTTATCACATCTCTCCTTATTCCTTATCTCTCGTTATTATGTTCCTTAAAATTATTTTTTTTTTATTTAACAGACAATGATTGCTTTTGATTCAATATATTTTTTTATGTGATTTTTATATGTATTAAAAAATGTGCGTGTGTGTGTGTGTATGTGTGTGTGTGTATGTGTGTGTGTGTGTATGTGTGTGTATGTGTGTGTGTGTGTGTGTGTGTGTGTGTGTGTGTGTGTGTGTGTGTGTGTGTGTGTGTGTGTGTGTGTGTGTGTGTACTCACCTATTTGTACTCACCTATTTGTGATTGCAGGGGTCGATTCACAGCTCCTGGCCCCGCCTCTTCGCTGATTGCTACTAGGTCCTCTCTCTCCCTGCCCCATGAGCTCTATCATACCTCGCCTTAAAACTATGTATGGTTCCCGCCTCCACCACATCACTTTCTAGACTATTCCACGGCCTGACTACTCTATGACTGAAGAAATACTTCCTAACATCCCTTTGATTCATCTGAGTCTTCAACTTCCAATTGTGACCTCTTGTGTCTGTGTCCCATCTCTGGAACATCCCGTCTTTGTCCACCTCGTCTATTCCGCGCAGTATTTTATATGTCGTTATCATGTCTCCCCTGACCCTCCTGTCCTCCAGTGTCGTCAGGCCGATTTCCCTCAACCTTTCTTCATAGGACAATCCCCGTAGCTCTGGGACTAGTCTTGTTGCAAACCTTTGCACTTTCTCTAATTTCTTGACGTGCTTGACTAGGTGTGGATTCCAAACTGGTGCTGCATACTCCAGTATGGGCCTGACGTAGATGGTGTACAGAGTCTTAAACGTGTGTGTGTGTGCGTGTGTGTGTGTGTGTATACTCGCCTAGTTGTACTCACCTAGTTGTACTTGCAGGAGTCGATTCATAGCTCCTGGCCCGCTTCGCTCGTTACCTCTGTGTGTGTGTGTGGTGGTGTGTGTGTGTGTGTGTGTGTGTGTGTGTGTGTGTTGTGTGTGTGTGTGTGTGTGTGTTTTAGTGAGGTTCTCTCCGGCTGTTACCAACATAAATCATTATGAAAATTACACGCAAAGAGAATATTATTCCTTGACACGAGAACACATAACTTTTCCATTCTATATTCTCAATATGTGGTACATTATACTGCATTATAGAGTCAGTTAGGTATCTGGTGTTATGTACAGTGAGTGCATTATTCAGGAGCCTCCAACAATGGCCACTGGTGGCCTCAGTGTGGGAAGAAATATATAATGAAATAAAACACGTAATGCATGGGGGTTTGAACCCATGGCAAGTGAGTTGTTAAACTTACAGGCCAGTGCGTTAACCACTGGACCAGTTGGCTCTAATAAGAGCCAACTGGTCTAGTTGGTCCAGTTAATGTTGGTAGAATTACCGACAATATGTTAGGTGAAATGACACAAGTGCAACTAATGTGGCATTTTATTGTGGCAACGTTTCGCTCTCCAGGAGCGGCTTGATAAACCTCCTGGAAAGCGAAACGTTGCCACAATAAACGTCACATTAGTTGCACTTGTGTACTTTTATCTGATAAGATTAATTCATCTAAGTATATTTCTGTACAAAGCAGATCAAAGCTCCACTTGCTCCGTGATTCGTTTGTACTTGTGTTAAGACGGTTTTGTGATGGATGAGAGAGGGGGAGAGACAGGGAGATTATTATAATCAAAAAGAAGCGCTAAGCCACAAGGACTATAGAGCAGAGAGACAGGGAGAGAGGCGAGGAAGATGAAAAAAAGGAAAGAATCGGTGAGAGAAGGAGGAGAGAGGAAGGTGAGAGAGAACTTAGAGAGAGGAGACTGTAGAGAAACCTCGAGAGAGGTTTAATTTTCCTATTTTTCTCCTTAACATTTCTTTCTTAATGCAGCTTCACATTCACAGTCTAAGTGATCCGAGGTTTTCCTGTTTTTAATATAAATATTGTCCCCTTGAACTGCTTTTATTTAGTGTTTTCCTTTTTCATTACTATATTTTCCTGTCCAGTATATATAAATTCTTCAGGGGTTAATATCGAAGCTGAATTTTCTTTGTTAATGAAATATTTGAGATATTCTTATCAGTCAAAATCGCCAATTTCAGCTTTATATTTTACTGATTTCACTATATAATTTGTCAGTTTTCTCCACTTTCACAGACTTAACAATTTATTCTGTTCCTTTACTTGCCCTTGGTCACTCTCTGATCTTCATAAACTCACTGTTTTTTTTTCTGGTCACTGTCCATCAGCGTACGAGTTTGCACTGGGCGACGTAAATCCGCCGGTACACGCCTGGGCCACCATGAACGTATACCGAGGCAGCGCTGAGTGGGGACATCGTGACAACAAGTTCCTAGCTAGAGCTTTCCATAAGCTCTCTCTTAATTTCACGTGGTAAGTCCCCCTCAGGTCTCGCTTCTGCCTTACGTGGAGGAAAACTGCAACAGGACTATTATCCCATGTTAGGCAGGTTCTTCTCAAAATCAAACCAACTAAACAAAATTATTTGCCCGGCCAGTTTTCAGTGCTACTTAAGGATAAGTTTGACAACCCTGTTAACTTGTGTGCAAATTGTACTCAAATCCATCCTCTCTCATGTATTTATGTAGTCTGAAGTTGAAGGTACCCAAGGTTTTAGCTTCAATGACCCTACTAGGCAGACTGTTCCACTCATCGACTACCTTTGCTACCCTATACACTATACTGCAGCAGGCCTACCGGCCCATACAAGGCAGGTCCTTACCAAAACCACCCACTCCTACCTTTTTAATACATTTCTTCAAACAGGTGTAGTGTCTGATATGTGGAAGATAGCCAATGCAATTCCTATTTTTAAGGCGAGAGACAAGTCGTTACCGTCAAACTACTGCCCAGCAATCATGATTCCAATTGTATGCAAATTAGTACAATCCATGGCATCCATCATGGATTCACGAGGGGCCGCTCCCACCCAGTATTTAACACTCAGATGCTAAACAGATCAACACTAACCAGTTGATAAAAAACCCCCCTCGAAGATTAGTCTCTCTAACTTCAATGTAATAATTTTTTTAGAATTCCCCACAATTGTTAAGAAAAAGGAACAAGTAAAACTAATGGGTTTTTTTTTGGAACAATCAAATGTCACATTAGCTGCACTTAGTTTTTTTACTTACAATCGACAAAGCCCTGGAGAGCGAAACGTTGCCAAAAATCAAATCCCGATTAGTTGAACTATCCCCTTTTTATTTAAATAATAACAAAAATAATAATAATAAAATAATAATAATAATAATAATAATAATAAATATTTACTCCAAAACATGTAATGGTAAACAGGCCTAGCTGACACCCAATGCATCTCTGCTTGGGTTTCTACGAGGTTCAAATCGCATCATTTTCTCCTCATTATATTTGTTAAAAATTTTTTTACATTTGTGATTGTTATGATATGATTTCTGTTTTGTAAAGGGCGTTATGGTTTTAGGTGGGTAACGGGAAAAAGGGTCCCCAAAGGCAGGAACTTGTTTTGGGGGTGGGTTCCTGGGGGCCGACAAAATTGGTGTGTTCACAGGTCGCGCCCCCTTTCCCGTGGAGGGTCATTAGAAAAGGTACTGGTCTGGAAGCTTTGGTATTTTAGAGAGAATGTGTGAGCGTACGAGGGTTTTTAGTGTGAGTATGTATGATGGGGGTGTGTTGTGGGCTTTTGTTAATGTGGTGGGTGGTGGTGTGCGTGTGTGTACTCACCTAATTGTGGTTATATGGATCGATTTTATAGCTCCTGGCCCCGCCTCTTCACTGGTCGCTACTAGGTGTGTGTGTGTGTGTGTGTGTGTTGTGTGTGTGTTGTGTGTGTAAAAATTTAAAAAATTCCCAACCCAGGGAACTGGGATAATAGCAACACGTTTCTGTTTTTACAATACCAGGAGACGGCCAGCTTTGGGTGGCCTTTTCTGTGTGGTGATGCTGGACATGGCCCCCACGTAGCCGAACAAGACCCTGTCTACGAGGACATGGCCTCCAAGTATTTCCCGAACACTTAAATCCCTTTTTGGGGATGGGGATCAACGCCTCGGGTCAAGGGCGAGGTCTCGGGGATGAAAGAGGACGGGTTCTATTACGAAATTATAAAACCCCGGAGGAAGGGAGGGAAACTTCCCATGCCTCTTAAGGTGAGTCATTACTTCGGGTCAGTTACTGCTTTTCCCGGGGAGCATACTGGCACAGTACCATTCCTGGGTACTCACAAGCGAAGGACTGGGGTTTTAATCCCCGGGGGGGGAACAAAACGGGGAGTAATAAAACTTACTTTAAACATTCCTATGATCCTTTTTTTTTTATAAAGGGTTTTTTACGGGGTTGGGTTTTAAGAGTTCCTTTTTCTTTGTTTAAAAACCTAAGAGTTGTTATTTTAATTCAGCTCTTTGGAAAACCTTCGCTAGCATTATCTTATTAAATATTTATTGCAAAGAAATATACAAATTTTTTGAACAGATGGGAAGAGAAGCCAGCTATCTCAGAAAAGGGGGGCCTACGTCTTTTCTTTGAAATGTTGTACCCCCTTAAACTTTTTAAATGCAGAAAAAAAAGGAGGTCCAAGCAAGTATGATTCACATGAAGCCCCATTGGGAAAGGCGCTTCAAGTGATGGTATTTTTTCTTGGATCTCCTCCCTTTTTTGCAACACTGCCAAAAATCCCCGATGGTTGATTGCATCACGAAGCCTAGAAGCTACATTCAAGTTCCCATGTTTGGTTTTTTTTGCACTTTCACAAGAAAAAGTACCGGGCCCCGCAAATGACCTAGTGGAAACCCCCCTCTTAAAAAATCTCCACGACACCTCTTCCCGAACAGTCACTCAGTTTTTTCTTTCCTGTTAAGTATCCCTTTAATCCATATTATTATAATCCTATTATTATAATTATAACTAAGCGCTAAACCCACAAGGGTCATAATGCGTTGCCCCTCGATCCATAGTTGTACATTTTCTCGGTTAATTTTTTAACTGAAAGTGACTCTAGTCAATAAATTTGATATTCTGGGATTGTTTACATAAAACCGAAAGTATTTAACTCAAGGCTTTTACTCTGCATTATCACAGTTTTTTAGAAGCTTAATAAAAATTAACAGTGCTTTTGAGTGTCTATAGTTTAAAGTGTGAATTAATATGGGTATCCAATTATCTGTATTCATTTGTGTGTGTGTGTGTGTGTGTTTTGTTCGCACAGGTACGGTCGGTGGTGGGACTGGTACCTATGTTCGCTGTGCTGGTACTGGCGAAGGAGGAGCTACGATCACTCTCAGGGTTCTACAAGAGGACCAAATGGTTCATTAAGAACCGCCCTGACCTCGCCTCCAGGGTAGGTTTTCCTCCTTAATTTTTATTATATACGTGAAAAATACAATGTCTCCACTAGTAACCTGCCCTGGTTCTTTACTAACAATTCCCTCTGGTTCTCTACTAACAACCCCCTCCTGCTTCTATACTAACAACCCCGTCCTGGTTCTCTACTAACAACTAACCCTGACTCTCTACTTGACAGTCTTCCCTGTTTATTTACCCTCTTCCCCAAATTCTTACCTTTCTACCAGCATTTACCCTTGCTTAATTACTAACAACTTTTTCTTGCATTTTTATCAGATACTTTATTTGCATTTCTGATAACTACCAAGAACTTAATATGCTTTTATGTAACATTTCCTATCACTGCAGCAACTTCCCTGTCCCTCAGGCAACTTCCCTATCCCCCAGACAACTTTCCTTTCTCACAGACAACTTCTCTGTCCCTCGGACAATTTCCCTGGCCGTCAGACAACTTCCCCTGCTTCTTCGTACAACTTCATGTTGCAGGTGACCTTCCTGAGCGAGGAAGGGTCAGACAGGATGCTGCTGGCGGTACCCACGAAGGAGCAGCTGCTGCGGCTCCTTCGTTACCTTCTGGATGAGGAAGAATTCCTCTCCCCTCACGGCATCAGGTCCCTCTCCAAGGTACACAAGGTAAGTAATTCACTCTACAAGGTACACGAGGTAAAGTAGTCCCGTCTCCAAGATACACATAGTAAGATAGGTCTTTGTTCAATATATACAAATTAAAGTAAGTCCCTTCCCATGACACACGAAGTAGGTTCCTTCCTAAGACACACGAAGTAGGTCCCTGTTGCGCTGAAGGATCTCGCACGAATTTTGAGCCTCATTTATACCGACAATACCGACATGTTATTGAATAAGACCTGGATATTTTTACTGACGAAGCCAAGTAATGGCTTCCTTAGTCCAATACGGAGAATATAAAATGGATACATTGGAAGAAGCAGAGGGGTAATTTTGATAGAAGGTATCCAGTCCCTTAGGTTTCACAGGAGGTATCCAGTCCCTTAGGCTTGATAGAAGGTATCCAGTCCCTTAGGTTTCATAGGAGGTATCCAGTTCCTTAGGCTTGATAGAAGGTATCCAGTCCCTTAGGTTTGATAGAAGGTATCCAGTCCCTTGGGTTCGATAGAAGGTATCCAGTTCCTAAAGTTTGATAGATGTTCAGTCCCTTCAGTTTAATAATTCTAAATCACCAGATGCGCAAGGATGGAGACACACTGCGTCAGAATACAAGTGGACCAATAATTACGTCTCTATCACTTGACTGCCATTCTTCCCTATTCCTCTTCGGTAGGATTCACCTTTCGTGCTGGAGGTGGGAGGAGCGAGGCATGAGGTGTCTTATGTTTCTGGGGAGTCCAACACGTATCTCTTCGGGGGTAACTCCAACTGGCGTGGTCCGATCTGGGTCCCAATGAATTTCCTCATCATCACTTCCCTTAAGAGGTCAGTAGTGCTGTTTCACAGCTAGGTAGAACCTCAGACTGGAGGTATAGATTTAAATATTCAACATGTTTAAATCGCAAGAGTGATTTAAACATGTTGAACAATTCTCAATGAGGAATTGAATCAGCCATAACCACGGCTTCCCCACAGGTACCATTACTTCTACGGAGAGGCGCTGAGAGTGGAGTGTCCGGTGGGGTCGGGACAGATGCTTACTCTCGAGCAAGTTTCCATCTTCCTCGCCAGACGCTTGGTCTCTCTCTTTCTGCCAGGTCCTGACGGCGCCAGACCCTGCCATGGTAGGTCTTTTGTTGGTATATACACATGATGTATATACCAGCAGAGTTTACTTTAAGCCATATATTAGTGATTAAAGTATAGTTCACTGGTGGTGAACAGGTGAGAAGTAAGCTTAATGAACATTATGTGGTGAACAGGTGAGAAGTAAGCTTAATGAACATTATGTGGTGAACAGGTGAGAAGTAAGCTTAATGAACATTATGTGGTCGATGATATAGAAACTTAACCGGTTAACTTAACATAATCATCCTAACCTAACATATCCAATATAAAACCACGGAACGGTTTGGGATTGAACCAATGGCAAGTGGGTTCCATCTTTACACGTTCCGTGGTTTGTTTGCAATGTCGTTGTTACGATATTAAACATAACCTAAATATTCATTGCAACTTATCACAACAAATGGGTAACATCCAGTTACCTATTTCATGTCAAGTAAACATGAGGAAACAGGCATGAATATAATTGCCTATGGATCTATTCCCTCCCTGGAATCACACCCAATTCCTTTCGCTTGTGAGTTGAACACATTACAATAAAAATTTCACCGAGGTACCGCTGGGACCTCGGTGATCTTTCAGGAAATTGTTTACTGTGATTTCAATTTTTTTTTACTAAGGCGTAAATTTTTACACCATTACAAAGTTTTTGTTAATATTAAATAAGTGTGTGTTTGTACTAATGTTTCTTTTAAGATGGATTTTAATAACCGGAGAAATGTGTGTTTAAGTGAGAAGTCTTGTAAGCTATTCTTCCCCTCTTGATCCCGTAATTTTCCCTAAATTGACTCCCTCACTCTTTACCGTTAGTGTGATTTTGTAAATAGTTCAAGTCGGACCGAAACGTCGTCGTAAGCTCCTCTCTCATATGTGCGGGTTATTTGTGTAATATTATTGTTTACTGTGTTGAGCGCTGAGCACTGATGCTGCTCAAGGGCTCTTAAACCTAAGAAAGATTATTCACTGTATACATTTGATTATGACAAGTTGATGCACGAGTCATGTGATCAACACTTGGGTCTCACTGCTGGAACGTTCCGCTTGCAGAACAGACTTTCAGATGAATATAACATTAGAGACAGCAGTAGTTTTGACGATCAGTCCCTCAGCCTTGGTAGGATGCTCGAGGGACTGACCACCTACTACCAAAGGCTGGATGACTGACGTAAAAAGAAATGTCACTTCCATTGTCTTCGGTGTTATATTCTCAAGTATCAGACTGACGAAGCCTGTTGCACAAGCGAAATTTTTCTGCAATGAAGATAGTCAAGTGCTGAATGTGTTTCTTACTAACTCAACTCAAACCTAGATTTTGTAAACTCACGCATGTCAAGTGACAATGGACGGAAGTTTGGTGTTTCCTGTCTGGCCTGTCTTAGATACTGGGGCACAATTTCCTGTATTACTCACCGCTGTCAGTTGCTTTCTGTCAACTGAATTCATGTGGACTCATGAAATCGTATTGACACGATTGCAAACAAACCAAGGTTTGGGTGGGGATTGAACTCGCGGCATTTGAGTCGTAAAACTCCAGGCCAGCGCGTAAGCCACTGGGCCAGCTTGCTACAATAACGTTCATCCAACTATGTATATAAATATAGGTATATAAGTGTCGAAATATACCTAGATGGATGAATCTTATTGTAGTCAGCTGGCCCAGTGGTTTACGCACTGGCCTGGAGTTTTACGGCTCACTAGCCGCGAGTTCAATCCCACCCGTATCGTGGTTATATTTCATGTAGACTTTAGCTGTGTACACAGTGTGCAAGCCTATGTATGTACTCGCCTATATGTTGATGCAGGGGATGAGTCTCATCTCCTGGCCCTGCCTCTTCGCTGGTAGCTTTTAGGTCCACTCTCTTCCTGTTCCAAAAGCTTTATCCTACCTCTTCTTAAAGCTAAGTAAGGATCCTGCCTCCACTACATAACTTCAGATTTTTGCACTTCCTGGAAACTCTAAGGCTGAAGAAATACTTCCTAGCAACCCTGTAACTCATCTGAATTTTCATCTTCCAGTTGTGACCCCTTGTTGCTGTGTCCCATCTCTGGAACATCCTGTCTGTCCACGTTGTCGATTCCTCTCAGTATTTTATATGTCGTTATCATATCCTCTACTGTCCTTCCTGTCCGCCAGTGTTGTTAGGTTGAGTTCCCTTAACCTCTCCTCGTAGGACACCTTAGCTTCGGGACTAGTCTTGTTGCAAACCTTTGTGTGTGTGTGTGTGTGTGTGTGTGTGTGTGTGTGTGTGTGTGTGTGTGTGTGTGTGTGTGTGTGTGTGTGTGTGTACTCACCTATTTGTGGTTGCAGGGGTCGAGTCCTAGCTCCTGGCCCCGCCTCTTCACCGGTTGCTACTAGGCCCTCTCTCTCCCCGCTCCATGAGCTTTATCAAACCTCGTCTTAAAACTGTGTATGGTTCCTGCCTCCACTACGTCATTTTCTAGGCTATTCCACTGCCTTACAACTCTATGACTGAAGAAATACTTCCTACTATCTCTCTGACTCATTTGTGTCTTCAACTTCCAATTGTGGCCTCTTGTTTCTGTGTCCCCTCCCTGGAACATCCTGTCTTTGTCCACCTTGTCTGTTCCACGCAGTATTTTATATGTCGTTATCATGTGTGTGTGTGTGTGTGTGTGTGTGTGTGTGTTACACCGCCAAACAAAAACCCCGTATTGCAATTTTGCTGTTGGTTAATTACTTTGAACGAGACTGGCGCTATTAAACAGTCCTAATAACAGGTCTGTGTTGCCTGTTGTCCTAACAACAGTCAAGTTAAATGGCTGTTGTGTGTGATGGTGCTGAAGGCAATTTTCAGCCGGGCCCACTTTTATTATATTGATGAGAAGCGCTAAACCTGTATGGGGGGTTATACGTCACCTGAGGGTGGTAGACTTGAGACATTATTATTATTACATTATCGGGGAGCGCTAAAGCAGTAGGAGGTCGAACGTCACCTGTGGGAAGCTGACCCGAACCATGATGATTATTATTAAATTAATGGGGAGCACTAAACAAATATGGGTCCTACCGCGTATGATGGGAGAATTAAAGGCATTTGGATTCTATGCAAGGAATGGGAACACAGGTCATATTCTTGGATCAAGAACTCTTCACCGGTATCAAGGAACCTCCCTTGAGAAGATCCGGTTAAGAGAAGAGCAACTTTAATGCTAAGGTATCAAGGAACGTACCTTGATAGGTAACGTTTTATATAGTCTCTACAGTTGCTTCTCGGATACTATATTTACGTTACCAAATGTTAACAACGAACGCACTGCTTGTTATACTAACAAATAATAATAAATACTAACGCTGGAGGGGGACTGACCACCTCAAACCACGTCTTCAATAATAATAATAATAATAATAATCTTTATTTACTACAAGTACATGTACAAGGTATACAGTCCTAGCTGACAACAATGACATACTACTACATAGAAAGCCACTTGTTATGCTGAGCATCTCGGGCAAATTAGGTCAGTGTCCCAGGATGCGATCCACACCAGTCGACTAACACCCAGGTACCCATTTTACTGATGGGGAACATAGACAACAGGTGGAAAGAAACACGTCCAATGTTTCTACTCTGGCTGGGAATTGAACCCAGGCCCTCGCCGTGTGAAGCGAGAGCGTTAACCACCAGGCCACCAGAGTGATGGACTGATTACATTATCTTTATTTCACTACTACTGCTGCCTATATATTTGACTGAAGAAGCCTACTGTGTAGGCGAAACGTTTCGGAGTAAAGATACGTAACGGTGGAGTCACCAACTAACGGTGGAGTTACCAACTAACGCTGAGGTTACCAACTTACACTGGAGTTACCAACTTACGCTGGAGTTACCAACTAACGCTGGAGTTACCAACTAATGCTGGAGTTACCAACTAACGCTGGAGTTACCAACTAACGCTGGAGTTATCAAGTAACGTATCAATTACTAAAGTTGACAAGCCAGAGTAATTTCCATCAGTACTTATGAAGCCAAAGTCATTTTTTTCTGTACATATTTACCCAAGACCGTAATTCACAAGACTTGTAAAGAGCGGCAGGAATGACAAAGTTAATTCAGTAATCACTCCATGTTTGCTAATTCTCTTTTAATTAAAGCGCTTGATTGGTTTAATGCACAGTTATTACCTGGATGAGTTGAGTAATAGGGAAGTCCTGTCAGTAGGAGCGTGTTATTAACATGTTAGTGTGTGTGTACTCGCCTAGTTGTGCTCACCTCAGTGTGGTTGCAGAGGTCGAGTCACAGTTCCTGGCACCGACTCTTCACTGGCCGCTACTAGGTCACTCTTCCTGCTCCATGAGCTTCATCATACCTCTTCTTAAAGCTATGTATGGATCCTGCCTCCACTACATCACTACAACTCTGTGATAAAAGAAATACTTCCTAACATCCCAGTGATTAATTTAGGTCTTCATTTTCCAGCTGTGACTCCTTGCTGCTGTGTCCCACCTCTGGGACATCCTATCTCTGTCCATCTTGTCGATTCCTCTCAGTATTTTATATATGTCGTTATTATATCTCCCCTATCTCTTCTGTCCTCCAGTGTCGTCAGGTCGATTTCCCTTAACCTCTCCTCGTAGCACATACCCCTTAGCTCCGGGACTAGTCTTGTTGCAAACCTTTGCGCTTTCTCTAATTTCCTTACGTGCTTGGCTAAGTGTAGGTTCCAAACTGGTGCTGTATACACCAGTATAGGCCTAACGTACACGGTGCCGGAATGCTGTTCTTAGGTTTGCTAGGCGCCCGTATGCTGCAGCAGTTATTTGGTTAAAGTGTGCCAAAGGAGATGTACCCGGTGTTATACTCACCCCAAGATCCTTCTCCTTGAGTGAGGTTTGTAGTCTCTGGCCCCCTAGATTGTAGTGCGTCTGCGGTCTTCTTTGCCCTTCCCCAATCTTCATGACTTTGCACTTGGGGTTGAATTCCAGGAGCCAGTTTCTGCACCAGGCCTGCAGCCTGCCCAGATCCTTTTGTAGTCCTGCCTGGTCCTCGTCCGACTGAATTCTTCTCATCAATTTCACATCATCTGCAAACAGGGACACTTCTGAGTTTATTCCATCCGTCATGTCGTTCACAAATACCAGAAACAACACCGGTCCTAGGACTGACCCCTGTGGAACCCCGCTCATCACAGGCGCCCACTCTGACACCTCTCCGCGTACCATTGTAGTGCCTCCCCTGTTATCCCTGCCTGGTCTTCCAGCTTTTGCACTACTCTCGTTTGTGGAACTGTGTCAAACGCCTTCTTACACTCCAAGAAAACGCAATCTACCCATCCCTCTCTCTCTTGTCTTATTGTTATCACTCTGTCATAGAACTCCAGTAGGTTTGTGACACAGGATTTCCAGTCCCCGAAACCGTGATGGTTGTCGTTGAAAAGCTCATTCCTTTCTAGGTGCTCCACCACTCTTCTGATAATCTTCTCCATGACTTTGCATACTATACAAGTCAGTGACACTGGTTTGTAGTTTAATGCTTCGTGTCTGTCTCCTTTTTTAAAAATTAGGACTACGTCTGCTGTCTTCCATACCTCAGGTAGTCGCTCTGTTTCGATAGATGTGTTGAAGATTGTTGTTAGTGGCACACATAGCTCCTCTGCTCCCTCTCTCAGGACCCATGGAGAGATGTTTTCCAGCCCCATCGCCTTTGAGGTATCTAGCTCGCTTAGCAGCCGCTTCACTTCTTCCTCTGTTGTATGTATTGTGTTCATCACTTGGTGTACCTCACCTCTCCGTGTTTCTGTAGTCCCTTCTGTCTCTTCTGTGAACACTTCTTTGAATCTCATGTTGAGCTCCTCACATACTTCTCGGTCGTTTCTTGTGATCTTCCCTTCTTCCTTCCTCAGCCAAATTACCTGGTCCTTGACTGTTGTTTTCCTTCTGATGTGGCTGTACAACAGCTATAGGTCAGATTTGGCTTTCACTGCTATGTCATTTTCGTTTTGTCGATGGGCCCCCCATCTTACCTGTGCATATTCATTTCTGGCTCTACGACTGCTCTCCTTATTCTCCTGGGTCCTTTGCCTTCTATACTTCTTCCATTCTCTAGCACACTTGGTTTTGGCCTCTCTACTCCTTTGGGTAAACCAAGAACTCATCCTGGCTTTCTCGTTATTTCTCTTACCCTTGGGTACAAACCTCTCCTCAGCTTCCTTGCATATTGTTATCACATATTCCATCTCATTTACTGACTTCCATGCAGTTTTCTGTTCCATTGAACCCCGTGCAGGAAAGTCTTCATGATTGTGTAGTCCTCTCTCTTGTAGTTTGACTTTATTCATCCTGCCCTTCCCGCTTCCCTCTCCACTTGTAACTCTATGTATTCGAAGCTCAGAACCACGTGGTCACTGGCCCCGAGGGATTTTTCATATATATCCTCAATATCTGCACTACTCAAAGTGAATACTACGTCCAGTCCTCTCTCTCTGGCAGTGTCCCTTACGTGTTGGTACATGAGGTTTTCCAATACCACCTCCATCATCTTAGCCTTCCACGTTTCCGGGCCCCCATGTGGCTCCAGGTTCTCCCAGTCGACTTCTTTGTGACTGAAGTCACCCACAATCAGCAGCTTTACCCTGCTGACATGAGCCCTTCTGGACACTTCAGCCAGTGTGTCAACCATCGCTCTGTTACTCTTATCATACTTTTGCCTTGGCTTCCTGCTGTTCTGCAGTTACCACCTTGGGACCTCCAGACTGAAGTGTTCCTATTGTATAGTCTCTTGCTTCTCTTCTGTCTCCTCTCTCTCCAGCTCATCAAACTCCCATTGGTTTTTGATGAGCAACTCCACTCCTCTGTTCCCTCTGTCTTTCCTCAGGATCTGATATCCTGTTGGAAAGATTGCATCTGTTTTCATTCTTGTGAGCTTGGTTTCTGTGAGAGCTATGATATCTGGTGATGCCTGTTTGACTCTTTTGTGCCACTCCCATTTATTCGTTATTCCATCAGCGTTGATGAACCATTTTCAGTTTCCTCTCCAACACTGTTTTTTTTATTGGGGGGGGGAGGGTCTGTGGTGGTGAGGAACTTCTGTGTGTGTGTACTCAATTGTACTCACCTAATTGTGGTTGCAGGAGTCGAGACTCAGCTCCTGGCCCCGCCTCTTCATGATCGCTACTAGGTCCTCTCTCTGCTTCCTGAGCTTTGTCATACCTCTTCTTAAAGCTACGTATGGTTCCTGCCTCCACTACATCACTTGCTAGGCTATTCCACTTCCTGACGACTCTGTGACTGAAGAAATGCTTCCTAACATCCCTCTGACTCGTCTGAGTCTTCAGCTTCCAATGTGACCCCTTGTTTCTGTGTCCCCTCTCTGGGACATCCTGTCTCTGTCACCTTATCTATTCCACGCAGTATTTTGTATGTCGTTATCATGTCTCCCCTGACCCTCCTGTCCTCCAGTGTCGTCAGTCCGATTTCCCACAACGTTTCATCATAGGACATTTCCCTGAGCTCCGGAACTAGCCTTGTTGCAAACCTTTGTACTTTCTCTAACTTCTTGACGTGCTTGACCAGGTGTGGGTTCCAAACTGGTTCTGCACACTCCAGTTTGGGCCTGACGTACACAGTGTGCAGTGTCTTGAACGATTCCTTACTAAGGTATCGGAACGCTGTTCTCAGGTTTGCCAGGCGCCCATATGCTGCAGCAGTTATCTGATTGATGTGTGCCTCCAGAGACGTGCTCGGTGTTATGGTCACCCCAAGATCTTTCTCCTTGAGCGAGGTTTGCAGTCTTTGTCCAACTAGCCTATACTCTGTCTGCGGTCTTCTTTGCCCTTCCCCAACCTTCATGACTTTGCATTTGGCAAGGTTGAATTCGAGAAACCAGTTGCTGGACCAGGTGTCCAGCCTGTCCAGGGATCTTTGTAGTTCTGACTGATCCTCATCTGATTTAATTTTCCTCATTAACTTTACATCACCTGCGCACAGGAACACTTCTGAGTCTATCCCTTCCATCATGTCATTCACATATATCAAAAATAACACTGGTCCTAGGACTGACCCCTGTGGGACCCCGCTCCTCACAGGCGCCCGCTGTGTGTGTGTGTTTGATGAACGAGTTACGCCAGTCTCGTACGCACGAGGCCACAGACATATAGACGCACACTCGTATAGCATTACGGACGCACAAGAGTATAGAATTTTGAACGCACAATCGAATGGGTATATAGACGTATGTAAACACGTACAGACGTACACACAGACGTACATAACCATACACATACGTATAAAGGAATGAAATATTATGTAATATATATATATATATATATATATATATATATACATAATATTCATATATATAATATATATAATATATATATATATATATAAATATATATATATATATATATCATATATATATATATATATATATATATATACATAATATATATATATATATAAATATATACATAATATATATATATATATATATATATATATATATATATATATATATATAATATATATATATAATATAAATATACATAATATATATATATATATATATATATATATATATATATATATATATATATATATATAATATATATATATAATATATATATATATATATATATATAACACTTTTTTTGTCAAGCAGAGTTAGTTGACCTGACCAGCGGAGCGACGTGGATATCAGGGAGGAAAATGGGAAATAGTGTAGGGAGATAAAACGTGATGGAAGAGGGATGGAAGAAGCAAGGAGGGGGGAGAGGAGTGGAAGGGGAAGGAGATGTGGAGAATAGAACGGGAGGATGGGAAAGAAAATGGCAGGAGGAGGAGGAGGAAGATAAATGACAGATAAGTGAGGGAGAGAGGTGAGATGACCATGAACTGTATCTTAACATGATCCTAGACTGTTTTAACATGACCCTGGACTGTCCTAACATGACTCTGGACTGTCCTAGCATAACCCTGGACTTTCTTAAGATGACCCTAGAGTCTAGACTGTCTTACCTGGAGATTGACATGACCCTATAGTCTAGATTGTCTTAACATGACCCTAGACTGTCTTAACATGACCCTATACTGTCTTAACATGACCCTAGACTATCTTAACATGACCCTAGACTATCTTAACATGACCCTAGACTGTCTTAACATGACCCTAGACTGTCTTAACATGACCCTAGATTGTCTTAAGATGACCCTAGATTGTGACTCACGAAATCGTAATGACACGATTGCAAACAAACCATACCACGGGCGGGATTTGAACCCGCGGTCAGAGAGTCTCAAAACTCCAGACCGTCGCGTTAGCCACTGGACCAGCTGGTCCAGTGGCTAACGAGAAGGTCTGGAGTTTTGAGACTCTCTGACTGCGGGTTCAAATCCCGCCCGTGGTATGATTTACCCTAGATTGTCTTAAGATGACCCTAGACTATCTTAACATGACCCTAGACTGTCTTAACATAACCCTAGATTGTCTTAAGATGACCCTAGACTGTCTTAACATGACCCTAGACTGTCTTAACATGACCCTAGACTGTCTTAACATGACCCTAGATTGTCTTAAGATAACCCTAGACTATCTTAACATGGCCCTAGACTGTCTTAACATGACCCTAGACTGTCTTAACATGACCCTAGACTGTCTTAACATGACCCTAGACTGTCTTAACATGACCCTAGACTGTCTTAACATGACCCTAGACTGTCTTAATAAGGTACTACGTTGTAATGTGGCTGTAACTATGACATATGCGAGGCTAGTGACCCTAAGCACCAGGCTTTACGGGATATTACGGCTCACGTCTTGAACCAAGTCTTGCATTATGAAGATAAACTTCTCTCAGTTCGCCGTAAATTGCGGCAATTAATTATTTCTTTGAATGCAAGCAATGTCCTCTAATTTGGCTTCAAGATTTAGTTTAGGCGTTAATATGATAACGTATGGATGTTTACATGGGTAAGAATTACATTTTCTACGAGGATAATCTTATTAGTTTTAATTAATCTTGGGACTGATATTGTGGAATCATCGTTAACTCCGGAACGAACGACTTTGAGAGTGATATGTCGGAAGGACGGAAGATCGAGCCTCCAACACTCTTCTTGGTAGTAAGACACGGACAACACTTGGTTATCATTGATGCCCAAACGTTTCGCCTGCACAGGTTTCTTCAGTCGAGTACAGAAGCGACTTTCGCACTGGAGATGCTGGAGGAAGTGTAAAGTTTAATTTTAAGGCTTTCAGTCCCTCAAGTTTTGAAGAGCTGGTAGAAAACGAAGGGCCAAAAGACTTTAAAATCATCTCTTTCAATGTTCCGGTATTCGAGTGAAAAAGCCTGCTGTGCTGACGATACAGTTCGTCGACAAAAAATTGCCCGTCAGCTTGCCCGTTCTGTACACCATTAATTCTAGTCCTGAATGACTCACATAATTCTAAGTAAATGTTCAAAGTGTGCACTCTCTCGTGCACACTTACAAACATCTCCATGAAGGTTAACGTGACTGGGCGTCAACATATACCTCCCATTGAAAGTCTTAGTATTATTACTTGTGTGTGGGAGGTTCATGATGGCGCTTTTGTGTGTGTTATTGTCTGTCCTGAGTGATGTGATGGTGACGTGCATTGTTACTGCTGACTGACCTGAATGTAATGGTCTTTGTCTCTGCATTCTCTCTCTCTCTCTCTCTCTCTCTCTCTCTCTCTCTCTCTCTCTCTCTCTCTCTCTCTCTCTCTCTCTCTCTCTCTCTCTCTCTCTCTCTCTCTCTCTCTCTCTCTCTCTCTCACTGTTGGATTTTCTCCACACATCTTCTCTTTCTAATCATTTATGTGGATTTCTATTCTCTGTGTGTCTCTTTCTAGTTCCAGTCTGGCACAAGAGAGACGAGAGGTGCTAGTGCAAGAATACTAGTGCCAGCTGGGGTACTAGTGCCAGCTGGGGTACTAGTGCCAGCTGGGGTACTAGTGCCAGCTGAGGTACTAGTGCCAGCTGGGGTACTAGTGCTAGTTAGAGTACTATTGCCAGCTGGGGTACTAGTGCCAGCTGGGGTACTAGTGCTAGCTAGAGTACTAGTGCCAACTGGGGTACTAGTGCTAACTAGAGTACTAGTGCCAGCTGGGGTACTAGTGCCAGCTGGGGTACTAGTGCTAGCTAGAGTACTAGTGCCAGCTGGGGTACTAGTGTCAGCTGGGGTACTAGTGCTAGCTAGAGTACTAGTGCCAGCTGGGGTACTAGTGCCAGGTGGGGTACTAGTGCCAGCTGGGGTACAAATATCATAACTGTGGTGATTATGAAGGTGCTAGGAGATGGAGGCACTGACAAACTGAATTTGATAAATACAAAATGAGCTATTTGAAACTTTATTTATACGACGTTTCGCCCTCGCAGTAGACATCTTTTTCAAATTTTATCAGATTTGATAAAGCCTTATGTGTAGGAGAAACATTGCGTAAAGTTTTCACTTGCTCTGTGTGCTAACAACGTTAAAGCTGTGGAAGCTTTGTTAAGTCGGTACCGTCATGGATTTATAATTGTAAAGTCCACGTTTCAGTTCCCAGTACGCTTCACATATTTTGCTAAGGTATGGGTGAGATTTTCTTCCCATAGATGAGTAGTTGTCGTCCCAGGGATGGGGGGAGTTTCAACTGTTCCATTTATAACGTCTGTGCCAGCCTGGTGCTAGTTTCTTTAGTCTGGTTACACACACTTTAGGCTGGTTTATAGGGAAAGATCTGACGCGGGTCTATATCATATGGCGACCCACTCAGTGGTTGAGTTTCTTGACGATTTCATAGACATTGCTTAGTTGGGGCCTTGATATCACCTTGGGAAAGTTGTCGAGCCTTTAGCTTGCTTCAAAATGGGTTATCGTGGGGGCCTCACACCCACACACCCATACCCACATACACCCATCTACATCACCATTCCCCCCTACACACACACACAGCTGGGAATCCACGAGTCCAAAATCCTTTTGTTTACCTGCGAGTTGAGAATCCATGGATATGAGGAAGCTTGACTATGCTCTTATAAGCGATTCTCATGACGTAAACAGCAGGAGGATCGAATTACGGGAAATATTGGAGAATAACATACGAGTATCTCTGAGGGAAAAGTTACGTGTCAGACCGAACTTTGCAGATAGATTTCGTGCGTAAACCATGAGCAACGATATCATGAATCACATCCAGGTGCGGAACAAAAACCATCTCTGCCGAAAAACCGATCCTGGGGATGATAATTTATTTCAGTGGTGGCGAGACCCACACACGCCAGGGATCTAATGTTATTGTACAGACCGGCCTTTAATAAGAACTTGAAAACCATATAAATAAACATTGGAGAATATGTACCTGAAACCTGGTAATGTTTATACAGGGTACACATGCATGCCTTGGTTCACATAATGTTAACAATACGTACATAGGGTCACTCACACACACACATAAAGAAAAAAGAGGAGCTGAGGAAAAACAAGGAATAGAGGCTAAATCGGAGGAAAAAGAACGGTGAATAAATCAGGAGACAAAGGAATGGCGTGTAAATCAGAGGAACAAAAATAGAATCAATGCTTAAACAAAGGCAGAACCAGGAAGCAGATACGACTCCCAGGAAGCAGACACGACTCACAGGAAGCAGACACGACTCACAGGAAGCAGACACGACTCACAGGAAGCAGACACGACTCACAGGAAGCAGACAAGACTACAAATAAGCAGACACGACTCCCAGGAAGCAGACACGACTGAGAGGAAGCAGACACGACTCACAGGAAGCAGACACGACTCCCAGGAAGCAGACACGACTGACAGGAGGCAGACACGACTCGCAGGAAGCAGACAGAACAAATAGGAAGTATTCACTCTATGGAGTGTGTAAACCATGTTGTACATACCAGGCTGGTGATGACACCAGCAGGACCAGGCTGGTGATGACACCAGCAGCACCAGACTGGTGATGACACCAGCAGCACCAGACTGGTGATGACACCAGCAGCACCAGGCTGGTGATGACACCAGCAGGACCAGGCTGGTGATGACACCAGCAGCACCAGACTGGTGATGACACCAGCAGCACCAGGCTGGTGATGACACCAGCAGGACCAGGCTGGTGATGACACCAGCAGCACCAGACTGGTGATGACACCAGCAGCACCAGACTGGTGATGACACCAGCAGCACCAGGCTGGTGATGACACCAGCAGGACCAGGCTGGTGATGACACCAGCAGCACCAGACTGGTGATGACACCAGCAGCACCAGACTGGTGATGACACCAGCAGCACCAGGCTGGTGATGACACCAGCAGCACCAGACTGGTGATGACACCAGCAGGACCAGGCTGGTGATGACACCAGCAGCACCAGACTGGTGATGACACCAGCAGCACCAGGCTGGTGATGACACCAGCAGCACCAGACTGGTGATGACACCAGCAGCACCAGGCTGGTGATGACACCAGCAGCACCAGGCTGGTGATGACACCAGCAGCACCAGGCTGGTGATGACACCAGCAGCACCAGACTGGTGATGACACCAGCAGCACCAGACTGGTGATGACACCAGCAGCACCAGGCTGGTGATGACACCAGCAGCACCAGGCTGGTGATGACACCAGCAGCACCAGACTGGTGATGACACCAGCAGCACCAGGCGGGTGATGACACCAGCAGCACCAGGCTGGTGATGACACCAGCAGCACCAGGCTGGTGATGACACCAGCTGTAGACAGCCTGTACTGGCAGAGCACACAGCCTAGCCGTCTGCTCTGACTAGTTCATATTTCGCGGCGTCCAGTGCTGCCCTCTGTAGGCCTACCTAGGTCGGTGGGACACACAGTCCACCCTCTCTCACTCCCGCCTCGACCGACTTGACGTACACAAGTACTCCCCCTCCACGGACTGGCTTGCGGTCACTTCCTCACACTGCCCGTTGTGTACTCACTCCTACCCGATTAAAGCCAATCTAGTCCACGGCCGTATCATTGCTACCTACGCTACCTTCATCGGCACTAAACCGCTGTTCAACAGCAAGAACAGAAATAACAGTGGTGGCAGCGGTGGGATACTGTAGCGTGAGACGCTGGGACGCTGTAGCGTGGGGTCACTGTGACGCCACTTACAATTCTCGGAGAATTTCGATAAATTTCGGCTGGATCCTGCTTGTACCTGTGTCTGGATGCTCAAACGTGCAGACACGACATCAGGATAACTCGTTGAGAGACGGATGCTTCTTGTGTAGGGTGATGAAGTGAAGATGACTTCATACCTCTTACTCCTCTCCAGGCAAACACAACTTCTGCAAGCACCGCTGTCACCATTTATAATGAAGGGTTATTTTGGTAGGCTGTAGAGCGGTGTTAATGATATACTTCTTCGGAGGCTTCTTACTTTATTGATAACTAGTGTTGGGTTACACAGGCTTGTGTGTTTGTGCCCATGGCCCGGGCAGGGCCATGCCCACGAGAGAGAGCTGAGAGTACTTGTGACTTCCTGCTAGGCCGCTGTGTGAGAGAGTGAGAGCGAGGCAAGTCTGGGCATACTGAAGTGGCAAGGCCTATAGATGGCAGCACCTGAGTGGCGCGAAATATGAACTAAGCTGGCAGACAGCATGGGCTGTCTGTGCAGACAGTACAGGCTGTCTACATACGCTCGGCCACCTATCGCGCGTCGTCCCGACGCGACAATACTGGTAGTAAAAGAAACTCGGTCTCTCTCTCGTAGGAACAGGGCACAGAACACAAAATAAAAACATATATATACATATGGACATGGGAAAAAAACTTCCTACAGGGAGGGAAGAAAAAAACATGTGGGGTGTGCTAAACATCGTGGTCAAAGGCAATGAGCGTCGAAGTGTATCACTGCACGCCTTCCTGCGTCTGGACAGATACTGCAACACGGGAGACATCGCTGCGGCTGAGCTGTGACGTAACAGGGTACGGTCTCCTCTGGAACGGTGAAGCAGACATCGTAGGAGTCGCTGCAGGTTTTCACTCAACCTGGGGCACGACATGCTGGTGCCCTCGAGTGAGGCGTCGACAAAACTCGGCAACTGGGCAGGACTTCTGGCAAGCGACTCAGGAGGACACTTCTCGACTGGTACTGTCACTGCTGGGGTTTGTCACTGCCGGCGAGCGGGGAGCGAGTTGTGGAGCGAGTCGTGGCAGAGACGACTGGGCGAAACATCTGGGAGTCGTAACATATACACCAGACTGCAGTGAGAGAGCTAGCAGTCAAAGTGACATCTTTGTGCAGGCTGCTCACTGAAGCTTGTGACACGAGGCTGACACAGCGCCTGCCGACAGGCCTGGCTGCGGCTTGACGAGTATCATCTCTCGACAGTTGGAGTTATAAGCAGGGGTTAGTCTAAGCGTCCCCAGACTTGTTTCTCTACATATAACTGCACTCTGACGGTCTGGAGGTGAATTGAAACAAATCTCGATGGGAATCGTAGCAGGTACGATTCTGCAGAACAACACGAGCGACGAGCATAAAAGCTTTCTGTACAAGAGGGCTCGTACGCTCAGGGCTGAGAAATCAGCTGTCAAACACTGGTCAGGCGGGTGACTGAGTGGTACAACTCAAGGGTCTGACCACAGACCTCACTGGACAACGGAAAACTTACAAACACACCGCTGTACATACGGTACAATATGGCTTAACTAGCAAATGATGCTTTTCTGCGCATAAAACTGACTAAGACATACTAAAATGTGAGAACACTGACTGAGAGGAATTAATTAACACACGACATATATCTTCTCGACAATACTGAAATAATTACTAGAACACTCGATGTGACATCATGTGATGTCAGGCGTGATGTCGCAAGGTGACGTCAGCAGCAGTGACGTCAACAGACATCTCGAGGTGACGTCAGGCAGACATCGTGAGGTGACGTCAGCAGACATCGTGACGTCATGAAGTCGGGCAGCATCGTGGGTAGCGTCGATGTGATGCGGGCAGCAGACCACAGCATGAGGCCTTGGGACATCTGGTAACTCACGTGGCTTTGTAGGTCTACGTGACATCGGCCACACCCACGTGACGTGACCTACGTGGGATGCTGATCCACGTAGCTTCGAGTGGCCTCGGGCACTCGGATACACAGCACTGGCGACGAATCACACGAAAAACAGCAGAAAACACAGCAGAGGGAGTGAGTAGTGTGAGTGGTGTATGGTAGTGTGGTGGCGAGGAGCGTGGGTGAGTGCATGGCGGGGCGAGCATGGGCAAGGTAAGGAACAGCCACTTCCTCTCCTCTCCTCCCCCACCCACAAATACGTGGAGAAGCTCACACTGGACGCAGAAATCACCACAAAACTCACCTCTGGCTTGCTGAAACAGCTGTGCTGAGCTGAACAACAACAGCAACATACAAGTGACCCTGAACACGTGACTTGAGAAACAGCGTGGGACTTAAGTTTGTAACACTCAGATCGGTAGTGCCCTCGTTTGCCACAGTTGAAACAAGTCACTACACGCTTAGCGGGTGAGGTTGGGGGTGGTGTCTGCTGGCGACGTTTCGCCCTGGTCCAGGAAGTCGATGACTGCCTTTTTGTATAAGACCGACTGTTGTTACCGTGGTCGCTATTTTTACTTAGGCGCGTATTAGTGGGACTGGGTTAGAACCTTTGTGGGTTGGCTGTCTGACAGCAGCAGCAAAAGTGACTTCCGGCTGCGACCGCGGGTCACTGCGGACGGCGCTGCAAGGATGGGTAGGGGATCATCCGCAAAGCGGCAAACCTTGCCTTGCTCGGAAGGCGGCTTGAGCGAGTCGATGGCGTCATATGCACCCAGGACGTCGTGCTGAGGGCCGAGTCCTAGCGCATCAATGGCAGCCCAGAGGTTAGGGGCGGAATCCCTCCGCATGATGCCGACAGCCAGCATGGGGATGATGTCTTTAATAGCCATACGGCCATCACCATCCGCCCACTTAGTGGAGTTGACGGCTTCAGTAAAGTCCGTGGCGGCTTGCTCGAAACGGCAAACGCAAGCCAGGGGGCTTTCGTGCCGGTATTGACATTCGGCCAAGACGCTGGTAACGATGTCAATGTAATGGCGTTGGCGACTACGCCGAAAATAACGCCTAAATTCCTCCTTAAGTTCACCCCAAGACTGATGGTGATGACACCAGCAGCACCAGGCTGGTGATGACACCAGCAGCACCAGGCTGGTGATGACACCAGCAGCACCAGGCTGGTGATGACACCAGCAGCACCAGGCTGGTGATGACACCAGCAGCACCAGGCTGGTGATGACACCAGCAGAACCAGGCTGGTGATGACGCCAGCAGCACCAGGCTGGTGATGACACCAGCAGCACCAGGCTGGTGATGACACCAGCAGCACCAGGCTGCTGATGACACCAGCAGCACCAGGCTGGTGATAACACCAGCAGCACCAGGCTGGTGATGACACCAGCAGCACCAGGCTGGTGATGACACCAGCAGCACCAGGCTGGTGATGACACCAGCAGCAAAAGGCTGGTGATGACACCAGCAGCACCAGGCTGGTGATGACACCAGCAGCACCAGGCTGGTGATGACACCAGCAGCACCAGGCTGGTGATGACACCAACAGCACCAGGCTGGTGATGACACCAGCAGAACCAGGCTGGTGATGACACCAGCAGCACCAGGCTGGTGATGACACCAGCAGCACCAGGCTGGTGATGACACCAGCAAGCACCAGGCTGGTGATGACACCAGCAGCACCAGACTGGTGATGACACCAGCAGCACCAGGCTGGTGATGACACCAGCAGCACCAGGCTGGTGATGACACCAGCAGCACCAGGCTGGTGATGACACCAGCAGCACCAGGCTGGTGATGACACCAGCAGCACCAGGCTGGTGATGACGCCAGCAGCACCAGGCTGGTGATGACACCAGCAGCACCAGGCTGGTGATGACACCAGCAGCACCAGGCTGGTGATGACACCAGCAGCACCAGGCTGGTGATGACACCAGCAGCACCAGGCTGGTGATGACGCCAGCAGCACCAGGTGGTGATGACGCCAGCAGCACCAGGCTGGTGATCACACCAGCAGCACCAGGCTGGTGATGACACCAGCAGCACCAGGCTGGTGATGACACCAGCACCAGGCTGGTGATCACACCAGAACCAGGCTGGTGATGACACCAGCACCAGGCTGGTGATCACACCAGCAGCAGGCTGGTGATCACACCAGCAGCAGGCTGGTGATCACACCAGCGGCAGGCTGGTTATTATACCAGCAGCAGGCTGGTGATCACACCAGCAGCAGGCTGGTGATCACACCAGCAGCCAGGCTGGTGATCACACCAGCAGCAGGCTGGTGATCACACCAGCAGCAGGCTGGTGATCACACCAGCAGCAGGCTGGTGATCACACCAGCAGCAGGCTGGTGATCACACCAGCAGCAGGCTGGTGATCACACCAGCAACAGGCTGGTGATCACACCAGCAGCAGGCTGGTGATCACACCAGCAGCAGGCTGGTGATCACACCAGCAGCAGGCTGGTGATCACACCAGCAGCAGGCTGGTGATCACACCAGCAGCAGGCTGGTGATCACACCAGCAGCAGGCTGGTGATCACACCAGCACCAGGCTGGTGATCACACCAGCACTAGGCTGGTGATCACACCAGCACCAGGCTGGTGATCACAGGAGCAGCACCAGGCTGGTGATCACAGGAGCAGCAGCAGGCTGGTGATCACACAAGCAGCAGGCTGGTGATCACAGGAGCAGCACCAGGCTGGTGATCACAAGAGCAGCACCAGGCTGGTGATGACAGGAGCAGCAGCAGGCTGGTGATGACAGGAGCAGCAGCAGGCTGGTGATGACAGGAGCAGCAGCAGGCTGGTGATGACAGGAGCAGCAGCAGGCTGGTGATGACAGGAGCAGCAGCAGGCTGGTGATGACAGGAGCAGCAGCAGGCTGGTGATGACAGGAGCGGCAGCAGGCTGGTGTTGACAGGAGCAGCAGCAGGCTGGTGATGACAAGAGCAGCAGCAGGCTGGTGATGACAGGAGCAGCAGCAGGCTGGTGATCACAGGAGCAGCAGCAGGCTGGTGATGACAGGAGAGCACACAGGCTGGTGATCACAGGAGCAGCAGCAGGCTGGTGATCACAGGAGCAGCAGCAGGCTGGTGATCACAGGAGCAGCAGCAGGCTGGTGATCACAGGAGCAGCACCAGGCTGGTGATGACAGGAGCAGCACCAGGCTGGTGATGACAGGAGCAGCAGCAGGCTGGTGATCACAGGAGCCGCACCAGGCTGGTGATGACAGGAGTAGCAGCAGGCTGGTGATCACAGGAGCAGCACCAGGCTGGTGATGACAGGAGCAGCACCAGGCTGGTGATCACAGGAGCAGCAGCAGGCTGGTGATCACAGGAGCAGCAGCAGGCTGGTGATCACAGGAGCAGCAGCAGGCTGGTGACGACAGGAGCAGCACCAGGCAGGTGATGACAGGAGCAGCACCAGGCTGGTGATCACAGGAGCAGCACCAGGCTGGTGATCACAGGAGCAGCAACAGGCTGGTGATGACAGGAGCAGCACCAGGCTGGTGATCACAGGAGCAGCAGCAGGCTGGTGATGACAGGAGCAGCAGCAGGCTGGTGATCACAGGAGCAGCACACAGCTGGTGATCACAGGAGCAGCAGCAGGCTGGTGATCACAGGAGCAGCACCAGGCTGGTGATCACAGGAGCAGCACCAGGCTGGTGATCACAGGAGCAGCACCAGGCTGGTGATCACAGTAGCAGCACCAGGCTGGTGATCACAGGAGCAGCACCAGGCTGGTGATCACAGTAGCAGCACCAGGCTGGTGATGAGAGGAGCAGCACCAGCAGCACCAGCAGCACCAGCAGCACCAGGCTGGTGATCACAGGAGCAGCAGCAGGCTGGTGATCACAGGAGCAGCAGCAGGCTGGTGATCACAGGAGCAGCACCAGGCTGGTGATCACAGGAGCAGCACCAGCAGCACCAGGCTGGTGATGACAGGAGCAGCACCTGGCTGGTGATCACAGGAGCAGCAGCAGGCTGGTGATCACAGGAGCAGCAGCAGGCTGGTGATCACAATAGCAGCAGCAGGCTGGTGATCACAGGAGCAGCTGCAGGCTGGTGATCACAGGAGCAGCACCAGGCTGGTGATCACAGGAGCAGCACCAGGCTGGTGATCACAGGAGCAGCACCAGGCTGGTGATCACAGGAGCAGCACCAGGCTGGTGATCACAGGAGCAGCACCAGGCTGGTGATCACAGGAGCAGCACCAGGCTGGTGATCACAGGAGCAGCACCAGGCTGGTGATCACAGGAGCAGCACCAGGCTGGTGATCACAGGAACAGCAGCAGGCTGGTGATCACAGGAGCAGCAGCAGGCTGGTGATCACAGGAGCAGCAGCAGGCTGGTGATCACAGAAGCAGCACCAGGCTGGTGATGACAGGAGCAGCACCAGCAGCGCCAGGCTGGTGATGACAGGAGCAGCACCAGCAGCACCAGGCTGGTGATGACAGGAGCAGCACCAGCAGCACCAGCAGCACCAGCAGCACCAGCAGCACCAGGCTGGTGATCACAGGAGCAGCAGCAGGCTGGTGATGACAGGAGCAGCAGCAGGCTGGTGATCACAGGAGCAGCACCAGGCTGGTGATCACAAGAGCAGCACCAGCAGCACCAGGCTGGTGATGACAGGAGCAGCAAAAGGCTGGTGATCACAGGAGCAGCACCGGCAGCACCAGGGTGGTGATGACAGGAGCAGTACCAGGCTGGTGATCACAGGAGCAGCACCAGCAGCACCAGGATGGTGATGACAGGAGCAGTACCAGGCTGGTGATGATAGGAGCAGCACCAGGCTGGTGATGACAGGAGCAGCACCAAGCTGGTGATCACAGGAGCAGCACCAGGCTGGTGATCACAGGAGCAGCACGAGGCTGGTGATGACAGGAGCAACACCAGGCTAGTGATCACAGGAACAACACCAGGCTGGTGATGACAGGAGCAACACCAGGCTAGTGATCACAGGAACAACACCATGCTGGTGATCACAGGAACAACACCAGGCTGGTGATCACAGGAACAACACCAGGCTAGTGATCACAGGAACAACACCAGGCTGGTGATCACAGGAACAACACCAGGTTAGTGATCACAGGAACGACACCAGGATGGCGATCACAGGAGGAACACCAGGCTGGTGATCACAGGAACAACACCAGGTTAGTGATTACAGGAACAACACCAGGCTAGTGATCACAGGAGGAACACCAGGCTGGTGATCACAGGAGGAACACCAGGCTGGGCAAACAATGATCTCCATTACGTTTTAACGTGCGAGAATCAGACTCACAGAATCCCAGGAAATATCGACATACAGAAAACACAACGCACCTTGATCAATGCTCCTCACAAAACCGAATAATTCTCTGATATTATATATAAAACCGACACTTTAGCTATGGCCATTAATAGCAAGTTAACTTGTAGAGAGTTTGACGAGATTATAAGTTGATTTGACATAAAAAAATCGACGCTTTCAAGGTGTGTAATACTGTTTATCCAGCGAGTCATCAGTGCTGGAGCAGTTAGTAAGTCGAGGATAATGGTAAGTAAGATATCATTATCTCTTGTATTTTGTATATCCGGTTGAGTGTAAGTGTGTGTACTCTCCTAATTGTACTCACCTAATTGTGGTTGCAGGGGTCGATTCATAGCTCCTGGACCTGCGTGTGTGTGTGTGTGTGTGTGTGTGTGTGTGTGTGTGTGTGTGTGTGTGTGTGTGTGTGTTTGTTATCCACTATAGGGATATTGTTTTTTTCCAAGAATTGCGTGTGTGTGTATGGTTCCTACACCCCACTCCTTCCTGCCTGTCTTTCTACATTAACCTCTATTTCTCGCTTTCTTCCTTCCTGCCACCCTCCCCATTCCTTATATTAGCTCTGTGTTAGGGGCTTCAGCTTACACTCGATGTACCCGAGTTCGATTTTGGGCCGAATGGAAACGCCGGACATGTTTGCCCAACAGCAGTTAGGTCCCTTGGCGTCAGCAGACTAGTGTGGGTCTCATCCTGAGAAAGATAACCAAAGGATCCCATTAAGAAACAAACTACGGTGATGGACATCAGTATTTGGTTATCTTGGGTCTCTAACTGTCCGGGTTAAACCCAAAATAAAGCTTTCACCATCTCTTCCTCCATTCATCTATCTTCAGTAGTCACTCCCTCTCTACCCTCCATTTCCATCCCTCCTCCTCCTCCTCCTCCTCCCGTCCCAAAATCAATACTCCATGCATCCCCTTTATGTCCGAACAAATTAAATTTGTGATTCAGGGGGTTCAAAGAGATATTTTTATTTTTTCATGTTAGCCACACTTATGATACACAACATTTCCGCACCTATTTCCTGCCTTAGGGAGATAAGGGTCGCCTTCCTCAGCACCTCACATTCCGTGGTTGTACAGCGTCTTCGGGACAAAATTCGTAGTATTGGTGGTATACAGCACTGAAAAGTTGATAAATGAAACGCATATTGTTGAGGGACTGACCACCTGTCAAGGCTGAGCGACTGACCCCTTGTCAAGGCTGAGCGACTGACCCCTTGTCAAGGCTGAGCGACTGACCCCTTGTCAAGGCTGAGCGACTGACCCCTTGTCAAGGCTGAGCGACTGACCCCTTGTCAAGGCTGAGGGACTGGTCAATTAAAAATGATCTTTTCTACTATCTCCAACGCTACTGTCGCCTGCATTTGACTGAAGAAGCCAAATGTGCCGGCGAAACACTTCGGAAAAGCGCTAAACCTACAAGAGTCATACAGCTCTACCTCCCCCTAATAGTATGCATTCTTTACCATTGGGATAGAATATATTATTTACCACTGGAATATATTATTTACCACTGAGATAATATTAACCACTGAGATAATATGATTTACCACTTGGACAGAACGAACTGAATATCAGAGACATGGAATAATTCACTGTGGTAAAACCAGCTATAGTTTTGGTCAAGAATCATCCCCGATATTTTGCCTCCCCTCGTCAATAACAATAAACCAAATAAGAGCTAAACCCGAGAGGGTCATACAGTTCCCCCCCCCCCCCACGTGAAAACTTGCCAGCGGCTGACTCGAAGAAAAACAATGAATTTCATCGTTTATCAGCATTCCCATCTGACGCCACACTATTTGCAGACATAAAATTTTGTACTGATGTCAGTTTTTGAGAGAGATTCCGTTCTGACCTTCCATCAAGGTTAAGCTGGTAAATGTTTATCATTTTTCTCGTTCTGTTTTGCTTTCCATCACGGAGTACACAATATTTTGTGAAGGAATATGTTCACTTAAGTTCCCTAAATCTCACTGTCTATGGCAGTCTGTCCTATGTTTGTCTGTCTTCACTGTACAATCAACCCACATTCTGTTTCGAATATGTAAAAAAACACACACATTATATATATATATATATATATATATATATAATATATATATATATATATATATATATATATTATATATATATATATATATATATATATATATATATATATATATATATATATATATAATTCTTTTAACTAACCGGCCCGTATCCCACCGAGGCAGGGTGACCCAAAAATAAAAACGAAAGTTTTTCTTTTTAAATTTAGCATTTTATACAGGAGAAGGGGTTACTAGCCCCTTGCTCCCGGCATTTTAGTCGCCTCTTACGACACGCATGGCTGACGGAGGAGGAATTGGTAAAACTGGTCAATTAGCGAGCACTTATTTAAAATTAAGTCCTTCGTAAAATTTTCTCTTATACGTTTAAAGATATATTCTTAATTTATTTTAATGTAGAAATTAAAAATTTTGTACCAAAAGAACCTTAGGAAACATTCCTAACCTTTTTATAACAAGTGCAGTTTAATTTAGCCTAATCCAACTAAATATATTTTACATAAGTTTACAATAATTTAATAACACAATGAAATATTTTATCGTTAGGTTCAGAATGATTTTTGCGAAATTATTGCACACACAAATTTTTGCTTGCCTTATTCGGCAAGAAGAGTGTTGCTATTTAAGCAAGATATATATATATATATATATATATATATATATATATATATATATATATATATATATATATATAATATATTTATATATATATGAGGATAACAAAAAGATTAGGTGATGAAAGATTGAATATCAGATTGGAGGGAGAGAGTATGGAGGAGGTGAACGTATTCAGATATTTGGGAGTGGACGTGTCAGCAGATGGGTCTATGAAAGATGAGGTGAATCATAGAATTGATGAGGGAAAAAGAGTGAGTGGTGCACTTAGGAGTCTGTGGAGACAAAGAACTTTGTCCTTGGAGGCAAAGAGGGGAATGTATGAGAGTATAGTTTTACCAACGCTCTTATATGGGTGTGAAGCGTGGGTGATGAATGTTGCAGCGAGGAGAAGGCTGGAGGCAGTGGAGATGTCATGTCTGAGGGCAATGTGTGGTGTGAATATAATGCAGAGAATTCGTAGTTTGGAAGTTAGGAGGAGGTGCGGGATTACCAAAACTGTTGTCCAGAGGGCTGAGGAAGGGTTGTTGAGGTGGTTCGGACATGTAGAGAGAATGGAGCGAAACAGAATGACTTCAAGAGTGTATCAGTCTGTATAGTGGAAGGAAGGCGGGGTAGGGGTCGGCCTAGGAAGGGTTGGAGGGAGGGGGTAAAGGAGGTTTTGTGTGCGAGGGGCTTGGACTTCCAGCAGGCATGCGTGAGCGTGTTTGATAGGAGTGAATGGAGACAAATGGTTTTTAATACTTGACGTGCTGTTGGAGTGTGAGCAAAGTAACATTTATGAAGGGATTCAGGGAAACCGGCAGGCCGGACTTGAGTCCTGGAGATGGGAAGTACAGTGCCTGCACTCTGAAGGAGGGGTGTTAATGTTGCAGTTTAAAAACTGTAGTGTAAAGCACCCTTCTGGCAAGACAGTGATGGAGTGAATGATGGTGAAAGTTTTTCTTTTTCGGGCCACCCTGCCTTGGTGGGAATCGGCCGGTGTGATAATAAAAAAATAATAAATAATATATATATATATATATATACATATTATGTACTCACCTATTTGTAATCACCTGTTTGTGGTTGCAGGAGTAGAGTCATAGCTCCTGGCCCCACCTCTTCACTGATTGTTACTAGGGCCTCTCTTTTCCTACTCATGTGTGTGTATGTGTTAATCTGCACTTCTCTCACCTCCAGGCACATACACTTTTTATTACCCACTTCTCACATCACGCTTTTACTCTAATCCAGAAAATTCTTGAATATATGTGAACATTTAGATCCATCCCTTCTTTCTGCACTCTAATTTAACATTACCGCTACTCATTTAGCTGTCGTCGTAACTCTCCTCTCTATATTCACTCAGCTCAGGCTGTCAGCTATCGCCACTTGATGGACGAAGATCATCCTGGGAAGCGGAACACTATAGGGAACATAAACAACGTCAAGCCACAATACTGTGACTGGAACAATACACAAATAACCCGCATTGAGGAAAAAGAAGCTTATGACGACGTTGTGGTCTGACTTGGAACATTTACAAGCGGGTTATTTGTGTATTGGGAACATAGCTAGCTTTTGTTTCCCCGCTGTGCAGTTATCACAGAGAATAAAAACGCAGCACACTGATGATGTTCCCAATAAAAAACTAATGTATTAAACCATTACCATCTTGCCTGTATTGACCAACACACACACAGACACACACACACACACACACACACACACACACACACACACACACACACACACACACACACACACACACACACACATACACATACACACACATACACACACACACGTGTTGACCTTGGCTCGGGTGGACTCGCTCGCTGGTCAAGTCTCAGGAGTTCTAAAAATAACAAAATGCACAAGTGTAGCGTAATGGCCTCGTCAGACCGTCGAGCTAAGACATTTAAAGAGAGCAATTAAAGTGCTTAAGAGTTTTATTTTTTTGATAACTTCTGGTCTTTTACGTTGTTATAACAACAGAAGGTCGAGAGGAAGCAAAAAAATGGTTAATTTTGTATTACTGTTGCTATTTTAGAGAACTTAGAAATGACAATGCAGGGATCGTAGTTTACATGTTGTACAATTTAGCAAGGGACGTGTTCAGTATTTCCGGCTCAATGTCAGCTATATCGTGTTTCCTGGCACTTTCGCTGGGAAAGTGTTAGCCGGCCCTTGATTGCTTAACGAGTTGGCGTTCTCGTGTCTGGCTGCACTTCGCAGCATGAGAACGCTCTATCGCCTCAATTTTCAGAGAGATTACCACTTCCAGAGTCCAACAGCCGTGGCAGACACGCCCCCCATCAGCCGTGGTAGACACGCCCCCCATCAGCCGTGGCAGACACGCCCCCCATCAGCCGTGGCAGACACGCCCCCCATCAGCCGTGGTAGACACGCCCCCCAGCAGCCAGTGGCAGACACGCCCCCGTGACGTAGAAAAGTGAACCAACGTCATTCCTTGGATTTTTTTTTCCTTGGCTTTGCGGGTATTATTTTAGCTCGACATAATAACAGCGTTGGTGTATAGTGTTTGCCCGTTTGTATTAATTCATCGACGCTGGCAAAATTATCTCAGTTTTTATTGTTTACAGAGATAAAATACCCTTCATAGTTTTTCTTTGATGCCGGTGAAGGAACTTCCTGGAGGAACATAAAAGAGGAACTTCCTGAGATTGAATCTGACTCCCATTACCAGGGAACTTGTATGACCCTTGCGAAATAAACGTTTCCCCTTAAATAATAATAATAATAATAATAAGTGAATGTCTCACAGAGTCCTGGAGATACTAATAGTCATACACAGTCCACAAGTGTCACAGTTACGATGTTAACACAATCCGTCCGGACACAACACAATTAGTGAACTTTGTTATTTAACCAACACTTGACGTTTCGAGATACGATGAGCAGCAGTTTTTAAAGTGATTGTCTAGTTAGCAGCAAAAGTCAGACAAAAAGTTATAAAAATACATAATGAATATCTTTGTTTTTACGTTTGGCGAAACGTATCGCCTGCTCAACAGGCTTCATAAGTTAAATATTAAATATTAAGTTATTAAAATTCTGGAGGGAGGATGAGTGGAAAAATAATTTTGAGGTAATCAGTTTCTTAGCCCTAATAGGTTAGGTTAGGTAAGTTTCGTCAGGAAACAGGACAAGTGTTTCCTGAAGCGGGACTTATAAGATGACCAGCCGCTGGAGCTTTTGGTCATCTGACCGAGGTCTTCCACTGGCTTACCGGTTGACCCCGTTAAAAAGTTGTTTGATTAGCATTGAGGGAATATATTCTCTTAGCACAAACACATCACCAGCGGAAATGGAAAACAGTAGAACGAAGTTAGAAGTTTTGAAGGAGGTGCTGGATCAGCCTGGTTTGTGAGGGCTACGTTGGCCTGCAAGTCGCGAGCACAAATAGCCAAATTGAACAGGCGGGTTAGTAAGCAAGCCTGGCTTCAGGCTGGGCTGGAAACGTAGAAGAACCCTCGAAATCGGTCACAGGTATACGACAGGTAATGTGCTCGGAGTAAGGGGAAACTACGTTAATTTCTCAAGATTGCTAGCGTGTTGTCAGCCATTGTATTTTGACTTAACATATGGTAAGCCGAATTATCTTGGCACTCAGATTATTTATTGGCGAATAAACTCGCATTTTTTTTTACCTGAAATCATAAAATGATATTTTCTTTTCAAGATTAGTGTCCATCAAGTTATTGGTATATGTTGTATCTTTTCTTTGATGTCGATGGCACTCGGTAGCTTATGATATATTGCTATATAATGATTCTTTGTTTTAGAGTGTGGGAGGATATTACAGTGGCTCTGTGACATTGTAATTATTACAATTATGGTGGAGCGCTAAACCTGTAGATTATACAGCGCAAACCATACCACGGACGGGGATAGAACCCGTGATCAGAGAGTCTCAAAACTCCAGACCGTCGCGTTAGCGGGTTCTATCCCCGTCCGTAGTATGGTTTGTTTGCAATCGTGTCATTACGATTTCGTGAGTCAAGTTAAACAGCACAAGTTGGAGGAGGGGGGAATTACCTGGAGTTTACCTGGAGAGAGTTCCGGGGGTCAACGCCCCCGCGGCCCGGTCTGTGACCAGGCCTCCTGGTGGATCAGAGCCTGATCAACCAGGCTGTTACTGCTGGCTGCACGCAAACCAACGTACGAGCCACAGCCCGGCTGGTCAGGAACCGACTTTAGGTGCTTGTCCAGTGCCAGCTTGAAGACTGCCAGGGGTCTGTTGGTAATTCTCCTTATGTATGCTGGGAGGCAGTTGAACAGTCTCGGGCCCCTGACACTTATTGTATGGTCTCTTAACGTGCTAGTGACACCCCTGCTTTTCATTGGGGGGATGTTGCATCGTCTGCCAAGTCTTTTGCTTTCGTAGTGAGTGATTTTCGTGTGCAAGTTCGGTACTAGTCCCTCTAGGATTTTCCAGGTGTATATAATCATGTATCTCTCCCGCCTGCGTTCCAGGGAATACAGGTTTAGGAACCTCAAGCGCTCCCAGTAATTGAGTGTTTTATCTCCGTTATGCGCGCCGTGAAGGTTCTCTGTACATTTTCTAGGTCAGCAATTTCACCTGAAGAGTGTCATCATGGGCTTGGCCTCCCTAGTTTTGAAGGTTCTCATTATCCATCCTGTCATTTTTCTAGCAGATGCGATTGATACAATGTTATGGTCCTTGAAGGTGAGATCCTCCGACATGATCACTCCCAGGTCTTTGACGTTGGTGTTTCGCTCTATTTTGTGGCCAGAATTTTTTGTACTCTGATGAAGATTTAATTTCCTCGTGTTTACCATATCTGAGTAACTGAAATTTCTCATCGTTGAACTTCATATTGTTTTCTGCAGCCCACTGAAAGATTTGGTTGATGTCCGCCTGGAGCCTTGCAGTGTCTGCAATGGAAGACACTGTCATGCAGATTCGGGTGTCATCTGCAAAGGAAGACACGGTGCTGTGGCTGACATCCTTGTCTATGTCAGATATGAGGATGAGGAACAAGATGGGAGCGAGTACTGTGCCTTGTGGAACAAAGCTTTTCACCGTAGCTGCCTCGGACTTTACTCTGTTGACTACTACTCTCTGTTATTCCTTTAGCACACATTTTGTGCGCTATTACGCCATGGTCACACTTGTCGAAGGCTTTTGCAAAGTCTGTATATATTACATCTGCATTCTTTTTGTCTTCTAGTGCATCTAGGACCTTGTAGTGATCCAAAAGTTGAGACAGACAGGAGCGACCTGTTCTAAACCCATGTTGCCCTGGGTTGTGTAACTGATGGGTTTCTAGATGGGTGGTGATCTTGCTTCGTAGGACCCTTTCAAAGATTTTTATATGGGATGTCAGTGCTATCGGTCTGTAGTTCTTTGCTGTTGCTTTACTGCCCCCTTTGTGGAGTGGGGCTATGTCTGTTGTTTTTAGTAACTGTGGGACGACCCCCGTGTCCATGCTCCATCTCCATAGGATGGAAAAGGCTCGTGATAGGGGCTTCTTGCAGTTCTTGATGAACACAGAGTTCCATGAGTCTGGCCCTGGGGCAGAGTGCATGGACATGTCATTTATCATAAAAAATTCATTTTGATCTTCGACTCTCAGTCTGGTTAGCGGCTTGCTAAAAACTGAGTCATACTGGGACTTGAGTAGCTCACTCATTTCTTTGCTGTCATCTGTGTAGGACCCATCTTGTTTAAGTAGGGGCCCAATACTGGACGTTGTTCTCGACTTTGATTTGGCATAGGAGAAGAAATACTTTGGGTTTCTTTCGATTTCATTTATGGCTTTTAGTTCTTCCCGCGATTCCTGACTCCTATAAGATTCCTTTAGCTTAAGTTCGATGCTTGCTATTTCTCTGACCAGTGTCTCCCTACGCATTTCAGATATATTGACCTCTTTTAGCCGCTCTGTTATTCTTTTCCGTCGCCTGTAAAGGGAGCGCCTGTCTCTTTCTATTTTACATCTACTCCTCCTTTTTCTTAGAGGAATAAGCCTTGTGCATACATCGAGTGCCACCAAGTTAATCTGTTCTAGGCATAAGTTGGGGTCTGTGTTGCTTAATATATCTTCCCAGCTTATATCGGTTAGGACTTGGTTTACTTGGTCCCACTTTATGTTTTTGTTATTGAAGTTGAATTTGGTGAATGCTCTCTCGTGACTAGTCTCATTATGTCGGTCTGGGGCTCCGCGCATACATGTCTGAACCTCAATTATGTTGTGATCTGAGAATATTGTTTTTGATATGGTGACATTTCTTATCAGATCATCGTTGTTAGTGAAGATGAGGTCAAGTGTATTCTCCAGTCTAGTAGGCTCTATTATTTGCTGGTTTAAATTGAATTTTGTTCAGAGATTTAAAAGCTCGTGTGAGTGTGAGTTTTCATCAGAGCTGCCTCCTGGTGTTATTACTGCAACAATATTATTTGCTATATTCCTCCATTTTAGGTGCCTTAAGTTGAAATCCCCCAGGAGCAAGATGTTGGGTGCAGGAGCTGGAAGATTTTCCAGACAGTGGTCATTTTTTAACAGCTGTTCCTGGAATTGCTGGGATGTTGCATCCGGAGGCTTGTAGACTACCACAATGACTAGGTTTTGGTTCGCTACCTTTACTGCTAAAACTTCCACTACATCATTTGAGGCATTAAGCAGTTCTGTGCAAACAAGTGACTCTGCAATGTACAGGCCAACCCGTCCCTTTTGCCTGTTCACTCTGTCACATCTGTATAGGTTGTAACCTGGGATCCATATTTCGTTGTCCAAGTGATCCTTTATGTGGGTCTCAGTGAAAGCCGCGAACATTGCCTTTGCCTCTGCAAGCAGCCCACGGATGAAAGGTATTTTGTTGTTTGTTGCTGGCTTTAGACCCTGTATATTTGCAAAGAAGAATGTCATCGGACTGGTGGTATTGTTGGTACTGGGGGGGGGGATTTTTTTTTCCGGCATTAGTATCTGTATCTGTTGGTATGGAGTGGAGACCATCGACTGTGGTTCCACTCCAGGAATGAATGGATTTGGTGTACGATTTCTGCCATTTCCTGCCAGTTTTTTTTTTTCCTTCCTGGCACTAAAAAACCTTCTCCTCTTGAGTGGCTGTGGCTACCCAGGTTTTCCCATGGCCTGGATGTTTTGTATCTTTTTGTCCCCTTTAGATGGTGTGCCTGGCAATTTAAGTTATAGCACTGTCTTTCCTGTACTGAAGAGGTACACATTTCAGGGTGAAAAAGCTTACAGGAAGGGAGTTTGCATTTTCCTGTTTTCATATGGGCACGGCATTTTCTAGGGTGGTCATAGTTGCACGTCCTGTCTGTTTTTCCAGATTTCCCATGTCTGCAGATACCAAGTGCATAGTATGTGCACAGGCTTGGTTTCCGTTTGCCTTGGGTTTCTGTGACTGTATTCCCTGTTGGTGCATGTTTACCTGTCTTATTCCTATCCTCCCTAGCACCAACAATGGGGCTCCCACCAGTTGTTTTCGGTAATATATCCTCACTATTGCTAGTGGAGTCCTCTTGTTTGCTATTTCCTGTGGTATTTCTAGTTTGCAATATTGGTTTTATCTTATCTTTGACTACACTTGTTTCCCCACTACGGCTCCTGTCCCCTATGAGGTCATTTATATGTATTCCTTCCTGCGTATAATTCCCGACTACCTGGACAAAATCTCCAGCTTCACCATTACTGTCTCCCAGGACAGCACCTTCAGCTTCACCATTCTGTCTCCAGGACAGCACCTCCAGCTTCACCATTACTGTCTCCCAGGACAGCACTATCAGCCCCACATTTACCGACTGCCAGGACATCACCTCCAGCCTTACAGTTTCTGACTACATGGCCAGTATCAAGGGCAGTACCATTCAGCCCAGACTTTTTATGTTCCCATCTGTTGTAGAAAGCTTCCAGGTTTTTTATGAAAGCAGCTTTGATGTTATCCTCTTTTAATACCCTTGTGATTTTAGTCCACAGATTTATCTCATTTGGGCATACCCAAAAACACTTCCCTGTTTTAATACTTCTTGTAGCTAGTTCTTGGATATCTGCACAAGGGGCGTGACACCAATTTCCACAAAAATGACAATTTATCCATGTGGAAGCCCGTTTGTTTGATTGACTGCAGACTACACAGAGCTTCATAATTATTTGAATGGTTGATTTACTGTAATTCTTCTAGCAACCTCTTGAATACTCTATTAATAACCTCCTTAAATGAAGCTCTAGCTATTTATATTTCTATTTCTAACTGTACTTGTATATTGGACAGCTTACCGTGTACGTTCCTGATTTATATTTATTGTTTGTGTTTGATAACAGCGCCTACAACCCCATCCGTTTACAGTCTGCTTTATTGTCCAACGAATCCGTTTGAAACCAGTCAAGGGTTCGGATCATCAAGGGTTCGGACCAGTCAAGGGTTCGGACCAGTCGAGGGTTCGGACCAGTCAAGGGTTCGGACCAGTCAAGGGTTCGGACCAGTCAAGGGTTCGAACCAGTCAAGGGTTCGGACCAGTCAAGGGTTCGGACCAGTCAAGGGTTCGGACCAGTCAAGGGTTCGGAAACAGTCTGATCTGATCAGTGGGTCACTTATTTAAAACATACTGGTCGGTGATTTGGGCTAACACATGAAGGATCTACTGGAAATTATCTACCCGAGTAATATGTGATTTGATTGATACAAAAGTATAACTTGCGTGTTGAAGACCCGGTGATTGCTGGCAGCTCCTACAGTGACGAACGGTCGAGCCTCAACCCTTGTTTATCAATCGCTGTATCTGGCTTTTCTAGTTTTTTTTCGTCTCCACCACAGTAAATGCTATATTATCACTATAGTTGACTGGTGGAAATTTTGGAGGAAGGACGCTTTTTCTGTAATAATAATTGCTTCTCGTTGTGTATATTGCGACCGCTGGTAACTACAGGTTATATGAAAGTCACAGTATACGTCTGGTATTTCAAGAAAAAAGAAACTAATGAAAGTCACTCCACTCCACTAAGTACCATTATAATACTGGTTAGTTGCTACTACAACACTGTATTCTGCTATTCACTGGTATCACTAGATTATATGCGAGTACACTAGCAGGCCGGGAAGATTTTTAAAAAAGGTGACCACGGGGGTAATTTTGGGACTTCGGGCCCCTGCTCTATAGGCTTATCCTTCATTTACAAATTCACCTTTTTTTAAAATGCATTTTAACCTTTATTATCTTATACTTTATTTAACTAAGGGACCAGTGTAAAAATTTTAAATATGTTTTCCAATTTTTCGGGGAACTTTTTTTCCCTTTGACAAAAAAAAGTTTTTTTATTTTTATTTTGCAAGGGCACTCAGGCCTAACCCCTCTGGCATTTAAACTTGCTGGGTAGTGCCCAAATTTTCCCTTTTTTTGCCGTATATAATGTTTTCCCCCCAAAGTTTGGGTTCCAGGCGCTAGGGGATGTATGTAAGGATTGATGGCACAAAATAAAAGTTCTAGCACGTAAGAGCGACCGTAAAAAACACGGAAAACCCGGAGCACAACGAGGCCGCTGACAGGGGGCATTAGGCTAAAATTCAGGGACTGGAGCACAGATCCAATTCCCTAGTTAAAGACCCCCTCCCCAGCGTACGGAACCTCCCTTGAGGGGGGATTTTGTGCAGCCTTAGTAAATAAGCACAGAGTGAAGGTGTGCGTTATTTACACAAATAAAATACAATCCCTTTTTCCCCCCAGTGTTTTTTGTTCACTATGTGAATTGTTTCAATTGCTAGGGGTTAATTGTCCTCACAATAAAATCCATAAACAGCATTTGTTTCTTATGTACAGAGTGGGGGAACTAGCTGCCCAGTCTAGCTTAACTGTGAAAAAAATTTAAATTTTTTCTGATTGGATCCATGCCAGGAGACACTGTTTTCACTGACAATATACCTAAATAACACCTAACTACCCTCCATGTCGATCATGACACTCACTTTTTAAAAATCAGTCCCCCACAGAAGGCCCCCAGGGAAAGGGAAAGGGGGGGGGACATTTGAGCTTTTTTGTTTTGAAGCAGTGATTAGTTTTCAGTAAACATTGATTATTTTATTTTTATTATTTTATTTTTATTATTATTATTATTATTATTATTATTATTATTATTATTTTATTATTATTTTTTATTATTATAACTAGCGCAAACCACAAGGGTCTACAGCGCGTAAAAAACATAAAATTTTTTGTTCTTCACTTCTGTGAAAAACCTAGTCTTCTGCAGGAACCTCTGTACAGTAATTTTTTTTTTTGCCTTTATTATTGTTTTTCACCCATGGAAATATTTCTGTGCGAGGCCCCCCAAAAGATCAAATACAATTTTGGGTTTTACAACCAAGAAGAAGGTTTTGGCTTCTTCTTACCGGGAAGATGGCGGCGGTAGAAAAGTGTAGTATAGTAAGTAGTAGTAGGTAGTAGAAGTAGAGTAGTTTTAGGTAGTGAGTAGTAGAACTTTTAAACGAAGGAATAGGGATGATAGAGTAACTAAAAACACCAGTACTATATTTCACTTATTCTTTGTTGTAAAGAAAAAAAATACAACAAAATGTATTTAAAAATTTCAATTTATAAGGGAAAAAATAATTAATTATATTTTGGTATAGTTAATGTACCTTTTTAACAAGGAAATTGTTAAAAAAATTTAATAAAGCCCGGGGGGGAAAAGTGATCACCCCAGAGTGACACTACTGACGTCAAAGCAGTGTGTTGTGGGCAACGCCTCTATCACTCGGAGGGACACAATCCCCCTTTCGGAATCTCGCAAAATTTGGAAATTGTAATAATTTGGAGTATTTTTTTGGCTGTCGTGGTTATGTGCAACGACTTTCGCTGGGTTGGGTAAAAGGAAAAAAGTCTGCGGTAGAAACCACACACACACACACACACACACACACACACACAAAAAACACACACCACACACACACAACACACACACACACACCCAAACACACACACACAACAAAAAAAGGGGGTTCAACGGAAGTTGAAGAAGCAATATGTCGCGGGGATGTTAGGAAGTATTTTTTCACATAGGTTTTGTCAGGAAAGTGAAAAAATGAAAGAGTGGTATGGAGGCAGGAACCTAAAAGAGATACGAAGGTCATGGACAGGGAGAGGGGGGGACCTATTTTGGACCAGCGAAGAGGGGGGGGGCCCGGGATGAAAAATTGACCCATGAAACCCCAAAAATGGGTGAGTACACACACTAACAAACCCAAAAACCAAGAGAACTTGGACCTTTTCTTCCCCCCCCTCCCAAAAAAAAAAAATAAATAAAAAAAAACCTGTTTTTTCTTCTTGCCTAATCAAAAATAAAATTTTTTTGAGGGGGGAGCGGTAAGGTGGGGAAACCTTGGTAGATAAAACCAAAATTTCCAGCTGGGGGGTATCATTGCTAATCCCCGCGTTCGGAAACAATTGTTTTTTCCTGACAAATCTACCTAACTTATCCATGCATTACTGTGTACTCGCGATTTTGCGGTAATGTCCTAAACCTTTTGCGCACCAATTTGGGTTTTTTGTCAAGGAGACGGTAAGGGAGGAGTTCAGAACTCGTATACCTGCTTTGTATCACCTAATTCCTCGGGAACCAACTCCACAACCTAACCTTCACTGGGGCGCCGAAATATTAAGTTAGCAATTATACAACGTAGTGATTTATTTAAAACCGGCGCTAGTTCCCCTCACCAGCATTATAAGAGAAACAAATTTTTGTTTAAATCCACCCACTTATTCCTTAACGGCTGGGTTCCGGAAATTGCTGGTACGATGTAAAAGTGGGGAACTGACGTCTTTTAAACGGCTTACTTTTATTAATTAAACCGATTAAAATTTTTTTTAAAAAACATTGCGGTGTTTTTTTGCCGGGAAAGGGGAAAGAACTAGATTTTTTATTATGATACTTTCCGTAAATTTGTATTTTACACTAGAGGTTAATTACGAGCGTCTAATTTAAAAAACCATTTTTAAATTTGGCAATTTTATAGATACTTTTTAGCAAAGGGTTTTTATTATTTTTTTATTATTATTATTTTTATTTTTTATTATTATTATATTATTTATTAAATTTTATTAGGGGGGGGCACTAAATCCGCAGGGATTAACAGGCCCCGTGAGGGGGGGAAAGGGGAAGGGTTTTAGCTTAATTCAGCGAACGGAGCACAGATTTAGTTCCCGGAAGGGGGCCGGATCACAAGAAACTTTCCCCCCCCCCAAAAAAAAAAAAGGATTGTTTTTCTTGTAACGATCGTGAAAAAAAATTTAGAGTAGGGGTCATGTTATTTTTTTTAAACAATCTTTCTGACGTCGGGTAATTTTCACTCAAATTGTTATAATAAGCAAGATTTTTTGCATGACATTTTACTGGCTGGAGATTCCGATGCAGGGAAATTTGGGCGTTTTTCCCCCTCATTGAGCCCCAGGGTTTCCTTCCCCCTCGTAATAAATTGTTGCTAAATTTTATGTTTGTCTCGTTATAAACGGGATTTTTCCTTCCCCCTGTTGAAACTCAAAGGTTTACATTTTTCTCAAAATTTAATACTAAAGTAAAAGGACACAAGTGCAACTCAAAAAATTAAATTTTTAAAATAATAAAAAGTAAAATAAATTTTTGTGAATATATCATTTTGTCTTCTGTTGTAAACAGATTTTACAATAATTTCCAAACTTTGGCAGGAGGTAACGAGCGACCGAGAGGACCCCGTTACCGTAGCTTACTGCGTTCCATGATATTTTTACGGTGAGAGCGGTCGTGGGGCGGCGCCCCGCACCAGACTGGCTGGACGGCGCTGGTCCAAATTGTCTCAACATTTCCCCTTTGGGCCTCCCACGCTGGGCTCTCCCACGAACCCTAAGCGCTAGTTTCCCCAGTTTTTTTATAGTGTTGGGACCCCAATGTATATAAAAACAAGCGGTACCCCCGTGTGTATAAAACAACGGGAACCCCCTTTTTTATAAGAACAACTGGGACCCCAGTTTTGATAAGAAAAAATCTGGACCTCAGTTTGTTTAAAAAACAAGCGGGGCCCCCTTATGTATAAGAACAAGCTGGTACCCCCTTGTTAAAGAACAAATTGTACCCCACTTAGTAAAAGAAAAAGCTGGTACCCCAGTTAGATAAAACAAGCTGGTACCCCAGTTTTATAAAAACAACTGTACCCCCGTTTTTTATAAGAACAATGGTACCCCCAGTTTGTAAAGAACAGCCGTGAAACCAGTTATTTTTGAAAGCATGGGTGTACCGCAGCTATTATGGGAACTCGCTTACCCCCGGGAAAGTAATATGCAAGTTTTCCCCCCCCCAAATGGGAAAAAATGTTTATTTGTAAAACTAGATGGACCTCCTACATCTGTTTCCTAAATTACAAACAGAAATTTTGGGGAAAGTACGGAAGGCTACCCATCGAAATAGTAAAGTTCCATGAATAACCGATCATGAGTGATAGGGAAAAAGACGTTAAAAGCCTCTGATTTGGAAAATTCTGTGAAAGTTTTAAATGTAATTTAACGGAAAGTACAGTGCAAATCTGGGGATCTTTTTTTGTAGACGTTTCGCCATCCAGTGGGTACACACACACAACACACGCACACACACACACACACCACCACACAATAATATAATAATATATATATAATAATATATTTATATTATATTATATTATTTATATTATATAAATAATATAATAAATAAATTAATATGCAATAAATACAGTAAACCCGGTGTTTCAAAAATGCAAAACAACCACTCAAAGAATAGAGAAAAACCAAGCGCTTTCGTGACCCACATTATGTGATAGTCACGAAAAACGTTGAAATTTTCCTTTTTCTTTCAGAGTGGTTGTTTTTCATTATATATTAATATATTAATATAAATATATAAATATATATATAAAATGTATATAATATATATAATATATATTTAAAAAATATATTTAAAAAATATATAATATTATATAATATATTTTATAAAAATATATTTTTTCAACAATCGGCCGTATCCCACCAGGGGGTGGCCCAAAAGGAAAAAAGAAGTTTTCCCTTTTACATTTAGTAATTATACAGGGGAAGAGGTTACTACCCCTTGCTCCCGGCATTTTTGTTCCTCCAAAACAGCATGGCTTACGAGGAAGAATTTGTTCCCCTTCCCCAGGGGTAAAGAAAATAAAAAGAACAAAACTATAAAAAATATTAAAAACCCAGAGGGGTGGGTATATATTGCTTTTACATGGGTTTTGTAGTGTGACCCAAGTGTAAGTAGAATAGCAAGACCCTACCTGAAATCTTGCATGTTTATGAGACAGAAAAATGGACACCAGCATCCTCCCATCATGTAAAACAATTACAGGCTTTTGTTGTACACTCACTTGGGAGGACGGTAGTACCTCCCCTGGGCGGTTTGCTGTCTACCAACCTACTACCTATATATATTATATTATAATATATATATATATATATATAATATAATATATATAGTATATAACATATAAAATATATATATATATATATATATATATATAAATATATAAAATTTTATATATATGCAGTGGTCCCTCGTTGTTGTAATTAATCCGTTCCGGGAGCCGTTCTATAAACAAAATTTTAAACGATTTACGAATCATTTTTCCCCAAAAGAAATAATGCAAATAACAATTAATCCGTTCCTGACACCCAGAAGTATTAAAAAAAAAAATTTTTTTAACATGAAATATGCATGTAGTACATAAACAATACAATGGGAAATGATGAATGAAACATTAACAGAAATAACACTTACCTTTATTGGAGATTCTTCTTAGCGTATGGGAGACTGGAGGAGGAGAGAGAGTGGATTGTTTATTGTTTGGAAGGGGAATCCCTTCCATCAACAACCTCAGGTACCTTTTTCCCTTTTCTGGGGTTGCTTCTCTTCTGTTTCTTAATGCCACTAGGACCCCCTTGAGAGTCACTGGAGTCCTGTCTCACAAAATAACTGTGGAGAGAGCTCTTTTTTCTGGCGTCTTCTCTAACACTTCCCTAAAATGGCCCAAGACTTTGTCACTGTTCATGTTGCAACCTGGCTGCAACAACCTTGTTAGGGTGATGTTTCTCCATAAAGTTTTCCCATCTTACCCCACATAGTAAAAATCTCTTTAAATTTTTGAAGAAGGCACCTTTTCTTCCATCTCTCTTCCTCCTCCTCTGCAGCAAGATTTTTGAGCTGCGATGTGTTGCTCTTCCCTCTGAAGCTCTTGCAGCTCCTCAGTGGTGAGCTCTTCATTTGGGTCTTCCAACCAATTCTTCCACATCCTCCAACTCACATCCAACCCCATGGAACTCTCCCAGTGCCACAATTGATTTTACAACAGACATAGGCTCATTAGGGTCAGTCCCAAATTCTTAAAAATCCCTCTTGTCGACACAATCTGGCCACAATTTTCTCCAGGCAGAGTTCAAAGTCCTGGTAGTCACTCCTCCCAAGCCATACCTATAAGGGTTATGCAGTGGAGGATGCTGAAGTTTTCTCTCCCAAAATTCTCTTAGGTCAAGTGAGTGTCTGTGGTCACAGTCAAGCACCTGTGAACATTGCTTTTGTGTAGAGTTTTTAAAGTTTGCAATAACCTGCTGTCCATGGGTTGGAGGAGAGGAGTGGTATTCGGGGCAAGAACTTTACTGTGATGAACCCAAACTCCTCGAAAATTAGGTCATTCAAGTTTGGAGGATGAGCAGGTGCATTGTCCATTACTAGCAGGCACTTGAGATCCAATTTTCTTTTCCAGGAGATACCCCTTCACACTAGGGCCAAACACTTCATTGAACCACTCGACGAAAATTTCCCTCGTGCCCCATGCCTTACTATTAGATTTCCAACACACACAGTTTACTCTTCATAACATTGTTTTTCCTGAACACTCTGGGATTTTCAGAAGGGTACACTAGTAATGGCTTCACTTTGAAATCCCCACTAGCATTAGCACAGAACATTACGTTTAGCCTGTCTTTCATAGGCTTGTGTCCTGGCATTGCCTTTTCCTCTTGTGAAATTTGAAGGTCCTCTTTGGCATTTTCTTCCAAAAGAGGCCTGTTTCGTCACAATTGAACACTTGTTCAGGTTTCAGTCCTTCAGCCTCTATGTACTCCGGGAATTCATGCACATATTTTTCAGCCGCCTTGTGGTCCGAACGGGCAGCCTCACCATGCCTTACCACACTGTGTATGCCAGTACGGTTCTTAAATCTCTCAAACCAGCCTTTGCTGGCCTTAAATTCACTCACTTCACCACTATTTTCACAAATAAACGAAGTCATAAGAGTATCTCCTGCTAATTGTTTCTCATTTATCCACACCAATAATAACTTCTCAACCTCTTCCAGTACGGGTGATCTCATTTTTGTCAGCATAGTTACTCCCTTTGCAACAAACGCATCCTTTATTTCATTTTTCTTGGCCACTATGGAACATAAGGTTGTGTAGGGTTTCTTATACATCCTGGACAGTTCGGCCACACTTGTACAACTTTCATATTGTTCAATGATGGTTTTCTTAAATTCAATCGTATTTCTCCCCTTTCTTTACCACGGGCTTGGCACTGGGAGCTTTCTTGGAGCCATGGTAGCTTGTTTTAGTACTTGCAAGCCCTAAAATAAATGGAATATTATAAAATATTTCGCTGGAGCACGTGAGGGGACCTTCGCTCACTAGTAAACAATGCCAGACTGGCTGCTGCCCTGGCTCACGCCGTGGGTACGCGTCCCAGGCGAACTACGACTCGTGAGTCAACCTATGAAAAGCGAGTCCATGTTTATACGAAAATACCTCTATGATTGGCGAATTTTCCGATTGCCGGGAACTACGAAAAGCGGGGGACCACTGTATATATATAGGGAGGTACCACCTCTAGAACTGTCCTGGGGACCCTCATCCTCAGAGAAAAGAATAAACTTGCTTCAGGGAAAACTCAAGGTTCTCCCTGAAGCTGTTTGAGAATTTTCTCCTACCACCCCCTATATTTCAAGTATGTTTTATTTAAAGACAAAATACATTGGCCAAACATTCACAAAAATACAACAGAAAGTAAAACAACATAGGTAACTCTGAGCTACATCTCGAATACTTCGTCCAGCTCCCCGGTGGTGGGCCGCGTGCACAGAATGCTGCAGGCATTTCCTCTCTTGGATCGCAACACTGAGTCCTCTGAAAGAGGAGCTGGTCGCCCTGTGGTCCTTGGTTTCTATGATGAGCTTTTCACCCAGCTCTTGAGGAACTTTAGAGCAAATCTTACCCATGCTCCAAGGGTCTCAGACCCTATTGGAATGAAGTTATAGCAAGGGGGAAGGTCTTCATATTTTCGGATCTTCTGGGTCTCCCCGTGGCTGGCAGCCCACCCCTTCCCCTACGGAGTATGGCAAGTAGGTGTCTGCCAATGTGGCGGCACAGGTTAGTCCCCGGCAATCTGCTTTCCATCCTTCCAGGTAGCGTAGTGGTTCATCAGGGCACTTCTGACTTCCCTCAGACCTCTGTACTTGGGGTTCCCGTTGAGTGGGCAACGAGCTGTGGCGAGGCTTCTCTTTATGATGTCATTGACCTCCTCATGTCGGCATTTCTTCCCTTCTGCTGTGTGACACGCGAGGCATGAACTCCGAATTGATCAGCTGTCGCCCTGCCGCTAATACACCCTTGTTCGGTAGGATGAGGGCGGCTAGGCGAAAAGCAACACCAATCCCAATGGCCTGTGGGTCGAGACGGGTGCCCAGGGAGGAATTGGGAACAGCTAACAGGAATCGAGTGTGGGTGCCCTTTACTGCCAGGACGAGCTTTGTCCCCTTTTCCCGAAGCATTGGAGAGCATTGTGTTGGCGATTTTTTCCGTGATCGGTTTTTCCCAGTGGGGGCTGTTTGTGCTCTTTGAGAGGAGCTGGTCTACTGGAGGATCTGTAAGGGTGTCCCACCGAATCGCTGCTTCAGTAAGCCCGCCAAACAAAAGAGAAGGGAGCGAGTGGGTCACCCTGCTGAACACCCTCTGATGATTTTAATTTCTGTTTTTCCAAACAAAAGAATTGAGGGTTTTTCTGTAGCCGGCTGAAAAAGAAGGGAAAAAGACGCATCTCTTCACCAAAATTTTAAAGGCATTTCTAAAATCAAGTTTGACTATGGCCTTGTCTTCTGGTAGGGTCCTTGATGTAGGCCCCTTTCGGCATGAGCTGTGGCTTCACTGCCTTGAGAGACCCCAAAGCCCAGTTGGTGTGGCTGAAGTAAAATGGCATAATTTTATAAAATATTATAAATATATATATATAATATATATATAATATTATATATATATATATTTTATATATATATATATATAAAATATATATATATGCAATATGATCACAGTAAACAGGTGATTTCAGAATATGCAAAAAAACCCCTGTGAAAGAATAGAGAAGTTCCAAGTGCTTTTGTGACTACTCACGTTATCAAGGAACATGAAAGCAAAGCAGCAAAGGAAGGTATATAAAGGGGTAGCCCACACCTCACTATCAGATCCCACAACAACGAAACACCCGACGCGAGACAGCAGGCCCGCCGGCCGAACTAGACAGGTCCTTCTACAACCCCCCAACAAACTATTCTACCCAAGAAATAAGAAATTTAAAAAATTATTATTTTTCCAATGTATTATTAAAAATTTTTCCCAAATTCTATTAATTATAAATGGATCTAATTTATATAAACCAAAGGAAATATTCATATTATTGTCAAAACTGCTTTTTATGAAACAAGATTCAATTATATTCCTGTCGACCATGGACTTGCTTGGATACTACTTTCTCAAAATTTTGAAAATCAATTGGATGGTTAAAATCTCTTACATGAAAAAATAGAGCATTGGAATCTTGTCCAGTTCTAATGCTATATTTATGTTGTTTTAATCTTAGTTCGAGATTTTTACCAGTTTGACCGTAATAAACTTTATCACAAATTATACAAGGATCTTTTTAGACACATCCATCAGCATTTTGGGGGAATTCTTTATCAAAAGTTTTTTTTTACTGTATCAAGATTTTTGAATACAACTTTAATATTAAAAGTCTTAAGAAGAGAAGGCATATCAACCAAGTTTTCATGATAAGGGAGAACCAAATATTTTTAGTTGAATAAGGCTGGTTGCCCCTTTTTGGATTGTAAAAAGTATTTCTAGCAACTTTAAAAGATTTATCAATTACATTTCTTGGGTATTTCAAATCATTACCTATTTCATAAATTTTGGATATTATCTCATCTATGAACTCTGGACTACAAATTCGTAAAGCTCCCAAAAAACATTGATGAGAAAACAGACAGTTTAACTCTGTCTTGATGGCAAGAATAATAGTGGACATAGGAACAGTTATTTGTAGATTTTCTGTAAATTTTAAATTTGAATTCATTATTACCCTTAATAATTAAAACATCTAGAAAAAGCAATGAGTTATTTTCTTCAAATTCAACAGTAAAATTTATAGAATGGGCTAAGCTATTTAATTTGCCAAGGAAATGGTATATATCTATATTTTTGGGCATAAGACACGAAATATCATCAACATATCTGAACCATTTAGCTCTATTAGGGAGGATTGTGTTAAGCAGCCTTGTTTCAAAAAATTCCATGTATAGGTTACTAAGAACAGGTGAAAGAGGATTTCCCATTGCCATACCAAACTTCTGAGTGTAAAGCTTATCATTAAATACAAATTTTGCATCAACAATGCAAAGTTTAATAAGTTTAATGATAGTAGGAACTGGCAATGGTAAATCATAATTAACGAGTTCTTCAGATAAGAAACTTAATAAATCATCAACAGGAACTTTCATAAACAAGGAAGTAACATCAAAACTAACCATGTTAAAATCATTTAAGTCAGTCAAGGAGCTTAATTTATCAACTAAATCTATGTTTTTTTAACATTAAAGTTAGAAATTTTGCCAACAATAGGGCTCAAAATATCAACAAGCCATTTGGATAATTTATATGAAACTGATCCTATGGAGCTAATAATTGGTCTGACTGGATTCCCTGGTTTGTGTGTTTTTATTAGTCCATACATGTAAAGATAGATTAGTGGAAGTAAATTGTTTGACTAATTCATCTTTGCCTTTCAGTAGAAGTTTTATTGTTTTATTGAAATTGCTGTTAACAGTTTCTAGGGATTTTTTCTAAGTTTAGAATAGGTTTCAGTATCATCTAAGAGATTATTCATTTTTTCTTGGTAATCATTTTCTTTCATAATTACTATTGCATTTATTTTGTCTGCTTTAGTAAGGCACAAATTTTTATTGTTATTAAGTGTATCATAAGACTTAAAGAATCTTTGAGGGCAATTGGGAATGTTTGGTTTTAACATAGAGTTATATACCATTCCTTTACTAATATTAATTTCAACAGTGGATAAATCAGAAATTTTTTCAAAGTTACAAAAGGCTTTTGCAATTTCAACATTATTAAGTTTTTTTGAAGTTGCAAAACTTAGGCCAAAACCTAGAGCAGCAGTTGTATGTTTGTCTAAAATTTCATCTGATAAGTTAATTACAAAATTATTATTAGCATGCTTTGTCAAATCACTATTTTCAATTAAATTGTCTAATTTTCTTTGTAGTTTATTTTTGAGTTCATTACAAATTCTTCTGAGTTTATTATAGCAATGATCCAACATACTGTGTTTCCATTCGGATGGAATGGCCTGATTAAAAGAGTATTTTTTGTTTCTCAATATTTTGAATGCTTCCTTCTCCTGTATTTTAGTTATTCCATTGCCAGTTCCTACTATCATTAAACTTATTAAACTTTGCATTGTTGATGCAAAATTTGTATTTAATGATAAGTTTTACACTCAGAAGTTCGGTATGGCAATGGAAAATCTCTTTCACCTGTTCTTAGCAACCCCATACATGGAATTTTTTGAAACAAGGTGCTTAAAACAATCCCCCTAATAAGCTAAATGGTTCAATATGTTGAGATATTTTGTGTCTTAAGCCCAAAAATGAATAATACCATTTCCGGGGGCAAATAAAAAGCTTAATTTATAAATTTTACTTAATTTAAAGAAATCTATTGTTTTTTTTAGAAATTTTTAATAATTAGGGTAAAAAATGAAAATTAAAATTTAAAATTTTTAAGAAAACCAAAAATAATTTCCTATGTATATTTTTTTTAACAAGAAATTAAAATGCTGTTTTTCTTTCAAATTTTTTGGAATTTAAAATTTTGCCCGTTTATAAGGAAAATTTTTAAAATTTAGAATAGGAATTTTGAAACCCCAAGAAATGTTTTAAAATTTTTAAAATTCTAAAATATTTTTTCAAAAAAAGGGAAAAACCAGTTTTCAATAAAAATTTTTGGGTTTTTCCCTTTTTTTTTTAAAATAAAAAATTTTTAAGCCCCTTTTTTTAGACTTTATTTAAAAGTTTTTAAAATCTTATAAGAAAAAAAATTTTAAAAAACCCCCCAAAATCTTGGAAATTTCAAAAATTCCCTGTAAAAATTTCGAAAAATTTTTATTAGTAAAAGAAAAAAACCCTAAGTTTAAAAAACAAAAATTGCATTAGAAGGGCGTTTTAAAGTTATTTTTTTTTAAAATTTTAAATCCATGTTTTTTTAAAAAGTTGGAAATATATAAAAGTCCTGGGACAGAAAAATTGAATTTTTCAAAAAAGTTTTTGAAATAAATGAAATTTTTTCCTTTTTTAAAATAATTGATCCATTTATAAAACCCCCCTAATAGAGCTAAAGGTTTCGAATGTTGATGATATTTTTTGTCTTATCCAAAAAAATGTAGTATAACCTTTTCCCTTGGCAAATAAAATACTTACCCCATTCAAAAATTTTTACTGTTGAATTTAAAGAAAATAACCATTGCCTTTTCTGATATTTTAATTATTGAGGGTAAAAGAATTCAAATTTAAATTTACAAAAAACCAAAAAAATAACTTTTCCCTATGTCCATTTTTTCTTCCATAAAGAAGATTTAAAATTTTGTTTTTCATCAATTTTTTTTGAAGTTTTACGAATTTGAGCCAGAGTTCATAACGAGGAAATATCCAAAATTTAAAAATAGGTAAGATTTAAAATACCCAAAATGAAATTATAAATCTTTTTAAAATTGCTAGAAATATTTTTTACAACCCAAAAAGGAACAACCAGCCTTATTCAATAAAAAATTTTGGTTTTTCCTTACCAGAAAACTTTTATATCCCTTCTCTTCTTTAGACTTTTAATATTAAAGTTTATTCAAAAATTTGATACAGTAAAAAAATTTTTGATAAAGAATTCCCCCCAAAATGCTGATGGATGTTTCTATAAGATCCTTGAAAAATTTGCGATAAAGTTTATTACGGTAAAACTGGTAAAAACCCTCAAACTAAGATTAAAACAAAAAATATACATTAGAACTGACAAGATTCCAATGCTCTATTTATTCATGTAAGAGATTTTAACCATCCAATTGATTTTCAAAAAGTTGAGAAAGTAGTATCAAGGAAGTCCATGGTCGACAGGAATATAATTGAATCTTGCTTCATAAAAAGCAGTTTTGACAATAATATGAATATTTCATTTGGTTTATATAAATTAGATCCATTTATAATTAAATAGAATTTGGGAAGAATTTAATAATACATTGGACAAATAATAATTTTTTAAATTTCTTTTATTTATTGGGTAGAATAGTTTGTTGGTGGGTTGTAGAAGGACCTGTCTAGTTCGGCCGGCGGGCCTGCTGTCTCGCGTCAGGTGTTCGTTGTTGGTGGGATCTGATAGTGGAGTGTGGGGCTACCCTTTATATACCTTTCCTTTGATGCTTTGCTTTCATTGTTCCTTGATAATGTGAGTAGTCACAAAAGCGCTTGGAACTTCTCTATTCTTTCACAGAATATATATATAAATATATATATAATATATAATATAATATATATATATATATATATATATATATAAATATAATTACATGTAAGATGTATATAGTTCTACTGTCTTCCAATTTATGTCCCTGAATTTGTATTGAAAAAAAAGTCACTGGATGGCGAAACGTCTACAATAAAGATACCCAGATGTTGCATATGTGTCTAATTTTCATCTTGTCGGTATTGTATACCATTCAAGTACATCTTAGCTGGTAGTACATGTCAGGAAAACCATCTTGCATAATGAAATTTGATGGAGTATTACAGTATAAAGTCAGGTTTCCACTAGCCCTTCGTCGTGTGGAAATTCTGAAGGGCCTTAGTAGATTGCTATTTTTCTTTTGTTATTGTGGTTTAAGTAAAACACAGTCGACGACAGTAAAGACAGGTGATGCAGAAAAAATCTTAATGTAGACGAAATGGTTTAGAAAGACAGGTGACCAGACACTAAGAAATATTAGGAATTTTTTCGGGTCTTGGACCTTGATCACTTCGGTCCCGGGACTGAAACGTTTTCTAATATGTCCTAGTGTTTGCTTACGTGTCTTTCTAAACCAGAAAAAGTCTTGTTAGATAAAAAGGACACAAGTAAAACTAATGTGACATTTTACTTGGCAACGTTTCGCTCTCCAGGAGCATCGTCAAGCTTGACAAAGTGTCACATTAGTTACACCTGTGTCCTGTTACCTTACATATTTTCGGTAATTCTACCAACATTATTACACAAAAATTCTTGTACGGGGACAGCATAGAGCTTTATCATGGTTTAATAAAGCTCTAGGCAGAAATGTTAACTTCAAAAACTGTTTGGTCGGCATCATGAGTGTTTACTGAAATGTGTTTGGTACATTCCGTTGAAGATCAAAATATTTAGGTCTCTGTCGTGAAGATTGTGAAATATGACAGTGTTACTTTCAACATATAAAGCAGACAGCTTACAGCTAGTCTAGTCTTGGTGTTACAGCTAGTCTAGTCTTGGTGTTACAGTTAGTCTAGTCTTGGTGTTACAGCTAGTCTAGTCTTGGTGTTACAGCTAGTCTAGTCTTGTTGTTACAGCTAGTCTAGTCTTGGTGTTACAGCTAGTCTAGCCTTGGAGTTACAGCTAGTCTAGTCTTGGTGTTACAGCTAGTCTTGGTGTTACAGCTAGTCTAGTCTTGGTGTTACAGCTAGTCTAGTCTTGGTGCTACAGCTAGTCTAGTCTTGGTGTTACAGCTAGTCTAGTCTTGGTGTTACAGCTAGTCTAGTCTTGGTGTTACAGCTAGTCTAGTCTTGGTGTTACAGCTAGTCTAGTCTTGGTGTTACAGCTAGTCTAGTCTTGGTGTTACAGCTAGTCTAGTCCTGGTGTTACAGCTAGCCCTAGTCTGGTGTTACAGCTAGTCTAGTCCTGGTGTGTTACAGCTAGTCTAGTCCGGGTGTTACAGCTAGTCTAGCCTGGGTTACAGCTAGTCTAGTCCTGGTGTTACAGCTATCTAGTCCTGGTGTTACAGCTAGTCTAGTCTTGGTGTTACAGCTAGTCTAGTCTTGGTGTTACAGCTAGTCAGCCCTTGGTGTTACAGCTAGTCTAGTCCTGGTGTTACAGCTAGTCTAGTCCTGGTGTTACAGCTAGTCTAGTCCTGGTGTTACAGCTAGTCTAGTCCTGGTGTTACAGCTAGTCTAGTCTTGGTGTTACAGCTAGTCTAGTCTTGGTGTTACAGCTAGTCTAGTCCTGGTGTTACAGCTAGTCTAGTCTTGGTGTTACAGCTAGTCTAGTCCTGGTGTTACAGCTAGTCTAGTCTTGGTGTTACAGCTAGTCTAGTCCTGGTGTTACAGCTAGTCTAGTCCTGGTGTTTACAGCTAGTCAGTCCTGGTGTTACAGCTAGTCTAGTCTGGTGTTACAGCTGTCTAGTCTTGGTGTTACAGCTAGTCTAGTCCTGGTGTTACAGCTAGTCTAGTCCTGGTGTTACAGCTAGTCTAGCCCTGGTGTTACAGCTAGTCTAGCCCTGGTGTTACAGCAATTTCTAGTCTTGGTGTTACAGCTAGTCTAGTCTTGGTGTTACAGCTAGTCTAGTCCTGGTGTTACAGCTAGTCTAGTCCTGGTGTTACAGCTAGTCTAGTCCTGGTGTTACAGCTAGTCTATTCTTAGACTAGCTATAAGACTAAAAATAGAAGGCTGCATCAAAATTAGTTATATTATTATAATCATGGAGAAGCCCTAAACCCGTAAGATTATAAAGTGCATGTAGGGGGAGGGGATGGAAGGTATTCAGGCTCAATTCAGGGAACTGGAGCACAGATCCAATTCCCTGGATCAAGAGCCCCTCACCAGCGTCAAGGAACCTCCCTTGACGGGCGGAAAATTAGCTGTAATCTAATAAGGCCTCATTCAAGAAATTTTGACGAGAAATAATGCAAAAATATATATAATAACTTTTTGAAAAAAAATTCATTTTGAAGGGAACCTAAAGGCCCTTAAAGGCGCGGGCCCCCTCCTGGGCCCCCCGCTGTAAATCACTGGTCAAACTCACTCAGCAGTGAAAATTCTTTAGCATGTTTTCCGTCTACAGCTGTGCCAAATGTGGCAATATTGATCATATTCTTCACTACCACTACAAACTACTATACAACTCACTACACAACTACTACCTACTACTACTACTATACTTTACTAAACTCAACTACAAAACTACTACTACTATAACTATTACTACTACTACTACAAAATACTACTACTACTATACTCACTATATACACAACTACACCATAGTATTACATCCACCTGGCCTATAATAACCCCGTGTCCATGTCTGTTTTTTAACGGCTTTACAAAGTCCCGCGAGCGAAAAAGTTTCCACAATAAAATGTCACATTAGCTGTTTATGTCCTTTTTTCTTTTACAATAAAGTCATTTAAAAAATTCGTAATTTAAATTTAAATTGGACCAAAAAGTTTCTAAATAAAAAACACAAACCTCTGTGTTTTTAACCCTTTTTTAAACCCCACAGATCATAGCCTATACAGTGGAACCCCGCTTAACGATCACCTCCAAATGCGACCAATTATGTAAGTGTATTTATGTAAGTGCGTTTGTATGTGTATGTTTGGGGGTCTAAATGGACTAATCTACTTCACAATATTCCTTATGGGAAAAAATTCGGTCAGTACTGGCACCTGAACATACTACTGGAATGAAAAAAGTTCGTTAACCGGGGGTCCACTGTATTTTCAGAAACAATTCCTTGTTCCATCTTATAAAAGTTACCCTTAGGAATGTGTGATGTCATTGGTTATTTAATATATGTATATATTATTATTATAATCAAAACTAAGCGCTGAACCCACATGGGTCATACAGTAATGTATCAATCAGTTTGAAAAGGTTATTCGTAGACTCCTATATTATAGTAATTATTTTATTTTGGGTAGTTAAAGGGGTAAATATTTTATATCAGAGCAAATTTCCTCATTAAATTGAATAATCATTGATTAGTATGGAGACATACGCCATTGTTGTTATTGTTGGTTAAGTCTTCTGTGAAGTATTGAAACGTCTGTCGTAGCCGAGGATCCTGGCATGATCAACGGTTAGTAGGCGTAGGTTTACACTCATGGGTGTGGGCGTGATGTGGGCGTGGATATGGGCGTGGAAGCAGCACTCAGGTATAGGGTCCATACCGTTCTAATCTCAGGTCTGGTACAGAGGAACGCCACCCTATGTATCCTGCGAGCAGTAATTAGGTGAGTAAGTAGGTAAGTAAGAAGATAAGTAGGTAAGTAAGAAGATAGGTAGGTAAGTAAGAAGATAAGTAGGTAAGTAAGAAGATAAGTAGGTAAGTAAGAGATAAGGTGGTAGAAATAAGTGGTAAGTAAGAGATAAGTAGTAAGTAAGAATAAGTTAGTTAGTTTTTAAGAAATAGTGTTAGGTATAGAAAATCCTGTGGGGTAGTAAGAAGACTCTATACCAGATGACAAGTGGTGAATCACAGTGGTGATTCTAAGCACTCAGTTCCTAACCTATACGCTCTAGTTAGTAGTAATTTAGTTACATATGTTATTTCACCATACCCATCGTGGCGGTAGCAAAAGATTACAGAGTAAATGTGGTCCAGGGACTGGCTCAGACTAAACCTCTTTATAATGGCTCTTTGTAACATAATTTAGTACAACATACTGATTGTGAGATGAACAGTGCTGAATTATGTATCCAGTGTAGATTGTAGAGGAAAGATATGAGCTGTGTGGTTTTTAATGTGTTTATAAGATGTAATTATAAGGAAATGGGATGCAGGTTGTGAGGGATTGTAAGGAGGAAACAAGTAGGTTGTGAGGGATTGTCAGGAGGCAGCGAATAGGGTTGTGAGGGATTGTAAGGTGATAGTAGGTTGTGAGGGGTTGTAAGGTAGCAGCGAGTAGGTTGTGAGGGATTGTAAGAAATCAGCAAGTAGGTTGTGAGGGATTGTAAGGTTGTGAAGGACTATAAGAAGGCTGCGAGTGATTGTGATTGTAGTGAAAAGTCAGTGAGAGGATTGTGTTTACAAGCACTGGAAATAAGTCATTTTAATTTATTCCGGGTCATCTTAGATAATCTACAAATATGCTGCTATGTATGTTATAATTTGTGTAACTGTGTTTATGTGTTTCTGTATCTGAATGAACTTACCGTTTGAAGTGGGCGGAAGGGGTGGCCCGTGGGCGGCGTGGGCGTAGGATTGCAGGAGGCGCTGCAGGAAGGTGTCCTGCCCCTCGCCTCCTGCACTAAACTGCAGGGAGCTATTCCTTGACCTTGAAGACGTCGACCTCTGAAGAAAGAATTATTATCATTATTATTATTATTATCATTATTATTATTATTTATTGTTGTATTCGTGGGGGAGGAGCGCTAAACCCGTTAAGACCATGTAGTGCTATCGGAATAGAGAGGTAATAAAGTTCGATACCAGGAAATGAAAAATGTAGCTCCAATCCTTCGGATCAAGAGCCCTTCACCAGTGCCAAAGAAACTCTCCCCCTCGACTGACAGGAAACTGCAGAAATAATTGTTACTTCACTTATAATGACAATAATATTATCAATGATAATATCAAAAATAATAATAATACAATATTAATGATAATAATAAAAATACAGTAATAATAATAATAATAATAATAATAATAATAATAATAATAATATAAATAATAATATTAAAATAATAACAATAATAATAATAACAATAATAATAATAATTATAATAATGATGATGATGAATAAAATAGCTTAGGTGGAAGACACAAAAAATGGTTATAAATGACCATAATTTTTAAAGTGGTGGACCGGTAAGCCAGCGGAAGGCCTCGGTCAGATGACCAAAAGCTCCAACGGCGGGTCATCATCTGACTACGACCCGCGTCAGGAAGCACTTGTCCTGTTTCCTGACAAACCTTACCTAACCTAACCTAAATAGCTTAGAGTAACGGTTGTTAAATCAGGTTTGATCCAGGGAAGGGAAAAGCTGCTCTAATCCCTTGGAACATGAGATCTTGCAACAAGCACCTACAAGGGACTCGCCTCAATGAGTGTGTTGGTGGATGCGTAGTCTCTCTTCCTGCGCTGCGCTGCTGCAGTCTCTCCCAGCACCACTGATCTCCTGCCAGAAAAAAAAAATTAGAAAATCTTCGAGTGTAGATTAAATAGTGAAATAAAACTGTGTAGGTATAGAGTATTCTGCTTTTTTCGTCTCCATGGACCACTGCAAACTGTCAGGTCTTTACCATCAGACTGTCAAATCTCCACCACCTGACTGGCAAATCTCCACCACCTGACTGTTTATCCTACGAGGTAAATGGATAAAATTCTCCGTTATTTTCTGTTGTGTCTTGCGTCAGTGTTTCCTGCTGAGCTCTGAGCAGAAGAAAAATAAACAGCGATTAATTTTTACCTCTTTACTGTGGAGGGTGTTATCAGTTGTGTGTGTGCTCACCGAGTTGTGTTTACTGAAGGGTTGAGTCGCAGCTCCTGGGAGCCTCTTAACCTACCGTAGCTGGTGTAATGGGTTCCTGGAGCCCTGTCGTAATTACAGCTCCGGGGAGAACCGTGAGTTTTCCCTGAGGTGAGTTTATTGTCTTCTCTGAGGATGAGGGTCCCCATTCCAGTTATAGAGGTGGTACCTCCCTAATATATATTATAATATATAATATATATATTATACTATATATATATATATATATATGATATATATTTACATACATATAATATATTACATATATATATATATACATATATATATATACATATATATATATATATATATATATATATATATATATATATATATATATATATATATATATATATATATATAATATATATATATATATATAATATATATATATATATCGTGTCCTAATAGGTAAAACTGGTCAATTAGCAAGAACTCATTTAAAATTAAGTTCTTTCTAAAATTTTCTCTTATACGTTTCAAGATATACTTTTTTCATTTATGTTAATATAAAGATTAATCATTTTGTACCAAAAGAACCCTAGAAAACTTACCTGACCTTATTGTAACAAGTGCAATTTAATTTAACCTGATCCAGCTAAATATATTTTAGGTAAGTTTACAATAATTTAATAATAAACAAAATGAAATAAATTTTTTTCGTTAGGGTCAGAATGATTTTTGCGAAATTATTGCATACACAAATTTTCGCTTACCTTATTCGGCAAGAAGAGCGTTGCTACTTAACTCCAAAATCATAAGTTTTACCTATTCGGCACGATATATATACTTGTCTGTGTGTGTGTGTGTGTGTGGTGTGTGTGTGTGTGTGTGTGCACGAGTGAGCGTGCATTTTTGTACATAGTGTCCATGCGTGAGACATTAGCCAGGCTGTGTGTACACAGCATGAGCCGCCCACTATTAACTTAAACCCACAACCGTCCACTGAGGACTTGTAAAATGACAAACATTTGGTCACACAAACACACGTCACCGAGGGAGATGACTGGACACGCAGCTGTTTAGCAGGACTGTGGCTGGGAGAGGGCGTGTTATGTTGCAAGCTAGCATTGACGCCTTACTAACTGGCTTTTGAGATTTGTTTGGAGAATGCCTTGTTCCTTCCTTTGAGGGAGAACACTGGAGTTTGTCATGAGTCAGAGGGTCCTTACTCATGGTGAGGTGATGGGTGGAGAGGCAAGACTGTATCTTAGTAAGTTTATTTAGGTACAGCTTACACGTAAGTACACTTATCATACATAGCAACATGTGTAAATTACCTACGACAAACCAAAAAAGTCAAAATGACTTTTAAGGAAACCTCGGAAGTGGCTTACCACTTGGAGTTACATTTCTTTTAATTGTAACACTTCTACCAGTAAAATTTATGTCTCCTTTCTCAGTGAAATCTTATAAATCACTGTTATAACTGTCATTGCAGCGCTGTATAGCCCTTGTGATTTAGCGTTTCTTTTTGATTATAATAATAATAATCATAATAATAATAATATAACTGCCATTAGCATTAGTGCTTCTCTTAGTACCTTGTCAAAACGTTTTATTAACATATTTAATTAATTCTTCATTCTATATATTTTATTTGATGGGAATTTAAATGTTACAGAAACAAAGAAAAAATACAAACACAAACACACAACACAGAAATAAACACACAACACAAACAAACACACAACACAGAAACAAACACACAACACAGAAACAAACACACAACACAGAAACAAACACACAACACAGAAACAAACACACAAAACAGAAACAAACACACAACACAGAAACAAACACACAACACAGAAACAAACACACAACACAGAAACAAACACACAACACAGCAACTCATGCAGTACCTGGACTGCACAGTAATTAGGGAATTCTCCCCATCTCTCATCAATCATCCTCTTAACTCTGGCCAACTCTCAAGCACGCAGAACACCACACCACCACCACACCAACACTGCTACCTTGGTCATCTACATTTCTGCTTTCACCAACACCTCGCCAAGATTGCTACCTTGGTCGCCACACCACTGCCACCATCAACATTCGACCATTGCTACCCTGGTCATCCAAACTAATACTATCACCAACACCTAGCCAATATTGCTGCCCTGGATGCCACACCATTACCACTATAATCAAACATTGCTACCCTGGTCAGCCTCTACCCTGGACGCCACACCACTACCCCATCAACAACCGAACATTGCTGCCCTGGTCAACTGTCAATCGGGCTGCTGCTTTACCAAAAACACACAAATGTCTCTCCCAGCACAGAAGAACTTCTCTAACCCAGCACTCTACTGACTCACGAATAAGTGACAACTCACTCTAACTCATGCCGTCATGGCTACTCATTAATTAGCAATGGTCCTTGGTGGCCCCAGCAGTGACCTGTAATTTCATTTCCTATTTGTGGGTTAGTTGTGAACTATTTATAACAGTTTTATTTGTCTTAAACTTTAATACATTATTTCTATGGATGGGAAAATGGCAATTTTTTTTTGCCAATACTGATACCCAATTTTTGGCCAATACCGATACTTTTCCAATACTTTTTTTAAATTATAATGACTGTGTTCAGTATATAAGGGAATACTTACTGCACAATGAGTATTAAATTGAACAGGAAGGTTCACTTATTGATAGTGTGTGTTTTGTGGTGTGTGGGGTTTTGTGTTTTGTGTGTGTGTGTACTCCCTAGTTGTACTCACCTAGGTTGGGGTCGAGTCCGAGCTCCTGGCCCCGCCTCTTCACTGATCGCTACTAGGTCACTCTCCCTGAACCGTGAGCTTTATCATACCTCTGCTTAAAGCTATGTATGGATCCTGCCTCCACTACATCGCTTCCCAAACTATTCCACTTACTGACTACTCTGTGGGTGAAGAAATACTTCCTAACATCCCTGTGATTCATCTGTGTCTTCAGCTTCCAACTGTGTCCCCTTGTTACTGTGTCCAATCTCTGGAGCATCCTGTCTTTGTCCACCTTGTCAATTCCTCTCAGTATTTTGTATGTCGTTATCATGTCCCCCCTATCTCTCCTGTCCTCCAGTGTCGTCAGGTTGATTTCCCTTAACCTCTCCTCGTAGGACATACCTCTTAGCTCTGGGACTAGTCTTGTTGCAAACCTTTGCACTTTCTCTAGTTTCTTTACGTGCTTGGCTAGGTGTGGGTTCCAAACTGGTGCCGCATACTCCAATATGGGCCTAACGTACACGGTGTACAGGGTCCTGAGCGATTCCTTATTAAGATGTCGGAATGCTGTTGTGAGGTTTGCTAGGCGCCCATATGCTGCAGCAGTTATTTGGTTGATGTGCGCTTCAGGATATGTGCCTGGTGTTATACTCACCCCAAGATCTTTTTCCTTGAGTGATGTTTGTAGTCTCTGGCCCCCTAGACTGTACTCTGTCTGCGGTCTTCTTTGCCCTTCCCCAATCTTCATGACTTTGCACTTGGTGGGATTGAACTCCAGGAGCCAATTGCTGGATCAGGTCTGCAGCCTGTCCAGATCCCTTTGTAGTTCTGCCTGGTCTTCGATCGAGTGAATTCTTCTCATCAACTTCACGTCATCTGCAAACAGGGACACCTCAGAGTCTATTCCTTCCGTCATGTCGTTCACAAATACCAGAAACATCACTGGTCCTAGGACTGACCCCTGTGGGATCCCGCTGGTCACAGGTGCCCACTCTGACACCTCGCCACGTACCATGACTCGCTGCTGTCTTCCTGACAAGTATTCCCTGATCCATTGTAGTGCCTTTTCTGTTATCCCTGCTTGGTCCTCCAGTTTTTGCACCAATCTCTTGTATGGAACTGTGTCAAACGCCTTCTTGCAGTCCAAGAATATGCAATCCACCCACCCCTCTCTCTCTTATCTTACTGCTGTCATCATGTCATAAAACTCCAGTAGGTTTGTGACACAGGATTTCCCGTCCCTGAAACCATGTTGGCTGCTGTTGATGAGATCATTCCTTTCTAGGTGTTCCACCACTCGTTGTGTGTGTGTGTGTGTGTGTGTGTGTGTGTGTGGTGTGTGTTGTGTGTGTGTGTGTGTGTGTGTGTGTGTGTGTGTGTGTGTGTGTTGTGTGTGTGTGTGTGTGTGTGCGTCTGCGTGTAACTCTCACAGTCGTGAGGTAGTGTTCATGTTGATATTTTTAAGCACACACACATGTAATATTGATATATTTTAATGTATCGGCTGGTATCGGCTGTTTCATTTTACCGATACCGTAAAAGTGGCTAATATCCGCCGATACCGATACTTGGGCACATCCCTACTTATTTCACACTATTTTACGAGACGATTACAAAATACTGGAAACCCATCCACCAATCACTCACGATACAGCATTCACCATCCATCACCACAATCCATCACCCACCATATAAGATCATCCTTCACCGGGTCCTTGGAATAAATGCAGTGTCTGGTCTTGGAAAAGCTGGGAGTCGTGTGTTTCTTGCTCTTCTTCTCATACTTCGAGAACTGAAGCTGTATCAGGTACTCCTCGATGTCAAACCTCCCTCTCCTCATCTTCGAGTCCTAAGGCAGAATATAATGGAGAAAAAAAATAATTTTATTTGTGCAAAACAACCACGGGGGCGGGGGGGTTGAATGATAGCTCTAGGTCATTCGCGTTGAAATCAACACATTATCAGGAGCTCGCAAGGATGCAGAAAAGAAGAGGAGGTCCCAGCAAATACGGTCACAGGGAACGCTCTTTCTGGGGTGAGCCCTTGCTCACTCCAGCAAGGGCTCACTCCAGCAAGGGCTCACTCCAGGGTCATTCAGAGCTGAACTTAGCTGGAACAAGTGACTATCAACCCTGGATTTGTTACACACGCTCTCCCACGCAGGGCGCTGCACAAGACCTAGTAAATGAATGCATAATTGTTGGAGAATAAATAGTGGCAGTGTTTACCTGGGATGTGTCAATACGGTGTAACACATTTCCTAGTTTGTTTTGTAAGAATTTCTGCAGAAATCACAAAGCTCTCACGAGAGGTTAATGAGGATAATGAGGGTTTGTTAGTGGAGGAAGAACAAGAGGGAGGGAAGGGAAAAATAAAAGGAGAAAAACCTTGAGAGGAAAGGTAGAGGAAAAAATAAATGGAAGGAAAAAAAGAGGGGGGAAAAAGGAAAGAGATAAAATGAAGAAGAGAAAGGGGTAAGAAGAAATTTCTTTAACAAACTTAAGCACAATCTTAAGTGCGCTGTTAGTCTATGCGATAATTACACCGTGGGAACGAAACCCAGGCTATGTTTCCCTGTCATATACCATCACACAGGATGGGCTGCACGCATGAGGTAATGAAACCTGCCGGCCTGACCTGGGAGACCTCAACACGATGAAGATATCATCAAACACTCCGCTATGGATTTTGTAACTACGGAAACTTTAAAGGATTCCTACGAGCAAGGATGAGCGCAGATTTTGTGAGCCAGAGGATTGCGTTGTGATATTTCCTTATTTCTGGCGAGACATCTGTTGAATATATGATGATGGATGTGTTTCTCCTCTTCTTTGCGCCACTCTACATTGGTGGTAAACAGCAGAGATAGTGAAAAAAAATAAATATAAAGGTGGAAACATCAGAACGTGTTTCCTTAAAACACCTGATGTCCCTGTTCACTTAGCAGTAAAATAGGTACCTGGGTGTTAGTGGACTGGAGTGGGTCGCATCCTGGGACAAAACTGACCTAATTTGCCTGAAATACTCAGCATAACAAAGGGCTTTCTATATAGCAGTATGTCATTGATGTCAGCTAGGACTGTATACCTTGTACATGTACTTGTAGTAAATAAAGATTTATTATTATTATTATTTTATGCGGTCGTTACCATCTCTCTGGATATGAGGGATAGACAGTCATGAAGATTTGCTAAACCCGTAGGGGCCATGCAGCCCCGGGGTGATGTGAGATAAGAGATAATCAGATCTAAGGAGAGAATAGCTACAATTCTATGGATCAAGAGCCCTTCACCAGCATCAAGGTCCCCTTCCATGAAACGCCCATGTGGATGATACTGGTCGCGTGTTGGTGCTGCTCGACCCGGGAATGTCTCTCCTATAATTTTTCGCCTCCAGCGCTACCATTCACAGGATTTACTAAAGATAGTGGATGACCACCACGACCTGTTGGTGTAGGGGGCGGGCGGGAGAGAGGTTGACGCCTGGGCGCCACTTGTGGCATGCAGTCAAGCGATTTTTTTTTTGAGGGAGGGGGGGGGGACGCGATGGCTTTGCCCAAAAAAATTGCTGACCAAAACGATTGTCACTGATTTAGTACCTGTGTTGCAGCTGTGCAGAATTAGACTGTGCTATTAGCAACGACCAGTAAGATTAACAAATATCATTCAGCAATGAAATAATTCTCAATAACTGATTTTAGGTACTTGTACATATCGAATGACTATGTTTAATACTTAAAAATGTGTGAGGATTTCCGCACAGGCCAGTTTAATGATAAATAGTAAACATAAATATCAGAGAGAACCAGAGATCACAACTTGATATACACCATCTGAGGGCAAGAATCTGGTTGGCAGGAACGATTACCACAAACGAGGTAATCGAACCAGCCCTCCCAACACATCTCTGGCACGTTAGAATGTGATAGTACATCTAATGGTCACCAGGTATTCTAGAGATGTATACCACCACTAGATGTCTTTGGTTTCTTTGCTGACAGCTGATAAAGAAGACTATAGAGATTTGGTCTCATGTGCACTGAAATACATAATAGTTTGCTTATTGTAAGAGTTAAACACTTATAGGTCACTCAGCATAAGCAGTGCAAATATCATTCCAAACACCATGAAATTAAATTAAAGCAGATTCAAAAAAAAAAAAAAAAAGCAAGTGGGTTATACTGCTGAAAATGGCGCGTTACAGGAAATCATGAAAAGGGAACTGAAGAACCTAGGGGAAAAATAAGGTTATGTTCCAGACACTTTAAAAAAGGCCAAACGAGTTTTCACTTCGAAGTTTTTTTATTCATCACAAATAATAAAGTCTTTCATTTCTTACAGTGTAGTTTGTCATTGCTTGTTGATCTTCAAACAAGTGTAGAGAGATATAGTGGCTCTGTTCAGTACCTATACTTATTCAAACAGTTTCCAAGTAGCATCACTTACTTCCAGCCACCATCACCTGCTAAAATTAGTAAAAAAAAAAAAAAAAAAAATAAACTACATCTCTTTACTAAATGCTACCAAACACACACATACACACACACACACACACACACACACACACTATTATGAATGTATATATATGTTTAGAATTCGCAGATCAGACGAAATATTCACGAACACTAATCTCAAATCGATGGCGACTCGAACCTACGAACCTTCAACAAGGTACACAGTGCCTAAAAACTGTACCCAACTGTCAGTACCTTCGCGCCCAGCCCAACGCTAGACGTTTTGGTTCAAGGCAGCCAGCCTTCAGGCAAGTATCTTTCAGCTTATCATCTCATTCCCTGCATACATCGACCGACGAGAGATTTTTACAATGTTTAGAATTCTCAAAGAGGCGAAAATTCCCCAAACACATAGGTCGAAATTTTTCTTTTACGTTTAAAAAACACTTTTAAAATTTAAAGTTAAAGTAAAAAATTTTAAAAAAATTTTTACCAAAGAACCTTGGAAAACTTACCTATTATTTAACGAATTTAAAACACTTTAAACCCAAAAATTTAATGTTTAGTAATTTAAAAAAAAAATTTCAATGAAAAATTTTTGAAGAAAGGATTTTTGAAATTATTGCATAAAAAATTTTTTCGCTTGTTTTATTGGGCAAGAAAGATTGCCTTTTAAGTCAAATCGCAAGTTGCATTAAGTCAAAATCGCGGGCCCCCGGCCCCTGGGGGGCTAAAGCTCCAGCTTCACACACGGGGGCCCCCGGGTCGTTTTCCCGCGGGGGGAACATTTCGACAACGTTTCCTTACCCTTTTCCTTTCACCTGGCAAATGGGTACCTGGTGTTAGCACGGGGGGTCGCACCTGGGGAAAAAATTTTAAGGACCCCAATGGAAATAAGTTAACATCCTCAAACCACGATTTTTCTTGGTTATCCGGGGTACTAACCCTCAGGGTTAAAAAATCCAAACAAATTTTTTATGTTATCTTATTTTAAAAAAAAAATATAAAATATATATATATATATATATATATATATATATATATAAGAAACATAAATTTCGTTTGGATTTTTAACCCTGAAGAGTTAGCTACCCAGGATAACCCAAGAAAGTCAGTGCGTCATCGAGGACTGTCTAACTTATTTCCATTGGGGTCCTTAATCTTGTTCCCCAGGATGCGACCCACACCAGTCGACTAACACCCAGGTACCTATTTGCTACTAGGTGAACAGGACAACAGGTGTAAGGAAACGTGTCGAAATGTTCCCACCCGCCGGGAATCGAACCCGGGCCCTCCGTGTGTGAAGCTGGAGCTTTAGCCACCAGGCCCGGTGGCCTGCGATTTTGACTTAAATAGCAACTTGCGATTTTGACTTAAATGGCAATGCTCTTCTTGCCGAATAAGACAAGCGAAAATTTGTGTATGCAATAATTTCACAAAAATCATTCTCATCCTATCGTAAAAAATATATTTCATTGTATTTGTTTATTATCAAATTACTGTAAACTTATCTAAAATATATTTAGTTGGATTAGGTTAAATTAAATTGCGCTTATTATATGGTTAGGTAAGTTTTCTAAGGTTCTTTTGGTACAAAATTATTAATTTTTACTTTAACTTTAATTAAAAAAATGTATCTTTAAACGTATGCCCAGTTTGTATGAACATCCCAGTTTGTATGAACATCCCAGTTTGTATGAACATCCCAGTTTGTATGAACATCCCAGTTTGTATGAACATCCCAGTTTGTATGAACATCCCAGTTTGTATGAACATTCCAGCTCAGGTTTCGTGATTGTTACTGATGTATTACAAAATCACTGTTAATGTACCATAGACCTACTGTTATTGTGCCTCATTAATGACACAAGGATTCTACATGACACAAGGATTCTGCATGACACAAGGATTCTACATGACACAAGGATTCTACATGACACAAGGATTCTACATGACACAAGGATTCTATGACAGATCACGACAAGGATTCTACATGACACAAGGATTCTACAGACACAAGGATTCTACAGACACAGTTCAAGACACAAGGATTCTACACCCATGATTCTACATAAAGGATTCTACATGACACAAGGATTCTACATGACACAAGGATTCTACATGACACAAGGATTCTACATGACACAAGGATTCTACATGACACAAGGATTCTACATGACACAAGGATTCTACATGACACAAGGATTCTACATGACGCAAGGATTCTACATGACACAAGGATTCTACACGACACAAGGATTCTACACGACACAAGGATTCTACATGACACAAGGATTCTACACGACACAAGGATTCTACATGACACAAGGATTCTACATGACACAAGGATTCTACACGACACAAGGATTCTACATGACACAAGGATTCTACACGACACAAGGATTCTACATGACACAAGGATTCTACATGACGCAAGGATTCTACATGACACAAGGATTCTACATGACGCAAGGATTCTACATGACGCAAGGATTCTACATGACACAAGGATTCTACATGACACAAGGATTCTACATGACGCAAGGATTCTACACGACACAAGGATTCTACATGACGCAAGGATTCTACATGATGCAAGGATTCTACATGACGCAAGGATTCTACACGACACAAGGATTCTACATGACGCAAGGATTCTACATGACACAAGGATTCTACATGACACAAGGATTCTACATGACACAAGGATTCTACATGACGCAAGGATTCTACACGACACAAGGATTCTACATGACGCAAGGATTCTACATGATGCAAGGATTCTACATGACGCAAGGATTCTACACGACACAAGGATTCTACATGACACAAGGATTCTACATGACACAAGGATTCTACACGACACAAGGGTTCTACATGACACAAGGATTGTACATGACACAAGGATTGTACATGACACAAGGATTGTACATGACACAAGGATTGTACATGACACAAGGATTGTACATGACACAAGGATTGTACATGACACGTGGCATCTATGTGGTGGTACAGGAAGAGAACAGACAAAAATCAGTTGGGGCAGAGTAGCAGTGAGCGAGAAAGTGAGAGACAGAGCAAACGAGCTGAGGCATCGTGAGAAAGTGAGCTAGGGAGTGTAGGAGTGAGTGAGAGAAAGAGAGAGAGCAACTCACCTCCTACCTCGACGGCTTCTGGCCAAGCACTGGCAGTAGCCGCCGCTGCCACCACCTGTTATTAATAACCAATATCTCAGTGCTGGCGAAGAGATCTTGATCCAGGGCATTACAGCCACCCTCCCCCTCCTACCTCATGCCCCTCATCCACATTCTTCTAGTCAAGCAAAAAATCACATCCCATTTCCCCCAGACGCTGTACATCTCCCATGAACTCAGACATATTTTTCAATAAAAATTACTTTTATCGACCACACGAGGGCCATTAAAAAGGCTTCGCGTGGCCTTTTAAACCACCAGTCAAATCCACTTAAATATGATTGTAATAATGCTGTAATACTCAAAATGAGGTTTAAATTAAGTCTTCAACACACATATATGCTGAGAGGCATCTACAAATACGTATCTCAAGGTATATACACTGTCTCGTGGATGTCCATGATGTATATGCACTGTTTCATGCATGTTCATGAGGTATATATACTCTTTCGTGGATGTTCATGAGGTATGTATACTGTTTCGTGGATGTTCATGAGGTATATATACTGTTTCGTCGATGTTCTTGAAGTATATGAACGGTTTAATTGATGATCATGAAGTATATATTCTGCTTCGTGGATGTTCATGAGGTATATATACTGTTCGTCGATGTTTTTGATGTATATATACTGTTTCGTCGATGTTCATGAGGTATATATACTGTTTCGTCGATATTTTTTATGTATATATACTGTTTCGTCGATGTTCGTGAGGTATATATACTGTTTCGTCGATGTTTATGATGAATATATACTGTTTCGTCGATGTTTATGATGAATATATACTGTGTCGTCGATGTTTATGATGAATATATACTGTTTCGTGGATGTTCATGGCACATATGTACCATGGTTATTCGCCTTTAAAAAGGTGATGGCCTTGTTTGGATTACAAACACAGGAGGGTTTGTAACCCCGGGATAACCCAAGAAAGCCAAGCAGGGTGGCTTGTTTACCCTGGGATCCTGTCTTTCGGCCCTCCCCCAGGATGCCAACCCTTTCAAAAGCAGACTGACTCCTAGTTATCAATCGCCTGTTAGCTAACAGGTGTTAGGAGACTTGCCTATACGTTTCGCCCAGCATGGGGTTCGACCTCAGGTTCTTTCAGTTGTGAGAATGGTTCGCTCACAGCAAGATTTTGCATTCGTGGGCTAGCCGGTATGTTGATGGTCTCGTGTATGAGAGATCGCCGGTTCGAGTCCCTAATATTTTCCATAATGAAGTATAATGACCTTTTCGAAATAGAGATTATCTTACATGGAAGAATTAGAGAAAGCTTCATTTTCATTGCACCTTTCGAAACTTCATACTGGTTCGAAGCATTTTCTGACATACTGGGAAAATTTACTAAGAATTTCTTTTCCTGACGCCCCCCCCCCAAAAAAAAAACCAATGTCTGGAGCGTTGTTCTAATCATCCTCAAAAAAGAATAATGAATTTATTGTTCGCCTCGCCCTTCTAGTTTGCTTGTGGGTAGTTAAATTACAGCTAAATATATATGCTCTAATTATAGCCTTAAAAGTGTCTATGTTTAGCTATAATCCCCTTCCCTCTGTTCTATACTGGTGCAGCATTCATCATTCTTCTACCTGCATTCTGTAATGCTGCTTGCTGTAATCTTACTGTAACCCTGCTTGCTGTAGCTCTCCTTACTGTAATTCTGTGCGCTATAATTCTGTTTGCTATAATTCTGTTTGCTGTACTCTTACTTCATGTAACGGTGCTTGCTGTAGCCCTGTTTGCTGTAACCCTGCTTGTTGTATTTCTGCTTGCTGTAATTCTGCTTGATGTAACCCTGCTTGCTGTGACCTTGTAGCCCTGCTTGTTGTAACCCTGCTTGTTGTAACTGCTTTCTGTAACCTTGCTTTCTGTAACGCTGCTTGCTGTAATGCTGCTTGCTCTAACCATGCTTTATGTAATGCTGCTTGCTGTAACGCTACCTGCAGCAACGGTGCTTGCTGTAGCCCTGCTTGCTGCAACCCTTCTTACCGTAACGCTGCTTGCTGTAACCCTTCTCTCTGCAACCCTGCTTGCTGTAGCTCTGTTTATTGTAACTCTGCTTGCTGTAACACTGCTTGCTGTAACCCTGGTTGCTGTAACTCTTCTTGCTGTCAGTGCTTGCTATAACCTTTAAACTACGGTTACAGCGTTTCTCATCTTTCCTGCAACTGAAAAGTTACTGCTGTAACCGTAATCTGCGTCGTCGTACTAGTTACATCGTACGACCTACGAACAGTCCCCGGCCTACGAACACCCCGCGACCTACGAACAGTCCGCGACCTACGAACACCCCGCGACCTACGAACACCCTGCGACCTACGAACACCCCGCGACCTACGAACACCCCGCGACCTACGAACACCCCGCGACCTACGAACACCCCGCGACCTACGAACACCCCGCGACCTCCTACCATCCTCATTATGCGTCTTATTGAGAAAGAATGCGCCTTTACAAAAGCGTGCGCTGGCGTAACAGTGTGCATTACTAACGGATGCGTCATGCAAATAGGATGCGCCCTACTAAGAACATATCTTTCAGAAGTAACTTACGTCATGGTAGCCATGACGCAAGTTACTTGCAACACATGAAACCTAACTAGGTCTCTGTAGGGCAGGGACATCCACCATGAGATATTTATAGCACTTTTTTTTAGTTAGATAGGCTTATACGGCCTATCTAGTTTCCCCCCAAAAAATATTTCTGCTAAAATGTCCTCATTTTTTATTTATTAATAAATAATAATAATAATAATAATAATAACTAATAATAATAATAATAATAATAATAATAATAATAATAATAATAATAATAATATTGATAATAATAATAATAATAACGATAATAATAACATTAATAAAAGTTTCGTAAGGCTTCATAAGGGTTCCAGGCATTTTACTGTGAAGACGTTTCTCCCACCAGAGACTGTGAAGACGTTTCGCCCACCAGAGACTTTAATCAATTCACACAGAGAATAACTGATAAAGTCCCTGGTGATCTTCAACAATTTTTATCCTAGGATAAGGGAGGCTAAAGCTCCCGCTTCACACACGGAGGGCCCGGGTTCGATTCCCGGCGGGTGGAAACATTTCGACACGTTTCCTTACACCTGTTGTCCTGTTCACCTAGCAGCAAATAGGTACCTGGGTGTTAGTCGACTGGTGTGGGTCGCATCCTGGGGGACAAGATTAAGGACCACAATGGAAATAAGTTAGACAGTCCTCGATGACGCACTGACTTTCTTGGGTTATCCTGGGTGGCTAACCCTCCGGGGTTAAAAATCCGAACGAAATCTTATCTTATCTTATCTTATAAAAAAAAAAATTACGAAAACATGTGTAGCTAGAATCACGTTTGATGTAAATTGTTTAGAAGTTAAAGAATGAGATACTTGTGCGACATTTTGAAACCTCTATTGAGGAAACGTTTCGCCAGCCAGTAGCTTCTTCAGTCCAATATAGAGAAGAGCTGTGGAAGATGAGGTGGAATTTAAGGTAATCAGTCCCTTTGTTTCGGACTGAAGAAGTCACTGGCTAGCGAAACGTTTCCACAATAAAGATTCCAAAACGTTGCACAGGTGTCTCATTCTTCAGGAATCATATTACAGATCTGATCACCACTGAATAGTCTTCGTGGATGACTTAGCCCTGTGCTGATAGTCTCAGGGAGGTGCTCCTGGATGACTTAGTTCTGTGCTGATAGTCTCAGGGAGGTGCTCCTGGATGACTTAGTTCTGTGCTGATAGTCTCAGGGAGGTGCTCCTGGATGACTTAGTTCTGTGCTGATAGTCTCAGGGAGGTGCTCCTGGATGACTTAGTTCTGTGCTGATAGTCTCAGGGAGGTGCTCCGGGATGACTTAGTTCTGTGCTGATAGTCTCAGGGAGGTGCTCCTGGATGACTTAGTTCTGTGCTGATAGTCTCAGGGAGGTGCTCCTGGATGACTTAGTTCTGTGCTGATAGTCTCAGGGAGGTGCTCCTGGATGACTTAGTTCTGTGCTGATAGTCTCAGGGAGGTGCTCCTGGATGACTTAGTTCTGTGCTGATAGTCTCAGGGAGGTGCTCCTGGATGACTTAGTTCTGTGCTGATAGTCTCAGGGAGGTGCTCCTGGATGACTTAGTTCTGTGCTGATAGTCTCAGGGAGGTGCTCCTGGATGACTTAGTTCTGTGCTGATAGTCTCAGGGAGGTGCTCCTGGATGACTTAGTTCTGCGCTGATAGTCTCAGGGAGGTGCTCCTGGATGACTTAGTTCTGTGCTGATAGTCTCAGGGAGGTGCTCCTGGATGACTTAGTTCAGCACTGATAGTCTCTGGGAGGTGCTCCTGGATGACTTAGTTCTGCGCTGATAGTCTTAGGGAGGTGCTCCTGGATGACTTAGTTCTGTGCTGATAGTCTCAGGGAGGTGCTACTGGATGACTTAGTTCTGCACTGATAGTCTCTGGGAGGTGCTCGTGGATGACTTAGTTCTGTGCTGATAGTCTCAGGGAGGTGCTCCTGAATGACTTAGTTCTGTGCTGATAGTCTCAGGGAGGTGCTCCTGAATGACTTAGTTCTGTGCTGATAGTCTCAGGGAGGTGCTCCTGGATGACTTAGTTCTGTGCTGATAGTCTCAGGGAGGTGCTCGTGGATGACTTATTTCTGCGCTGATAGTCTCAGGGAGGTGCTCCTGGATGACTTATTTCTGCGCTGATAGTCTCAGGGAGGTGCTCCTGGATGACTTAGTTCTGTGCTGATAGTCTCAGGGAGGAGCTCCTAGATGACTTAGTTCTGCACTGATAGTCTCTGGGAGGTGCTCCTGGATGACTTAGTTCTGTGCTGATAGTCTCAGGGAGGAGCTCCTAGATGACTTAGTTCTGCACTGATAGTCTCAGGGAGGAGCTCCTGGATGACTTAGTTCTGCACTGATAGTCTCAGGGAGGTGCTCCTGGATGACTTAGTTCTGTGCTGATAGTCTCAGGGAGGTGCTCCTGGATGACTTAGTTCTGTGCTGATAGTCTCAGGGAGGAGCTCCTGGATGACTTAGTTCTGCGTTGATAGTCTCAGGGAGGAGCTCCTGGATGACTTAGTTCTGCGCTGATAGTCTCAGGGAGGAGCTCCTGGATGACTTAGTTCTGCGCTGATAGTCTCAGGGAGGAGCTCCTGGATGACTTAGTTCTGTGCTGATAGTCTCAGGGAGGAGCTCCTGGATGACTTAGTTCTGTGCTGATAGTCTCAGGGAGGAGCTCCTGGATGACTTAGTTCTGTGCTGATAGTCTCAGGGAGGAGCTCCTAGATGACTTAGTCCTGCGCTGATAGTCTCAGGGAGGAGCTCCTGGATGACTTAGTTCTGCACTGATAGTCTCAGGGAGGAGCTCCTGGATGACTTAGTTCTGCGCTGATAGTCTCAGCGAGGCTGCTACTATCACTGATCCCAGAAATAAAGCATAAAATTTCAATATCCTTAGGGGTAGATTAAAAAAATAAAATCAGAATAAAATACTCTAACTTACGTTGTGTTATTTACACAGTGTGTAAATAACATACTCCATTACTTGCTGTTGAAATAACCTCAACGGAACTGTTGTGGACTGCACCTCCTCCTCTCCTTACCCATTTCTGCTCTGTATTGGACTGATGAAGCCAGTGTGTAGTGAAACGTTTCAACAATAAAGGTGCCCATCTGTTGTACATGTATCTTAATCATAAACTGTTGTGAACTGCTGTAACTCAACGCAGTTTTCAAAATACAGTCTTTACCGTACGCTCAATTCATACTGCAGTAGCCACAGCTGACGGCAGACATCTTCACCCCTGTGTTTGTGTCGCTGCAGTCATCCTTAAGCACTATGTACCGTTGTTGACATGGCAGCTGGAATGCATTATGCGGATGTGGCTTCCGGGAAAGGCATTCCCACCGTGAGGCTGGAGTTGCTGTAGGAATGTGTGGGGTCATGTCGGGGATGTGTGGTTCGTGCCAGGTATGTGTGGTTCATGCCAGGGTTGTGTGGGTCATGTCAGGGTTGTGTGGGCCATGCCAGGGATGTGCGGGTTATGCCAAGGATGTGTGGGTCATGCCAGGGTTGGGTGGGACATGCCAGGGTTGTGTGGGACATGCCAGGGTTGTGTGGGTCATGCCAGGGTTGTGTGGTTCATGCCAGGGTTGTGTGAGTCATGCCAGGGTCGTGTGGGTCATGCCTGGGATGTGTGGGACATGCCAGGGATTTGTGTAACATGCCAGGGATGTGTAAGTTATGTCAGGGATGTGGATCATGCCAAAGATGTATGAATCCTGCCCAAGATGTGTGAATCATGCCAAAGATGTGTGAATCATGCCAAAGATGTGTGAATCATGCCAAAGATGTGTGAATCATGCCAAAGATGTGTGGATCATGCTAAAGATGTGTGGATCATGCCAAAGATGTGTGGATCATGCCAAAGATGTGTGGATCATGCCAAAGATGTGTGGATCATGCCAAAGATGTGTGGATCATGCTAAAGATGGGTGAATCATGCCAAAGATGTGTGAATCATGCCAAAGATGTGTGGATCATGCTAAAGATGGGTGAATCATGCCAAAGATGTGTGGATCATGCCAAAGATGTGTGGATCATGCCAAAGATGTGTGGATCATGCCAAAGATGTGTGGATCATGCCAAAGATGGGTGAATCATGCCAAAGATGTGTGGATCATGCTAAAGATGGGTGAATCATGCCAAAGATGTGTGAATCATGCCAAAGATGTGTGGATCATGCCAAAGATGTGTGGATCATGCCAGGCTCTAGCTAGAAGTAATCCCTGTGATTAGCACACAAACTTTCGAAGTTATTTGCAGATTTAATCGCAGGATTAAAAAGGGAAAAGCCTGAATTTAGATCGAGGTTGTGCAACATCGTTGGAACAGACTCAGAGGAGATATTATCCCGTCGTAGCTCTGGTGTTACATTTATTACTGTCTCTGCGCTGCATATAATATGAGGATACGGTAGACAGAAAGCAGCAATGAGATGAGATTTGTTGTCGAATTTTCAGGATGATGGAGTGTTCTTTCTCTCTCTCTCTCTCTCTCTCTCTCTCTCTCTCTCTCTCTCTCTCTCTCTCTCTCTCTCTCTCTCTCTCTCTCTCTCTCTCTCTCTCTCTCTCTCTCTCTCTCTCTCTCTCTCTCTCTATGTCTCTCTCTCTCTCTCTCTCTCTCTGCTCTTCTCGTCTCTCTCTCTCCTCTCTCTCTCCTCTCTCTCTCGTCTGTCTCTTCTCTCTCTCCCCTCTTCTCTCCTTCTCTCTGTCTCCTCTCTTCTCTCTCTCTCTCTCTGTAACTCTCTCTCTCCTCTTTCTCACCTTCGCTTCTCGTTTTGTTTCCCGTCTGTCTGTCTATCTTCTTCTGTCTCTCTGTATCTATTTTGTCTCCCTGTCTCTGTCCTCTTTCTCTTTTTTCTTTGTAAACCCCATTTGCCTTCCATTTTCCAAGCGCTGTGCGAACCCTAAAATTAGCGCTGCCCTCATGAATAATAATAATAAAAATAATAATAATAATAATAATAATAATAATAATAATAATAATAATAATAATAATAATAATAATAATAATCTTCCTCTTTCTCTCTCTCGGAAAAATTGTCATCTACGACCAAAGAGATTAAACATATATTTACTTACCGCAGTGTTCTTTCCTTCTTGTGTAACTAATAACTTAACCATGTCTTTTAAAGAGGTGGACCATTAAGCCAGCGGAAGGCCTCGGTCAGATGATCAAAAACTTTAGCTGAGGGTCATGACTCAGACCCACGCCAGGAAACACTTATCCTGTTTCCTGACAAACATTGTACCTACCTTCTCGTGTTCTTGTGTATTTTATTGAGCAAGATTACTATAACATGAACGTCGAAGTCCAACAGTGAAGTCCAACAGTGAAGTCCAGCAGTGAAGTCCAGCAGTGAAGGTTAGCAGTGAAGTCCAGCAGTGAAGGTTAGCAGTGAAGTCCAGCAGTGAAGGTTAGCAGTGAAGTCTAGCAGTGAAGGTTAGCAGTGAAGTCCAGCAGTGAAGGTTAGCAGTGAAGGTTAGCAGTGAAGGTTAGCAGTGAAGTCCAGCAGTGAAGATTAGCAGTGAAGTCCAGCAGTGAAGGTTAGCATGAAGTCCAGCAGTGAAGGTTAGCAGTGAAGTCCAGCAGTGAAGGTTAGCAGTGAAGTCCAGCAGTGAAGGTTAGCAGTGAAGTCCAGCAGTGAAGGTTAGCAGTGAAGTCCAGCAGTGAAGGTTAGCAGTGAAGTCCAGCAGTGAAGGTTAGCAGTGAAGTCCAGCAGTGAAGGTTAGCAGTGAAGGTTAGCAGTGAAGTCCAGCAGTGAAGGTTAGCAGTGAAGTCCAGCAGTGAAGGTTAGCAGTGAAGTCCAGCAGTGAAGGTTAGCAGTGAAGTCCAGCGTAAGGTTAGCAGTGAAGGTTAGCATGAAGTCCAGCAGTGAGGTTAGCAGTGAAGTCCAGCAGTGAAGGTTAGCAGTGAAGTCCAGCATGAAGGTTAGCAGTGAAGTCCAGCAGTGAAGGTTAGCAGTGAAGTCCAGCATGAAGGTTAGCAGTGAAGGTTAGCAGTGAAGTCCAGCAGTGAAGGTTAGCAGTGAAGGTTAGCAGTGAAGGTTAGCAGTGAAGGTTAGCAGTGAAGGTTAGCAGTGAAGGTTAGCAGTGAAGGTTAGCAGTGAAGTCCAGCAGTGAAGTCCAGCAGTGAAGTCCAGCATCTGGTAGAAGGCAAGACGTTCTCACTGCTAGAGTTAAGACTAGAAACACATGTGGTAGCCCAGGTGGTATAGCAAGTTCCATTATATGTAATATAATAGGTGAGAAGTGTGTCTAGGACTCGCACTTGTACAATATATCGTTGATTTCCAAGAAAAAGTATAGATAAAAGTTATAACAAATTCCAAACTCATTGATAAATGGCTTTATTAGCAAAGTCAAAATTGCTGGAATAGCGAGGAGGCCTGGTCATGGACCGGGCCGCGGGGCGTTGATCCCCGGAATAACCTCCAGGTAACCTCCAGGTAGACGAATTATATACGATATGAAACATAATTTAGGAAGTAACTTTATTCTGTAAAATAATTATAAATATTTACCCATAGGTACTAATATTTTTTTTTTTTAATTCGCCGGTATTCTCCCGGCTAATATTTTATTTATTATTATTAAAGATTCACCGGTATTCTCCCGGCCCGGGCCTTTTCCAAGTGGTGACCCGGCCTTGGCTCCCTCTCTAGGGAGTGTCTGAGACCTAAGTCTCTTATGGGAGGAGGCACAAGTACCTCCTCATCTTTGGGACCAACTGTCCCCAGGCCTAGCCACAAGCTAGGTCTGTCCTCCCCGCCACAAGGGGGCTAATGGGAATGACAGTCTTGTGAGCTGTAAGCTCGGGCTCAGGCACCTACCCTACCCTAGAAGGGCTGGGTATAGTGTCATTACAACTGACAGGACGAGTGTATGCAAAATAAAAACTCAAGTGACAATAATAATAATAATAATAATAATAATAATAATAATAATAATAATAATAATAATAATAATAATAATTATAATAATAATAATGAAATAGATTCGGAATATTATTATTATTATTATAATCAAGGGGGAGCGCTAAACCTGTAGGATTATACAGCGCCTGGGGGGGGGGGTGTGGAAAGCATTCAGGCTTAATTCGGGGAACCGGAGCACAGATCCAATTCCCTAAATCAAGAGCCCCTCACCAACATCAAGGAACCTTCCCTGAGGGGAAATAGATTCGGAGAAAAAAAAAATCAGGTGTTTTATTCTTTAGCAGACTTGTTACTAGATATATTTATTGTGGTAGCTTCTTCATAGGTGGGCAGTCCGTCGGTGGAAGACTGGAAGACTATAGAAGAACGTGTATAAGCGCCATAGGCAGGATCCAACGTATAGGTCTCGTACACTGTGAGCTGCTGTCCGTACGCGGGTAAAGTAGCTTCGTGTGGGTAGGTATGAGGGCTGGGAGGTTGATCCTGGATGTGTGAGGGGTAGAGTGGGTGAGCAGCGTACGATGTTTGTGAGGTGTAGGAAGGTGGTTGGGTGAGATCCAGCTGTTGTGTGGTGGAGTGCTGTTGCTGGTGTTGCTGTTGCTGGTGTTGCTGTTGCTGGTGTTGCTGCTGCTGTCTAGCTGTGTAGTGGGTGATAGCAGAAGTGACGTTCACGTCCGCAATAGGCTCACTTGCTATAGGCTTTTGTTGGCAACTCATAATAAAGAATATCACTGCCAGGCTGCCTTAAAGAAAGAACCAACCCGTGAAAAATAAACACACTGAAAACAATATATAATATATAATATATATATATATATATATTATATATATATATATATATATATATATATATATATATTATATATATATATATGTGTGTGTGTTAGTTACCATTTTGTCCGTGTGTGTGTGTGTGTGTGTGTGTGTGTGTGTGTGTGTGTGTGTGTGTGTGTGTGTGTGTGTGTGTGTGTATGTGTGTTGTGGGGTGTGTGTGTGTGTGTGTGTGTGTGCGTGTGTGTGCGTGCGTGTGTGTGTGTGTGTGATATAAAATTTATTACAAAATATTTGATAGACATTACAAAAATATTTATTTAGAACATATAACAATTTTAGAACTCATTTTCACAAAACAATCCTCTCTTTGGAGAGTACACTAGATTCACTGATTCATCATTCTTATAAATCTTAAGTTAATTTTAAGCCACCCGTAATGCTAGCTATAGTGGTTTGCATGCTGCTCTTATCTGTATTTTTTTGTACCTCTGTATGTGTGCTCAAATTATAAATTAAAATAAACAACGTTTCGAGCCCATTCTTGACCATTATCAAGTCACGGAAGGGCCGAACGTCTTGAAAAGTTTTCCTCTCGAGAAGTGTAGGAGAATTAGTGACTTGTTCCAGCCACAGTATTGTGGCTTTCATTCTTCAATAATCTTACCTGTAAAAACCGCTCCGTAGTATATTTCAACTGTGGTGCTGACGACACATGCCAGAACACATAAGAAAGCACATAGTAGCATTCCAGGCCTCACCTGTGTCTGTAAAATACAACTTATTAATACACACACACACACACACACACACACACACACACACACACACACACACACACACACACACATACACGGCGCGCGCGCGCGCGCGCGGATCAGACAGGTCTACAAAGAAACCTGGACAGGCTGGACGCGTAGTCCAGCAACTGGCTCCTAGAATTTAACCCCGCCAAAGGCAAAGTCATGAAGATCGGAGAAGGGCAAAGAAGACCGCAGACAGAGTATAGGGTAGGTGGCCAAAGACTGCAAACCTCACTCAGGGAGAAAGATCTTGGGGTGAGTATAATACCGAGTACGTCGCCAGAAGCACACATTAACCAGATAACTGCTGCAGCATATGGGCGCCTGGCAAACTTGAGAATAGCGTTCCGATACCTCAGTTAAGAATCTTTCAAGACTTTATACACTGTGTACGTCAGGCCCATACTGGAGTATGCAGCACCAGTTTGGAACCCACACCTGGTCAAGCACGTCAAGAAATTAAAGTGCAAAGGTTTGCAACAAGGTTGGTTCTAGAGCTAAGGGGAATGTCCTACGAAGAGAGGTTAAGGGAAATCGGTCTGACGACACTGGAGGACAGGAGAGTCAGGGGAGACATGATAGCGACATACAAAATACTGCGTGGAATGGACAAGGTGGACAGAGACAGGATGTTCCAGAGAGGGGACACAGAAACAAGGGGGTCACAATTGGAAGTTGAAAGCTCAGATGAGTCAAAGGGATTGTTAGGAAGTATTTCTTCAGCCACAGAGTTGTTAGGAAGTGGAATAATCTAGCAAGCGATGTAGTGGAGGCAGGAACCATACATAGTTTTAAGACGAGGTATGATAAGCTCATGGAGCAGGGAGAGGGAGGACCCAGTAGCGGTCAGTGAATAGGCGGGGCCAGGAGCTGTGTCTTGACCCCTGCAACCAGAATTAGGTGAGTAAAATTTGGTGAGTACACACACACACACATACACACAAGAGCTGTGACCAGACCCCTGCAATCTCAATTAGGTTAGTACACAGACACCTGGCCCCGCGAAGAGACGGGGCCAGGAGCTGTGATTGTACCCTTGCAACCACTAATAAATGATTACAAATAGGTGAGTATACACACATACACACACGGGGCCAGGAGCTATGACTCGACCCCTGCAACCACAACTAGGTGAGTACACAAAAGACTGGTTGGTTAGATGGTTAATTAAGCTCAAACTTTCTCTTCTTCAGGAGGACCATTAAGGCTGTATGTCACCTGCTCACCACCAGTGTACAAGGTGTTCTAAAATTATGAACCCAATTTCAAAGCAAACTCTTTTGAAATTGGGTCCATAATTTTAAAACACCCTGAATATACAGTCGAACTTATGCACTCTCAGTGTATACATCGTCAGTGAAATATAAATTTATATGACTATTTACGTGTACCTGTACTTAATAAACTTACTTATTTACTTACTTTACTTTACTTACTTAATGATCTATTAAAAAAGCTTACTTATTCTACTTAATTAATTTGACTCGCTAATATTAAATTCACTTAACTTACCTAACTTTCACTCTCTACTAATTAACTCATCTAACTTACTCCCTTACTATCTTACTTTCTTTACCATAAACACCCATCACACTGGATGGTTTTCCTGGGCAGCTCAATATAACTTAGAGAAAACCACTGGCTCAGAGCGGACACTAAGGAAGATATAATTTACCTCATAGAACTGTCTTCTAGTAAGACTTACAAACTTAGAAGTTACGTTACACTTACTGTATAATAACTTTTTTGTTCCCTACTGTCACTGCTCAGTGATAATTCTAGTGTGATACTGAAGCGATAGTTACGTCTAATAAGTAAGAGGTCAGCATTATGTATTGTATGTATACATAATAATAATAATAATAATAATAATAATAATAATAATAATAATAATATAATAATAATAATAATAATAATAATAATATAATAATAATAATAATAATAATAATAATAACAATAATAATAATAATAATAATAATAATAATAATAATAATAATAATAATAATAATGAATATACATTAATTATATTAATAATAATAATTAATAATCAACACCAATAATAAGATAAGATTTCGTTTGGATTTTTAACCCTGGAGGGTTAGCTACCCAGGATAACCCAAGAAAGTCAGTGCGTCATCGAGGACTGTCTAACTTATTTCCATTGTGGTCCTTCAATCTTGTGTCCCAGGATGCGACCCACACCAGTCGACTAACACCCAGGTACGTACTTGCTGCTAGGTAAACAGGACAACAGGTGTAAGGAAACGTGTCGAAATGTTTCTACCCCGCCGGGAATCGAACCCGGGCCCTCCGTGTGAAACAAGGGCTTTTTCAGCCAATAATAATATGAATAAATAAACAGCAATAATAATTATGATAATAATAATAATAATACAGCAATAATAATAATAATAATAATAATAATAATAATAATAATAATAATAATAATAATAATAATAATAATAAGAATAAGAATAGATAAATAACAACAACAATAAAAACAACAATAACAATAATAATAATAATAATAATAATAATAATAATAATAATAATCCTTACTTGGAATAGTGGAGTCATGTTGCGCGTGTACGAAATATTCCTGCGTCTTAACCCAGATGTTATTCACGTGTTGAAAAACAATGAAAATGTTGCATAGGGAGACCACTGTTCAAGGTAGTGTTCCGGCTGCAACACAGTTCTAGAGTGAACTGAGTGTTTTCTCGTGGTCAGACTGCAACACAGTTCTAGAGTGAACTGAGTGTTTTCTCGTGGTCAGACTGCAACACAGTTCTAGAGTGAACTGAGTGTTTTCTCGTGGCCAGACTGCAACACAGTTCTAGAGTGAACTGAGTGTTTTCTCGTGGCCAGACTGCAACACAGTTCTAGAGTGTACTGAGTGTTTTCTCGTGGTCAGACTGCAACACAGTTCTAGAGTGAACTGAGTGTTTTCTCGTGGTCAGACTGCAACACAGTTCTAGAGTGAACTGAGTGATTTCTCGTGGTCAGACTGCAACACAGTTCTAGAGTGAACTGAGTGTTTTCTCGTGGTCAGACTGCAACGCAGTTCTAGAGTGAACTGAGTGTTTTCTCGTGGTCAGACTACAACACAGTTCTAGAGTGAACTGAGTGTTTTCTCGTGGTCAGACTGCAACGCAGTTCTAGAGTGTACTGAGTATTGTAGTGTCAGCAAGGGTTCAGGGTTAGTAACATCCGCTCAACACATTCATCATTCAACTCTGCAGTTGCCACTTCTGTCTGTTGTATCAACGAGTACTGTGATTCATTTATTGTAACAACGAGTACTGTGATTCATTTATTCTGTTTCATAAAACAGTATAAACATCGAGAGATGTGTGTGTGTTTCCCAGTGTATATACACCGAGATAAACCATACCACGGGCGGGGATAGAACCCGCGGTCAGAGAGTCTCAAAACTCCAGACCGTCGCGACGGTCTGGAGTTTTGAGACTCTCTGATCGCGGGTTCTATCCCCGCCCGTGGTATGGTTTGTTTGCAATCGTGTCATTACGATTTCGTGAGTCAATACACCGAGATGTTTGTAAGAGAGAGAGAGAGAGAGAGAGAGAGAGAGAGAGAGAGAGAGAGAGAGAGATTTTGTTCGGATATTTATCCCAGGAGGGTTAGCTACCCAGGATAACCCAGAAAGTCAGTGCTCGTTAAATCTTGGACAGCAGGTATAAGGAAACATGCCCAATGTTTCCACCCATGCTGGGGATCGAACCACAGACACTGTGTGTATGGGCACACAGAGGTTGGCATCTTTCAGGATATAAACCATACCCCCGGCCGGGATTGAACCCGCGGTCATAGAGTCTCAAAACTCCAGCCCGTCGCGCTAGCCACTAGACCAGCTAGCCACAATAAGATTCATCCAACTAGGTATATTTCTACACCATAGGAAAGTTAGCACAGGCACCTCTGTGACCACAAATGCAAGTTTTTACAGACGAATCTCCAGCTAGCGCGACGGGCTGGAGTTTTGAGACTCTATGACCGCGGGTTCAATCCCGGCCGGGGGTATGGTTTATTTGCAATCGTGTCATTACGATTTCTTAAGTCATGTTCAGGGTATACACAGTGGGAGGTATGTATGTTACGGTGTATATACGCAAAGGTGTGTATCTACCAGTGTATATACACCGCGAGTTAGATTTTAATGTCTACTGTAGGGATTAAAATATTCTGGTATATATGTATGAATGTATGTCATCTAAACCCTTAGTGACTCGTGTAGTCGATAGGCATCAAACCTAAAAAGCTAAACTTGTTGTTTTGACTGATTTATTATTATTATTATTATTATTATTATTATTATTATTATTATTGTTATTATTATTATTATTAATTATTATTATTATTATTATTATTATTATTATTATTATTATATATTATTATTTTTTATTATTATAATTATTATTATTATTATTATTATTATATTATTATTATTATTACCATTATTATTATCATTATTATTAGCTGCATTTCCTTGGATCAAGAGACCTTCACCGACATCAAGGCCCTCAGGACCGTCGAAGAAGCTACGTTGACCTTTGTAACGAAGGACGTTAAAGGTCAACCTTGAATGAGGTAGGCTGTTGCATACAAGTCTTAAAAGAGTGACTCAAGTTGTTGGGCAAAGCGCGACTGGGACAACGTTTTGCCCCATACAGTAGAGCTGTGTCACATTTCGCTCACGTATTGTTCTGTGTAGAGATTTATCAAGTCACGTTTCACCCTGTGTATATGTCATCAAGTTATGTAAGCCGTGTACAGAGCTCCACTAAGCCATGACTTGATCAACCTTCACACTGAACGAATCCTCATCTCTGTAAAAGCTTAACCAGCAACCTGTGTCGCTTCTCCTCATAAAAGATCAACCTTAAAAGCTCTCTGTATCAAGGACGAGGGGGGAAAAATATGATTTTTTTTACGCTAGTAATTACGCAGGAAGCCATGGAACGTTTACACTGGTGCTCCAAATGGGAAAGTTTTGCGTTTAGGGGGAACGTGACGCTACTGTGTCCCGTGGCGTTTTACAAAGTGGGTAGACTCGTCAAACGCGGAATAGGAAATTTATTCACTACTTGTTTATGCACTTTGCAGTGTATAGAGATGGTTTTTTTTATGCATTTCTACATTAAATTTATGCATTTATGCGATAAAAGCCGGATTTGTATTATGTTATCTGTGGGTGTGTGTACTCACCTATTTGAGGTTGCAGGGGTCGATTCATAGTTCCTGGCCTCGCCTCTTCACTGATTGCTACTGGGTCCTCTCTCTCCCTGCTCCATGAGCTTTATCAAACCTCGTCTTAAAACTATGTATGGTTCCTGCCTCCACTACCTCATTTTCTAGGCTAATCCACTTCCTGACAACTGAAGAAATACTTCGTAACGTCCCTTTGACTCATAGAAGTCTTCAACTTCCAACTGTGACCCCTTGTTTCTGTGTCCCATCTCTGGAACATCCTGTCTTTGTTCACTTTGTCAGTTCCTCGCAGTATTTTATATGTCGTTATCATGTCTCCCCTGACCCTCCTGTCCTCCAGTGTCGTCAGACCGATTTCCCTTAACCTCTCTTCGTAGGACATTCCTCTTAGCTCTGGAACTAGTCTCGTTGCGAACGAGACTAGCGCGCGCGAGCGCGCGCGTGTGTGTGTGTGTGTGTGTGTACTCACCTAGTTGTACTCACCTAGTTGAGTTGTGTGTGTGTGTGTGTATGTGTGTGTGTGTGTGTGTGTGTGTGTGTGTGTGTGTGTGTATGTGTGTGTGTGTGTTTGTGTATGTGTGTGTGTGTGTGTGTGTGTGTGTGTGTGTGTGGGGTGTGTGTGTGTGTGTGTGTGTGTGTGAGTGTGTGTGTCTATGTATGTGTGTGTGTGTGTGGTGTGTGTGTGTGTGTGTGTGTGTGTGTGTGTGTGTTGTGTGTGTGTGTGTGTGTGTGTGTGTGTATGTGTGTGTAATTTCATTACGTTCTGATCGACTTGTGACTGGTGTTTCGTGAGATGATGTGCCTCAGACTGATGTTTCGTGATCTGGTAGAACTCTGAGTGGCACTTAATGATCTGATAAGCGTCTGATTGAAAACTTCATGATCTGATCGTTACTTCGTAGTCTGATATACCTCTGATTCCATACACGTCCTGATAAACCAAATGAAAAAAAATAAGCAAACTTAAGCCTCCTTTATCGCCCCGGAATCGGCCGATATTGTAATATTTAAGCTGTGATCTTGCTTTTAATACAGTATTCTCGTGAGCTAAGTATAGCAGAACAGATGTAGGTGTAGAGCAAGCTTTTGTTGTGACAACGTTTCGCTCTGTGTAGCGAGAAACTCGAGGTAAAGCAAACCTTTCCTTATTGGAAGCCAATATTATTTTCAAAGCGATATGATGTGTTCACATCTGGATATTTATTATAGGAAACGTTTCTACACCGACTGACGTTTCGCCAGCCATGAGTGGCGAAACGTTTACGTATAGACCTTCGAGTAAAGGCAAGTGAGTCGTTTTTGTATCTTTCCTTATCTAAATGTTGTTAGCACTGCAGGGAGTCAGGAGACGGCCCCTCTCTGCAGGGCCGAAATTCATGCAAATAACCATTGAAAAGTTAACAGAGTGGCGCTGAACTGAGAGACGGAGTCGCAAAAGCAATTTTGTCGTTAAATCCTGATCAAGGATATTTTTACGCATTTTGTATCCTAGGAAAGCTGTTTTTCTTTTCCGTTTCACTGAATGTTTAATTGAAGGAATCGCTTGTTTCCCGGAGCACAAATGGAGGTCCAGTGGAGGCGAGGATGTTGATGCTCAAAGGATTACTTGAACTGTGATATGAGGACGATTCTTGAAAGAGAGATATTGAATGAATGATGGTGAAGGTGTTTTCTTCTTTGTTGGCTCTATCTTGGTGGGTGATGGTGTATTTTATTTTTTACCTCATCGTTCGTCTCCCACCATGGCAGGGTGGCTCAGAGAACGAAAACACATTGACCAGCATTCGTTCAGTAGCTCTCCTGCCAGAAATGCCCAACAATCACAATTCATCCGATGTATCAAACCACAAAAAAGATTTAGGAATGAGAAAACTCTGACTAACAAAGTAGCTGGAGCTTTACGAGACACTAAAGGTGATCAAACGAAAGTGAGCGAGAATGGTAAGTGTGAGAGCGAGAGTGGGAATATGATTGCATTTTCTTACAGTGCAGGAAGACGGTGGATACGCAGCATCCCAAACACAAACTAGAATAAGCAGAAACAGGTGAGAAAGCTTCTCTCTTTTTTATATATTTAAAGTCTGGCGATTGCACGTAGGTCATTAAAGTTGCATTTTACTTGCACTCACACACACACACACACACACACACACACACACACACACACACACACACACACATAGCCACATCAGGAGGAAGACAACAGTCAAAGACCAGGTGATCAGATTAAGGACAGAAGGTGGAGAACTCACAAGAAATGATCAGGAGGTATGTGAGGAGCTGAACAGGAGATTTAAGGAAGTTTTTACAGTAGAGACAGGAAGGGCTGTGGGAAGACAGCACAGAAGGGAACATCAAGAGGGAATATACCAACAAGTGTTGGATGACATACGAACAACTGAGGAGGAGGTAAAGAAGCTCTTAAGTGACCTTGACACCTCAAAGGCGATGGGACCGGACAACATCTCCCCATGGGTCCTTAGAGAAGGAGCAGAGATGCTGTGCATGCCTCTAACCACAATCTTCAACACATCCCTTGAAACTGGGCAACTACCTAAGAAATGGAAGACAGCTAATGTAGTCCCCATATTTAAGAAAGGAAACAGAAACGAGGCACTAAACTACAGACCTGTGTCTCTGACATGTATTGTGTGTAAAGTCATGGAGAAGATTATCAGGAGGAGAGTGGTCGAACACCTGGAAAGGAACAAGATTATAAATGAAAACCAGCGTGGGTTCATGGAAGGCAAATCTTGTATCACAAACCTCCTGGAGTTTTATGATAAGGTAACAGAAGTAAGACACGAGAGAGAGGGGTGGGTAGATTGCGTTTTCCTAGACTGCAGGAAGGCCTTTGACACAGTTCCCCACAAGAGATTAGTGCAGAAGCTGGAGGATCAGGCGCACGTAAAAGGGAGGGCACTGCAATGGATAAGGGAATACCTGACAGGGAGCCAGCAACGAGTCATGGTACGTGAAGAGGTATTGCAGTGGGCGCCTGTTACGAGCGGGGTCCCACAGGGGTCAGTTCTAGGACCAGTGCTATTTTTGATATATGTGAACGACATGATGGAAGGAATAGACTCTGAAGTGTCCCTGTTCGCAGATGACGTGAAGTTGATGAGAAGAATTAAATCGGACGAGGATGAGGCAGGACTGCAAAGAGACCTGGAGAGGCTGAACATGTGGTCCAGTAACTGGCTTCTCGAATTCAATCCAGCCAAATGCAAAGTCATGAAGATTGGGGA
>NC_069468.1:17698212-17723212 GCF_026875155.1 Cherax quadricarinatus
TATTTTATTATTATTATTTTTATTTTTTTTTATTTTTTTCTCCGTAACCCATGGTGTCAAAATAGGCGATCAAAACCCCGGGAGAAAAAGGGGGGGTAAGTAAATTTTACCCCTGTATATATCGTTTTTTCTTTTCGGTCACCTTCCCCTCGGTGGGGACGGCCCATGCTTTAATAATAATAATAATAAATTAAAATAAAATATCAAAAAAAACGTACTTTTTCAAGACTAAAATTTTAAAAAGTCAGTACTATGTAAACAAGGGCCCGTGACCAAAGGGGCCAAGTAGTCCCGAAACGGGAGCGAAAAAATTTAAAATTAAATCCTTGGGGGAACTCAACCGAACATGGGGAAATGAAAACCCATACAACCTTTCATGTTATTTTGGGGCGACAAGGCAGGGAAAAAAAAAAGTGGTAAGAAGGTATCACACCTTTGGGCCCGGCAGATGAAGACGGAGAAAACCAGAAAAAAATCTCTAAAAAGTTTCCAGACTTTTTCAAGATTGAAGCAAAACACTTGTTGGGAAAATGGCAAACCCCTAAAACTGAGTGCTTATACTGAGCTGGAGGCCCCTTGGAGGAAAAAAACCCTTAAAGGAAAAATAAAAGACCCCGAACACGTTTTCTCATATGCAAAATCCAGTAAAATTCCATCCAGAGTACAAATATTACGACTCTTTGGTTATTGATCTTTAAATAAAATTAAAAAAGACTGAGATTGTGGTGTGCGCCGAGTAAGGTTAAAATTTATTCGGGTTTCATCACACAACCCTTTCTCGCATTACGTTTGTCTCAACCAAGGTGGCAGTTATGGTGGTATGGTTTTTGGGGGGCTCCAACAGCCCGAAAATGATGCTACAAATTAAATTTTAACCAGAGCGAGTAGTTTGATTAAAGGGCCAAAATGACGTTATCTTATCCCTTGGTTAGGAGTCGTGGAAATTGCAGGACAAGTACACAAACTGGTCTCTCTTGTATAAGTTATCCAATTTTAGTGGGGAAAAACTCTGCTCTCTCACTCATTGTTACCTGATTTGTGTAACCCAGTGAGTGTCCCATTTGCCCTTACACACGAAAAATATTGGTGGTAGGAATACAGGGGAACTACAGAACTATCCTTATGTTTCCCTTTGCCTTTTTTACTTTTGGTTCTTTCCCTTATCGGGTGCATGACTTGGGCCCGGGGGTCCAGCGGGCTTTTCACTTGCACCTGTGTTTGTCATACACCCCGAATTGATTTTATTTCATGAATAAACATAATTTTTTCAAAACATTAACCTCCTCTACCGGAAAACCCCGTTGATATTGTCTATAAATCCCCCCCAAAGGCCCCTGACTCGTGAAGATTCTTTCGCAAGAACCACAGGAAAACACTACCATGCAAATTTTCTTCAAAAGGGACCCGACCGAGGTCGTGTGGCAGTCTTTAAAAAAGCATGATTTTCCCCCCTTCGGTGGGCGGCATTGCGTTTTTAAGTTTATTTAGGTACAGGACACATAGTACGTTTTATCCCAGCAACGTGTGTAAATTACCTAGCATAACCCTCTCAAAAAAAAGTCAAACGTAACTATTTCGCAAAAAAAAAAAAAAAAATATTTATAAAAAGATTGCACTGACGTTTAGTATTATTTTTTTTTAATTCCCTTCGCCCTTCCCGTTCTCTCTCTTCTTCCCCTTTCTCCCCCCCTCCTCCCCTCTCTTTTCTCCTTCTCTCTCTCTCTCTTTTTCCTCTTCCCCTTCTCTCCTCTCTCCCTTCCATCGTTCCCAGCCATATTTACTACGTCGTCCTTGTTACTGAACACACGATTTGGGCGCTTCCCCTGGTAGATGTCGGTAAATTTACCCCCGGGGAGCAGCACAAGGAGGAAGGAGTTTTTTTTTAACCGTTTGGGGATCTTCATACAAGTATATGATTGGCCGTGACAGCCCCGATAGAAACGCTGTAAAACTTCACTCTCCCGGCAGGGGGGATACAGGAAAGGGGAAAAAGAAAAGGGAAGGGAAAAGGAAATGAAGGGTCAATAAAAAACGTGGGGGGAAAAAAAGTGGGAAAGAAAAAAAAAATATAGAAGGGAAAGGGTTTAGACATTCAAAAAGACAAGAAGAATGGCGAACTAAACTGACTTTTTCCTTCGAGTATATATTTATATTTTTAAAATATATTTATATATATATATATATATATATATATATATATATATATATTTATATTATATATATATTAGTTGATAATTCATTAAGTAGATGAAATTATAAAAAACTTGGGATTTTTCTGTTAAATTTTTTCTTGTCTAGAATAGAAAAAATTTTCAGTAGCTGACTCACGAAATCGTAATGAAAAGAAAAATACCATCCAGGGGGGGGGTTGAACCCCGATCAGAGTCTCTAAGCTTTGGTAACGTGTCGATTGGATTTTGAGATTCCCTGTGGGGGGTTTAACCTTCCCGTGGTATGGTTTATTTATAGGAAATTTGGGAATACTTCACTACAGGTGGAAACGTTTAAAATTTCGGGGAAAACGTTTCTCTGAACGTGGACACGTTTCTTCAGGAGGCGAAAGATTTCTCAGCTAATTCATTGTAAAAATAACTGGAATCTGTGTATATCAAAATGTATACCCGAGTATTTTATTGAATATTATATATATATTCAAGGGAGAAAAATTGCATAGGGAAAAATTTTTTACAAAGAGAAGGATGAAAGGGGGGAAGAGTTATGGAAAAAAGGAGGGGGTTTAAGAGAGTGGTGAAGCAATGAAAAAAAGAGAGAAAATGAGAGAGTGGGTGAGTGCTATCAAAAAAATTTTTGTTAAAAATAAGAAAAAGTTTTGGAGTAGATTAACAGTTAAGAAAGCCTAGAGAAAAAAAATGGATTTGTCAGTTAAAAATAGGAGAGGAGAGAAATAAATGGAGAGTTGAGGTATTGGGAAGAGGGAGGGAATATTTTGGGAATTGTTAAATGTTGATGAGATGGGGGAACTGTGATTTCGTGTATAGGCAAGGGGAAAAAATTTTGTAGGAGTGAGGAAGAGCCAGTTGGGGTGTGGGGAAGTTCGTGAGGGCAGTAGGAAAATGAAAGGGGGAAAAGGACCCGGGGGTTGATGGGTAAAGATGAAATTTAAAAACAGGTGGGGATATGTTTTGGAGGGGTTTTGGTGAAATTATTTAATAAATGTAGGGAAGAGGGAAAGGGTACTAGGGATTGGCAGAGAGCATGCATAGTTCCTTTTGTAAAAGGAAAAGGGGGATAAAAGAGAGTGCAAAAATTATAGGGGGTAAGTCTGTTGAGTGTACCTGGTAAGTGTATGGTGGGTTTAAAATTGAAAAAATTAAGAGTAAGACAGAATAGGAGCAGATGAAAAAGGGAGGTTTTAGGAAAGGGGGGTGTGTGGACCGGGGTGTTTAACGTGAACATATAATGAACGTATTTAGATAAGGCTAAAGAGGTCTTTGTGGCTTTTATGGTTTGGAAAAGGGTTTGAAGGGGGGTTGGGGGGGGAAAGGGGTGGCAGATGTTGCAAGTTTTGGGTGTGGAGGTAGGTTACTAAAAGCAGTAAGGTTTTTACGGGATAGGAGGCTCAAGTTAGGTTGTAGGAAAAGAGGGAAATTTTTTCCCAGAAAGTGGGCCCTTAGACAAGGATGTGTGATGTCACCGTGGTTGTTTAATATATTTATAGATGGGGGTTGAAAGGAAGTAATGCGAGGGTTTGGCAAGGGGGTTGGAGTTAAAAGATAAAGAATCACCACAAAGTGGGAGTTGTCACGCTGCTCTTTGCTGATGACACTGTGCTTTGGGAGATTCTGAAGAGAAGCGCAGAGATTGGGGGGATGAAATTTTGGTAGGGTGTGCAAAAGAAGAAAAATTAAAGGTGAATAAGGAAAGAGTAAGGTTTTAGGATAACAAAAAGATTAGGTGATGAAAGATTGAATATCAGATTGGAGGGGGAAAAGTTGGAGGGGGTGAACGTATTCAGATATTTGGGAGTGGACGTGCAGCGGGTGGGTTATGAAAGATGAGGTGAATATAGAAAAATTGAGAGGGAAAAGAGTGAGTGGTGCCTTAGGAGTCTGTGGAGACAAAGAACTTTGTCCTTGGGGGAAAGAGGGGAATTATGAGGTATAGTTTTACCAACGCTTTTTGGGTGTGAAGCGTGGGTGATGAATGTTGCACGAGGAGAAGGCTGGAGGCAGTGGGGAGTCTGTTGAGGGCAAAGTGAGGGGGTGAATATAAGCAGAGAATTGTTTGTTTGGAAAATTAAGGAGGGGCGGGGTTACCAAACTGTTGTCCGAGGGTGAGGAAGGGTTGTTGAGGTGGTTCGGAATGTAGAGAGAAAGGAGCGAAACAGAATGACTTCAAAGTGTATCAGTCGAGTGGAAGGAAGGCGGGGGGAGGGGTCGGCTGGAAGGGGTTTGGGGGGAGGGGGGAAAGGAGGTTTTTTGTGCGAGGGGGTTGGACTTCAGCAGGATGCGTGGGTGTTTGATAGGAAGTGAAGGAGACAAATGGTTTTTAAACTTTCGTGCGTTGGGGTGTGAGAAAGTAACATTTATGAAGGGATTTTGGGGAAACCGGCAGGCCGGACTTGATCCCCGGAGATGGGAAGTAAGTGCCTGCCTTGAAGGAGGGTTTTGTTAATGTTGCAGTTTAAAAACTGTAGTGAAAAAGCACCCCTGGAAAGACAGTGTGGAGGAATGATCGTGAAAGTTTTTCTTTTTTCGGGCCCCCCCTGCCTTGGGGGGAAATCGGCCATGGATAATAATAAAAATAATAAAATATATATATATATATATATATATTATATATATATATATATATATTTATATATATATATATATAATATATATATATTTTATATATAAAATACCTTCATTCTCAGCTCTTGTCCCATATGTTTTTTAGAAAACATAAATAATGTTTGTGGATTTTTGTGAGTCGTTGATCTCGTGTGGGCTATTCTTTTACAAGAAGTGGTGGAGGCTCGATCCTCCGTCCACAAGCACCTGGTAGACACGATGGGTTAAAGAATGAGCCATTTATGCAGCATTTGGGAATCTTATTGAAGAAACGTTTCGCCACCCAGTGGCTTTTTCAGTCCAATACAGAGAATAACACTGGCTGGCGAAACATCTTCTTAATAAAGATTCCGAAATGCTGCGTTAATCTGGCAGTCTTCAAAACCATTTTTATCATAGTATGTGTTAAGTATGTTCTGATTTACGTACATTGGTAGACCATCTTGGTCTTCAAAAACCCATTTAAGATTTTAAAGGTCAAAACTGGTCTCTTTTTTTTATTTTTCTTCTTGGAAACAACAGCTCTTTCCTTAACACGGAAAAAAAAATATTCCTGGAGGGCTGACGGCGAGTCAGTCTTATAGAAAAGACTGACTTTTACGCCCCCCGATACACTGCCTCTTTATTTGCCTCCGTCACGACTTTCACATGCCGCTGACAGCTTCCAAACCCCTGACAGCTTCCCACCTCTGACAGCTAGCACCACTGGCAACTTCCCCCCTCTGACAGCTAGCATCACTGACAACTTCCACCTCTGACAGTAGCACCACTGACAACTTCCACCTCTGACAGCTAGCACCACTGACAACTTCCACGTCTGACAGCTAGCATCACTGACAACTTCCACCTCTGACAGCTACCACCACTGACAACTTCCACCTTGACAGCTAGCAACACTGACAAATTCCACCTCTGACAGCTACCACCACTGACAACTTCCCCTTGACGCTTTGCATCACTGACAACTTCCAAACCCCCGACAGCTAGCATCACTGACAACTTCCACCTCTGACAGCTAGCATCACTGACAACTTCCACCTCTGACAGCTACCACCACTGACAACTTCCACCTCTGACAGCTAGCATCACTGACAACTTCCACCCCTGACAGCTAGCATCACTGACAACTTCCACCTCTGACAGCTAGCATCACTGACAGCTTCCACCTCTGACAGCTTCCACCTCTGACAACTTCCACCTCTGACAGCTAGCACCACTGACAACTTCCACCTCTGACAGCTTCCACCTCTGACAGCTTCCACCTCTGACAGCTAGTACCACTGACAACTTCCACCTCTGACAGCTAGCATCACTGACAACTTCCACCTCTGACAGCTAGCATCACTGACAGCTTCCACCTCTGACAGCTATCATCACTGACAGCTTCCACCTCTGATAGCTACCGCCTCAATAGAAGGCGACCTGTGTAATGACCCTTCAAGACAGATGTTTTACACGATGCTTACGGACTTCTGATCGAAAACCTAAACTACTGTCATTTTCGAATCAAACCTGATTACCTACCGTATCCAAGGCCTCATACGACCCTTCAGGGTTGCCTGTACCCAATAAATATAATAATAATCATTGCGTAGTGAGATATATTTATAATTTTATTATACATTATACAGTTAAATCACAGAACAGGAGGGATTCGAACACATGGAAAGCGAGTTCCAAAATTTACAGGCCTCAGCTGGTCTGTGATTTGCCTGCATGTTATTACGTTATGAGTTGAAAAATATAGTTCTCTGTTGGTTTTTCAGCCTTAGGAGCGATGAAGGCTCGATCCTCTGTCCGACAATACCGGAGCAGACATGCCACCAAATTATACTCAACGATATCTAACTTGCATTTTTTTATGAACAGCAGATGTTGTCTACCAGCGTGCCCTCCCCTGTGGTAATGCCATGTGGAATGGGTGGTGCCCCGGGTTAAGAAAGTGGATTATCTCACTCCACCCACCTCCGGTGATAAAGATTCCCATCATCATTAATAAAAAAAAAAGGCACAATACCGTGACTGAAACGATACACAAATAACCAATCATTACAATAATATTCGCTTGTTGATGTTTCTATCTCGACTCGGGGCTTGAAAGTGGTTGAAAAAAAAGATCAAATGTCGTTTAATGTTCATTCAATTCTTTTATTTATAGTGTACAATACAGCCACTTGGGTATTTTTATTGCCAAAACGTTTTCGTCTGTAGAATACGTTTCTTCAGTTGCATACAGGTGAGTTTTATACTAGAGACAGTGGAAGAAGAGTGGGAATTTTAAAGAATTCAATCCCATAGCCTTATATCAAGCTATGGGATTGAATTTTTAGAATTACACACTTTTTTCTACTGCCTCCAGTATAAAAGTCACCTCTGTATTCCACTGAAGAAAAGTGTTTCACAGACGAAACGTCCCTGTAAACAAAGATACACAAGTACTTCATATGTATAAATATTCGTTAAAATTCCTTTTCGAATGTGTTTATCGTGAAATCAGAGAAATTCCACGAAAGTCATGCTAAGTGCATCATCTTCCCAAAGTGACCCAGAACAAGAGAAGCAGCATCAGTAAAGGTTTCTGGGGTCTATTATATTACTCTGTGTACACAACTTCGTTCAAGACAGGGGAAAGATAACACAGCTAGCAATCGTTCTGGTCTTTAAAAGGCAAACGGAGCAAAAAGAAAAAAAATTAATCCATTGCGAATGCCTCAAAGCATTTGGAATGTTTTTTTCTGGAGCAAAAAAACAGATACCTGAAAATATGTATGCCTGTAAGATTTTGATAGGATTGATCCCACTACTGCACACTACTATGACCTAATGGAGTGAGAGGTATGAAAGTGTAAAATAAATTTAGTGAAAGCAGGGGTTACCATGGGCACAGTAAGACAACAGTACGTCAACATCCGTGGTCCAAGACTCTTCAACCTGCTACTGGCAGATATCAAGAAAATTGATGGAATAAGGACACTATACGTGAATGTTATTTAATAGTAAGAATAAGAGGTAGCTGTGTTTTCCTGTCATAATCCATCACACAAAATGAGTTTCGTGTAGGAGGTATTGAAAAATTGTGACGAAAGTTGCACAACAAGTTTTTATTTCTACACCATTGCGCTGTGTAGAGCTTTAACAAGTCATCTCTTAAAGCTCTGTACACAGCGAAACAGTGTCTCAATAAAAATCTGGTCTGTCAATTTGAGCTGTCAGTTTAAGCTGGGAAACTGCAATAAGGCGATGAGGATTTCGTCAAGCATCCTGCTATAGGTTCAGTACTATCTGCATAGCCTCAAAAAGGCTTCACGGATGAAAGCAAGGGTGAAAGATGGATTGGTGGTGGGATCGATTGTGGGTGGTGTGAGGGTGTGAGTGGTGTGAGGGTGGTGGGTGGTGTGAGGGTGTGGGTGGTGTGAGGGTGTGGGCAGTGTGAGGGTGTGGGTAGTGTGAGTGTGGGTAGTGTGAGGGTGTGGGTAGTGTGAGGGTGTTGGTGGTGTGAGGGTGTTGGTGGTGTGAGGGTTTTGGTGGTGTGAGGGGTGTGGGTAGTGTGAGGGGTGTAGGCGGCCTCACAGCCGCCTACACCCCTACACGCCTACACAGGGTTGTGATGCAGTGAGGTTGGTTGAAGATCTATGAGAGAGTACTGTCACACTCGAATCACTGAGCTGACGGGAGACGTTCACTGCAAGCAGCAAGCCTAGGGCTAGCAGCTGGTTGGTCTTTGGAAATCCTCAGACGGTCTCTGGAGTGGTCTGGGTCTGGTCTCCGAAAAAAACGCTTTTAATCTTTCACGGCCCCCCTCCCGTCCACCTTTCTGTTTATTCATTGAACGTTGCTTATTACAACTTAATTTAAGTCATTAGTCTTACACTTTACCTGTCTTCGTGTCACCTGTGTTAATCAATTGATCTTTCCTTAAATGCCTGCTGCATGAGCTCTTCTCATCAGCTGATATATTTTTACCTGAATCAGCTAACCGATCCTAGTCGCCAATGCTATCATCAGCTGATCTCTCTCACTTGCCTGCTGAATCAGCAGGCTGAACACTTCGCTAACATCATCCCCTCAAGCGTCACTTGGTTACGTTACGTGGACGACGTCTTCGTAACAACTCCCAAACGTTCTGCTGAATCAGCAGGCAAGTGAGAGCGAAACGTTACCACAATAAAATGTCACATTAGCTGCACTTGTGTCCTTTTACTTTACATAAAATATCCTCACTTGCCTGCCGAATCAACTGTCCCCATCAGTTAGAATATCCTCACTTGCCTGCTGCCTCAGCTGTCCCCATTGCTCGTCACTTAAAGTGAAAGTCAGGGAGTGCTGGCGTGCCATGGAGCGCATCTAAAGGACAAGACGGATGGGGGAAGTGTTACACAACGCAGAGTCCGGGGTTTAAGCTGGCAACAGAGGTCACACAGCTTCGGGGTCAAGCCAACGCTGAGGTCAACAGAGCCTCTGGGTCAGGCCATCACAGGAACTCACAGAGTTCGGGGTTTTAATAAACACAGGTATAAACCTTGGTTGCCCCATTGACCTAAACTAAGCAGCTCTAAACTTCCCTTCCACCCATTCCGACCACCAGGTCCCCTTCAACTCGCCCCACCTCAACTTCAACCCACCATGCCCCCAAAAAGAAAAAGGAGGCGCCCGCACGTTAGTTTTTGTGCGAGAAGACGGGTACTGGGCGTGAAATGTTTTCTAGTTGGCAGAATGGGGGAGGGAGATGACTTTCCCGGGAGGCTTTATGTACTCCTGCGCCAACCCGTGATGCTCGCACTTACATCTACGTTAGCAAACGAACTCACGCTCAACTCGACTTCAGAGAACGAGATTTTAAACGTCTATTTACCATACAACCGAGGCTCACACGTACATTTACGTCACGATCCAGGCTACGTATAAATCTACGCCAACAGACAAATCTACAGTTTCAGTGGCGCAACGCATTTCTGTATCAAAGCCTTCCCTATGGTGCAGTGCGATTATGAAAAAAGAAAGGGCTTATGCAATCTTTCTAGAGGGAGGCAGAGGAGGATGGCTGCCCGGCTTGTATTTATGATCCTTGCGACCTGCTGTTGCTGCCTCGTAAAACCTGTCCACGTGAGACTCGTCACACTTTCCGTTTTTCTAGCCCCCGTAAAAGGCAAGTTTTAGAACTTTAAAGCGCAGGTGGGTGTGTGTGTGTCAAGGCCGTAAAATATGACGCAATCAAATTAGCTACATTGAAGTTGCGCAGAGGTAGGATAGATTCTGAATGCCTTAAGGAGTGTAGGCATGCTGGAAGTGATTGGGCATTTCTTGAAAAGGGGGATAGGAATGTTGGAGAGATTATGGCATAATGGAGAGGGTTTGGGGGAAGTTGAAGAGGATATAGGCATGATGACGAGGGAATAAATATATGGGGGAGTATGGGCAAGCTGGGGGAAGGTATGAGCAGGGTGGGGAGGGCCCTGGGTAAACTGGGGAAGGTATGAGCAGGCTGTAGAGGGCCCGGGTAAGCTGGATAAGTACGACACAACGCTCTTCTCTGTGTAGAGCTTTATCAAATTGTATTTCGCTCTACGCAGAACGAAATATAACTTGACGAAGCTCTTTCCAGAAAAAAACATTATCCAATATAATCCGTTCTACCTGGCTCTTCTTACTTGTCAACACAACAACATTCTACATAGCAAAAGGGATTACATTGTTGTTATTGTCGTCATCCCTCACCCGAGTCATGCTTCTCGTCATCCCTCACCCGAGTCATGTTTCTCGTCATCCCTCACCCGAGTCATGCTTCTCGTCATCCCCCACCCGAGTCATGTTTTCGTATTCCCCCACCCGAGTCATGTTTCTCGTCATCCCCCACCCGAGTCATGCTTTTCGTCATCCTCACCCGAGTCATGCTTCTCGTCATCCCTCACCCGAGTCATGTTTCTCGTCATCCCTCACCCGAGTCATGCTTCTCGTCATCCCTCACCCGAGTCATGTTTCTCGTCATCCCTCACCCGAGTCATGTTTCTCGTCATCCCTCACCCGAGTCATGCTTCTCGTCATCCCTCACCCGAGTCATGCTTCTCGTCATCCCTCACCCGAGTCATGTTTCTCGTCATCCCTCACCCGAGTCATGCTTCTCGTCATCCCTCACCCGAGTCATGCTTCTCGTCATCCCTCACCCGAGTCATGTTTCTCCGTCATCCCTCACCCGAGTCATGCTTCTCGTCATCCCTCACCCGAGTCATGCTTCTCGTCATCCCTCACCCGAGTCATGTTTCTCGTCATCCCTCACCCGAGTCATGCTTCTTGTCATCCCTCACCCGAGTTCATGCTTCTCGTCTTTCCTCACCCGAGTCATGCTTCTCGTCATCCCTCCCCGAGTCATGCTTCTCGTCATCCCTCACCCGAGTTCATGTTTCTCGTCATCCCTCACCCGAGTCATGCTTCTCGTCATCCCTCACCGAGTCATGTTTTTTCGTCTTTCCCTCACCGAGTCATGTTTTTTCGTCATCCCTCACCAGTCATGCTTCCTCGTCATCCCTCACCCGAGTCATGCTTTCCGTCATCCCTCACCCGAGCCCATGTTTCTCGTCATCCCTCACCCGAGTCATGCTTCTCGTCATCCCTCACCCGAGTCATGTTTCTCGCGTATGATAAAAAAACTATTTAAAACATAAAAGGCACAATACCATGGCTGGAACAATACACAAATAACCCGCACAGGGGAGAAAGTTAAGGGCCCCGAGTCGGACCGAATTGTCGTCATAAGTTTTTTTCCCATTTGTTTGGGTTATTTATGTAAAGAAAAAATAATTTATTTTCAATTTGTTTATAGAAGATATCAGAAATAATATCGTTGTAAAACTGAGAATTCATTTAGTTTTACTCTCAAATTCAGAAAAAACCCCAATTATTTTAAAATAAAGTTCAGAAAATTTGTTCATTATTAACAGAAAAAAGTAGAAAAAAATATTCATTTAGACCTTGAAGTATATACACGCTGAGAGGTTTTATATATCTGAAATATAACTCGTATATATTGGAGTTTTCTGTGATCTACATTTTAGGTTTTTAAAATATTCGTGGGTGGTGGTTAACAGGATACCCGCAGCCTTAGTACGGTAGATTGGCTTTAAACCCCATTAACCAACCTACCTTGAGGTACAGTTAACGTATTTATTCACTCCATACAATATTGTAAATTTTTTTTATACCAACTCTGAAATTCTGTAACTCAGTTTATTGATACTAGGAAATAGATAACACAAGTTTATTTCTTGAAATTCAATAAATCCGTTAATTTATTTCTTAAAATGCAGTAACCCCGTTTATTCATGCCATGAAATACAGTAATCCTGTTTATTCATACCTTGAAATACAGTAAACCGTTCGTGCATATGAAATACAGTAAACCACTTTATTGCCTTGAAATAAATTTAAACCAGTTTATTCCTACTATGAAATACGATACACCTTTATATATACCTTGAAATATATTACACCCAAATTTTTACATACAGTACATTCGTTTATACATACCATGAAAAGATCAAAAAGGCACAAAACCACGGAACAATACACAACCCGCACATATGAGAGCAGAACTGACGACGACGTTTCTGTCCGACCTGGACCATTTGACTTTGTAAATGGTCCAAGTGTAACCGAAATGTCGTCGTGGGTTCCTCTCGCCTGCGTTGTGGGTTATTTATATATACCCCCGAAAAACAGTGATTTCCCGTAAATTCCTTTCAACACGCCATCAACGAGCAGCAAATCACGATCGTGTTTAGTAAAATAATAATATAATAATAATAATAATAATAATAATAATAATAATAATATCTTTTTTAAAATACAAGTACATGTACAAGGTATATAGACTACTAAAATCAATGACTTATTAATATATAAAAGCCCCTTGTATGCAGAGCATTTGGGGAAAAATTTAGTAGGGGTAGTTGTGACCAGGGCGGGAAACGGGGTGATCGGAAGGTGAGGCAGTTATGTCAACTTAGTGAGACCAGCACAACGTTCTTCCTCAGGACGTCACTGGCAATACTAATAAAAAAGCTTTTCGGGGCTGACACTTAATTATCACCTTTGTTTTCTTTCTCTTTTTAAAAACTTTTTGTTGCTTCCTTTTTTTTTTCCTCCTCCTTTGCTCTTTTCCCCTTTTCACTCTCTTTTTTTTTTGTCTTTGTATTTGTCTCCTTCATAATTCACTTTTTTTTTTCCACTTCTCCTGATCTTCACTCTCTCGGAGAGAGAGAGAGAGGAGAGAGGAGAGAGAGAGAAGAGAGAAGAGAGAGAGGAGAAAAGGAGGAGAGAGAGGAGAAGAGAGAGAGACAAATAGAAAACAGTGAGGAAAGGCAGTGCAATAAATAGGAAAATTAGAACACATTCATTTTCCCATACCCCTGAAAACCCTTCCATTTACCTATCGACACCGGGGGTCTTTAAAGACTGCACCCACAACCTTTTCATTTTAATCCCTAAGTAGGGATAAAAGAAGCTATCGGTGTTATTCGTTGCATAATTTAAAGGCCTGTATGATCCCTAGGGGCCTTTAACTGCAAATATATATAATAACTGTAAAGCAAGCCAAGAAATTAAGGCCCAAAAAGGGGGTTTCAAACGTAAAAAAAAAAAAATTTAATTATAATTTTGATAAATATTTTTCAAAAAAAAATGAAAGTACTTCGGCAGGTAAAAGTTCTTTCCCCAAGTTTTAGATTCTTAATTAAATTATTATATTTCCGCCAGTAGATGTAAAGTTAAATACAAAGGAACCAGCAATAAATTCCTGCAATTGGGTCACAGTTCTTTACAAAACACATGACTGTTAGTCACTTTGGGGATAAAGCAGCACCCCGACTCGGCAGGAAGGGTGACGTCTAGCCCAGGGGCTGGTTTTAAAACCCATAACTTTAAAATAAAAATATTGGTAGTATTTACATCACACATTATGAAAATTCGACTCTGTTATCTCTTTAAAGGTACATAGAAATTTATATAAAATAAATGGGGGTATGCAAAGGGGCTTCCTCTCTTACCGTCTACATACTGTTGACTGTACTAGCAATGACAGGACCAATAAATTTTCTATTTTCAGTCGTTTAAAGGATGTCCATGTCCTAGGTACCGATAATAATAAAAATAAAAATAAAAATAATAATAATAATAAAAAAATAATAATAATAATAATAAAAATAGCAATAAAATAATAAAAAATAATAATAATAATATTTAAAAAAATAATATAACTTTTAAAAAACAGAACAGCAACAACAACAACAACAAAACAGCACAAAAAAAACAATAATAATTAACAAATTTTAATGATAGTATATTATTAGAAAATTTTATTTCTTTCCTCTCATTATCTTTTAACTTTTTTTATCACTATTTTTAATAAATTAAAGAAACAGACGGCGGGGATATCAACGGGGCAGTAATTTGATCTGACGCACAAAAAAGACGTTTGTTGACAAATTACATCTTCACGTCTTCCAAGATTTTTTTTTCCCTGTAATGACTGATAAAGCCATGGTTGGGCAAACGTCTCCTAATAAAAATACCCCGAAGCGCACATGTTTTTATTCATCACTTTTTGGGTTTTGAGACAAAAAAAAAAAAACCCGTTTTTTTTTCCCCGATTTTTTTTAAATTTTTTAATAGCAACAAAAAAAAAGATCGATCAGGAAAAGGGGCGTCTCGAAAGGGTTTCCAGGACTTCAACTGTCACGTTTGGCGGTTCCAAAGTGCGCTGAGGCTTTTGGGGCACGTGTACATCAAAAGACTGGTCAGACTGCGCGAAATTTTTGGGTTACAGACGTACATCAAAACGACTGGGTCACACATGCTCGAAAATGTCTGGGCCAGACGTACAAAAAAAAGCTGGGTCAGACATGCGTCGAAATGTTGGGTCAAGACGTACATCAAACGACTGGGTAGACATGCGTCGAAATGTCTGGGTCACAGACGTACATCAAAACGACTGGGTCAGACAGCGTCGATATGTCTGGGTCACAGGTGTACATCAAAACGACTGGTCAGACATGCGTCGAAATGTCTGGGTCACAGGTGTACATCAAAACGACTGGGTCAGACATGCGTCGATATGTCTGGGTCACAGGTGACATCAAAACGACTGGGTCAGACTGCGTCGATATGTCTGGATCACAGACACAATGAGACGTCTGGTACTTCTTGTCTTCACGCAGAATGCATATTCAAAAAACATTCTTTTCCTGTAGTTTAACCTTCGTCGATTAAACTCTCGCAATTTCATTGTGTGATTTGCTAGTAAAAAATGATAAAATGTTTTTAAACGAGGAGATTCCTGAGCACAAAGCTTCAGGTAAAAGAGTTAAAGTTTTGGGACAGGATATTCATCTTTCTCTTCCTCACTTAATGGTCGTACATCTTACTTTCTAAATCAATTGCTTGTTCTTTTTAGCGTTAGTATTTCCCCTCACTCTCTGGCTTCCAGGCTTTGAGGTAATGTGACATGACATATCTAATACATTAAATTCCTGAAGTATTTGAGGTGATCAACGTCCGGGGACCGAAAGGTCTTCGGTAAAGGTGTCCAAGAGAACTGCCTTCTCACTGCACGTCAGGTGGAATGTTCAGCCACTTCTGGAGAAGGTGTGTTGGTTCGGATAAGCCAGAGATTAAGGCTGAGATATATAGGGAGTGTGTGTGACTTCTCAGGGGGGCGGAGACGGTGAAGGTATGAAAACTCTTGGATTCTTTTATTAATTTTTTTTTTTTGGATTCAACTTCACTGTGTGGCTAACTCTATCTAAATGACATTTTACGAGGGCAAAATATATTCCATCATACGGAATTATTTTTCTGTTCTATTTAAATACAGAATAATTTTCAAGTAAATAACCATCATGCAGCATGATTTTTCCATCATGTTATTTACGTTTTCCATCACGAAGGATGATTTGTCTATCATATTCCATTACACAGGAAGTTTTTTAATGTCTTTTAAGCCCTAGACAAGAAGATTTTGCTTCATATTCCATTACACAGAATAATGTTCAAAACACCATCGTGATATCTGTAAGCCTGTAAGGGGATTTTCGTCTAGATTCTCACTATGAATTAAGTAGGTACGGCAGGTTTAAAGGTTTTAATGCAGCTGAGTCGCTTTTACATTAAGGTGAAGTGAGTGCTGTGGGAGGTAAGGGATTATGTCTGGTGTGGGAGGGAAGGGGTTAAAGCTGAGTGACTGATTAGAAGAGGACGGGAGGGGAGAAGTGAGAGAAAAGAGTATTGGGGTTAGAGGTTTGGGATTTAGCAGAGACCAGCCAGTTTAAATAACACGAGACTGATAAACAGAAAAAATTTTTATTTACTTTAAGACTTAGGTAATAGACAGCAAATGTTAAACTGCTGTTGACTGTTTAAAAGTGCAGGATAATACTGTCACAGTCTACCAGGAATGTAAGAGGCAATAAAAATGACCCTAGTGCTGAGATACTGTGAACAAGAGTATCTTTGCTATGTCTTATTTTGTCCCAGTGTGTCTTTACTGGCCCTGGTAAATCCTTAATGTGCCCTGGTGTGGCTTAACTCTGTTCTAGTGCCAGGCACAACTATCCCCATGGTTTGAAATCTTAAAGATAGCATCGCTGGCACGACTGCCAGAGTGCACCAGGGATAGGGGAAAGTGCAGTTCCTACGACTATCTTTCACACGACTTGAGCAAGGTTTAAGGGTGGTGTCCCTTTCACTACTACTACAGAACGTCATATAACAAAAAAACGCTGAGATATGTCCCTTGATTCTGTGTTGTAGGGCGAAGGATCTTCAGGCTGGAAGAAAACAGGGCTCCTGACCGGTATTATCGGATGAAGGATAGAGACTTTCCTTCAAATTTTTGTCCTGAATGGACCCACACGGTTTTTGTGTGTCACACAAATAGGATGACTGATTTTAATGCATTTTTACACACGCCCGCACGCACCCCCACATACGGGACCAGGAGCTGTCACTAGACCCCTGCAACCACATTTAGGTTAGTACATATAGGTGAACGAACAAACACACAAACACACAAACACACACACCAAAACACACACACCACACACACACACACACACACACCACACACACACACACACACACACACACACACACACACACACACACACACACAAAAGTAGACAGAATAAAAATAAAAATTATGCGTTTTAAATGGTTGGCCATAAAAATCAATTTGTTGAAACAACACAAAACTTAAATTAACTTAATAACTAACTTAATAAAATAATAATAATAATAATAATAATAAAAATAATAAAATAATAATAATAATAATAATAATAATAATAATAATAAAATAATAAGATAATACAATTAAAATTAACAAAGATAATATTAACAATAATAATATCAACTTGAATACCGGCGAATCAAGAAGAAGAAAACTTAGAAGAAGACTAACTTGTATATAAGGACTTCAAGTTGGGTGGGAGGAGAGCCGAAGGATCAGAGTTCAACCACAGTCAATAATCTAAAAGAAAGTGACTCTTGTTATCCAGGACACACCTTGACCAACTATATTCCATTAAATTCTTAAGTATATTTTCTAAGAAACATTAACCAACCTCTTTCTGGCAGTGTCCTGAAATTTCTGTCAAGGCAGATAATTTGCCGCTTGACCTGGCAAAGCTGTTTTGTGTATCCTGTGGTGAAGGGGAAGAAGAAGAGAGGATGGGAAGGGGGGAGGAAGGGAAGGAGAAGGGAGAGGGAAGACGCTAACTCACCATTATTAATCCTTAACCATGTATACATATCTATGCAATAAGATCACAGTAAAACAGGTGATATCGCAATATGCAAAACAAGAAATAGAAAAAGAATAAAAAAAATTCCAAGCGCTTTCGTAGCTTCTCACATTATCAAGGAACTATAGTTCCTTCAAATGTGAGAATCACGAAAGCGCTTGGAATTTCGCTATTCTTTCACATGGTTGTTTTGCATATATATCTATTTCTGTATCTATCTATAAATATATACATATATATATATATATATAAAATATATATATATATATATATATATATATATATATATAATATATAAAATATATATTCCCCCCAAAATGCTGATGGATGTGTCTATAAGATTCCTTGTAAAATTTGCGATAAAGTTTATTACGGTCAAACTGGTAAAAATCTCGAACTAAGATTAAAACAACATAAATATATTGAAAATAAAGTTGGTAGAATTACCGACAATATGAAAGTAAAAGGACACAAGTGCAACTAATGTGACATTTTATTGTGGCAACGTTTCGCTCTCCAGGAGCTTTATCAGCCATTACAAACAATACATGGACACAGAGGGTATATAAAGGCTCAGAGTGAGGTGAATACTAGTAGGTACCATTTCGATGTTCCCCTAGTGGTAGTAGTAGTAGTTAGTAGTAGTAGTAGTGGTAGTGACAAAAGTAATACGATATGGTAGAGCAATTAATTCGTACCTGAGTAAAAGGATATAAAAGCTATTACTTGGGTAACATAAAAATAGTTGGACAAATATAAACTGGAATGAGGCAGGTTGTATCAGTGTTCACTCTCTGTGCTTTTGTTGTATAACAGGAGAGACTATTTTGATGGCAGGGTTTACTGTTTTCAGGAAAGGATTCTTGCTAAGACTTCGGAGATGGTGAACTGCCCTTGTTTTGTTTAAATTTATTCGAAACAGCGATCAGTGCTGATTCAAGGGCCCTTTCGTGTGCGGAAATTTTTTCTTTTTTCCTAATTGGGGCCTCTGAATTTCATAAGATGATTGGTGGAATTTCGGGGTTGTACACAGGCGTTGTTTAATTTCGTTCCACATGCGTATATGGTTCTTTGAGGCGGGGTCGAGGTTTTTGTTTTCACCTACTTTAGACTTGTCCCCCTCCACAGGGTATGTGTAAACTCCTGCTTTGACTGGTTCGTGGTGCTTGGGTTTTGTCCGGGTTAGATTTTATTGAAGTGGTAGAAGCGATGGCGACTCTGTGTTAGCTTGTGAAAGTATTTTTGAGACGTTTGGGCCCAACCGGGCTGTTGGGAAAAATTTGACTTTGTGGGAGCGGTGTTGATGGGGGAGAATTGATATCTGAAAGTCTTTTCTGCAGTCTTTATGAAAAAAAAGGAAAGTAACTCATGAATGTTTGGTAAAAGTAAGTTTTTTCCTCGTCAAGAAATCGGGACTACAAATTGGGTATGCTCTTAGGAAAAACCCGATGATGAGCCTCTTTTGGTCTTGGTATCTTGACTGGAATGAAGTGTGTGATCATTTTATTGGGGTTTCCCCGTAAACTTGAAATCTTAGGTTGTTGTTACTTTGTAATGAGGACGTCGAAAAAAAGGTAGTTGTCATTGGACTCTTCTTCTGTGTAAACTGAATCGTGGTTCAACTGCTTGAGCCTTGCCTGAAGATCCCCGAAACATCAAAACTTTTTGGGTTATTACGAGGACATCGCCCACGTAACGAAACCAAAGTGACGCTTAAAGGGTTATTTGGCGAAGTTTCGGACTCTAGGTGTTCCATTTTATAAGTTTGGCTGGGACGGCACTTTTTGGGACCCCTTCCCAGCCGGGTTTGTTTGTAGAGCTTGTTATTAAAGGAAAAAAGTTGAAGTTAACACAAGTTCAATCAAGTAAACAAAATCCCGGAGGTAAAGGGAAAGATTAAGGCCCTGGTTACTTTACGTCGTAGAACCTCGAGGGTTTTTTTTGGTAGGTACTTTTGTAAAGGGGAAGTCACATCCAAACTGCTTATTTTCTTGTTAGGATGGAGATTACGGATGCGGTTGAAAAGGTCCCCTGAGGTTTAAGATGAGCGGGGCTGAGGGTCCCCAGAAGGCGGAAAGATTTTGGAAAGAACTCCGCTAGTTTGTGTGGAGCACTGCCTATTCCCTGACGTGATTGGTTTGAGAGGAAAATTGTGTTTATGGTTTTGGGGTAAACCATACATTGTGCGGGTTTAGGGTTGTTGGAAAACAAGTCAGAAGTTTCCCCCTTCTCTAGTGTTTTTTGATTTTTGTCGGTTTTTGTAAGAAAGTTTTTGGTGAGCGTCTCCCACGTTGAGTGCGATGGGTTCGTAAGTAGATTGTCATTCAAAAGGTCCAATATTTTAGTGTTGTATCACGGGTGTTAGTATGACGACCCACCTCCTTTGTCGGCGGTGGTGACGATAATGTTGGGTGTTGGCGGGGTCCTTTAAAGGGGCAGTGGTATTTTCGGGGAAGTTAGAAGAAGAAGGTTCACTAAAGCTGGGGCCTTCTCACTGCATTTTTAGGGAAACCTTCTTTTTTAAATCTTCCTAAAGATACATCACTCCCCTTAAAGGGACCTGCCAACGCCCCCAACATATCGTCACCACCGCCGACAAAGGGGGGGAGTCGTCATACTCAACACCTTGACTACAACACTAAAATGATGGCCCTTTTTTAAATGATCAATCTACTTACGAACCCATAGCCCCAAACAGGGGAGACGCTCACCAAAGATTTTCTATAAAAAACCCAGACAAATACTCAAACGCATAGAAGGGAAAAACTTCTGTCTTGTTACCAAGCAACCCAAACCCAACTTTATGGTTTACCCAAGCCCCATAAACAAAATATTCCTTCAACCAATCAGTCAGAATAGGCGTGCCCACAAAACTACCGGGTTTTTTGCCAAACATTTTTCCTGCCTTGGGGGACCTCACCCCGCTCTTTTAAAACACTCAGGCGCCCTTTTCAACCGCCCCTAACCTTCCACCGAAAAAGAAACTAAGCATTTGGATGTACTTCCCCTTCCAAAAGTACTCCCAAAAAAGCCACGAGGTTTACACGTAAATCAACCAGGACCTTAATTTTCCTTTTACCCCCGGGAGATTTTGTTGACTTATTGAACTCGGTTTTTAACTTACGTTTTTCTTCAATAACAACCTAAAAAACAAACCTAGGGGAGGGGAAGGGGGTCCCCAAAAGTGCCGTCCTACCCAACTTATACATGGAACCCCAACCCGAACACTTCGCCAACATCATCCCTTCAACGTCATTTGGGTTACTTTACGTGCATGTCCTCGTAATAACCCAAAACTTTTGATTCGGGATCTTCAGGCAAGGCCAACGCGTTGAACCAGCGATTCAGTTACACCCAGAAGAAAAGTCCAATGACAAGCACCTTTTCCCCGACGTCCTCATTCACAAAAAGACAACAACCCAAGATTTCCCAAATTTATCGGAAAACCCACCCAAAAAAAATGATCTCACACACTTCTATTCCCGTCAAGATCCAAAACCAAAAAGAGGATCATCATCGGGTTTTTCCTAAAGCTACCGAATTTGTGTCCTGAGTTTCTGCGAGAATTACTTACATTCACCAAACATTCACTGATTACAATTTCCTTCTTTTTTTATCAAAAAACTGCAAGAAAAAAGCTCCAGCATCAATTCTCCACGCATCAACACCGCTCCCCAACAAAGTCAAAATTCTTCCAACACCAGGTTGACTAAACGTCTCAAAAGTACTTTCACAAGCTAACACCAGAGTCCCATCGCCTTTACCACTTCAATAAAGGATTAACCAGGACAAAACCCAAGCACCACGAAACCATCAATTGGGGGTTTTACACTATCCCTGTGGAGGCTGTGACAAGATCTACGTAGGTGAAAAGCAAGAAACCTCGACAACCCCTAAAAGAAAAAATATACCATGTTGGGAAAGACAACTTAAACAACGCCTGTGTACAACACCGAAATTTCCCCCAATCATCTTATGAAATTTTGAGACGCCCAATTAGGATAAAAGAAACTAATTTCCGCAACGCAATGCCTTGAATCAGCATGATCGCTTTTTCGAAAACAAATTAAACAAAAAAACGGCAGCTTCACATCTCCCAAGTCTTAGCAAGAATCCTCCTGAAAAAAATAAACCCTGCCATCAATAGTCCCCTGTTTTACACACAAAGCACAGAGAGAACATGATACAACCTGCCCCATTTCCGTTTATATTTGTCCAACCTATTTTTATGTTACCCCCGTAAAAGCTTTTATATCCCTTTTATATGTACGAATTTAAAGCTCTCCCCTAAGATTACTTTTGTCACACCACTACACACTACTACTACTACTACACCACTAGTGACATCGAAAAAGGTACCTCATATATTCACCTCACTCGACCCTTTTTATACCCCTGTGTCCTGTATTGTTTGTAATGCTTGATAAAATCCTGGAAGCGAAAATTGCCACAATAAAAGTCACATTTTGTTGCACTTGTGTCCCTTTTACTTTACAACATAAATATAGCATTAGAACTGGGACAAAATTCCCAAAGCCTTTTTATTCATGAAGAGATTTTAACCATCCAATGATTTTCCAAAAGTTGAGAAAGTATATCAAGCAAGTCCATGGTCACAGGAAAAAATTTAATCTTGTTTCTAAAAAGCAGTTTTGACAATAATAGAATATTTTCCCTTTGGTTTTTATAAATTAGATCCTTTATAATAATAGAAAATTTGGGGGAAGAATTTAATAATACACTGGACAAATAATCTTTAAAAAATTTTTTATTTTTTTGGGTAAAAGTTTGTGAGGGAGTTGTGCCAAGGACCTACCAAATTGGGGCGGCGCGCGTCAGGGGTTTAAAACCCTTGGGGATTGATAGTGAGGGGCCGGCCAGACCCCTTAAATAGTTTGGGTGCTTTACTTTCATAGTCCTTTATAATTTGGGTAGTCAGAAAGCGTTGGGAATTTTTTTATTCTTTCAGAGTGGGTTTTTTTGCATATAATATATAAAATATAAAATATAATATTATATATTAATAATATATAAATATATATATATAAATTTATAATATATAAATATTATAATGTATTAGTATAATATATAAAAATATTATATATATTATATATAATATAATTATATATATATATATATATAATATATAGTATATAAATAAATATATATATTATATATACATATCTTATACGTAAAAAAACTTTTGAAAAGAATCCCCCCAAAAAACGATGGATGTGTCTATAAAATTCCTTGTAAAAATTTTCGAAAAGTTTATTACGGTCAAACTGGAAAAACTCGAACTAAAATTAAACAAATAAATATAGCATTAGAATGGACAAGATTCCCAAGCCATTTTCATGTAAGAGTTTTAACCCTCCAAAAAATTTCAAAAAGTTGAGAAAGTATATCAAGCAATCCATGGGCGACGGAATATAAATTTAAATTTTTTTTCAAAAAAGCAGTTTTGACAATAATTTGAAAATTTCCTTTGGTTTTTTAAAAAAAGATCCCTTTATAATTAATAGAAATTTGGGGAAGAATTTAATTTTAAAAACTGGGCAAAAAATCTTTAAAAAAATTTTTTATTTCTTGGGGAAATAGTTTTGGGGAGGTATTGTGCCAGGACCTATCCAAGTTGGGGCGGCGGCGTCAGGGGTTTAAACCCTTGTGGGGTTGATAGTGAGTGCCGGCCAGACCCCCTTATATATTCCTTGGGTGCTTTACTTTCATAGTTCCTTGATAAGTGAGTGCCCCGAAAGCGCTTGGGAAATTTTTTTTTCTTTCAGAGTGGTTGTTTTTTCATATAATATATTTTAATAATATATATATTTATATATATATATATATATATAAATATATATATTATTATATTATAATATATATATTTAAATATATATAAATATATATGTATATATGTTAAATTTTTTAAATAATATATATATTTTATATATATAAAATATATATATATATATATTTTAATATATTAATATATATATATAACATATCTTGTACAGAAAAAAACTTTGATAAAGAATTTCCCCCCCCAAAAGGATGGATGTTCTATAAGATCCTTGTAAAATTTGCGATAAAATTTTATTACGGGCAAATGGTAAAAAATCTCGAACAAGATTAAAAAACAAAATATAGCATTAGAACTGGACAAGATTCCAATGCCTTTTTTTTTCTGTAAGAGATTTTAACCAAACCCTTGATTTTCAAAAATTTTGGGAAAGTATATCAAGCAAGTCCATGGGCGACAGGAATTAATTTAAATCTTTTTTCATAAAAGCAGTTTTGCAATAATATAATTTTCCTTTGGTTTTTATAAATTAGATTCCATTTATAATTAATAGAATTTGGGAAGAATTTAATAAAACACTGGACAAATAATTTTTAAAATTTCTTGGGTAGAATAGCTTGGGGGCGAGTTGTGCAAAGGGAAATGTCCAAGTGGCTGCCGCGCGTCACGTGTTTAACCGTTGTGGGATCTGATAGTGAGGTGCTGGCCAAAACCCCCTTTTATAGCTTCCTTGTATGCTTCACTTTCATAGTTCCTTGATAATGGTGAGTAGTCACGAAAGCGCTTGGAATTTCTCATTCTTTTAGAGTGGTTTTTTTGCATATATATTTTATATGTATATATATTTATATAATATTATATATATATATATATATATATATATTATATTATATTATATAAAAATATATATATATATATATATTATATATATATATTTTTATATATACGCACTCTCGCAAAAAAATTTTTTTTGTCTTGTGTTTATCATGGTGCTTCTTTTACACAGTTTTATAGTTTATTCTCGTGGATTTGTTGCTCTCGGATTTTTTTTTCCTTTCGTTTTTGTTGCTTCTCGGATTTGACTTCTTCTTTTCTCGTTTTTCCCATTAACCTTTACTTCCTCAGTCTCGTGATGCTCAATCTGCCCCAGATATCAGGTTCGTTATCTATTTTGCCCAAAGTAGGTTATTTACTTTGTTTTTCCCAACGTGTGTGTCGTTGTAATCTAAGTATTATATACCTCATGTATATTTTCACTATTTTTTTTTAAACTGTTGTTGTGGTTACGATGTTATGCTCTGTAATGAGTGAAAGTTTGGTTACAATGTTATTATTATTTTTAAATAATCAAGGGGGAAGCGCTAAACCCGGAGGATTATACAGCGCCTGGGGGAGGGGGATATGTGGAAGGCATTCAGGCTTAATTCGGGGAACTGGAGCACAGATCCAATTCCCTAAATCAAGAGCCCCTCACAACATCAAGGAACCTTCCTTGAGGGGTGGTTAAAATGTTACCTTCGGTAATAACTGCAGCTCTGGTTACAATGTTATGCTCGTGGACCATTGTAAATTATAAATCAAAATATGTACAGTTTCTTTTGTTCCTTTTCACTCTA
>NC_069468.1:17727426-17746199 GCF_026875155.1 Cherax quadricarinatus
AGGCAAACAATTTTTTTGGGTCTGAATTACCCTGTAGTTTTTTTTATAATCTTATCACCAGTCAGCTTTTCATTTCCAGTATGATATTTAATAGAAACTTATTGAGCAAGCAGTTGAGAATTGTAGCTGATGTTGGCTGGAAAATTATCACATAATGTGGTGCTTCTCATTACTGTTTAACAAAAAAAAACACTGAAAAAAAAAGTAATTTTGCCATATAGCCTTTCTTACCTATTTATTCATAAATCCTACAGTACTTTTTGCTGCTACATCCTTCCCCAGGCTTTCCCTCTCTATTCATACTATTCCTATGGCCTAACAATGACTTGCATTCTTTTCAACTTAGGGATAATTGCTTCCTATTATTTGAGCATTTCATTTTAATACATTGTGAAGTAATAAAAGATACGCCTAATATGCTTTTTGTTTTCCAAAACAGAAATTACTGGAGAGAAATGCTCGGAAAATGGCTCGGGATGAAAATAAGAAAGCGACCGAAGAACAAAATCTCATAAATGCCATCAAGAATAGTGGTGTTCAGCTTGGCAGCACAGTTTTGAAAGGTTCCTCATCCATTTCTCTGTCAGACCTTGAACCCTGTCATCCTGCAGCACAGGTGTGTAGTGCAAAGTGTTCAATTTTTGTAGTGAATGAAGAGTAGTAGATAGACGAGGAATGGGGCGATAATTGAATTATGGTGCAGTCAACAAGTGATAAAATAAACACGTAGCAGAATGAGGCCTTTATTAGTATTTGTACGGCTGTGTTAATAAGGGTCTCCCTTTGCTGTCTGTATAGCTTTTTACCTAAGAATAGGAAATACACATAGCCAGGCAAGGTTTTTATTAGACAATGTTTCACTCTAAATATAAGGGCTTTATCAAGTCTATATCTGAATGAGGGGTGGGGATATTTGCAGTTTTGAACTGTAGTATTAGTGCCTCTCTGGCAAAGGTAGTAATGGAGTGAGGGATGGTGAAAGTGTTTCTTCTCTTTTGGGCCACCCTGCCTTGGTGGGAAATGACTGGTGTGTTAAAAAAGTGAAAAAGGGTTTCTCTGCCGCATTCCTTGCTCGGTATTTTTTCATTATTATTTTATCTTTGATTAACTATTATAGTTCATGCTTTCCTGTCAAGAAAACAAGTAGAGATAAATCTCCTTGTATTATTTGGGAAGAGTTTCAGTATTTCAGAAAATCGTGGAGGCAGTGATATATGTACCAAGTTTCATTCCCTGTTTTTTAATACACCAGCTATCTACCACAAAGAGAGGGTGACCCAGAATAAAAGGAAACTCGTTCATTGTCACTTCTTGCTAGAAGTGGACTGACCTCACAGTTTAGTTTACCTTCAGCTACAACATCCTCACTCCTTGTGGGAGAAAAACAAGTGTTCCAAAAGAAAAATATTCAGGCCCAAACCTACTCTTTTGAGCTAAATTTCTATGTTTAAGAATGTTACAATAGTGGATCTATAAGGGGGTGCCTTGATCCAAAGAATTGGAAAATACTCTCCTCTCTTGAATCAAACCTAATTGCCTCCCATTCTTCAGTTTCTTTGGGAATGCTACACCCTGAAAATAAACCAATAATTCATTCCTCGAGTTCCTGCCAATGTAAAAAATCTACAAAAATTACTCTTGAACACTTGAACCAAAGGTAATTAGGTATAGTTACCAAGGAATTGCTAAAAAAGTAATATCTTTGCTATTAAATAAAATGTTTATTGTGTATTACATACTAGAAAGTAACTCTTTTAAGTAACTAAAGCTATAAAAGAATAAAAAAGTCACAATACCATGGCTGGAATAATTCACCAAAAATTCTGCTTAAGAGATGAATCTTATGAAGATGTTTTGTTCAGTCCTGGACCATTGTTGAGTCACGACTGGGCTTGGACAAAATGGTGCAGGATGGACTGATGTGTCATCATTAAGTTTCCTTCCCAAGTGCAGGTTTTTGATGAATTGTAAACTAAAAATTTTCTTCCCTTCAAAGGAGCTGGGGGCCTTGATCTTGATAAAGGGCATTTGATTTGAGGATTTTGGGCTATTCTTTCCTTCCTTGGATTAAACTTGATTACTTCCCATTTTCTAGATGCCTATATGAATATAATAATACCATTTTCTCTTAAGGGTTCTCGTGTCCATTTTAATGAGAGTGGAGAGTTAGTGTGGCCAGTGATGCTCCTGTATCCAGAACATCATGAGACCGATATTATTCAAGAGTTTCCAGAAAGTGATCAGTAAGTTTAACTTTTTTTTCTTTTTTTTAAGCACACCGGCCATTTCCTACCAAGGGGGGAGACCCAGAATAGAAGAAACACATTCAGTTTCACCAAAAGTGTGCTGACATCACAGTTCAGATGGTCCTCTGAAAGGCAACATTCTCACCCCTTTGGTAGAAGTACTGCATTATACATTCTGATAAATGATCTTTGTACACCTTAGAAATCTAAATTAAATTATTATAGTTTTAGATTGATTTCATTATATTTTCAAAGTTTAAACTTTTTTTTTTTAAATTTCTTTTGTAACACATTTTTATAATTTTCAGTATCATAGATCACCTTGAGGTTATTTTTGGAAAGGAAGCAGCACCAGCACAATGGGACACTGAACACAAATATCAAGTTAATAACCTGCTGTGTTCTTTGAAGACAAAGAAAAAAACTAAAACTCTGTAAAGTTGACCCAAATCAGACTCTACGCAAGTGCTGAGGGACCCCAGGTAAGTATGAACTCTAATTATATGGTTCAGAGAACCGAATCTTGATGAACGAGACACTTGTGGAAACGTTTCACTAACAAGTGGCTTCCTCAGTCTGGTATAGAAATGAGAGGTGGAAGACGAGTAGAGAGTTTGAGGTAATCAGTCTCTCGGTCTTGTGTCAATGTGTTCAATCCATCAGTCTTGATCAGAGTACAGCATATGCACCTGCTGGCAAAATGTTATCCAAGTGCTGCACAAATGTCTCACTTATCAAGTAGCAACTGACTTGTACAGATGTCTAATATTTATCCTCTGACTGTTTTTATGGTAAGCACTACAGTAATTATTAGTCATAAATATGTGCTACAACACTACAGTAAGTCTCCACTTTATTTGGGTTTGTTACTTTCTAATTTGCTTTTACTTGATGGCTCTTTTCTTCCAGAAATTTTCCCTATGTGTTTGTGAAGTCATTTACACCCCCAGTGCAGTTCAAAAATGTAAGATTTTTTTTTTAAAACAAAACTGGCTTTTCAAAAAGAGGTAGGGTGAATGACCCCCCCCCCCCCCAAAAAAAAAAAAAAAAAAAAAAAAAAAATACATTTTTTTTTTTTTCAACAATTTGGGCCCCGTCCCCCCACCTTACTTATTCAAATAGCTGTCTTGCCAGAAGTGTGGCTATCACATTTAAAAGTAGCCCTCCAGACTGCAGCACCCCCATAAAACCCTTTTGGGGAGTGCGGGGATCTTTTATTTTCCCATTAAAGGACTTGGGGTCTGGCTAATGCTTTCCAGTTAGCGGGGACTTCATTGTTTATACAGTATTTAATTTAGGCCCTGGGAGGGATTTTAAATTGGGGTTTACTGCGGGCTCCCATGGGCTTTGAATACATCTATAAAGCAAGGGTATTTTAAAAGGTTTTTTTTTAATTAAACCATCTTTTTTACTGGCAGTTTTAAAAGTTTTCATTTCACCCCCAATATTTTAAAAGGGTGGAAAAATATTGGAGGTTATTATACCTGGAGGGGTTTCAGGGGGCAGCCCCCCTTGCGGCCTGGTCTGTGCCCGGGGCCCTCCGCCTGATCAACCAGGCACAAAACCCTAAATTTCAAAACCACGCCCAAATGTCGGGTCTGATTTTTGGGTGCCTGTCCAGTACCTTTGAAGACAGCCAGGTGTCTATTGGTAATCCTTTTTAATGTTTTGGGGGAGGCATTTTTAAATTCACTTTTTAATTTTTTTACAATGGCAATTCTGTGTAAAAACCAAGAATCCAAAGGCAGCAACCGGATGAGGTTTTCGGCCCTGGGGGATGGTTTATGGATAACGTTGTTTTAAATTCAGAGATGCAAGTGGTATATTTATTGATGTTTGTGTTTTTCTCCATTTTGACCTGGGGAAAGAAAAGACACAAATCATCAATTTTTTGGGGACATTTTTGGGCCCACTTAAAATTTATCTTATGGCCCTTTGAAAAACCATCCGGGGGGGGAAATTTTTTTTTTTTTTTTTTTTTTTTTTTTTTTTTACTTGCCCCCATTTGTGACATTGTTAATTTAAAAAAATTAATTTTGGGCCTTTATTTTTTTTTACGGGAAATTTTACAAAATTTTTAAAAAATAATGAGTAAAAGAAAAAGGCAAGTGTTAAAATTTTCCCCATTGGCTCCCACATTTTTAAACCGCATTTTCCCAGTAAAGATATTCGGGAGTGCTAGTTTAGCAGAATCGTACTCTGAAAAAGGGGTTCCCGTAATTTTTATTTTTTTTTGCCCTCTTTCACCTTCCTCAAAAAGTTTAAAAGCAAATAAATTTTTTGGGTCATTTGGGGGTTATACAGATATAAACTAAAAACTTAATAAATTGTGATCTTACTCTGTTTTTCTTTTTGCAGATTTTCACGTTTTGGGCGGAAATCCGGGGTTTCATCATTCTTGTTGAAGGCAGCGGTTCATGAAGGTTTTTTGGGGTCAAAATATAGCATTTAAAATTCTGTGGTTTTTTTCAATGAATCTTGTAGCTCCTCTCAGTTGCTCCCAAATTTTTTTTCCCCTGTAAATAAAATATTTTGTTTGTTATACTATTACTTGGTTGATTTGGAGAGAAAAAGCAGCTTTTCATATTCAAAGTTTATTCTTTTTGGGAAATTACAATGCTAAAGTTTCCCAAAAATTTGGTTATTGTGGGGGTTTTACATGTATTTAAAAATAATAACTAAAGAGTGTACCCTAGAACCCCTAGCTTGGCTAGGCATTTTGGGCAGACTTAAAAAATTTAATTTTTAATTTAAAAATTTTATTACAAAAAAAGGAGGAAAGTTGGTATTATGGCTAAGGGATTTAAATACTTTTGGGTGATTTTAGCAATGTGAATGTTTTTGGTTTTGGCCCCTATACATGTTTCAGTATTGGAGTTTTACGGGCCCAACTTTTTGACTAGTTAAGTTTAAAATTATTTTGAAAATTGAGATTGATTTTCTGTTTATGGTCAAATGGGTGAGGGAGTGTAATGTTAACCACAGGTGGTATTCGTGAAATTTAGTTGAAAGGGTGTATCAGGGGGATAAGATGTTTTCTGTGGTAGTTTTGAGGTGATGAATATGTCTGGTTTTAGAATTTTCGGAAAGGGTTTTGTTCCAGTTTTTTGGGGGTTTTGGACTACATTGAATTTTTGAAAGGGTTTAGTCGGAAAGGGGGAAAATGTCAGCATACTTTTAAATTTTTTTGTAATTTTTTGGGTCGGACACGGGGAATGTCCGAGATGTTTGTGTCTGGTTTTGTGCCGGGGGGTTTGTCAAATTATCAAGAAAGCGTTTAAGGTAAATTTTTAAAATTTTGGGAAATTTAAGGCCTGTGTTTGTAAAATTCCCACAGTGTAAGTGGGGATGTACTGAACAGGGAGTAAGTTTAGATCTATAAAGTGTGGGGGTTTGTTGCAGGGTGGGATTTAGTGATTATTTTTAAACGCACTTTTTTTTTGGGGTTATTTTTGGGTTTTAGGTGTGTTGCTGCAGTTAAACCCCAAAGCAAAAGATGCATAGGTGGGGTTTATGGATAAAAGTGAATGGTATAGTGTGGAAGGGCAGTTTGCGGAACGTAGTATGTATTTTGGAGAGGACCCAAACCTTTTTGGGTTTATTTTTTTTGGTTATGTGTTGGATATGGGGGGTTAAAGTTCAGGTTTTTTGTGTTTTTGGGGCCCTTGGAATTTGTTTCTTTATGCCGGGCAATTAGTGTTTTTGTCGATTTATTTTTAATTTGGCATCCCTGCTTGCAAACCCAAACATAATGTAGTGGTTTTTTTAAAGTGTTAAGCGAAAGGGTTTTTTGGGCTGTCATCCAAGTCGTTATTTTGAATCAGCTCCTCATTAAAAATTGGGTCGAGGGGTGGCAAAAATTAGGGTGAAAAGAGGGAACATAAATCGTTTTTTTTCAGTAAAGAGAAGGGGGGTTCAGGTTTTTTAGATACGTTTGGAAGTCATTGATGTAATGGGGAAGGGGGGGCCCAAAGGACATTTCCCCTGCAGAACTCCGTATCAAGGGGCTGGTGTTGCCTGGCTATTTTTGCCTGGTCAGCGGGCATTTCAAGTTTGATGGTTTAAATATTTGTGGCAGAAACATGGTCAGGTGAAAATTTTGGGTTTAAAAACTGTAGTTTTTTGTTGGGTCTCTGGCAAGACAGGGTAAATAAAAGTGTCTCCTTTTTTTGCATCACCCCTGCCTTGGTGGCAAACAGCTGTGTTAATATTTGAAAGAGAAAAAACTGCGGTAGGCTTGCGGGGCGGGGGTGGAAAAGTTTTTGGGGTGTTAAAGGTTGCATCTTTTATAGCTAAAGGTTTTTTCCCTTTTGGGAAAGTTTCCCCTTTTGGGTTCTAAAAATTTTAATTTTTTTGTAAGTCACACAAATTTTTTTGATGCATTTTTAAAGATAAAGGTTTTAAAAGTGAATTTGATAATTTTTAAAACTTTTTTGAGAAGTTGATAAGATTTTTAAAAACATTTAAGGTTTTCTTTTTTTGGGAAATGTTTTTCCTTTACACAGGCTTTTTCCCGGTAAAGAACAGAGGCGGCAGCAGAAGCCAGAGAGGGAAAAGACGATGAAATTCAATGAAAAAATTTGGTAACAGGTTTTTCCCTCAAAAATTTGCGGGGGTTTAGGGGTTTCAAGGGCATGGGCAAATTTTTGGGTTTCCCCAATATATTGTAGGGAAATACAATACTGCTTCCTTAACTTGTTAAAACCATGAACAATCGAAAAAATTACAAAAAAATGTCGAAAAAAATATTGTACTAAATAGTAAAATACCCCGTTATGGTTTAAAAACATGTTTTTAAAATACCACTGCCTAAAAACCCCTGCAGGCACTCCCTCGTATTTTGGTTTAAAATTTCTTTTTTCCCAATTCCTTTCTTTGGTTTTCAATATCTTTCCCAAGGAAAAGGGGCCCTTGGCACTAGCAAGTTTTTTGAGCCCATGGATAATTATATGGCAGTCGAATCAATCTAAAAGCCCCAAACCCACAATGAATTATTATAAAATTTTTTTGGAAAGGGTAGGGGATTAATGCTCACTTCGAAAAACAAAGCCACACGTGTCTAATTTACCCTAAAAAAAGGCAAAATGACTGACGATCCCTTTCAAAAATTCCCTCCCCCACTGTTTTAAACCCTCGTTTTTTTGGGTAAAATTTTCCCTTCCCCAAATTTTTATCGAAATTTTTTATTATTTTTTAATACGATAAAATTAAAGAAGGAAATACAGTGGCCCCCGGGTTAACGATTTTTTTTTCATTCCAAAAAGTATGTTCGAGGGGCCCAGTACTGCCCGGTGGGAGACGACAACCTTGTTGAAAAAAAAAAAAAGAAGTTGTCCATTTCAGATCCCCCAAATTTCCCCGTACAAATGCCTTACTAAATCTTTCTTTCTTTCAACACCCGGCCTTTTTTTCCCACCGAGGGTTGGGGGTGGCCCAAAAGGGAAAAAAAAAATTTTTCTCCTTTCATATTTAGAAAATATATACAGGAGAAGGGGTTACTAGCCCCTTGCCCCTCGCTTTTTAGTCGTCTTCCCAAACCAGATAGTTTACGGGGAGAATTTTTTCCCAACCCCCCCTTTGGAGATGGGGGAAAAAAACAAGAACAAGAGTTAGAAAGGAAAATAGAAAAAAACCCGAGGGGTGTGTTTTTTTACATATGCCTGTACATGTTTTGTTTTAGTGTAAACCTAAGTGAAAAGCGGGAAGTAGCAAAAAGTCCCTGAAACCTTGCATTTTTTGGGGAGACAAAAAAACCCCACCCAATTCCTCCCATGTGTAAAAAAATTTTCCCAGGTTACATTTTACACCCCTTTTGGGGCAGGCGGTAGTACCCCCCTTGGGCGGTTGCTTTTCTCCCAACCTACTCCCAAAAACTTACAAAAATTCCTTAAAATTTTAAAGCATTGGGAGGTGATTTTAAAGGGGGGGGTCCACTGTGGAAACAAAAAAAAAGAGGGTTGAACCCAGTGGTGGAAGAAAAAGTGGTTGATGCATCGTCAGTTGGTTTTTTTTATGCTGGAGGGGGCATTATTTTCCCACACTTTTCCCAAAACCTTTTTTACATTTAAATTATTTTTGTTTGGCGCTTGTAGATTAAATTTGCGACTGGAGTATTTGAGGCTTTGGTAGGGGCAGGGGTTTGGGGACAGTGGTTAAGGGAGCCAGTAATGGGGCAGGGGTTTTAAAAAATAACAATAAAAATTTAATACATGTTTTTAAATAAAAAACTTGTATTTTTATTAACAAAAAAATTCTTTTTAAAATTTTCCACTGCCAAATTTTGCGCCCAACCACCCCAGTCCCCACTAAATCTAAAAGCCCAAACACAATAAATTTTACTGTGAAATGTTTTGAAGTGTGGGACTAATGCTCACCCCCCAGCAAACAAAGGCCCTAAATGGATGCCTAAACCCAAACCTTTTTCCCACCACTGTTTTCAACCCTGGGAATTTTTTTTATTTTTTCCCTTCAATTCTATGTTTAAATTATTTTAGCAGTAGCGAAATTTTTGATTCTTTGCCGTGTTTCAAGAGGGGGGGCAGTTGGGACCTCGGGGGGTGGGGGGGAAAATTTTTAAAAATATGATTTGGCGGTTGGAAATTTGCGAATGTGTGAACCCCCGGAATTTTAGGGAGGAACCTGTATAGTAAATCCCGGAAAAGATGGGGAAAAAAAGACATTTTATGTTACATTTAAAGGAATTTTTTAAAAAGGAAATTTTTTCCCCACGAATAATTCCCTTCTGCCCTTTAAACAGAAAAATTCAAAGGGAAAACCCGGAGTTTATATGTTTTATATACATGTATATAAAATTTGGCGGAGGTAAAGGTGGAGTGTTTGTGGGGGGGTAGAGGTGTTATTTGGAAATTTTTAGTAGTATAATGAAACTTTGTGGGGGAAAATGGGAGGGTAGAAAAGGGACCGGTTGATATGTTTATAGAAAGTCCCCAGAATGGGAAATTTTTCCTTTTGTTAGCAATTTTGAGATACGGGAACAACTGGACTTTTGAGAGGACGTTTTAATGCCAGCAATCAGGGCGCTTTTTGGTTGTATTTTGTCGGGTCAAAAATTCTTTTTTCTTTGGGTCACAAAATTGAGCCTAAAATGAATTTCGGGGTGTCCAAATCTCCCTAGTTTGCACACGGCATCTTTAGGGTTTCATCTTTTTCAGCAAGCTTTTTGGGGTTTTTTTTGTGATCCCAAAAATGACCAGGGATCGGGTTTGAACAAAAAAAAATTTCTTGCAAAAAAATGATAACTGTAAAAACAGTGTGTTCAAAAAGGGGAGGATGTTGGACCCCTCATGAAATTAAGTGAGGCAAAAACTAGGTGTTTAAAAGGGAAAAACGATTTATGAAAAAAAAGAAAAATGCATAGAAGTCCCTTTTAATTGCTGTCAGCAAAAAATACCCATAAAAAAAGCCGGGTGTTACGTTTTCTAAAAATTTTGCTAATCAAGGGAAATTATTCCCCCATTCTGAAGCTGCTTGAATTTAGATAAAACAGGTCCCTCTCTACCCCCCCATTCCCCACTTTTGTTCAACTACTGCCTTATTCATCCCGAATTTCACCAAACTCCTGTTTCTATAAATAAAAACTTTTTTTTTTGTTTTCTTGTTTTTAAGACTGAAAAAAGCCACTCGGGGCCCTTTAAATTTTCCCCTTTAAAATAAATATCCTGACTGTTTACCCCTTGGGGGTTTAGCGTTCTTTTTTATTATAAAAATAAAGCCCAAAACTGTCCATAAGTGTTTTTTTCCCACCCCACGATATGAAAAATTTTTTCCCATCACCCTTGAGACTAGTTTTGTTGGTGGTCAGGCCCTAAACCCTGGGAAAAGGATTTTTTGGCCCCTTAGTCTGGAATAATGGGGAAGCTGAAGCAACATTTACTAAGCCCTTTGTCAAAGGAGGCCCCGGGTAATTTTTGAGGGCCCAAGGGAGGGCAAAACCCCGTAGTATTAGTAAGAATGAAATCGTTAGAGGGCAGTTTCCCTTTTAAAAATCCCATCCCTGTCCTCTCTTTTGATTACATTCTTACTTCATTTAGTGGGCCCCCTACTTTGTAAAAGATCATCTGCGCCTCCCCTTTGACAGTACATACACCGTCTCCATAATGTTGGGTTTTAGCTTTGTATTGTTTCCAGACTATGGGCAAACCTCTTTTCCGGCTGAGGGATTGGCCACTTTGGTTTAAGTCTTCAAAGGGTGGGACGGGGGTTATATTGTTTTAGTTTTTGTTTTGCCTCCCTTTTTTACTTGACTGATGATTTCTGTGTAGGGTGAAACATTTCAGGGAAAAAAGGGTCCTAACTGTTGCAAAATATGTCCCTTTTTTAAAAAAATCTTATTTAAATGGAAAAGTTTATTCCATTGGGAAATTTTAAATTTGTCAAAAGCTTTATTTTCCTTTTCATTTTTTTTAGATGATAAAAGCTAATTAAATTAACCTTTAGTATTGAAACTTTTTTCCTCTATCAAAAAATTTGGGGGCCCCGTTCTGGCCCATTATGTACCCCTGTAATCTTTTTGACTACCAAAACAGGATTTGGGGATGGGGGATTAAAAAAATACTGAACTAAAATTTAGTTTGGACATTTTTAAAACAAACAATTAGTATATTAAAAATTTTTCTTTAAACAAGTTTTGGGGTTTAACCCTAGGATTTATATAGGTTGGTTTTTTGAATGTGACATGAATTCCCAGACTAAATAAAATGGAAATTGGGTTTCATGGGTTTTATACTGGGGCCCCCGCAAATTAAAAGTCACCCCCCAAATTCGACCCCCTTTTTGTAAGTGTATTTATTGTAAGTGGTTTGTACGTGTATGTTTGGGGGTCTTTAAATGGGGGCTAATCTACTTCCCCAATATTCCTTATGGGAAAAAAATTGGTCAGTTTTTTTTTTCCCTTTTGGCCCCCTGGGCATTACTGGGAATGAAAAAAAGTTTGTTTAACCCCCCGGGGGGGGGGGCCACGGGTTTTTTTAATTTTTTAGAAATATGTTTTTTTACATGTTACTTTTATTTAGCTAAAATTTTAGTTTTTTTTTTTTTTTTTTTTTTTTTTGACATTTCTGTTTCTGCTTTTAAAAGTTTTAAATATTTGAACTTTGAAAAAGAAAACATATTTGAATGAAATCTCAAATTTTAGTTTACAAGTTTTTTGGCAGTGTGTACCAAGCAAAAAACGAAAAAAAAAACTTTTTTGAAAAATATCATTTCAAAAGGCCCCCCCCCGTAAGTAGAAACATTTTTTGAACATATCAAATGAGTTATCAAACTCAAGAAATTTGAAATGTACAGTAAAAATTTACTTGTTCTTAAGGAAATTTGTTCAGTTTACACATTTATGTTTAGAATTTTTTCCAAAATAAAGGGAAAAAGAACCGTTTTAAAAAGCATTTAAAAAATATACATGTACGAAATTTTTAAAAACTGTTTTTAATATTTTTTAAAACCCTTTTAAAGGTATTTTTACTTTTTTTGGGAAAACTTTTGTATTCTTTTTTTTTCAAAAAACCCCAGCCTCATTCCCCCCCAAGGCAGGGTGGTTTTTTTAAACAGAAAATGGGAAAATTTTTTTTTTTGGGATTTAATTAATTTTATACAGGAGAAGAGGGGGTTTCTTGCCACTTGCTTTCCCCGGGAATTTTTTGTCGCCCCTTATGACAGGCAAGACTTAAAGAGGAAAAAATTCTTTTCCCCCTTTCCCCTGAAAAAATTTTAAAATTTTTTTACTTTAATAAAAAAAATTAAATTTTTTAGTTTTGTGCAATAAATTTTTCTTCCCCCTTTAAAAAAAATTTTTATTTCATTCTTGGGGTTATTCCCCCTTAGCATGGGTTTAAAAATAACAAAGTTCTTTTCAAAAAACCCGTAAACCCTTGATTTATCGATTTCACTAATTTAAAAGGTTAAAATCTATGGGTTAATTGAGTCAGAAGCAATCATTTGGTTTTGGGAAATTTTTGCCCGTTCCCTTTATGACACAACCAAACTTTAAAAACAATGCCATTACCAACCTTTCTGTGTACCCCCTTTCCTATTTTGATCATTTTAAATTCCCGGGGGTTTCTTTTGCAAGAAAAATCTAAACCCCCAAAAAAGTCGGTGGTTTCACTACACGAAGCACTCCCAAAGCACCCGCAAAAAACAAGATAAGGAAGCTAAATTTTTTCAAATTTTAAAAAAAAAGTACTGTTTCTGTATGAATGTAAAAAAGAAGAGCTTAAATTTAAAGCCAGAATTATTTTTATGCTCAGCATGCTTTCATTGGGCTGCCCCCCTCTGACAATTTCCACCCTTTTCTGCCGATTTGAGGGACCTTTAAAATCAGCACCTCAGACATGGGAGTTTTCGAACAAGTAGGGGAGTCAGTTAAGTACAAAAAAGAAAAATTCCGTGACTGGGCGGGTTTAGTATTTTTATTTGCTGTAATTTAAAAAAAAAGCAGGTTTTAAAATTTTTAAACAACTTCCTTTTTTTAAGACAGGGAAAATTTTAAACCTGGTTTTAAGTTTGACCCCTCAAAAATTCTAAATTTTTAATTAGGGTTTTATTTATGCAATTTTTTTTTTTTTACCCCATTGGGGAAACTTCCCTCAAAGGAGTTGTAACTGTCCCCAAAAAAAAGAAAAATGTTTTATGTCTTTCCCTCAAAGTCTTCCCCTGACCTGTGCTGACATCACAGTTAGATGACCCCCCGTTTTAAAAAATGGAAACTGCCCCTTTCAGGGTACTGGTAAATTGACCCTTCCTAGCTTCAGGATTGTTTCCCCGGGAACCCCCAAAATTTCCACACTCCAATTTGTATGATAATTTAAAAAAAACTTTTTTTCCCTTAAAACTGCCCATTTAACACACAAAAGTCGCCTTAAAGGGGCCCAAAGTTCCCCCGAAAATCAAAGCTCCTTTTTCCCCCTCCCCTTTCAACCCTTTTCCCGAAAATAAACCCTTTTTTTCCCCCCCCCACCCTTTCCGTCCCTTTCCCCCCCAGGGGTTTTACACCCCCCCTTCATCCCCATCCTTTTCCTTTCCTTTTTCTTTCATAACCCCAAAAACCCCCTTAAACCCCCCCCCAAATCTTTTGACTTATACATTGGTGGGTTTTCCCCAGGGTGTTTTGCCACATCCACCTGTACATTATCCTACCCCGCCCCCGACTAATGCCTCCCCTTCAAACTTAACATTTAAAATCTTCACAATATTCCTCTCCCTCCCTTTCCCGTACCCCCCACCTCCCTTTCCCCAACATCTCTTTTTTCAATTTTTGACTGGCAAATTTTTTTTTAAATTTTCAGGCCTTCCCAACCTTGGATATTTTCTCTCCAAAACCCTTTCCCATTTCAGTTTAAAATTTTTCCCGATGAAACTTGTTATTTTTTTTCACTTCTCTTCTGTAGCACTTCCTCAAAATTTTCCTTAAAACCCCTTTAAAGGCCCAAACGTTTTGATCTACTTTTTTTCAAAATTTGAAAGTATGTAAAAAACCTTAAACTTCTTTTGTTTTTTACTTTTGAAAAAGTTTAAAAAAAATTTTAATTTCTTTTTTTTTTGGTTATTTACGTATTCGAAAAAAAATGTAAAAAAACGTAGTTTTTAAAACTTTTGGAGCACTTTCGCATGCGAAAAGTTTGATTGGTTGGACCCGTTTAAGGGTTTTTTAAAATTTATTTTGTGCCCTTTGTACATTTTTTTTCACATTTTTAAAAACCCTTAAAATGCTAACCCTTAAATTTTTCCCCTTTAATATCTTTAAAAGTTTGGGACTTTTACTTTTGCTCAAACTGAAATCTAATCTGTTTTTTTCCCCAAACCTCAGGGCCTTTTTTATGATATTTACTGTTTTTGTACTTACACCCTTCCCTTTTTAAAAAAAATATATTACCACTCTAACCCGAAACCCTTCCACTAAACTACCTTTACCCAAAAAATCGTTTGCTGGCCCCTGGGTTGGGTTTAAGTTAACCCCCACACCCTCAACTTCATTTTCCCGATCTTTTCTAACCCCCAACCCAACCAAAAAAAAAGTTGCCTATATCTTTTTGACAAAATCCTTAGTTTAAATTTTTTTTCAGTTCTCTCCCAAACCCAAATGATGCCTTTCTCCTTGGGGATTTCCTCAATTGGGGTCCCGATTAGAAGATTTGAGTAGTTGTCTAATAAATACCACAAAAAGGGTTTCATTCCTTAGAGGAGGAAAAAAAGTAGGTAAACCAAGAATTTAAAATTTTTTTTTGGGTTTTCAAAAAATCCAAAAGGGCCAAATTTTGTTGAAAACCCCTGTCCATTTCCCTGCGTAATAAGATTTAAACCAAATAAGTATATTTTTACAAATTTACAGGAATGTTAGCTTTTCGTCCCCAAAGGGAACCCCCAAAGTGGTAAAATATTTACAGATAATCGTTTACATTTAACCTTTCACCCCAGAAAAAACAAGTCTAGCAAAAATAATTAAAGTAACTTTTATGTGGGTTTTTTACAGGGGTACTGAGGGTTTTCAAAATTTTAAATCGAAGCAGGTGTATTTTGTTTAGTTAAAAATCAAAAAGGGTTTTTCTAAAAAGGCCCCTTTTTGCGAGGGGGGTTTAGTGCGGACAGTTTCAATGGAAATGGTTTGGGAATTTTAATTTTGGGGGGTCTGAAATTGATACAATTTTTATTAATAGTGGACCTAGGGGTTCGTTTTAGAAATCGGGGTTTTAAAAGTCTGCGAAAAAAGAATTTTTACAAAAATGAAAAAATTTTTTCCCACAAAAAAATAATTTTAAATCCAATTAATCTATTTTAGACGCCCAAAAAATTTTAAAAAAAATTCATTTTTTAGAGAATAACTATAGTTTTTCATTTCGGGAAAACAATGAGAAATTTTAAATTTTAAGTGACTAAAGCAATAAAAAAATGAACATTTAATCATTTACTTTTACCTTGAAATTTAAGATCGTGGGTTTGGGGTTGTATGGAAAATGGCGAGGAGGGGAAAAGGGGGGAGGGAGAGGTTATTGTTTGGAAGGGGAATCCCCATCCATAAGAAATTCAGGTAACCAAAAGGGCCCCATCTGGGGCTTTTTTTCCCCTTTTCCCCTCTTTTTTGGCCTAGGGGGCCCGCTTGAGGGGTCCTGGACCCCTGTCGGACAAAAAATCGTCCCCGGGGAGGTCTGTTTCTGGCCCTTTTCTAAGATTTGCCCAAAAAGGAACAAAAACCCTTCTTTAAATGAAATGCCCGCAGCACGGTTTGCAAAAGCTTTTTTAGGGGGGTTTTTTCTCCACCAAAAATTTGCAAACTCATTCACTTTGCACAAAATGGGCCTTTTTCATAAAGGCACTTCTCATTTTTCTCCCCTTCTTCTCCTCCTTTTGAAGCAATTTCCTCAGCTGCAGGGGCCCGCTACTGTTTCCCGTTTAAGGTCTTGCAGTCTTCGTGGTTAGCTCCCCCCCCTTTCCAGGCCCCCCAAAATTTTCCACATCCTTGGCCCCTCAAAATTCCCCAAAAAATGGACTTTCCCCCCCAAAAGACAAAAAAGGGTTCCACAAAGGCGTTTGTGTTTTTTTCCAAGGGGGTCAGCCTCAAACCCTTCAAAAACACGAAAGCATGGGGTGTTTTTGTGTTGGGTACTTGATTCCCCGGGGGAAATGAGGGGCCCCGAGTCACGCGGGGGCAAAAAGGGAAGAGTTTGGTTTTCAGACCATTTTCCAAATGGGACAAAAACCCGAAGGGTGTACAAACACTGGGACAAAATTTCAACAAAAAAAAAAATTTGTCAAAAAAACTGAATCATTCGGAAACCCATGTACAGTTTGGAAAAAACCCCGATTTAAATTTTTTAAAACCCCACTTGGGCAGTCCTTGCAAAGGGGTTGGGCACACGAGTTATATTTTTAGATTGTCAACAGCAAGTCTGGGGTGTTTTTTCCCCGAACGCTAATGTCCGGGAAACCCGCAGAAAGGGCTTATGCTTGCTGGAAAATTTTGGCATAAAATTTTTGTATATGAAGTATGATGAGAAATGGGGGGGGAAATTTTTTCTGGACAGTTTGGGAATGTACTTGAGAATCTGAATAGGGAAAGCCGAGGTTGGGGATGGTTGCATGGGCTGCAAGGGGGTTTGGTTTTTAAAAAATGAAAATTCTTTAATTTCTTTTTGGGGAAAAACTGCCCCCTTTTTGCCCGCATAAAATGATGGGGCTGGAACCTTTTCATAAAATCCAGCAGAAAAAATAAATGGCGTCTGCCGTTTGAACAGGTTGCCCCCATTTTCCCAAAGAAACAAAAGAATTTACCATTCTCGCGACCCCAAATTTTAACCTTTTTGAGCACTAAAACCTTGGGGTCTTTCAGGACGGGGGAAGAATAGACAATCTGGTTTTAACCCAGGGAAGAGGAAATAGTTTAAATTTCCCTTTTGTTTTAAGGGCCCCCACTGGAATCAAGAAACATTTAAAGTGCCGGGAAGTTTCTTTAAATTTTAAAAATGGGTGGTTTTAAAATCTCGCTTTTCATGGCAAAGGGGGCTGGGGGTTCGATTCCCCCCCCGGGGGGGGATGGAAACACGGGGCATGTTTCCTTTCACTCATTGTCCATATTACCCTCAGTTTAAAAAGGGGGGACCTGGATGTTGGGGGACCCGGTTTGGGTCACATCCTGGGACAAAATGATTAATTTGCTCACAACGCTCTGCATGACAAAACGGGCCTTTTATATTTTGTATATCATTTATGTCAGTTTGAAACTATTTACCTTTTACATGTACTTGTTAAAAAAAAAGATATTTTTATTTTATTGTATTATTAAGAGACTGGGGGATCCCAGAAAATGAACATTTGGGGTGGAGTGCCCCTCAGGAGGGCGAATTGCTGTAAAGGTTTTAAAACCAAAAAAATCCAAAAGGGGGGGTAGTTAAGGTTTGGGTAGTGGGGATATTTTTTATTTTGGAGAGTTAGCGTGGGGGCAAATCTGTGAAAGTTTTGGGGCCCTGGTTAGCGTTAGACAAATTTTCTTGTTCATTTAAAGTTAAAAAATTCAGCGGGGAAAGGGGGAAAATGTGTTTTCCGGGCATTGTAGATGTTTGAAGTTAATTCTACTTGCTCTCCCGTGAGGCAAAACCTTAAATATGATTTTAAAAGTAAAAAGGCACCCCCCAGTTTCCCCACAGAGGGAAATCTTCGGCATCCCCCCATATGGTATCCAAAACGGGTTTTTTTCGATACTGAAAAATTGTGAGGTTTCCCCTGTCCTACCAAAGATGGAAGTGGGGAAATTTTTTTTTTAAGCTTGATTAAATTGTATGGGCCCATAAGAGGGCTGACGTGGATAAAATTTTGATGGCAAATTCCCCGGGTAATGCCTCAAATCCTGCAAAGAGAGAGATGCTAGCTTTAATGTACAAGGTGGTGGACACTTTGCAAAGTGCTTATACGAGGGTCATTAAATCTGCACGTAACCTGTTCATCATTTTAATCCCTTAAAACGGGGATTAAGTCATAGATATATACACTGAAAGACTATCTGAGTGTACATATGCCTTTTTCTAAGTATATATCAATGAGAGTGTACACACACCTCTGTCAAAGATAGATTTCGTTCGGATTTTTAACCCGGAGGGTTACCCACCCAGGATTTAAACCAAGAAAGGCAAGGTGTGTCATCAAGGACTGTGTTTTATTTCCATTAGGACCCTCAATCTTGTCCCCAGGATGCGGCCCCTACCAATCGAAATAACATCCAGGTACCTATTTGCTGCTGGTGAAAAAGGGACAACAGGAATCGAACCCGGGCCCCCTTTGGTGTGAAGCGAGAGCTTTGCCAGCCCGGCCCACAGAGGACATGAGGGTACACAGTGTACATATACCTCTCGTCTTGGCATATTTACACTGAGAGAATTACCTCTTGTGTAATAGAATCTTGTCCACAAGATATAATTCAGTAAAGCCCTAACCCAGAAAACAAGAAACTCACGCTTCGGGGCAACTAGGAGGGGGGAGTGAAGGTAATGACCGATCTTCGACCCAATCACAGAATGACTGCAACAGAAGAAAAAGTTAAATTAGCCACGTCACCAGGCGGGTTACACCAGTTTAGACTAGGAACCTGAATAATAGATGGCGCAGAATCCTGTTCTTTTCTATTAGTGCCTTTTAAATCTGTAAACCCAGCCAAAGATACTGGTAACCCAGCCGGACTTTGGCAATAATGACATCCACATGTCTATGGCTTCACCATAGACATGTGGTCCTCCCGCATGATGGAATGATAATAGATGGACTGACTGCTGTCATTCTCCTCTCCCTCTCAAGTCAGTTTAAAGTTCGTTGAAGTGTTATTGTTCTCAAATTGCTAAATGACAGCCAAGACTGTAATTTACTCCCTCTTTGAAGGCCAGTTTATCAGTTCTTTCATGACCCTAAAGACCAAAGGGGATTCAATTTTCACTCCAGTAGCTGCTGCTATCTGCCGGCCGGAGTGAAAAAATGTTTTTTGTTCTCAGCAATGCATAGTTAGTTTAATATGTTTATTATTAAACCCCC
>NC_069468.1:17746699-17765892 GCF_026875155.1 Cherax quadricarinatus
GGATGTCCCCCTGGAGCCTTGCAGTGTCTGCAATGGAAGACACTGTCATGCAGATTCGAGTGTCATCTGCAAAAGGAAGACACGGTGCTGTGGTGACATCCTTGTCTATGTCGGATATGGGTGGGGAAACAAGATGGGAGCTAGTACTGTGCCTTGTGGAACAGAGCTTTTCACCTTAGCTGCCTCGGACTTTACTCTGTTGACGACTATCACTGTGTTCTGTTAGTGAGGAAATTATAGATCCATCGACCGACTTTTCCTGTTTTTCCCTTTTTAGCACGCATTTTGTGCGCTTTTTACGCCATGGTCACATTGTCGAAGGCTTTTGCAAAGTCTGTATATATTACATCTGCATTCTTTTTGTCTTCTAGTGCATTTAGGAAACCTTTGTCGTAGTGATCCAATAGTTGAGACAGACAGGAGCGCCCTGTTCTAAACCCATGTTGCCCTGGGTTGTGCAACTGATGGGTTTTTCTAGATGGGTGGTGATCTTGCTTCTTAGGACCCTTTCAAAGATTTTTATGATATGGGATGTTAGTGCTATTGGTCTGTAGTTCTTTGCTATTGCTTTACTGCCCCCTTTGTGGAGTGGGATATGTCTGTTGTTTTTAGTAACTGAGGGACGACCCCCGTGTCCATGCTCCCTCTCCATAGGATGGAAAAGGCTCGTGATAGGGGCTTCTTGCAGTTCTTGATGAACACAGAGTTCCATGAGTCTGGCCCTGGGGCATTACTGAACGCTATCCTTAGTTATTATTATAATCAAAAAAGAAGCGCTAAGCCACTAGGACTATACAACACGCTATCCTTAGGTCTGCCAGACGCCCGTATGCTGCAGCAGTTATCTGATTGATGTGCACCTCAGGAGATGTGCTCCGTATTACACTCACCCCAAGATCTTTTTCCTTGAGTGAGGTTTGCAGTCTTTGGCCACCTGGACTATACTCAGTCTGCGGTCTTCTTTGCCCTTCCCCGTTCTTCATGACTTCGCATTTGGCAGGGTTAAATTCAAGGAGCCAGTTGCTGGACATGGCTTGTAGCCTGTCCAGGCCTCTTTGTAGTCCTGCCTGATCCTCGCCCGATTTTTCCTCCTCATTAATTATATCATCTGCAAACAAGGACATTTCTGAGTCTATCCCTTTGTTATGTCATTTACAATAAACCAAAAAACGAACCGGGTCCTAGGGACTGACCCCTGGGGGAACCCCGCTCGTCACAGGCGCCCATCTGACACATCGTCGCTTACCATGATTCTTTGTTGCCTCACTGTCAGAGGTTCTCGGGACCCATTGCAGTGCCTTTCCTGTTATAGGGTGCCAGATCCTCTAGCTTTTGCATTAACCTCGTGTGAGGAACTGTGTCGAAGGCAGACATGTTCATATCTGTGACCAGATATGAACATGTAAACAGTTCATTACCACGGTAACTTGTTCAGTTATCAAAACTTTGCGTTCCAGTCCCTAAGCCCATTATGTACGTCTGTAATCTTTTGGCTACCTCCAGCAGGATGAGTATGGAGGTGCATAATAAAGATGATTAAACTATTAGGCTCTGAGGAGGGAGGGAGCAGTATCGCTTTCTGGCAGACCTACTCTATCTCTCCCCCTCCAGCCCGGTTTCCCTTGACCTCCCACTCACTCAGGTCACAGTTTTCGTGGGGGCTGCAGGGAACTGGAGATTAATAACACCCCCAGTCTGAGTTATTACACTATTAACTATACGCAAGGATCCGTTCATATACAGTAAGACTGAAATGCTATGCACGTTCTTCAATGGAAGCTGGTCTTTCCTTGCTTAGGTTAAGTTTGATTATTTCCCATTCTTCAGGAGATGTATGAACAACAACAACAAAAAAAACAACAAAAAACAACAACAACAACAACAACAACAACAACAACAACAATAATAATATAATAATAATTTAAAAATAATAATAATAATAATAATTGAGTAATCACTCGGACTGTTTATCTGTATCTTCAAAATTGTTTATAATGTACTAAGTTATTTTTTTATGTTCGTGAATCCTAGATTAGGGCAAGATGGTTGCTAGACTTCAGAGGAGCTTATCACTGGCTGAAGAAGTGAATGTTCAGGATTTAGTGTTGCTAATACTTTTGTTTTGTGAGGCATAATCTTTGAAAACTGCAGCGAGGAGGAGGAGGAGGAGGAGGGGGCTGTTTCGGAAACAATGTGTGCTGTGAATGTTATGTATGAGGGAGACAATGTAATGGTGGGGGGTTTTGCAGGTATAATTCAGAGAGCAAATGTAGAGGATATTTAGATGGTTTGATCATTTAGAAAGGGGGAAAAAAAGTTAGGTACATCTGGGGTGGATGGTGGGAAGGGGCTTTAGAAGTAAGTTTATTTAGGTACGGTATAAATAGTACAATTATAATTGTTTTAAATATTACCTAGGATAACTCCCCTAAGAAACCAAAGTGACTTATTTCCATTGGGATCCTTGTTTATACTTATTATATAAAAAATTGCCTAAAATTTCATTAGTGGCCCGGTGGCCCCGGGGGCAAAGCCCCCCTTCACACACGGAGGTTCCCCGGGGTTTGATTCCCGGGGGGGTGGGAAAAATTTCGGGCACGTTTTTCCTTTCAAAATTTGTCCTGTTCAACCCAGCAGGGAAATAGGTACCTGGGTGTTTTTTCGACTGGGGTGGGGGCCCCCACCTGGGGGGAAAATTTTGGACCCCAAAGGAAATAAAATTAGACATCCTCGATGAAGCACTGACTTTTTTGGGGTTTTCCTGGGTGGGGGTTTAAACCCCCCCCCAGGGGTTAAAAAAACCGAAGAAAAACCCTTTTATTTGGGTTGAAAAGGGTTGAAAAGAGGTTTTTAAAAAAAGTAGGGGCTTGGCAATTTAGCAATACTTTTGCGAGTGTTCGGGTTTTAAAGTAAAACAAATAATTTTCCGTATTTATGTCTCTTCAAGGTGAAAAACGTAAAAAATAATGGGCCTAGAAACTCAAAAAATACTGGGGGGAAAAAAAAAGCCGGTCTTTTTGTTTCCCGGAGGGGGGGAAAGGGGATTTTGATTCTGGAGAAATGCTGGATTCATTTTCGTTCTTTTCGGTACGTGTAGTTTTATGCGCGAGGAAAGGGAGGGGAAGCAGCTGAATGCTGCTCCCTTGATAAAACTTCCACAAGTCACCGACCCGGGCCCGAAAGGGCAGCTTACCCGGTGGGGTTCCCCCGCCCCCTCTCCCAGCAACACTGAAAAAGGGAAAAAGACTTTAGACCCCCTCACCCAGGCCAGATAAATTTCTCACAAAAGTCTCTATTTAAAAAGGCCCAAAATATAAAAAACTAACAAGAAGGAATTTTTCATCATATCTCCGTTTTTATGAAAAAAAAACACACCCCACATACCCCACTCCCCAAAAAGGGGGGGAGTTAAAACAAAAGCAAAGAAATAAGACCCATAGCCTAACATCCCCTATCATAAAAATCTTTTTGAAGGGTCCTAAGAAGCAAGGGCACCACCCATTTGAAACCCATCAATTACACAAAACCCGGGAAAATGGGTTTAGAACAAAGGGCGCTCCCCGCTTAAACTCAACTATCGGGTCAAATACGACAAGGTCCTAAAAAGCACTAGAAAAAATTTAAAAAAAATGCGATGTAATATATACAGACTTTGAAAAGCCTTCGACAAGTGGGGCCAGGGCGTATACGCACAAAATGGTGCTAAAGGAAAAAAAAGGAAAAGTGGGTCATGGATCTATAATTTCCTCAAAACAAACCAGAGAGTGTCGTCAACAGGTAAACCCGAGGCAGCTACGTAAAAAAGCTCTGTTCCACGGGGCACGTACTCGCTCCCATCTTTTCCTCTCCTATATCCGACATAGCAAGGATGTCACCACAGACCGGTCTTCCTTTGCAGTGACACCCGAATTCATGGTGTCTTCCATTTCAGAACTGCAAGGCTCCGGGGGACATCAAAACCCAATTTTCAGTGGGGGTGCAAAAACAAAGAAGTTCAACAAAAGAAATTTCAATTATCAGATATGGTAAACACGAGGAAAAAATCTTCATCAGAGTACAAAAAAAATTTGGCCAAAAATAGAGGAAAAAAACCCAACGTCAAAGCCCCCGGGGGGATCATGTCGGAGGATATACCTTAAAAGGTCAAATTGTTCATCGCATTGCTAGAAAATGCAGGATGGAAATGAGAACCTTCAATACTAGGGAGGGGAAGCCCATGGGGCACTCTTCAGGTCACTTTTATTAGGCGGAAAATTGTGCCACTACAGCACCTTTCAAGGGAGGGGAAAGCGCCCTAGAAAATGTACAGAGAATCTTCAGGGGCGATAACGGGGATAAAAAAACCCCAATTCGGGAGCGCTTGAGGTTCCTAAAACTGTATTCTCTGGAACGAGGCGGGAGAGATACTGTTATAATACCTGGAAAATCCCAGGGGACATACAGAACTTGCACACGAAATCACTCACTACGAAAAACAAAAGACTTTGGGAGACGATGCAACATCCCCCAATGAAAGCAGGGGTCCAAAACGTTAAGGCCATACAATAAGTTCAGGGGCCCGAGATGTTCAATGCCCCTAGCATACTAAGGGGGGTTTACCAACAGCCCCCTGGCGTCTTAACTGGCACTGGAAAAGACCAAAGTCGGTTCCTGACCACCGGGCTGTGGCTCGTCGTTGGTTTGCGTGCACCAGCAGCAACAGCCTGGTTGACGGGTTTGATCCACCAAAGGCCTGGTCAAGCCCGGGGCCGCGGGGGCGTTGACCCCCGGAATTTCTCCAGGAAACTCCAGGTAAACACACACAAAACCCACAAAGGACACTGTACCTGTGTATGTTACCCCCATACTGGAGTATACACACCATCTGGAACCCACACCTGGCAAGCACGTCAAGAAGTTAGAGAAAGTAAAAGGTTTGCAACAAGGGCTAGCCCAGCTCAAGGGAATGTCTACGGGAAAGGTTAAGGGAAATGGCTGACGACACGGAGGACAGAAGGGTCGGGGAGACATGATAAGACATACAAATACTGGGGGGAATAGAAAAGGTGGACAGAGAAGGATGTTCCAGGGGGGGACACGGGGAAAAGGGGTCACAACTGGAGCTGAAGACTCAGACGAGTCACGGGACGTTAGGAAGTTTTCTTCAGTCTAGAGTTGTAGCAAGGGGGAATCCCTAGCAAGGAATAGGGGAGGCGGGAAACCCATACTAGTTTTAAAAAGAGGTATGACAAAGCTCAGGAAGAAGAAGAGAGGGGACCAGAAAGCGCAGGAAGGGCGGGGCCCGGGTGAGTTCGACCCCCCCAACCACAATTGGGAGTACAATTTTGGTGAGTACACACAGGGAGTTAGGAAGTATTTTTCAAATCTAGATAGTCAAGGGGGAATAGCCTGAAAGGAAGTAGTGGAGGCGGGGAAACCTACTAGTTTTAAGGCGAGGTTGATAGAGCTCATGGAACAGGGGAAAAAGAGGACCCAGTAGCAATCACGAAGAGGCGGGGCAGGAGCTATGACCTACCCTGCAACCACAAATAGGTGAGTACAAATAGGTGGTAAACCACACACACACACCAAAACACCACACCTACACACCTCAACAGGCCTATGTTAAACGACATGTGCCTAGGACAAAAAAGGAAAATAAATAACACACCACACACACACAAACACCCCCCCCCAAACCCAACCCCCCCAACCCACCCCCCCCAACACCCCCCCCACAACCCCAACCCTACCCCCCCCACCCCACAACACCCAACACCCCAGGGAAAAAAAACAACACACCCACACACCAACACAAACCACAACCACATTCCAACAAAAAATAAAATAACTAACACCAAAAACCACCACACAACACACTACAACACACACCACCCCACAACACACCACAACACACCACAAAAACACACACACACACACCAAACAAAAACACACACACACATACACACACAAAAACACCCCAAAAACCTTCACACCCAACTAAAACTTATGTTTCCCCCCGATTGGAAGGGGGTGAAGAATGTCAAAACACAAAAAAATGGCAGGAGCCCCCGGGGATAACTACTTAAAACCCCGAGGGGCTGGGAAAATCCTTATTAATTTCTGACAACAAAGAAAAATAAGAAGCGTTAAAGAAAGCTCAAAGGGTTTAACCTAAAAATGAGGGAAACCCCCACACGAAGGATAGGATATAGGAAAATCAAGTAAAAACAATAAAAGCCATAAAAACAGACTCTAGATAAATAAAACAGCCAACAAAAACTTATGGGGAATTTCAGACAAAAATGTACAATTTTATGGCTGAAAAGAACAAGAAGTCACTACGGACTGGAAGAAAACACAAATACCCCCAATGAAGTGACTGACAGTGGTCCAAGAACCAAGTGACGCTTGTAAATCGACGTCCACGACGGACGGAAACGTTCCTCGGCAAGCTTCTCTCGTTCTATGTGCGGGTTGTCTGTGTTATATAGCCGGAGTTCTCCCCCCCCCCCAAGCGAATGGGACCTTACATGATGCGTAAACAAGAGATTAAAACAACAAAAACAAATGGTGCATAATTAGAATAACAATAATTGTTTAGAAGGCAGATCTATAAACTCGGATATAATAACCGTAATCCTCAGAGGGGTGGGAGGGGGTTCAGCCAGTGGAAGGCCTCGGTCAGATGACTAAAAGCTCCAGCTGTGGGCATCCCATAAGGCCCGCGTCAGGAAAGACTAGTCCTGTTTCCAGACAAAACCTTACCTATCCATTTACAACGATTAGACCGTTGTGTTTATATCTAGAAGAAGGTGATGTTGGGAATCCGCCCCCCCACGCGAGGATTGATAACTCAGGATCTCTTAAGACAGCCAAGGAGGGCCACTGGAGGCTTCATTTCCGTTGAGGTTATTATGCGTTCCTTCACCACGAGGAGTAGCACCTTCAGTCAACTAACTTTACCCGAGCATCTATTCACTACCGGTAAACAGCGGGAGGAGTGTAAGGAAATTTGCCTAAATGAGCCTAGACGTCCCCTTTTCGAAGACTGCTCTCGGAAGCGGAAATTATTATGTAAAGTAGATTCCAGTCCCTTCAGAGGACGTCTTGAAGTTCCCTTCAAGAGGAATCTTACGTCCCTGCAAGATGGGACGTCTAGCAGTCCTTCAAGAGGACATCTTTCAGTCCCGTTACAGAGGACATCTTACAGTCCCTTCAAGCGGACGTTTACAGTCCCTTCAAGAGGACGTCTTGCGTCCCTTCAAGAGGGGGAGTCTCCCAATCCCTTCAAGAGGGGACGTTTACTCAGAACCCTTCAAGGACGTCTTCAGTCCCTTCACAGGGGGACGCTCTTACAGTCACTTTCAAAAGCGACATCTTACCAGTCCCACTTTAAGAGGACGTCTTACAGTCCCGTAAGAGGAACGGCTTGGCAGTCCTCTTCAAGAGCGCCGTCTTACAGTACCTTTCAAGGGACGTCTGCAGTCCCTTCAAGCTAGGACATCTTACAGTCCCTTTAAGAGGGACGTGCCTTACAGTCCCTTCAAGAGACGTCTTGCAGTCCCTTCAAGGAGACACGTCTTACTGTCCCCTCAAGAGGACGTCCTGCAGTCCTTCAAGAGGACGTCCTTGCAGTCCCTTCAGAGGCGACTTACCAGTCCCTTCAAGAGAGACGTTTACAGTCCTTCCAAGAGGGCGTCTTACAGTCCCTTCAAGAGGGCGTCTTACAGTCCCTTCAAGAGGAGTCAGTACAGTCCTTCAAGAGGTCGTCTTACAGTCCCTTCAAGAGGAGTTTCTTACAGTCCCTCAAGAGCGTCTTAGTGTGGCTAAATATGTTACAGAACGACAACTTGATAAATGGGACGGGGGGCTTGGGTACATTGATAAATGGGACGCTTGAGTAACCTTTGTAATCCTGCGGGACGGCTTGTGTAACATTTGTAAATGGGGACGCTTGTGTAACATTTGATAAATGGACGTTGTGTAACATTTGATAAATGGACGCTTGTTGTACCATTTGATAATATGGACGCTTGTGTAACATTTGAATAAATGGGCCGCTAGTGTAACAAATTTGATAACTGGGACCGCTTGTGTAAACATCGGGTATCTTTATTTGGCTCTCGCGTTTCGCTAAGGTGGCTTCTTCAGTCCGAGATGGGAGGAATGTGGCGTACTATGGTCCCTCAGCCGCAACACATCGACTCCAGGCTGAGGGGGATGATTACCTCAAACTCCTCAGTCAAACTTTCACTTTTCTCTGCATTGGTCTGAGAAGCCATTGACTGGCGGAAACGGTTCGGAATAAAGATACCCACTAAAAGACTGCACAAGACGGTCTTGATATTACATTAAGTTCTCGTGATGCAACGGATTCGACCTGACTACTGACCCTCTCGATCTCCGGGCTTAGTGATTCCCAATTGATTATAATAATAATTACATAATAATAATAATCAATAATCACTAATAATAATAATATTATTATTATTTATTATTATTATTTTTATTATTATTATTATTCTTCATTTATTATTATTATTATTTATTATTAGTATTATATTATTATTATAATAACAATATATAATAATAATAATAAATAATATTCATAATTAAAATAATAATAATAATAATAATAGCAAATAATATAATAATAATAATAATACTAATAATAAATTAATAATAATAATAATAATAAATAATCATAATAGCCAATAATAATTCATAATAATTCGAATAAGTTATCTGAGTTAAAAAGTGTGGCAAGATAAAATTTTAGGGGACAGAAAAAACAATCGTTTGATTGCAATAAAGGAAATTATATTATTCTTTTTTATTATTATTATTATTATTATTATTATTTATTATTATTATATATAATCATGGGGGAGCGCTAAACCCACGGGCATTATACAGCCTGTGGGGGGAGGGTTGGGGAAGGTATTCAGGTCCATTCATGAACTGGAGCATTAGATCCAATTCCCTAGATCAAGAGCCCCTCAACCAGCGTTAAGGAGCCTCCATGAGGGGAGCGGAAAGCATAAACATCTGTGAAAGTAACTTGGATTAATGAAACCATGATAAATATATAAATTCACCTAGAAGATGTATATCCATTTGTATTGATGTGATGTACAGGTGGATGCGGTTCGATATAACATGACCCCGTGTAGTTGACTGGGTTATAGTATCCTATTATGATAACCTATTATATTAAATTATTGTACTAACATATTATATATAAAATGTTAACTATTTTATTAATTATGTTATTAACTTATATATTAACCTTTACATTAACCTAATAATTAACCTATGTATTAACTATTATATAACCTATATACTAGCCTACTATATTATCTATTATATTAACCTACTACTAATACCCCTTATATTAACCTTTATATTAAACCTATAACTAACCTCCTATATTAACTATATATTAACTATATTATTAACCTATTATATTACCTACTATATAACCTATGTATTTAAACCTATTATATTAATAATATATTACCCATATATTAACCTATTATATTAACCTATATAACTAACCTCCTATATTCATCTATTATATTAACTACTATATTAACCTACTTTAATAACTTACTATATTAACCTATTACATTAAACCTATTATATTAACCTATTATTCTTAACCACATGACCACAACACAAGACACAATCTCACTTTTGATATACCTCGTGTCTATACACACTGTAAAACTTACGACATAAAGGGCCCCAAAATTTGGATTCATTACAGAAGATACTAAAGTAACCGGTTGAAAATCAATTAAGCTTCTCAAAAGCCACTTAATCCACCAGATAAATGCTACATACTCAGTCACACACCTCACTATGTTATTCCCAATCATGTAAACTTCAACCATCACATTGAACTTTTATCCATTGTTGACGGAATATATTTGATATCATTGTTTCACAAAACGCATTTCTGAATAGATGACTATATCTTTTGTCTTATACAAATTTTGATTCACTTAAAATTAATAATCTACTGTACAACTATGACATAATTCTTAGTGTTAAGTAGTCTGTAAGCCAAATTAATGTTACGTTGGCCCATACTGGCCTTAGGCTCATAGAAGGCTGTCTTTGCCATGGCAACCCACTATTGTAAATACCAAAATCTCAATGTACTGTTTGCAAAGAAAGAAAATAAATCATTAAATAAAAGTATTAGGTTATCCTAAGGTTCTCTACACCATATGGCTGCTATGTATGCTATCTCTATGTAACTGTATTTTTGTTACCTGAATAAAATTCGAACAGACACCCTACATACACGTTATGAAATGATACGGATGAAAAGACGCATGTATACATAAGTATCACATGTGTATTCCTCCTGATGTATATCCACTGAGGAGCCGCGTATATAACACAGGGGGATATGCATATCAGTAAATAAACGCAGAGGATTTGTTATGTTTTTGCGGTTAATTGATTTTAACCTGGCATCCATCCGCTGCTAACAAAGAATACTATAAATTTGTCTCAAAAATATATAGTAGTAAATAGCACAAGGGGAGCAGTTACCGATATTTCGCGGGCTAATTCGGGACGCATTTTTTTCCCCATAAAATGTCTCAAAAACCACCTGGTCCTCTCAGTGAAGGTCAGTGATGGAGCTCTATGTTTGGGGTTTGGGGTTGGCTGTAGCTCTCTAGTTACGTCCGATGCGAGCCATTTCAGGACTAAACCAAGAATATAAGCTGGTCTTATACGCCGCGAAATACGGTCGGTACTACAAGTGCTTGAAAACAGGTTGTGGCTAAATTGATGAATGAAAACAGGACACTACGCGCCTAGTTCTGCTTCTTAACAACACAGGAAAGGTCTTGAAAACTCAAGTAATCACATAAACACAAATACACACACACTCACACACACCACACACACAACACACACACACACACAACACAGTAGCGACCACTGCAAGAGGCGGGGCCAGGCGCCTGTGACTCGACCTTGCCACAACAACTATGGGAGTGCACACACACACCCCCACACACACACCACCTACACACACAATATGACTCCTCGCAACCCACACCATCTTAGGTGCAGACACACACATACACAACTCAACCCCGACGACAACAGACTGGACTTAACCATTGTGAAACTGATCCATTTTCTTCTATCATACCCAAGTTGCTCTGACGCAACGCTGGCAACTTTACTGCAAAGAGGAACTCCTCTGGCATCCCCTTCAACACGTGGGAGATATGAGCATACGTTGGGGCACTGAATAGTAAGTCATTAGGGTTAATTTCCCTCAAATGGTGGTAATAATCGACATAGACGCCCCTCGTGATCTGTTCCCTCCTCGAAAAAAGAAATTTCTGAGGGAGACATGACCTTTTGTGGTTTCCCTGACGTTCTTGGTGAGTGAGGATGCATGAGGTGATGCGGATTCTTGATGCAGGAACTGATTTTTCCTCTTCCCTTCGATGGATCGAATTGATTACCTCCCTTCTCCAGACGCTACCTGAACCCCTGGCGGGTTTCGAAATCCTCTAAATGTAATAACAATAATACTAACAATAATACTATTGGTTGAGGAGTTCGTGCTGTAACACTAGCTGTACACTTGCGTTGTTCCAGTTAAAACACAACCCATGTGTACAGCACGGTACTGCCTCAGCAATTAATGAAATTTCAATGGACACCCGCCGCCCTAGCGATATGAAGCAAATTTCCGAAGACGCATAGTGTGGAGTAAAAATAGGAAACGCATGTCCTCGCGTCAGCCGACGGAGGGTCAAGCCTCAGATACGGTCTTGCGTGAATGACCCACATGGGTCTCAGAGCTTAACGCCATAAGTTATTTATGTTATAATTCCGCGATGTAATTGTCTTGGCTTTTCATTAATCGCAATTTCGACACCATTTAACAACAGAAAACTTTTTACCCCCCCCCCCCCCCCCCCCCTCTGTTTTCCTTTTCTTTTTTTTTCTTTTTGTCATTTCTGAATGTCTTAGTAAGAACGCTTTATTCCAAACCATGAACCCTGTCTCATTTAGCAATCATTTCTTTACTACTGCTTCTACTACTGCTTCTACTACTGCTATCTCTACTCAACTTCTATATGCTTCTACTACTGTTCTACTATGCTTCTACTACTGCTTCTTACTACTGCTTCTACTATGCTTTTGCTCTCCTGCTTCTACTACTGCTTCTATACAGCTTCTACTACTGCTTATTACTACTGCTTTAACTACTGCTTTCTACTACTGTTTCTACTACTGCTTTACTACTGCTTCTTCTACTGCTTCTACTACTGTTCTATACTGCTCTTCTACTATACTTCACTACTGCTTCTACTACTGCTTATATACTGCTTCTACTATGCTTCTATACTGCCTTCTACTCTGTTCCTTACTAGCTCCTTCTCTACTGCTTCTCTACTGCTTCTACTACTGCTTTACTCCTGCTTCTAGCTACTGCTTCCTACTACTGCTTTATAACTGCTTCTACTACTGCTTCTACTACTGCTTTATCATGCTTCTACTACCTGCTTCTACTACTGCTTCTACTACTGTTTCTACTACTGCTTCTACTACTCGCTTCTATCCTGTTTCTACTACTGCTTTCTACTACGTTTCTACTGACTGCTTCTACTACGGTTTCTACTACTGCTTCTACTACTGTTTTCTACTATGCTACTACATATGTCTTACGCACTACTGTTTCTACTACTTCTATTCTCCTCTACGTGTTCATTTTTTACTTCACGTGCTTAGAGTTGGGGGAACACAAGATTCCTCTCTCCTGGGTATTATTTCTGCCCAGGAGAGAAGTAGAGGAATTTTTTTCCGCAAGGTTACCATTGCTCTATACCCCTTGTGTCCCTTGTATTGTTGATAACGGTGACACAAAAGCTCCTGGAGAGCGAGGCTAAGTTGCCACAAATAAATTGTCGCATTGTTGGACCGTGTCCTTGTACGTAACCTATTTCGATAATTCTACCATTATTACTAAGAGAAGGTTAAAAGCTCGCTGTGTCTAGAGGGGAAACCTTCGATAAACAAAGCTGCCCACACTTTACCTCTGGGCCGCGGTAGACATCACGATGCGATTTTCAGTGTTTAACCCGTAGACCGGTCCAAAAACGTATATATACGTTTTTCAACATTTGCTAAGTACGGTAACAGAGATTTCTTTTTGTTTTTTTACATTTGAAAATGTGTAAAAAAACTTTGATCTACTTTTTTTTGTTGTTATATTTGAAAATATGTAAAAAAATGAAGGTAGATCTACTTTTGTGCGCATCACAGCTCGATCGTAGATCGGCTTGACAGCGGTAGGGTTAAGTAGCTCAATCCGTCACCCATTTAATTGTCTTGACAAGAATGACAATGAAATCTGTCGATATGAGGACTGGCTGTGTGAAATCACGGTCTGTGATTCAATATCAAGAGATAGGCTGGATCTGCCGAACAGTCTTCTCCTCAGCACTATGAAAATATCTACTGGCGCCAGGTGCAAGGAGTGATGCTGGAACAGTTACCTTCCCACGCCCTCCTAGGACATGGCGTGGAGACGGATCCGCCTGATTATATTTAAAACCGTTATACTGATTCCCCTTCCGATTTTCGCATGCATTTCATACATCTCCTTTTTTTTTTATCAAAAGAAGATCTTGGAGAAGCGAACTATCGACTGGTGTTCCCCACGAAAGAACTTTCAAAAGATGAATGCGGAGCAATTTCTTATAATTTTCGTAGTGGTAAATTTCCACTTTTTTTTCTTTTACTTCGAAGTTATTTGTATAATATTTTTAAGTTCTACGTTAACCCTTGGAGCGACAGCCACGTTCTTGGTATGGCGATTTTCATTGTCTCCTTATCGTGATTCTCTCGCAATATTCCATACCTCGCGCGCTGCATGGGAGTGAAAACAGTGGGGAGGAGGGAGTTACACACTGCTGGATGAGGAAAACACATAATCTAAAATACCCCCCCCCCCCCCCCCCCCCCCCCCCCCCAGAGGGTGGGGGCAGTACACTGTCTGGGAGGGGCAATCGAGGGTGCGGCAGTACACATGCTGGATGGCGTAATAAAAAAAATAAAAAAAAACAAAAAAAATAATTAAACCTAATCAAATAATAATAAAATTAAAAAAATAGCCAAGAAGAGACGAGATCAAAGAGGACATAGAAGAGGCCGGGGGGCAAACACACACTGCCTGGAGAGGGGCAATAGGGGAGCGGCAGTACACACTGCCTGGGAGGGTAATAGAGGGGCGCGCGCAACACACACTGCCTGGAGGAGGGGCCCCCCCCCCCCCCCCCCCACAACAACTCCCCCCCCCTCCCCCCCCCCCCCCCCCCCCCCCCAAACCCCCCTCCCTACTCCCCATCACCCCCCCTAAAGTTTACTAAACTAAAATCCCCACACCCAACACTCCCAAAACATACCGTCCCAAACCAACAGAGAGAGGGGCAGTACCAATTCAGGAAGAATACAGGGTGAGAAGGGGTGCGGGGAGGGGCACAGCACGGGTAAATAAACAAATAACAACTATAATATCATATTAGAATAAGAGAATAAACAGATAATTATATATTATATCGTAACTTATTTAATAGTATATTAAACAACACTTAACATGGGGGGGGGTTTACTATGTTAGTTTCTTTTCATGACATGTTCTTTCTATCTCTTTGTTTTTTTTTTTTATATTTAATTTTATCTTTCTCTTTTCTGCTTAAAATACATAATCTCAAAAAAAAACCAAAATAACACAAAAACACTTATAAACTATAACTACACAAACAACAAAACACTCACTTACCCCCACCGCACCCAAATCCCCCCCACCACCCCCCCCCACATCCGTAAAACCCCCCTCCCTCCCCACCCCCCCCCCAACCCCCCCACACCCCCCCCCCAAGACACAACCCCCCCATACTGCCCTAGAAGGATAGGCAGAGCGTGGAGAGTGTACATGCCTAGGAGGATGGCCGAGAGTGGAGAGAGTACCACTGCCTAGGAGGATGGGCAGAGTGTGGAGAGTGTACACTGCCTAGGAGGATGGCAGAGGAGCTGGAGAGTGTACACTTCTAGGCAGGATGGCAGAAGTGGAGAGTGTACACTGCCTTGGAGGATGGCAAGAGTGCCGAGAGTGGACACTGCCGCTCGGAGGATGGAGACGAAGTGCGAGAGTGTACACTGCCTAGGCAGGATGACTAGAGAGAGGAGAGTGTCCCTGCTAGGGAGGGATTGCAGAGAGGAGGGTGTACACTCGCCTAGGAGGATGGCTCAGAGAGAGGAGAGTGTTACACTGCCTAGGAGGATGGCAGAGGAGAGGAGAGAAGGAGTGCACACTCCTATCTGTTTTTCTACCCTTATCCTTAGAGTTGTTGATGCAGTGACTTTGGAGGATGGAGGCGGTTAACGGCGGTGAGATTGGTGTGCTGATGCGGGAGGAGATGGTGTTGATGGGTAGTTGATGGGTGGGAGATGGGCCGGCACCATTCCCGACCGAACACGATGCCACCGGACAATAGGACAGGGCCACCAGGAACCAAGGAATGGTCCCAAACCATAGACTTTATTGTGTCAGCACTCACGGTTTGTTATTTTTAAAACTGGCGGAGCGGGTGGTGCTGTGGACGAAGACGCTAGGGCTGGGAAGGACAGGGGATGAGGTTTGGACTGAGCGGGGGACAGGATCGGAGGTGGAATGGGGTGTGGGACCGTCTGGGACGCAAGTCACAGAGAAAGAGGTCAGAACAGCACCACCCCCAAAAACAAAAAGCAGTTTCAATAAATCATTAATGCGGAATCTGACGATTTTATGCTGCATTCGTTTACTTCTAGAGATTACGACACAGTTGCGGGTTGCCGAGGTATTGCTCTCCTGGGTAACGGAGATGCAATTGCAGCAAATTCCCGCGACAGTCTTTATCACTCCGGTGTAACATAGCGGCGTTTTCTTGCTTTTGTGAACCTTTATGTGTATTACTTTCCCAAGAGTGGAGCACACGAATGGCTATTGCTCGCATAACTTTTTGCAATCTGACGGTGATTCTGTTTTGCAGATTTATTTACGCACTCACGATGCGATATATGGAAGCAGTAGCGTTGAGCTCGCTGGTAGACACTCGGATCACAAGTGAAGGCCACGGGGTCAAATTCAGTGAGTCGAGACGGACTGGGTAAGTCTCCTTATACATGTTACCCCAGTTCACCTAGCATGTCAAAGGGCCCTGTGCCACCTCGTTGTCTTTACTCGTCTCAGGTTCTCGTGGGTGTTATATTACTTGTTGGTGTACAATACGACATGTCGACAATAAACACATGTGTATCTTTATGCAGAAACGTTTCGGCCTACAAAACCGGCTTCTTCAGTCGAAAGGGAACGTGTCGACAGTGTAGAAGAATTGGTTTTGGCTGATCATTCGTAAGCCTGGTAGAGGTGGTGGGTCCCTATCCTCCGTCTGTTACTCAGTTATATTGGAAGCATTTTGCGGTGAGCTACAAGGCTTACAGAGGAGTGAAAATTGACAAACTAAGATGCAATAACAGCTCCTACTATAAACGAACGCTGTACTTAACAAACAAAAAAAAAAAAAAAAAATTGATTTCTGGTGAACACGCTGGAAAGAGTCAAACGACAAAAATATTATTATTTTGCAACTATGGAAACATATAGGAGGTTGGTAGGGAAGGCAAATACTCAAAAAACTCCAGAAAGAAACGATCATAGTTTACCTGAATATTATTGTGTATTCTCACGCTCTTCTGAGCTGTGGATCCCAATTGCAGTACTAGAGATGTTCATTTATATCTGTATATATATATTTTATTTAATATCTATATCTATATATATTATAATATATATTTATATATATATTATCACTTACAAACAGCGCAACAGCCAAGGATTTCGACCCAGTTGTACTGGCCTGCCTCTGGTAAGCGAGAACCCACATGCCGCTTTAAACCACAGGACCACCCACCCTACAGATAGAGCAGACAGCAATGCAGCTGTGAGCCGCCATCCGAGGCATACGGAGGTGTGGGAGCTTCTAAGCTGCTATTTCTCTCATCTGTTTGGTGTACTAGCCTCACGAGCAGTATTGTTATGATCAATACCCCACTCGTTCGGGGTTACAATGCTGTATAATATGCTCGTGAGGCTAGTACACCAAACAGGGATGAGTATGAAATTAGCTTAGAGCTCCCACTCCCTCCGTGATGCCTAGGATGACGACCCCCAACAGCTAGCATTGCTGTCTGCGCATTCTTGTAGGGTTGGGGGTCTGTGTTTAAAGCTTCATGTGGTTCTCGATCTTACCATTGGAGCCAGTACAAACAGCGCTTCGAATCCCTGCTAGCGCGTTGTTGTTATTGTCAATACACTCGTTCGTGGTTACAAGCTAATATATATATCTATATATATATATATTGCATTTAAAATTTAAACTGAGTAATGGATAAGCGGAGGTCACGCTTCATCCACGACTCGACCTCTGTAGGAGCTGCGATCGACCCCTGCAACCACCAACATGTAGTACAAATGGATGAGCACAGCATGCGCGAACAGAGAAAAAAAAGAACAAAGACATTAATAGACATCCTGAACTCAGGTGAAAGCAATAGTCTTCCTGTTGTTACCACAGGGGTCATCTTTAAGGTCCTAAACCAATAGAGGTAAACGGTGACTGTTAGAAAGCAGTGCTAACAGTGTCCAACCTTTCAGCCGTGAAGTGTATCATCCCAGCCTCCTCTCTTCTTCCTCTCCCCGGTTGTCAAGAAGAAGAAGACGTAGAAGAAGAGAAGAAGAAGAAGAGAAGAAGAAGAAGGACGAAGAGAAGTCATTCTGAACCAACGAAAAAAAATATTTTCACTTTTTTTGTTTATTTTAAATTTTTGTTTACGTGAAACATTAATTGAAAAATTTTTAATTTTCAAAAGAGGTCTTTTGGGGCATTTATGGTTTTGGAAAAAAGGCGTATACAGGGGGATGGGGGGGCAATTTGGGGAAATGTTGCAAGTTAGGGAGGGGGTGGGTTACTGAAAGCAGTGAAAGTTTTTACGAGGATAGTGAGGCTCAATAGAGATGTAGGAAAGAGGGAATTTTTCCCAAAAAGTATTTAAACAATAGTGTGATGTCCCCGTGGTTGTTTAATTTATTTATAGAGGGGGTTGTAAGAAAATAAATCGGGGGTCTTGGAAAGGGGCTGGAGTAAAAGAAAAAAAATCACCATAAATGGAGTTGTCACAGCTGCTTTTGCTGATACCTGTGCTTTGGGAGATTCTGAAGAAAGTTGCAGGATTGGTGGATAATTTGGTAGGGGTGCAAAAAAAAATTTTAAAAGGGGAATACGGGGAAAGAGAAAGGGTTATGGGGCTAAAAAAAAATAGGTGATGAAAGATTGGATACAGATTGGGGAGAAGTATGGGGGAGGGAATGTTTCAATTATTTGGGAGTAAACGTGTCAGGGGAGGGGATCTATAAAGAGGGGGAATCAAGAATGATGAAAAAAAGGGTGAGTGGTGCATTAGGAGTCGGGGAGACAAGAACTTTGCCCTTGGGGCAAAGAGGGGAAATTTAAAATAGAGATAGTTTTATCAACGCTTTAATGGGGGTGAACATGGGGATGAATGTTCAGGAGGGGGAAACTGGAGGCAGTGGGTTTTTTTCTGAGGGCATGGTTGTGTGAAATAATGCAAGAATTTTGTAGTTTGGGGGTTAGGGGAGGTGCGGGTTACCAAAACTGTTGTTTCCAAAAGGGTGAGAAGGGTTGTTGAGGGGGTTCACATGTAGAGAGAAGGAGCGAAACAAGTGCTTCAAGGTGATCTCTGTAGTGGAAGGGAAAGGGGGGGAGGGTCGCTAGGAAAGGTTTAGGGGGGGGGTAAAAGGGGTTTGGTGCGAGGGCTTGGGCTTCCGCACAGATGACGTGTTTGATAGAGGGGAAAGGAGACAAAAAGGGGTTTTTAAAACTTGACTGCTTTGGAGTTGACAAAATAAATTATAAGGGGTTCAGGAAAACCGGGGAGGCCGACTTGAGTCCGGAAAAGGAAGTACAGTGCCTCACAGAGGGGGGTTAATGTGCAGTTTTTTAAAAAAAGTAGTGTAAAAACCCCCCTGGGAAACATGATGGAGGGAAGAAAGGTGAAATTTTTTCTTTTTTTGGGCCACCCTGCCTTTGGGGGGAATCCCAGTT
>NC_069468.1:17766392-17768892 GCF_026875155.1 Cherax quadricarinatus
CTTTTTGGGGACGGGGTTTTTCAGGGCTTCATTGTGAGGTGTTTTCAGTGCTTCATTGGGGGCGAGTTTTCAGTGCTTCATGGGGCGTGTGTTCATGCTTCACTGTGGGGGTGTTCAGTGTTTCACTGTGGGTGTGTTCAGTGCTTCACTGTGGCGTGTGTTCAGTGCTTCATGTGGACGTGTGTTCATGCTTCATGTGGACGGTGTTCGTGCTTCACTGGGGGACGTGTGTTCAGTGCTTCATTGTGAGCGTGGGGTCAGTGCTTCATTGTGGGCGAGTTTTCAGGGCTTCACTGGGGGGGGTGTTTTGATGCTTCCTGGGGACGTGTGTTCATGCTTCATTGTGGGCGGGTTCGTGCTTTTTTGTGAGCCTGTGTTCAGGCTTCATTGTGGGCGTGTGTTCGTATTATTGTGAGCCTGTTTCTGCTTCTTGTGGCGAGTGTTCAGTGCTTCATTGTGAGCCTGTGTTCAGTGCTTCACGTGGGCGTGTGTTGGGGCTTCATTTTGAGCGTGTGTCGTGCTTCACTGGGGCGTGTTTTTCAGGCTTCCTGTGGGCGTGGTTCGGCTTCTTTGTGGGCGATGTTCGGCTTCACTGGGGGGGTGTTCTGCTTCACTGTGGGCGAGTGTTCGTCTTCACTGTGGGCGGTGTTCAGTGTTTCATGTGGGGCGGGTGTTCTTTGCTTCATTGGGGGGGAGTGTTCGTGCTTCCTTGGGCGTGTGTTCATGCTTTTTGTGGCGTGTGTTCAGTGCTTCACTGTGGCGTTTGTTCAGGCTTCACTGTGGGCGTGTGTTCGGGTTCTGGGGGGTGTTCAGTGTTCATTGTAAAGGTGTGTTCAGTGCTTCAGTGGACAGTGTTCAGTGCTTCATTGTGACTTTTGTTTCAGTGCTTCCGTGGGCGGTGTTCAGTGTTTCACTGTGGCGGTGTTCAGTGCTCTTGTGAGGTGTGTTAGTGTTTCACTGTGGGCGTGTGTTCAGTGCTTCACGGGGGACGTGTGTTCAGGCTTCATTGTGAGCGTGGTTCAGTGCTTCACTGTGGGGGTGTGTTCAGTGTTCATTTTGGGACGTGTGTTCGGCTTATTGTGAGCGTGTGTTCGTGCTTCTTGTAAAAGGTGTTCATGTACTGTGGGCGTGTGGTTCAGTGCTTCACTGTGGGGGGTGTGTTCAGTGCTTCACTGTGGACGTGTGTTCAGTGCTTCATTGTGAGCGTGTGTTCAGTGCTTCATTGTGGGCGAGTGTTCAGTGCTTCATGTGGGCGTGTGTTCAGTGCTTCACTGTGGGCGTGTGTTCAGTGCTTCATGTGGACGTGTGTTCGTGCTTCACTGTGGCGTGTGTTCAGTGCTTCATGTGGACGTGTGTTCAGTGCTTCACTGTGGGCGTGTGTTTCAGTGCTTCATTGTGGGCGAGTGTTCGGCTTCACTGTGGAGTGTGTTGAGTGCTTCACTGTGGACGTGTGTTCAGTGCTTCATGTGGGCGTGTGTTGAGTGCTTCACTGTGGGCGTGTGTTGAGTGCTTCATCTGTGGCGTGTGGTTGAGTGCTTCATTGTGGGCGTGTGTTCAGTGCTTCACTGTGGGCGTGTGTTGAGTGCTTCATTGTAGGCGTGTGTTCAGTGCTTCACTGTGGGCGTGTGTTGAGTGCTTCACTGTGGGCGTGTGTTCAGTGCTTCACTGTGGGCGTGTGTTGAGTGCTTCACTGTGGGCGTGTGTTCAGTGCTTCACTGTGGGCGTGTGTTGCAGTGCTTCATGTGGGCGTGTGTTCAGTGCTTTACTGTGGGCGTGTGTTGGTGCTTCACTGTGGGCGTGTGTTCAGTGCTTCATTGTGGGCGTGTGTTCAGTGCTTCACTGTGGGCGTGTGTTGAGTGCTTCACTGTGGGCGTGTGTTCAGTGCTTCACTGTGGGCGTGTGTTGAGTGCTTCACTGTGGGCGTGTGTTCAGTGCTTCACTGTGGGCGTGTGTTGAGTGCTTCACTGTGGACGTGTGTTCAGTGCTTCAATGCGGGAGTTTGTTGAGTACTTCAGTGTGTGAGTGTGCTGAGTGCTTCAATGTGGGAGTGTGTTGAATGCTTCAGTGTGTGAGTGTGCTGAGTGCTTCAATGCGGGAGTTTGTTGAGTGCTTCAGTGTGTGAGTGTGCTGAGTGCTTCAATGCGGGAGTTTGTTGAGTGCTTCAGTGTGTGAGTGTGCTGAGTGCTTCAATGTGGGAGTTTGTTGAATGCTTCAGTGGGGTCGAGCCCAAGCTCCTGGCCCCGCCTCCTCACTGGTCGCTACTAGGTCACTCTCCCTGAACCGTGAGCTTTATCATACCTCTGCTTAAAGCTATGTATGGATCCCGCCTCCACTACATCGCTTCCCAAACTATTCCACTTACTGACTACTCTGTGGCTGAAGAAATACTTCCTAACATCCCTGTGATTCATCTGTGTCTTCAACTTCCAACTGTGACCCCATGTTACTGTGTCCCATCTCTGGAACATCCTGTCTTTGTCCACCTTGTCAATTCCTCTCA
>NC_069468.1:17773892-17783892 GCF_026875155.1 Cherax quadricarinatus
AATGTTGCAGCGAGGAGAAGGCTGGAGGCAGTGGAGATGTCATGTCTGAGAGCAAAGTGTGGTGTGAATATAATGCAGAGAATTCGTAGTTTGGAAGTTAGGAGGAGGTGCGGGATTACCAAAACTGTTGTCCAGAGGGCTGAGGGAAAGGGTTGTTGAAAGGGGGTTCGGACATGTAGAGAGAATGGAGCGAAACAGAATAACTTCAAGAGTTTTATCAGTCTATAGTGGAAGGAAGGCGGGGTAGGGGTCGGCCTAGGAAAGGTTGGAGAGAGGGGGTAAAGGAGGTTTTGTGTGCGAGGGGCTTGGACTTCCAGCAGGCATGCGTGAGCGTGTTTGATAGGAGTGAAAGGAGACAAATGGTTTTTTAATACTTGACGTGCTGTTGGAGGGGTGGCAAAGTAACATTTATGAAGGGGTTCAGGGAAACCGGGAGGCGGGGCTTTAGTTCTGGAGATGGGAAGTACAGTGCCCCGGGAATATATAACAAGCCTGCTAGATTACCTGCAGGACAGACCCACCCACCTCACAGTTACCACACCCCACACACACACAAACAATCCACACACCAAAACACCACACAAAACAACAACCACACACACTCACACACACACACAATCTGAAACAGACAGAGACAAAGATTTCCAGAAGTAGCATCGGCAATGGCTACATCAAAACACGGGACAACAGGTCCGAAGGAAGCATGGAACTAAACTGTATGCAGAGGTCCTGTCAAACCCACATGGGGCCAAAACAAAGACAGGGAGCACTCTAGGACAGAAAGAGAGGTTGGAAGACTTTGAAGGAACTAGGACATGTGCAAGGACCTTACCAGTCCCTGTGGGGGCCAGGAGCAGGTGAGCAGGAAGGAATAAACCAAGAAGCATAGGGGCCATAACGAGGGAAGGGACTGAAGGAAGGAACACTCCAGGGGAAGGAACTAAAACACATCAGAGGATGCAATGGGAGTCACAGTGGGAGGTGGAAAGGGAGGACCCGTGTTTGTTTGGGCTAGACGAAGCTAAAGGGGAAACTTATGATGAAAAAAAGCAGGAGGAGAAAAAAGGATTGAAGACATCATGAAGGTGATAGGCGAGGGGGACATGAACCCGGGTTTGGCAAATTTTCGGAGAATTGGGTGGTTCAAAAAGAAAAGGAATCGGCCTCTAAAAGTAATTTTCAAGGCAGAATCAACCCGAACCATGATCCTGCAGGAGAAAGCACGGCTGGAGGCAAGCAGGAGTTCCGGGTGTGTACCTCGACCGAGACAGAACACGGCGAAAGGAAGACAATGAAAGAAGAGTTCAAAAACGAAAGGAGAAATGGGAGGAAATGAAAAGGAGAGCAGAATAACCCAGGATCAAATGGAAGGACAAGCGCACCCCCAGAAACCCTGAAAGAAGGACTCCAGCCACGACACCCCCAAGGCAACTGAACAATCCAACCAACCATTCACACACCGATCCCTCTGTTTCCACCCCCCCGCACCACAGTTAAGTATTAGAACAGAAGTTGAAGGTTTGGTTACAAAAATGCAGATGGATTAACGAATAAACATGAGGAAGGGCAAAAAAGAATAAATGAGAAGTCCCCAAAACATCATAGCAGTTACAGAAACAAAACTCATGGAGACAATAACAGATGCAATCTTCCCACCAGGTACCAGATCATGAGGAAAGATAGAAGGGGCAGGGGGGAGGTGGGGTTGCTCTGCTCGTAAAAAAAGATGGAAATTCGAGAAAAGGAAGGAAATAGATGAGACGGGGGGAAAGAGACTACATAGCAGGTACACTTCAGTCTGGGGAACACAAAGTGGTCATTGCAGTGATGTATAATCCACCACAGAACTGCAGGAGACCAAGAGAGGAATATAAAGAGAGCAAATAGAGCAATGGTGGACACCACTTGCTGAGGTGGCAAGAAGAGCTCACTCCAGCAGAAGCAAAGTTGCTGGTTATGGGGGATTTAAAACCACAGGGAGATTGACTGGGAAAACCTGGAGCCACATGGGGGTCCGAAACATGGAGAGCCATGGGATGTTGGGGGGACACTACCAGAGTGAGAGGGGAGGAGAACCAGCAAGATTGGACCTTGTGTTCACCTGGGCAGCTCAGACATTGAGGACATCAAGTATGAGAGTCCCCTAGGAGCTAGCGACCACGTGGTTCTGTGTTTGAATACATAGTAGAGCTGCAAGTGGAGAGAATAACAGGAGTAGAATGGGAAAGCCTGACTATAAAAGAGGGAAATACATAGGGTTGAAGAACTTCCTGCGGGAGGTCCAGTGGGACAGAGAACTGGCAAGAAAGCCAGTAAATGAAATGATGGAAATGTAGCAACAAAATGCAAGGGGCAGTGGAAAGGTTCATTCCCAAGGCAACAGTAACAACGGGGAAAACCAAAAACAAGCCCCTGGGTTTACCCCACGGTGTAGGAGGCAAAAACAAAGTGCAATAGAGAATGGAAAAAGTACAGAAGGGGAGAGAACACACGAAAAAAGGGGATCCCGTTGCAGAGCCCGGAATGAGTACGCACAGGTAAGGAGGGGGGCCCCAGCGACATATGAAAATGACATAGCATCGAGAATCAAGATGACCGAAAACTGTTGTATAGCCACATCAGAGAAGACAACAGTCAAAGACCCCGGTGATCAGATTAAGGACAGAAGGTGGAGAACTCACAAGAAATGATCAGGAGGTATGTGAGGAGTGAACAGGAGATTTAAGGAAGTTTTTACAGTAGAGACAGGAAGGGGTGTGGGAAGGGCAGCACAGAAGGGAACATCAAGAGGGAATATACCAACAAGTGTTGGATGACATACGAACAAATGAGGAGGAGGTGAAGGGAAACTCTTAAGTGACCTTGACACCTCAAAGGCGATGGGACCGGACAACATCTCCCCATGGGTCCTTAAGGAAGGAGCAGAGATGCTGTGTGTGCCTCTAACCACAATCTTCAACACATCCCTTGAACTGGGCAACTACCTGAGAAATGGAAGACAGCTAATGTAGTCCCCATATTTAAAAAAAAGGAAACAGAAACGAGGCACTAAACTACAGACCTGTGTCTCTGACATGTATTGTGTGCAAAGTCATGGAGAAGATTATCAGGAGGAGAGTGGTTCGAACACCTGGAAAGGAACAAGATTATAAATGAAAACCAGCATGGGTTCATGGAAGGCAAAACTTGTATCACAAACCCCTGGTTTTATGACAAGGTACAGAAGTAAGACACGGAGGGGGGTGGGTAGATTGCGTTTCCTAGACTGCAGGAAAAGGGTTTGACACAGTTCCCCCAAAATTTTTAGTGCAAAGTGGGGGGTCAGGCACAGTTTTAAAAGGGAAGGGGCCCAAGGATAAGGGAAACCTGAAAGGGACGAACGATCATGGGTTTGTGAAGAGGTATACAGTGGGCGCCTTTTACGAGGGGTTTTAAAGGGGCGTCTGAACAGGGTTTTTGGATAAATTTGGGGGTTGGGGAAGATCGGCCTGGAAAATTTCTTTTTTGGGGAGGAGGGATAAAAAGGGCAGGTGGGGGGGCCCAAAGCCGGGGGGGGGAGTACTTGTTTATCAATCGGCTCAAGTAGAGAGGGGGGGCCGACCGGGCCAGGTGGCCCCAAAGGGGGGCAAGAATCCGCCTTAGAAAGAAAGGGGCCTGGGGGGTTCGACATACGGGCACATTTCCCCCGCACCCCCCCCGGGCCCGACCCCGAAATAGGTCCCATATATAAGGAATTAATGTACCCCGGGGGATGGTTTTGCCCATAGAAATAAAAATGGAAAAAAATGCAACGCAAAAAAAAATTACCAGGGGGGGGAAAAAAATTTTCGCCCGGGATGGTAGAGGAAAAGGGGGGCGCAGCATGGAACAATCAAAAGTTTTTTGACATTTCCCGGGAAATCGTTTGAAGTTTTTGGCAAGTTTTCGAAAAAACGACAGAGGAAGGAATAGACTCTAAAGTGTCCCTGTTCGCAGATGACTGAATTGATGAGAAAAATTAAAAATCGGACGAGGATGAGGCGGACTGCAAAGAGACCGGGAGAGCGGAAAGGGGTCCATAATGGCTTCTCGAATTCAATCCAGCCAAAGCAAAGTCATGAAGATTGGGGAGGGGAAAAAGAAGACCGCAGACAGAGTATAGGCTGGGTGGAAAAAGACTACGACCCCCTCAGGGAAAAAAGCCCTTTGGGTGCCATAATACGACACATCCCCGGAGGCACACATCAACCAAAAACCGCTGCAGCATACGGGCGCCTGCAAACCTGAAAAAGCTTTTCCGATCCCTTTAAAAAGGAATCGTTCAAGCACTGTACACTGTTATGTTAGGCCCATATGGAGTAGCAGCCCCAGTCTGGAACCCACACTGGTAAAGCACGCAAGAAGTTGAGAAAGTACAAAGGTTTGCAACAAGGCTATCCCAACCCAAGGGGAATGTCGTACGAGGAAAGGGTTTAAGGGGAAATGGGCTGACGACACTGGGGGACAGAAGGTCGGGGAGACTGATAACGACATACAAGATACTGCGGGGGTAGACAAGGTGGACAGAGATAGGAGTTCCCGAGAGGGGGCACAGGACAAGGGGTCACAACTGGAAGTGAAGACTCAGACGAGTCACAGGGACGTTAGGAAGTATTTCTTTTATCATAGATGTCAGCAAGGGAATAGCCTAGCAAGTGAAGTAGTGGGGGCGAAAAACCCTACATAGTTTTAAGAAGAGGTATGACAAAGCCCGGAAGCAGAAAAGAGAGGCCAGTAGCGATCATGAAAGGCGGGGGAGGGCTGAGGGCTCGACCCCTGCAACCACAATTAGGTGAACAATTTTGGGGAGTAAACACACACAACACACCACACACATACACACACACACACACACACACACACACACACACACACACACACACAACACACCACTCAGGCACACATAACGGGAAAAGGGCACTGCAATGGATCAGAGAATACCTGACAGGGAGGAAAACAACGAGTAAAGGTACGTGACGAGGTGTCAGAGTGGGCGCTTGTGACAACGGGTTTCCACAGGGGTCAGTCCTAGGACCTGTGCTGTTCTTGGTATATGTGAACGACATAATGGAAGGGATAGACTCAGAAGTGTCCTTGTTTGCAGATGATGTGAAGTTAATGAGAAGAATCAAATCGGATGGGGAAATCAGGCAGGACTACAAAGAGACCTGGACAGGCTGCAAGCCTGGTCCAGCAACTGGCTCGTTGAGTTTAACCCTGCCAAATGCAAAGTCATAAAAGATTGGGGAAGGGCAAAAGAAGACCGCAGACACAATATAGTTTAGATGGCCAAAGACTGAAAACCCTCACTCAAGGAAAAAGATCTGGGGGTGAGTATAACACCGACATACTCCTGAGGTGCACATAAATCAGATAACTGCTGCAGCATACGGGCGCCTGGCAAACCTACGGGTAGCGTTCCGATACCTCAGTAAGGAGTCGTTCAAGACCCTGTATCCATTTACATCAGGCCCATACTGGAGTATGCAGCACCAGTTTGGAATCCACACCTAGTCAAGCACGTCAAGAAATTAGAGAAAGTGCAAAGGTTTGCAACAAGACAGCCCAGAGCTACGGGGATTGCCCCTACGAAGAAAGGTTGAGGGAAAATCGGCCTGACGACACTGGAGGCCAGGAGGGTCAGGGGAGACATGAAAACGACAAATAAAATACTGCTGGGAATAGACAAGGGTGGACAAAGACGGGATTTTTCCAGAGATGGGACACAGGCACAAGAGGTCACCATTGGAAGTGAAGACTCAGATGAATCGAAGGGATGTTAGGAAGTATTTCTTCCAGTCATAGAGAAAGTCAAGTTATGGAATAAGTCTAGAAAGTGAAGTAGTGGAGGCGGAACCATACATATTTTTAAAGGGCGAGGTATGATAAAGCTCATGTAGCAGGGAGAGAGAGGACCTAGTAGCAATCAGTGAAGGGGCGGGGCCAGGAGCTATGACTCGACCCCTGCAACCACAAATGGTGAGTACAAAATAGGTGGTACACACACACACACACACACACACACACACACACACACACACACACACACACACACACACACAAACACACACCTACACACACACACACACACAAAATAGTGAATACAGGAAAGAGTAAGGTTATGAGGATAACAAAAAGATTAGGTGAAAAAGATTGGATATCAGATTGGAGGGAAAAGAGATGGAGGAGGTGAATTATTCAGATATTTGGGAGGGGACTTTGTCAGCGGATGGGTCTATGAAAGATGAGTGAATCATAGAATTGATGAGGGAAAAAGGGTGAGTGGTGCACTTAGGAGTCTCTGGAGACAAAGAACTTTGTCCTTGGAGGCAAAGAGGGGAATGTATAGAGTATAGTTTTTAAACCAACGCTCTTATATGGCTGTGAAGCATGGGTGATGAATGTTGCAGCGAGGAGAAGGCTGGGCAGTGGAGATGTCATGTCTGAGAGCAATGTGTGGTGTAAATTTTAAATGCAGAGAATTCGTATTTTGGAATTTACGAGGAGTGCGGGATTACCAAAACTGTTGTCCAGAGGGCTGAGGAAGGGGTTTTTGAGGGGGTTTCGGACATGTGTAGAGAATGGAGCGAAACAGAATAACCCTTTAAGAGTGTTTTCAGTCTGTAGTGGAAGGAAGGCGGGGGAGGGGCGGCCTAGGAAAGGTTGGAGGGAGGGGGTAAAGGAGGTTTGTGTGCGAGGGGCTTGGACTTCCAGCAGGGATCGTGAGCGTGTTTGATAGGAGTGAATGGAGACAAATGGTTTTTTAATACTTGACGTGTGTTGGAGTGTGAGCCAAAGTAACATTTATGAAGGGGTTCAGGGAAACCGGCAGGCCGGACTTGAGTCATGGAGATGGGAATACAGTGCCTGCACTCTGAAGGAGGGGGGTTTTAAAGTTGCAGTTTAAAAACTGTAGTGTAAAGCACCCTCTGGCAAGACAGTGATGGAGTGAATGATGGTGAAAGTTTTTCTTTTTCGGTCCCCCTGCCTTGGTGGGAATCGGCCAGTGTGATAAAAAAATAAAATAATATATTATATATATATAATAAAATATATATTTTAAAATATATATATATATATATATAATATATAAAATATATAATATATATATATATTTTATATATAATATATATATATATATATAAAATATATATATATTTTATATATAATATGCTGCCTGCTAACAATTCGCAAACAGGCGAAATTATATAGATACATTGTCTCTAGGTCCATAGCAGTGGGGCCGAACTTGAAAACACTGTATCAGCTTCATGTATAAATTACTAAGAACAGATAATTTATACATGAATTTTTTTTATACAAGATTGCTTAATACAATCCTCCTAATAGAGCTAAGTGGTATAGATATTATGATGACATTTTGTGTTTAGCCTAAAAATAAGATTAAAAAAAAACCCCCAAATTTAAAAAAATGAGTTAGGTTTTCTTTTAAATTTTTCTGTTGAGTACTAAAAAAATAACTCATTTCCCTTTTCTAGATGTTTTTTTTTATTAAGGGGAACAATGAATTTTAAATTTAAAAAATTCGAAAAACCCACAAATAACGTTCCCCATGTTCACTTATTTTTCACATCAAGAAGGTTTAAACTGTTTTTTTTCTCATCAAAATTTTTGAGAGCTTTACGTATATAATATCTAAATTTTTAAAAACCCAAGACAGTTGAAAATCCTTTAAAAACCAAAATATTTTTTACCTCCACAAAGGGGCAACCACCTTATCAAAATAAAAATATGTTGTTTTTTCCCTTTCCCTGAAAACTTTGGGGATATGGTTTTAAAACCATTTATCCACAGTACGGGTTGTTTAAAAAAATTTCGGATTTTTTGTCACGCGACTGGAGGTGTAGTTTGTTGTAGTGACGTGATTTGAGTGTAGCCCTTTTTGTTGGAGTAATTGTGAGGGGTAGTCTTCCCCTTTTATATGCCCTCCTGTTGATGTTTTTTTTTTTTATATTCCCTTTTATAATTAGTGTCACAAAGCTTTTTAAATTTTTCACTTTTGTTTTTTGAGTTTTCGAAAATTATAAAAACTACAATATATAATGTGTGGCTAATAGGTAAAACTAGCCAATTAGCAAACCATTAAAATTTAAAGCCCTTTTAAAAAATTTTTCTCTTATATTTTTAAAGAAAATTTTCTTTCTTTTTGTTGATGTAAAAATTTAAATTTTGCAAAAAAAGAACTTAGAAAATTTTCCCTAACCTTTTTATAACAAGCGCAATTTATTTTAGCCTAACCAACAAATATTTTTAGATTTGTTTAAAAGTAAATTTTAATACTAAACAAACACAGTGAAATATTTTTTTTGCGCTTGGTTTAGAAAGATTTTTGGGGAAATTTTGCAACACAAATTTTCACTGTCCTAATGGCAAAATGACGTTGCTATTTAACCAAGTCGCAAGTTCTCCTTTTGGGACGACTTTTTTTTTTTTTATTTATAATATTTTTTTTTATATTTTTATATATATATAAATTTTTATAATTTTAGAGAGGAGAGAGAGAAGGAGAGAGAAATAAAACCCGAAACAAGGGGATTAAAACATTTACCAAACTGCGACCCGCCGAATTAAATCCCCCGACAATTTTCCCCCCATCAAGAGACAGAACAACGTTCCTTGCCTTATCCACTTTAAAGCGATCCTCAAAGACACGCCCCGCCAGAAAAAATCAAGAGGGAAATTGATCCTCACATTTTCCCCAAAAACCGGGAAAAAATATTTTTTATCATTTAAAAGTGGAGATTTTGCCCATCACAAAAAAGAAAAACCGGATAAAATTGCCCCCTTTCTAAATTTTCGGGAAAAAACTGATTTTCCTTCCAACAAATGAATCAGTGGGTCCGGAAATGGGAAAAATTTTTTCCTTATTATATTCGTCTGGGGGCCCCTTGGGGTCGTTAGTGCCCGGAATCCCCGTTTTTGCATCCTAAAAAAAAAAAAACACACAAACACAACCCCCACACACACACACACACAACACACAACACCACACACAACCCACACACACCCACACACACACACAAGTGCCCTTATGGAAACAGGGGCAAACAAGAGTGTCAAGGATGGGGTAATGACACCCGGGGGCTAAAAGACCTAGATACAATAGCGCAAGAGTCAAAAACTTTCGAGTGAGCTGGACGCATCAAAAGCAATGTCCGACAAAGTGTTACCAGGTACCCTTGAAAGGACAGAACACCGTTTTGGCGGTAGTAAAACTAAAGTCAATGGACAGGGGAGTTGCCAAGATTGGAAACTGGGGAAAGTAGCCCATATTGAAGAAAAAACGACATGAAACGTTAAAAAAATTAAACCCGACTGCTAACAGCATAGTGTAAGTAAAGAAAAATAATCCAGAGAAGTGATGGGGGATTTGGATAATTGGTTCCAGAGAAAAACCAACACGGCTTTTGGGTCTTTAAAATTTTTTTTTCACAAATCTGTAGAGTGGATAACAGCACGAAAAGAGGGAAAGAAAGAGGGCTTGGGGGATGCAATTTTTTGGGGCTCCCAAAAAGACTTTATGCTGTACAAAACAAAAACTGAGACAAAAGCTTGAAGGCGGGGATGAACTACAGAGGGCAAAAATTACCTTTAGGGGAGAAGACAAAAGGGCTTGTTCAAGTTGTTAAGAAAAGCAAAAAAAGTTATTTTGACTATTCGGGACACGAGAATTATGTACCAAACTATAAGATACGTGAGACAAAGCCAGTAACTGCAAGGCCATGAAAATTGGAGAAAGGGCAAGAAGACCGGAAACCGAGTATAGAAACTTTGGGTATATATTACAAATCTCACTCGTGGAGAAGGACTAAAGGTGAGCTCATATGGAAAATCTAATTCTAAATGAGACTATTGTACAACATTTCGGTGTCTTTATTTATCCAGCCAGTGGTTTCTCCAGTCCAGTGCAGGGAAAGGTACAAGAAGAGGAAGAGTTTGAGGTAATCAGTCCCTCAGCCTG
>NC_069468.1:17788892-17803892 GCF_026875155.1 Cherax quadricarinatus
ATAAACAAAACATTCAGAGTTTAATACGTCAACAGGTAACGTAGTGAACGACGCCAACCATTTACACGTCTCCTATTTTCTTCATTTACGTTTACTTTATGTTAGGTTGAGTTTATGTAGGCTAGGAGAGATAGATAGATAGATAGATAAATAGAGAGAGAGAGAGAGAGAGAGAGAGAGAGAGAGAGAGAGAGAGAGAGAGAGAGAGAGAGAGAGAGAGAGAGAGAGAGAGAGAGAGAGGAGAGAGAGAGAGAGAGAGAGAGAGAGAGAGAGAGAGAGAGAGAGAGAGAGAGAGAGAGAGAGAGAGCAACATTCCTAAATCAACCCTCTGCCCTCCACTCCTTCCTCATTTGCATTGTTAATGAGTGAAATTTTTTACTTTTCTAACTTCAGGAATTCATTAAATCAAGATGTAGCTTACGAAAGATATAATTCCCATTCCACTGAAGAAAATTACAACTCCGAGACAAAAACATGTGGGAATTTGCTGGGCTATAAGTCTTTCTTTGTTGACTTGTGCAGCTGTCGCGGTTTAACATTATGATGTTAAACTGCGGACGTTGAGGGGAAAAAATGGGGAATTGGTTCACAGGTTCAGTTCCTTGGATCAAGAACCCCTCACCACCATCAAGGAACCTATCTTGAGGGCTACAGTTTCTTAGATTAAGAACCACTCACCAGCATCAAGGAACCTATCTTGAGGGCTACAGTTTCTTAGATCAAGATCCACTCACCAGCATCAAGGAACCTATCTTGAGGGATACAGTTCCTTAGATCAAAAACCACTCACCAGCATCAAGGAACCTATCTTGAGGGCTACAATTCCTTAGATCAAGAACCACTCACCAGCATCAAGGAACCTATCTTGAGGGCTACAATTCCTTAGATCAAGAACCACTCACCAGCATCAAGGAACCTCTCTCGAGGGAGTCTTTTCAAAGCCAAATAAAGAGAAAAGAAAACAAAAGAATGGTCAGATTCAGAAATTTTTAGAAGACGGTTCCTGGACGAACCGAAACGTCACCTTAAAAACTTTCCTCTCCAGAGAGTGAGTTATTTTGGAGAGGAAATTTTTCCAGCCACGTAATGTGATTTTTATTCTCCCAAATCAACAGAATTTTACCCATGTATCGGTAACAGAGAATTCACCAGAGATCCCACTTTTTGAACCCCCAATGTAGGTCATGTTTTGAAAAAAAAAATTATATTTTAAACTCATGTCAGCGGACAAACAGGAAAACCATTTTATTCCCCGCGGGTGTCGCTCCTACGTTCCGTTAGTGAGGTAGACAAGGGAGAACCACCATATTGTTATGACTACTGGGTGATGAATGATGCTGAACTGGGAGGGATTGGGTGGATGACTGCTGCTGGGTGGAGGGTAGATTAGTTAGTAAGTAAGTAAGCACGTAGGTAGGTAAGTAAGTAAGTAGGTAGGTAAGTAAGTAAGTAGGTAGGTAAGTAAGCAAGTAGGTAGGTAATTAAATAAGTAGGTAGGTAAGTAAGTAAGTAAGTAAGTGAGTAAGTAGGTAGGTAAGTAAGTAAGTAAGTAAGTAGGTAGGTAAGTAATAAGTAGAAAAGAAAGGTAAGTAGTAATAAGTAAGAAGTAAGAAGTAAGTAAGTAAAGTAGGTAGGTAAGTAAGTAAGTAGACAGGTAGGTAGGTTAGTAAGTAAGTAAGTAAGTAAGTAAGTAAGTAAGTAAGTAAGTAAGTAAGTAAGTAAGTAAGTAAGTAAGTAAGTAAGTAAGTAAGTAAGTAAGTAAGTAAGAAAGTAAGTAAATAATAAGTAGGTAAGTAAGTAAGTAAGTAAGTAAGTAAGTAAATAAGTAAGTAAGTAAATAAGTAGGTAATTAATTAATTAATTAATTAAGTAAGTAAGTAAGTATGTAAGTAAGTAAGTTCATTCAGGTATACACAAATACAGTTACATAAATTATCATACATAGCAGCATGTGTAGAGAACCTGGAATAACCCAAAAAAGTCAGATTGACTTATTTCCATTGTTTCTGGGTACGTGGGAGTACCATGAGAAAGACATTGTTTCTGGGTACGTGGGAGTAACATGAGAAAGACATTGTTTTTTGTCACGTGGGAGTACCATGAGAAAGACATTTTTTTCCTGGTACGTGGAGTACCAGAGAAAGACATTGTTTCGGGGTACGTGGAGTACCATGAAAAGCCCATTGTTTCTGGTACGTGGGAGCACCATGAGAAAGACATTGTTTCTGGGTACGTGGAGTACCATGAAAAGACATTGTTTCTGGTAGGTGGAGTACCATGAAAAGACATTGTTTCCCTGGGTACGGGGAGTACCATGAAAAGACATTGTTTCGGGGTACGGGAGCACCATGGAAAGACTTTGTTTTCTGGTACGGGAGTACCAAAAAGACATTGTTCGGTACTGGGAGTACCATGAGAAAGACATTGTTTCTGGGTCCCGTGGAGTCCCAAAGAGAAAGACATTGTTTCGGGGTAACTGGGAGTACCATGAAAAAGACATTGTTTCGGTACGGGAGCACCATAGAAAGACATTTTTTCCCGGTACGTGGAGAACCATAGAAAGACATTGTTTCGGGGTACGGGGGAGTACCATAGAAAGACATTGTTTCTGGTACGGGGGAGTCCCATGAGAAAGACAATTGTTTCTGGTACGTGGGAGTACCATGAGAAAGACATTGTTCGGGGTACTGGGAGCACCAGAGAAAGACATTGTTTCTGGTACGTGGGAGTACAATGAGAAAGACATTGTTTCTGGTACGGGGGAGTACCATGAGAAAGACATTGTTTCGGGTACGGGGGAGACCATAGAAAGACATTGTTTCTGGGTACGTGGGAGTACCATAGAAAGACATTGTTTCTGGTACGTGGAGAAACCAAATGAGAAAGACATTGTTTCTGGTACGTGGGAGTACCATGAGAAAGACATTGTTTCTGGGTACGTGGGAGTACCATGAGAAAGACATTGTTTCTGGGTACGTGGGAGTACCATGAGAAAGACATTGTTTCTGGGTACGTGGGAGCACCATGAGAAAGACATTGTTTCTGGGTACGTGGGAGTACCATGAGAAAGACATTTTTTTTTGGGGTACGTGGGAGTAACCATGAGAAAGAAAATGTTCTGGGTAGGGTGGGAGTACCATGAGAAAGACATTGTTTTTGGTACGTGGGAGTACCATGAGAAAGACATTGTTTCTGGGTACGTGGGAGTACCATGAGAAAGACATTGTTTCTGGGTACGTGGGAGTACCATGAGAAAGACATTGTTTCTGGGTACGAGATACCATGAGAAAGACATTGTTTCTGGTACGTGGGAGTACCATGAGAAAAACATGTTTCTGGTACGTGGGAGTACCATGAGAAAGACATTGTTTCTGGGTACGTGGGAGTACCATGAGTAAGACATTGTTTCGGGGTACTGGGAGTACCATGAGAAAGACTGTTTCTGGTACGTGGAGAAACCAGAGAAAGACATTGTTTCGGGGTACGTGGGAGTACCATGAGAAAGACATTGTTTCTGGTACGTGGGAGTACCATGAAAAAGAAAATGTTTCTGGTAAGGGGGAGTACCATAAAAAGCATTGTTTCTGGGTACGTGGGAGTACCATGAGAAAGACATTGTTTCTGGGTAAGTGGGAGTACCATGAGAAAGACATTGTTTCTGGGTACGTGGGAGTACCATGAGAAAGACATTGTTTCTGGGTACGTGGGAGTACCATGAGAAAGACATTGTTTCTGGGTACGTGGGAGTACCATGAGAAAGACTTTGGGTTTCGGGGTAACGTGGGAGTACCATGAGTAAGACATTTTTTTCTGGTACGTGGAGTACCAGAGAAAGACTTTGTTTCTGGGTACGTGGGAGTACCATGAGAAAGACATTGTTTCTGGGTACGTGGGAGTACCATGAGAAAGACATTGTTTCTGGGTACGTGGGAGTACCATGAGAAAGACATTGTTTCTGGGTAATGGGAGTACCATGAGAAAGACATTTTTTCTGGTACGGGGGAGTACCAGAGAAAGACATTGTTTCTGGGTAAGTGGGAGTACCATGAGAAAGACATTGTTTCTGGGTACGTGGGAGTACCATGAGAAAGACATTGTTTCTGGGTAAGTGGAGTCCCAAAGAGAAAGAAAATTGTTTCGGGGAAAGTGGAGTACCATGAGAAAAAATATTGTTTCTGGTAATGGGAGTACCATGAGAAAGACATTGTTTCTGGGTAAGTGGAGTACCATGAGAAAGATATTTTTTTCTGGGAAAGGGGGGGAGTACCATGAAAAGATATTGTTTCTGGTAAGGGGGAGTACCATGAGAAAGATATTTTTTTCTGGTAATGGGAGTACCATGAGAAAGACATTGTTTCTGGGTAAGTGGGAGTACCATGAGAAAGATATTGTTTCTGGGTAAGTGGGAGTACCATGAGAAAGATATTGTTTCTGGGTAAGTGGGAGTACCATGAGAAAGATATTGTTTCTGGGTAAGTGGGAGTACCATGAGAAAGATATTTTTTTTCTGGTAAGTGGGAGTACCATGAAAAGACATTGTTCTGGGTAAGTGGGAGTACCATGAGAAAGATATTGTTCTGGTTAAGTGGGGTACCATGAGAAAGATATTGTTTCTGGTAAGTGGGAGTACCATGAAAAGATATTTTTTTCTGGGTAAGTGGGAGTACCATGAGAAAGACATTGTTTCTGGGTAAGTGGGAGTACCATGAGAAAGACATTGTTTCTGGGTAAGTGGGAGTACCATGAGAAAGATATTGTTTCTGGGTAAGTGGGAGTACCATGAGAAAGATATTGTTTCTGGGTAAGTGGGAGTACCATGAGAAAGACATTGTTTCTGGGTAAGTGGGAGTACCATGAGAAAGACATCGCAGAGGATTTTCAGGTCCACATCTTGGCTGTCTGCTAAAAAGAACTATCTATGTGTTGATAAATAAGACACTTCTGAAAAATTTGGGTATGTTTATTTTGGAAAGGTTTAGCCAGCCAATGGTTTCTTCAGTCCAATACAGAGAACGGTATTGAGAAGGAGGAGTTTGAGGTAATCAGTCCCTCAGCCTGGAGTTGACGTATTACGTCTACCAATCTTGATATAACATCTACCTAGCAATAAAGACCGTTCAGAATATCGTACATTATCTACGCTCTCTCCTCCCCATCCTACGCTTTCTCAGGAGTGACGGAGTAATTGAGGGAGGGAAATAAGGAAGGAATGCAGGAAGGAAGGAAGGAAGGAAGGCAGGAGGGAGAGAGTGAAGGACGTACATTGGACATTCCTGGCCCAGGCCCTGGATACCGTATCATACCTGTGGAATTCACCTCATAACCCCAGAGATAAACTATGACAGACATAAACGACGGGACACGTTCACCTTTTATAGTTCCCCAATTTGAATTTTATCCACTTTTCGCGTTATTCTCCAGTTTTTGAGCTATTCCTCCATTTTGCGAGTTATTCCTTCAATTCGTGTGATATTTCTCCAATTTTCTTGTGATTTCCTCCGATTTTTGTGTTGTTCCTCCAATTTTCATGTTATTTCTCCAATTTTTGTGTTATTCGCCTATTTCTTCGTGTTATTTCTCCAATTTTTGTGTTTTTCTCCACATTTTGTGTTATTCTTCCAATTTGTGCGTTATTCCTCCAATACGTGTGTTATATGCGTATTGTTTTAAAGTTCAGAGCAGATATGGAAGTGATTGTGGTGGTTTTATTGTCGTTGTCTTGAAATGCTGGTGACTATGTTGGTACCGAGGGAATTGTGGTCGTGCGGAGGAGAGCGCTTGTGATTGTGGTGATTCAGCTGTGATTATAGCGGTGATTGAAGGCGATTGAGGTATTAGTGATAGTGGGGATGTTTATAAGTGTTACTGATGGTGAATGATGACGCAGATCATATGGACAGAGATGTTTATCTCTGGGCATATAGATAGAGAGGTGTGTAAATCTGTGTATATACACCGCTCCCTGTAAATACACAGAGAGCGGTGTATATCTCTGTGTGTATATGCTTAGAGATGCACTTATCTCTGTATATACACAGGTGTATATACGCAAAGAGGTATGTATCACTGTGCATATACACAAGGAGGTATCTCCTTGTATTCGCACAGAGATACTCATTTGTTTATATACGAAGAGTAGTGTTTAACTCTATATAATCAAAGAGATATGTACAAAGGGAGGCTTGTGTCTCTGTAAACATCATGTTTATCTCTGTGTATACACAGAGAGGAGTATATCTCCGTGTATATACACAGAGATTTATTAGACTCTGTTTAGAGTGAAACATCGTCTATAAGTAAACGTTTGCTCTCTCAATGGTTCCCAGAAATAATGTCAACATTACAAAGAAAATACTGCTAACTAAGGTATTATTTTTTTGTGAAGAGAAACACTCTGTTTAACAAGCTTTTATTGGAGCAACGTTTCGAGCTGTTTCGATCTTTATTGACTTTAAATGGCCGAGGTGTTATAACACCTGTTCTGTAAATGGTAACATGTACTTTATTTTTATTAATATTTCGAATCATAGAGAGCCTTTTGCTTTACTATTCTTGCCTCACTCACGTACATAACACAAGAGAGTTCTTAATGTAGATGGAAATAGATAGTCTTTGTCAGCAGATAGACTCGGTGCGGAGTCAAGATAATATAATATAGTTCTTAATCTCGATAGAAGTAGATAGTTTGCTTGGGTAGATAGACACAGTGTGGAATCTAGATAGTGAAAAATAGTCCTTAATGTAAATAGAAGAAGATAGTCTTTGTCAGCAGATAATCTCAGTATGGAGTCTAGAATAGAAGTAGACAGTTTCTCTCAGCAGATAGTTTCAATGTGGAGTACAGACAAGCAAGATAGTCCTTAATATAGATAGAAGTAAAGAGGTTTTTTCCTTACTCATGTGTTTTTCCCATGTATTCCCATGTATCTGTGTATCACAGGATAAACTATAAAATACTCCATGTGTGTCAAGGTCCACAGCTGAATCACTGGGTGAACATTTTTTACCACAAACTGTGTTACGTAAACTGGTTATAATTTGACTAATTAAATCACTCTTATTATCCTGGCCTGTTGATATTCTCCTGACGTGGCAACATTTTGAAATTCAATACAAACCATTGTCTCGGCATTTAAGAGTTTGTGAAAAGAATTAACTGGATATTATATTATTAATAATTGACCCGAACAAATACGTGAGGAGCATGTGTTCCTGATTATATTTCTTTGTGAAGTTGCATCTCTTTCTAGATGATTTTTTTTAGTGCCTCTGGTGGCCTGGTGGTTAACGCTCTCGCTTCACACGGTGAGGGCCTGGGTTCGATTCCCAGCCAGAGTAGAAACATTGGACGTGTTTCCTTCCACCTGTTGTCTATGTTCCCCATCAGTAAAATGGGTACCTGGTGTTAGTCGACTGGTGTGGGTCGCATCCTGGGACACTGACCTAAGGAGGCCTGGTCACAGACCGGGCCGCGGGGGCGTTGACCCCCGGAACTCTCTCCAGATAAACTCCAGAAAGCGATGAAGCTTCGGTACTTATTGCGGCGACTGACTTCCCGTATTACGTAGCTAGAACCGCGGATGTGGGTACTTGTATTATGTCAAGTGGCTATATGAGACGCTCTAAGCACCCGGTAGATCTAGACTTATCACTCCTGGATGTTCTACAAGGGTTTACATAGATTCGGTCGAATAGGCAATAGAACAGTCCTTCTCAGTTCCTTTTGATGCAGTGCGAAGGTTAGACCGAAAATACAAAGACTTGGGAAAGCAATAATAAGATAACTGTATACTTCGAAATGTATAAATTTTACGTCTCGCCTTAAAGGTTCAAGAGACAGAGAAAGGAAGGATCAGAACGCATAATGTTTAAGAGGATTTGATTTCACACTTGCAGTATGTGACTGGTTCGATCAGCGAAGTTAAATAACGTTGGGTTTGGTTAATACTTGGTTGGGTGACCACTTGGGAACGTCAGATGCTGCTGATTTTTTTTAAGAGCCAGGAACTGTGACTAGATTCCTGCAACCACATATAGGCGAGCACTGGTGATTATTGGATTATTTTCGTAGTATTTATTGGACTCTTTTTGGTAGTAGTTATTGGACTATTTTGCTAGTAGTTATGTATCAGTAGCGATGAGAGTTATGATGACAGTAATGTGATTGTTATGACTCTCTCAGCACAACATTAACCCACCAAAACTACACAAGCGGAATAAATCATTATTCATTGTACCGTGGGGCTGAGTACCTGCCACACGAGAACATTACACGGTCTTAGAAAACAATTTCATCGTCGAGACCAATCTTAATACCTCTTAAGGAATAATCTACGGCGGGCAATTCCCATCCCACGCCTATTATAGGAAACACATGAACCAGGACTGAAGACAGAGCGTCTGTGTCGGCTCCACAGAAACAAGTGTCTGCTGCTTTTATCCAGGATGTCCAGTAGCTAATAACACCATGCATCATCTCCGCCTCGACTGCTTTAACGATATCTCATTTGCTGCCTAATGCCTTCCTTATCCTCTATATTTCCTATCCCTTCATCTTCTGTCCTACACATTTCTTCAAGAGACTTTGTAACACAACATATTTACTTATAGATCAATGAAGAAGTTATTGTATGTGTATATATACATATAATGTATATATATATACATATATATATACACAATATATATATATAATATATACATATATATATATATATATATATATATATATATATATATATATATATATATATATATATATATATACATATACATAGAATATTATAGATATATTTTACAAGTTTATTATATTTTAAAATATTTTATTAAAGATATATATGATAGATTGCAGATCTTCAGGAATGTTACATGCGCCTGCTGAATGTTTAATACTGGATTTTTTACAAGAACATACGTTGTATGTGGATCTTCGACCGGGAATTAATGACAAAAAAACACAATAACCCATTTTTGCAAACCATACTGTGATAAACGAAATAATGGAACACAACAACAACACACACTCAAAAACACAGTCGTCCACACGCTTCACGGCTCCAAATATAATTTTACACACCAACACAGAACACGACAAAAGTGTGCGAGTAGTGAACATTCCGTTTAACCGAATTTATAATCTCCGAGCCACTAAGTGATCGGAAGGCGATAGCTAAGTGTCTAGAAAGTATGAACAATCGTGAAGCATTGTAACGCCTGAGGCCACAGAGAGTGTGGGAGAGCCCCCAAGAAGTGATCTAGAAAGTAAAACAATGGTGACACAGTCAGAGCTGGATAGGGCAGAGAGATTGACGTGTCACCCAGAAAGTCAATCAGTGAAAAAATCTACCCTGGAGCTACAGTGAATAAGGTACTTATACAGAGATGATGATTGGGTTTGGTTCTAACCGCCAAGCGATTGTGATGGTCCAATCTCATGGCGCGAAACAAATGCACTGCAAGTAAAACCTCTAATCAGAGTTGAAGAGGATGTAATGGTCTGGGGTTCAGCTAAAGAATTAACCGACCCAAATTGGAGTGATCATGAACCTGCCAAAATACCTCACAGTCTACAATTAAAGGCGACTGTAGGGAACTAAGAAGGGGGCATAAACTGCTATGCACAAAAACCTCTAGGGAAGAAAGGGGCCTGTATAAATGAAAGAGTATAAAGCTAATATATGTGGAGGCCCTAACAGACCACAGCAAAGTCCAGGGAAAGCCGAGAAAGGAAAATGACAGGCCACTGAGCCCAAGTACATTAGCTAGTGAAACTGAAAAAAGGAATGCTGCAATGGAGGAAATTAAATTGAATGAGTGGATACACAAGGATATGCAGTGGGAGAATGAATAGGAGAGGTCAGTCTTTGTGTATGGGCTCCAGGAAGTTGAAGGGGAAACATATAAAGCAAGAAAACAAAGGGAAAAAAAGCAATTGAAAGCATCATAAAAACAATAGGAGAAGACGACATGACCCAGCTGGAAAATTTTCGGAGAATAGGGGGGTTTGCAAAAAGAAGAACCCGGCCAGTGAAAGTGACCCTCAAGGCAGAATCGACTCGGAACAGGATCCTGCAGGAGAAAGCACGATTAAGGGACATGCTGGCATTCAGGAAGGTGTATCTCGACTGCGACAGAACACAAGAAGAAAGGCAGAAACTGAGAGAGACAGTACAAAGGCGAAAGGAGGAAAGAGAGGAGATGGAGGAGACAGAAAGGAGATCCCAGACCCAGGACACACACACACACACACACACACACACACACACACACACACACACACACACACACACACACACACACACACGCACACACACACCCACACCACACACACGCACACACACACCCACACACACACACACACACAAAACCACACACCCACACCACACACACACACACACACACACACACACACACCACACACACACACACACACACACACACACACACACACACACACACACACACACACACACACACACACACAACACACACACACACAGATGCAAACTTCCCACCAGGATACCAGATCATGAGGAAAGATAGAAGGGGCAGGGGGGGGAGGTGGGTTACTCTGCTCGTAAAAAACAGATGGAAATTCAAGAAAATGGAAGGCATAGATGAGACGGGAGAAAGAGACTACATAGTAGGTACACTTCAGTCTGGGGAACACAAAGTGGTCATTGCAGTGATGTATAATCCACCACAGAACTGCAGGAGGCCAAGAGAGGAATATGAAGAGAGCAACAGAGCAATGGTGGACACACTTGCTGAGGTGGCAAGAAGAGCTCATTCCAGCAGAGCAAAGTTGCTGGTTATGAGGGATTTCAACCACAGGGAGATCGACTGGGAAAACCTGGAGCCACATGGGGGTTCCGAAACATGGAGAGCCAGGATGTTGGACGTGGTGCTGGAAAACCTCATGCACCAACATGTTAAGGACACTACCAGAGTGAGAGGGGAGGATGAACCAGCAAGATTGGACCTTGTGTTCACCCTGGGCAGCTTAGACATTGAGGACATCAAGTATGAGAGTCCCCTAGGAGCTAGCGACCACGTGGTTCTGTGCTTTGAATACATAGTAGAGCTGTTTAAATGGAGAGAATAACAGGAGTTGAATGGGAAAAGCCTGACTATAAAAAGGGGACTACATAGGGTTGAAGAACTTCCTGCGGGAGGTCCAGTGGACAAAGAACTGGCAGGAAAGCCAGTAAATGAAATGATGGAATATGTAACAACAAAATGCAAGGAGGCAGTGGAAAAGTTTATTCCCAAGGGCAACAGTAACAACGGAAGACCCGAACGAGCCCCTGGTTTACCCGACGGTGTAAGGAGGCAAAAACAAAGTGCAATAGAGAATGGAAAAAGTACAGAAGGCAGAGAACACACGAAAATATGGAGATCAGTCGCAGAGCCAGGAATGAGTATGCACAGGTAAGGAGGGAGTCCCAGTGACAGTATGAAAATGACATAGCATCGAGAATCAAGACTGACCCGAAACTGTTGTATAGCCACATCAGAAGACAACAGTCAAAGACCAGGTGATCAGATTAAGGACAGAAGGTGGAGAACTCACAAGAAATGATCAGGAGGTATGTGAGGAGCTGAACAGGAGATTTAAGGAAGTTTTTACAGTAGAGACAGGAAGGGCTGTGGGAAGACAGCACAGAAGGGAACATCAAGAGGGAATATACCAACAAGTGTTGGATGACATACGAACAACTGAGGAGGAGGTGAAGAAGCTCGTGACCTTGACACCTCAAAGGCGATGGGACCGGACAACATCTCCCCATGGGTCCTTAGAGAAGGAGCAGAGATGCTGTGCGTGCCTCTAACCACAATCTTCAACACATCCCTTGAAACTGGGCAACTACCTGATAAATGGAAGACAGCTAATGTAGTCCCCATATTTAAGAAAGGAAACAGAAACGAGGCACTAAACTACAGACCTGTTTCTCTGACATGTATTGTGTGCAAAGTCATGGAGAAGATTATCAGGAGGAGAGTGGTCGAACACCTGGAAAGGAACAAGATTATAAATGAAAACCAGCATGGGTTCATGGAAGGCAAATCCTGTATCACAAACCTCCTGGAGTTTTATGACAAGGTAACAGAAGTAAGACACGAGAGAGAGGGGTGGGTAGATTGCATTTTTCTAGACTGCAGGAAGGCCTTTGACACAGTTCCCCACAAGAGATTAGTGCAGAAGCTGGAGGATCAGGCGCATGTAAAAGGGAGGGCACTGCAATGGATAAGGGAATACCTGACAGGGAGGCAGCAACGAGTCATGGTACGTGAAGAGGTATCACAGTGGGCGCCTGTTACGAGCGGGGTCCCACAGGGGTCAGTTCTAGGACCAGTGCTATTTTTGATATATGTGAACGACATGATGGAAGGAATAGACTCTGAAGTGTCCCTGTTCGCAGATGATGTGAAGTTGATGAGAAGAATTAAATCGGACGGGATGAGGCAGGACTGCAAAGAGACCTGGAGAGGCTGGACATGTGGTCCAGTAACTGGCTTCTCGAATTCAATCCAGCCAAATGCAAAGTCATGAAGATTGGGGAGGGGCAAAGAAGACCGCAGACAGAGTATAGGCTAGGTGGACAAAGACTACAGACCTCACTCAGGGAGAAAGACCTTGGGGTGACCATAACACCGAGCACATCACCGGAGGCACACATCAACCAAATAACTGCTGCAGCATACGGGCGCCTGCAAACCTGAGAATAGCGTTCCGATACCTTAATAAGGAATCGTTCAAGACACTGTACACTGTGTATGTAGGCCCATACTGGAGTATGCAGCACCAGTCTGGAACCCACACCTGGTCAAGCACGTCAAGAAGTTAGAGAAAGTACAAAGGTTTGCAACAAGGCTAATCCCAGAGCTCAAGGGAATGTCGTACGAGGAAAGGTTAAGCGAAATCGGACTGACGACACTGGAGGACAGAAGGGTCAGGGAGACATGATAACGACATACAAGATACTGCGGGAATAGACAAGGTGGACAGTGATAGGATGTTCCAGAGAGGGGACACAGGGACAAGGGGTCACAACTGGAAGCTGAAGACTCAGACAGACACAGGGACGTTAGGAAGTATTTTTCAGTCATAGAGTTGTCAGCAAGTGGAATAGCCTAGCAAGTGAAGTAGTGGAGGCAGGAACCATACATAGTTTTAAGAAGAGGTATGACAAAGCTCAGGAAGCAGAGAGAGAGAGGACCCAGTGGCGATCAGTGAAGAGGCGGGGCCAGGAGCTGAGTCTCGACCCCTGCAACCACAATTAGGTGAGTACAATTAGGTGAGTACACACACACACACACACATATACACACACACACACACACACACACACACACACACACACACACACGCACTTCGCTCAGACATGATGAAGGTCTAACAGAGCGAAACTGTTCGCCAGTGAAAGGTCTTACTGCAACTTGTCTCATCTACTGGACATAAATTGTAATGGGAGGAACTTGAACATCTCTTGTTGGTACTTAAGGGTGGGAGCAAGTGTCCCATAACACGGGTCCTGGCACTTAAGGATGGGAACAAGTGTCCCATGACACGGGTCCTGGCACTTAAGGATGGGAAGAAGTGTCCCATGACACGGGTCCTTGCACTTAAGGATGGCAGCAAGTGTCCCATGACACGGGTCCTGACACTTAAGGATGGCAGCAAGTGTCCCATGACACGGGTCCTGGCACTTAAGGATGGCAGCAAGTGTCCCATGACACGGGTCCTGGCACTTAAGGATGGCAGCAAGTGTACCATGACACGGGTCCTGGCACTTAAGGATGGCAGCAAGTGTACCATGACACGGGTCCTGGCACTTAAGGATGGCAGCAAGTGTACCATGACACGGGTCCTTGCACTTAAGGATGGCAGCAAGTGTACCATGACACGGGTCCTGGCACTTAAGGATGGCAGCAAGTGTCCCATAACACGGGTCCTGGCACTTAAGGATGGGAACAAGTGTCCCATGACACGGGTCCTGGCACTTAAGGATGGCAGCAAGTGTCCCATGATACGGGTCCTGACACTTAAGGATGGCAGCAAGTGTCCCATGACACGGGTCCTGGCACTTAAGGATGGCAGCAAGTGTACCATGACATGGGTTCTTATATACAGGTCCGTAACTTGTCGCCTCTGCTCTGCTGGATATAGGTCTACGCTCCCTGCTTTTTAAATCAGTAGTAAACTACGCCCTAATGTGTCCTAACCCGTCATTGGAGGTTCCTTGATGGTGGTGATGGGCTCTTGATCTAGGGAATTGGATCTGTGCTCCAGTTCCCTGAATTAAGCCTGAATACCTTCAATCAGCTTCCACATTTGCTATATAATTCTACGGGTTTAGCATTTCCCCATGATTATAATAATAGTGTGTCCTAAGATACTGTTATCTTTCTCTCTTTCATTTGTTTCCTCTCTTTCCTCGACCAGTTTTCTGCTCTTGTCTGTTTTTTATGGGGCAGTTGTGTTTTTGAAAGGGACCAAAAACGTCTTTAAAATTTTCTCCCCAAAGGGGGAGCTTTTTGCGACGGGTTCCAGCCAGGGTGTAGTAACTTGTGGTTTTGGGGATGCTGCGACAGCTCCCCCCCGCAGAGCGGTGTCGCAGCTCCCCATGGCTTTTCATAACCCCCTCGGGCATTTTTAAATTTTCCCACCCTTTGTTATCGCCTCCCACCCCTTTCGGAATTATTTAGCTGTCATCCTTCTACCCGAACTTTTAATAGAATTTCTTTACGATCACGGAGTAAAACTCAGCCTTACTTCTCTCTCATCCCCCAGCCACATCCCTCTCCCCTTTTTACCCCTTCTTTCTCCCTAAATCTCCTCTTCTATTCCTGCCCTCCTCTCTCTCTCTCTTCTCCTCTCTCCTCCCCTCTTTGGGGACAAATATTTTTGATTTTTTGAGTTCCTTTTTGTAAGGTTTTTAAAAAGGAAACCTTTCCCCGTTCGTTTAAAATTTTTCCCCCTTTCCCAAAAAAAATAAT
>NC_069468.1:17808892-17838892 GCF_026875155.1 Cherax quadricarinatus
TCAAGGTCACTGATTACAAAGCGTCTGAGAAAGGTTACATCAAAAGTTCATGTTACCCAAACGTCTGAGAGGTTCAATCAAGGCCACTTTACTACCCAAACGTCCGAGGTTCCTAAAGGTTCATTGGGTTTCCAAAACTTGAGAGGTTTCCCCCAAGGTTCACTGATTACCAAGCCCTCCCGAGAAGTTACATCAAGGTTCACTGAATTTCCCCAAACTTCTGAGAGGTTCCCCCTCAGGTTTTATGTTACCAAGGTCCCGAGGGGGTTCAATTTAAGGGTTTAGGGGATTACCAAGGTTGAGAGGCCCCATCAAGGTTTACTGATTTTCAAAAACGTTTGAGAGGTTTTACATCCCAAAAGGGTTTTTGATTACCAAACTTTTTGGGAGGTTTACATTTAAGGGCACTGATTACCCAAAGGGCCCGAGGGCTCACATTTAAGGTTCATTTATTTAAACCCAAACTTTTGAGGGGGTTTTCCTTTAAGGTTTTTATGATTACCAAGGGTTTGGGGGATTTCCCTCAAAGGGTTTATGGGTTACCAATTTTCTGGGGAGGGTTTACCCTCAAGGGTCACTGATTCCCAAGGTCCCGAGAGGTTTCACATCAAGGATCACTGATTTTCAAAGCTTCTGAGGGGTTACATCAAGGTTTAAGATTATCAAGGGGCTGGGGTTCACTCAAGGGTTTACTGATTTCCAACGTTGAGAGGGTTTCCCCCAAGGTTTACTGGGTTTCCAATTTCTGAAGGTTCACAAACCCCAAAGGTTCACTGATTAAAAGCGTCTGAGAGGGTTTACACAAGGTTCATGAATTTCCAATTGTTGAAGAGGTTCACATCAAGGGTTTATGATTTTCAAACGTCCCAGAGGTTTTATATCAAGGGTTTACCCATTCCCCAAGGGGTTGAGAGGTTTTACATCCAAAGGTTTACGATTACCAAGCGTTGAGGGGTTTTTAAAAAGGTTCACTGGGTTACCGCTTCTGGGGGTTTCACATCAAGGGTTTATGAAAAATCAAGCGTTGAGAGGTTCACATCAGGTTTTACTGATTACCAAGCGCCCGAGAGGTTCACATCAAGGTTCACTGATTACCCAAATTTTTTTGAGGTTCCAACAAGGAATTTCCCGTTAAAACAAACGTCCCGAGAGGTTTTGCATCAAGGGTTTATGATTACCCCAACTCTGAGAGGTTCACATCAAGGGGTTTACTGAAATTTCCACGCGCCGGAGAGGTTCACATCAAGGTTCACTGATTACCAAGCTTCTGAGAGGTTCACATCAAGGTTCACTGATTACCAAGCTTCTGAGAGGTTCACATCAAGGTTCACTGATTACCAAGCGTCTGAGAGGTTCACATCAAGGTTTCCCCTGATTAAACCAAACGCTGGAGGTGTTCACATAAGGTTCACTGATTACCCAAATTCTGGAGGTTCCCCATCAAGGTTTTTAAGATTACAAGGTTAGAGAGGTTTCCCCATCAAGGTTTTATGAATTTCCAAGCGTCGGAGGTTCACATCAAAAGGTTTTCACTGAAATTTCCAAACTTCGAGGGTTCACAAACAAAGGGTTACTTGGTTTTCCAACTTTTGAGAGGTTTACAACCAAATTTTTTATTACCAAGTTCTGAAGGTTCACATCAAAGGTTCCCCGAATTTCCAAGGTTTGAGAGGGGTTACTTAATGTTCACTGATTACCAAACTTCTGAAAGGGGGCAATCAGGCTTTACTGATTAACAAGCTTCTGAACGGTTCAATCAAGGGGGACTGATTTAAACCCGCTTTTGAGAGGTTACACAAAGGGTTTACGAATTTTCCAACTTTGAGGGTTCACTCAAGGCTCATGATTACAAGCTTTTGGAAAGGTTTTCCCTCAAGGTTCACTGATACCAAACCCTGAGGGGGTTTTACATCCGGTTAACTGATTTCCCCAAACGTCTGATAGGTTTAAAAAAAAGGGTTTATGATTACCCAAATTTGAGGAAATTCCCTCAAGGGTTTAAGTTACCAAGCGTCTGGGGGGTTCATAAACAAGGTTTTACCGGGGTTACCAAGTTTGAGAGGTTCCCCATCAAGGTTTAAGAAAAACCAAACTTCTGGGGGTTACATCAAGGCTACTGATTACTAAACTTCTGAGAGGTTTTCAAACAAAGGGTTTAAAAGATTTCCCAAATTCGAGAGGTTACACAAGGGTCATTTATTAAAGTTCTGAGAAAGGATTCAATCAAAGGGTTACTTTATTACCCCTTCGAGAGGGTTACATCAAGGTTCCCTGATTACCCAAATTCGGGGAGGTTTACATCAAGGTTCATTTATTACCAAGCTTTTGAGAAAGGTTTACATCAAAGGTTCCCCCATTCCCAAGCGTTGAGAGGTTCCCCTCCAAAGGTTTTATGATTACCAAGCCTCTGAGAAGTTCACATCAGGGTCATGAATTTCCAACTTCTTTGAGAGGTTTCCCCCAAGGCCCCGTTTTCCAAGCTTTGAGAAGGCTTACATCAAGGTTCATGATTACCAAAACTTCTGAGAGGTCACATCAAGGCTCACTTTATTTTCGAACTCTGAGAGGGTTTACAAAAGGGTTCCCCTGGGTTTTCCAAGCTTTGAGAAGTTACATAAGGGGTTTACTGATTACCCAAAGGGCTGAGAGGTTCACATCAAGGTTCATGATTTTTCCAAGCTTTTTGAAGGGGGTTTTAATCAGGGTTTACTGTTACCAAGCTTCTGAAGGTTCACATCAAAGGGTTTACTTATTTCCCAAACCTTTTGAGGGGGGTTTTTACATCAAGGCTCAGCCCAAAAAAAGTTTGGGCAAATTTTTTAGAAAAATTTTTTTGGGGGAAAAAGGGGTGTGTTTGTGTGTGTGTGTGTGTGTTGTGTGTGGTGTTGTGTTGTGTGGTGTGTTGTGTGTGTGTGTGTGTGTGTGTTTAGGTCGCCCAAAAAGACAAAACAGGAAACCCCTCGATGATAGAAACACCTCAAGGTTTTTTATTAAAGTAAACAACCAAAAAGAGTGTAAACTAAAGAACATGGGTAACCCCTTGGGGGATCTTTTAAACAGTGAGGAACTTTGGGCTCAGTCCCTTCCCCCGTTCAACAGATTTTATCCCAAAGGGTTTAAAGGGGTGATCACCCCAAAGTGCTTTTTCACATTTTCCCCCCGTTTCAAAGCCTCCTCACAGCGGAAGACGACTGCACCTCATTAAAGCCTAAATTCCCCCACAACTCCAGGCCCCCCTTAAACACTCTCTCCCAGCCCCCTTGAGGTGGCCCTTTCACCCTTCCTTTAATTCCTTGGGAAGCAAGACCTCCCCCTTTAAAACTCTCCAAAACCTCAAATTTTTTAAAAGACTCCCAAAAGAAACCCTTTGCTTTGAAACCCCGTCCACACAAACCCAAAGCAGCTAAGGGTCTGTGACCTCACGGGGACGAATGCCCAAATGGCGACGGGACTGACCACTGCGATGCATTACTAATGCATTACTAATTGAAATTACTAATGACTGGGGCCAGGTCCCTTGTTGCATACAATGACTGTGTCCAGGTACAGGGTTTTGTATTACTAAGGGGCTTTTGCCCAAGGCCCCTTTGGTTTTTGTATTTTAATGACTGGGTCCAGGTCTCTTGTTGAAATTGGGTAAGGGATGTGTCCGGGGCTTTTTGGGTTGATTACAAAATGACGTGTGGGTCTCTTGTTGCTTTACTAAGGGACTGGTCTAGGCCCCTTTTTGCATTACTAAGGGCCCCTGTCCCCAAGGCCCCGGGTTGCCTCAAAATTTAAAAAACATCGTTAAAAACGAGGGTAAAGCAGCACCCTTCCCGTTTTAATTCTTTCCTTTTTCCTCCCCCTTTCCCCTTTTTCCCTTCAAAATCTTCCCCCTTTTATTCTTTGGTTTTTTCCTTTTTCCTGCCTTCCCCCTAACCACCTCAAAACCCCTCATTTTCCTTCCCCCCTTCGTTATTAATCTTTCCCCATTTCTTTCTTATTTTCTCCTTTCGTTCCTCCCCCTTCCCTTTGGGTTTCTCTCTCCTTTTTACTCCATTCTTCATTTCCCTTTCTTTCGTTTTTTTTTTTTTTTGGCTACTTTTCATTCTGTTTTAAGGAAATATATCGTTAAAAAGCCATTTTTTTTTAAAAATAAAAGCTTTTAATAATAATTTTAATAAAAATAATAATTATTTAATAATAATAATTAAAAAAAAAAAAATAATAAAATAATAATAAAAAAAATAATAAAATTAATAGCATTAAAAATAATAATAATAAATTTAAAAATTTAAAAAAAATTAAAAATTTAAAATAATAATATAATAAAAATAATTAAATAATAATAATAATAATAATAATAATAATAATAATAATAATAATAATAATAATAATAATGATAATAATAATAATAATAATAATAATAATAAAGCCCACTGCTTCTACTATTATTTCTGGACATAAGACATAATAAGCTGGACTAAACTTTTATTGGGTCAATGTTTCGCTCAGGTTAGAGTTGAACGTTTCGTTGTGTTACAAGTGTCTTTCTCTGAACACCAGTAAATTGTATATATAAGTATTGCTAAGGGTCATAGTTGAAGCATTCCTTTAACTTCGTAACTTTGTATGTCATTCTAATCTTCTATTTTCATCCAGTCTTTTTCAGTATATTTCTCCATTTGTATGACATTCCTCCTTTCAGTATATTTTTCTCCATTTGTATGACATTCTATTCTATTTTCATCCAATCTTTATCATTATATTTCCTCCTCTTCTATTTTTCTTTTACTTATCCCTCCCATTCCTTACCATCCTATACATTTAGCTTCTTGCTTCCTTACTGACCTCTCCACTTCAATATTATTCCGTTCCTTCCCTTATCCCCCATTCCTTTCCTATCTCCTCTACTCTCATCATATTTCCTTGCCTCCCATATTTCCCCCTTGCTTTTCTATTCTATTCCCTCCCATCTCCTCACATTCCATCCCGTTCAATCTCGTCACCTTCCATTCCCCTCCAGAAGTTTACAGTCTTCATCGACACCTTTAAAATTGGGTTGAGCTCCTGTATGCTCGCATTTTCCTTCCCAGCCCCTATAAAAGACTCTTCCAATTTCCATTTCACATAAAGCTATAACATTGGAAGTCTTCATGGCGGCAATACTGCAAATAGCTGTTTTGCTGAACTGTTGTGTCGAAGCATTTGCATTCTACATCCTCTCCGGCCCTCACCTCTCCAACAGTGTACGGAGTAGTGGAAGAAAAAGAATTTTGTCTAGTCCCCAAAGGAAAGTATTCTTAATTTATGTTTATATGATTCTCTCTCTCTCTCTCTCTCTCTCTCTGTATATATATATATATATATATATATATTATATATATTATATATATATATATATATATATATTATATAATATTATTATATATATATATATATATATATATATATATATATATATATATATATTATAGTTTCAAAAATGAAGCACCCTTTATGTATATGCTAGATACATAACCGTTCCTGTGAGAGAATCTTGTCCCTGAACCAATCTGTTGCAACTTTTTTAATATTTTACAGCTCCTGACGAAGCATCGGAAAGGAAAAAGACTAGATCTAGTGTTTTTCTATCCCTTAGTGATCTTTTATTACGTCTAGCCTGTTTTATGATTCGTCTCGTCAGTCACAAACCCAGCTGCCGATTGTATTAACTCCCGTATAAATAAATACAGTAATTTTCACGCTATTTCTTCCTTTTAATCTGTTTATCAGACTTTCATTACTCAGACGATCTTCTACATGTCGTGTTTCTGTTTTCTGTTCCTATCGAATTTTCCCAAACGTCTTCACTTACTTTTGCAACTTTTAACTCTACCAAAAGTACTGCGTCATCAGCCGAACGACAACCGAGATATTTCTCTTGTCTTGTCAGATTCATTTAATCCAGCAACTCTCCCCAACACTCTAGCATTCACGTAATTTACAATATTACATATAAATTCATTAAATAATGATGATAACATTACAGTCCCGACTAACGTCCAATTTTACTGGGGAAAAAAATCTTTTCTCTTATATTCACCCTAACATGACCTTTACTCTCATCGTCAAAAAATAATCAATATCTTAAAGAACCATGTATTTCATTCATTTACAACACTTATAGTATAGCCTCGAGATCCACCCTATCAAATGACTTTTCAAAATCCATAAACTCAAACTTCTCCTCATTATCTTTATATTTTTGCCCACTAAATTAATTTATATAATCACTTGGTGTGCACATCACTTTCTCGTTGATAAATCATTAGTGTTCCTCAGAGTTTGTCTTAAACTTTGTAGAATTTAAAAAGACGTATTCTTTTCTTCCCTACAGAATATGATAAACATCTTTTATTTAATGGATAAAATAAGCACCCATCTTTCTTGCCAAATTTGAAAATTATCTCTTGGCAAAACATGGTAAGTATCCCTTTGGAAAATGCGATAAGGGTTCATTTTCTTTCTGAATTTACACCTTCCCTTTTTCTGGCGGAGTATAATAAGCATCTCAACCCTCATCATCAGCTGACTACATTTTTGTCTCATTGTTCCATGGAATGAAAGTAATTGCAAGTGGAGATTAACATGAAGTGAGCTTCACCAAACTGAAACTTCAGATTTCTCTCTCTCACGCGCCCTGTCTCTCTTTCTCAATCTCTCTCGCCCTCTCCTGTTAAATCTAATTCCCGATATCAAAGGCGTTGTCGTACACAAAGGAAATTGACAATCGTCAGAGGGAGGAATTGCTTTTATGGAGTCCGCGTGACCGCAGAATATGCCCGGGGCTGATCCTGTTTCTCCCGAGCGGGAGGCAGCACCAAGTGCGTGATGAGATTACTGACACGTTCTTATATCTTGAACACCTCTTGAAGAGGGATACAGCACCTTCTTAGTGTATGAGGAGAGCAATGATGAGTCCTCATATCTTCACACTTCTTGAAGAGGGATACAGTAGGTTTCTTATAGCGTGCGAGGAGAGCATTGGAAATCTGCCCACTTTTTGAAGAGGTTAACAAGAGCGTTTTTATTGCGTGTGGAATGTACTCAGAAGCTGCAATTCTGGACACGTCAAGAAAACTAATAAAGCAGCGTGTTGCCTACAGTAATAAAGAAGAGACTAAGACGGAAAACAATCATAAATTGTGACAATTTTTCATTCTACGTAGAGCTTGATCTAGCCGTTGATTTGGCACAAATTTCTATCACGTCAAAATCAAGATTTATTTCCACACGATACAGTGTATATACAAAGATGGATGACATTTGGTTGTGCATGCAGAGAGTTCATGGTTATGCAGAACATTTTGGTAAACGTATTTCAACCATATTAGAGTCTGTAATTTCTCAGCAAATTGGTCAGAAGCCAGAGTCATTGTCCTTTGTTCCACTTGTCTTGAACCAAATATTGTAAATGTACGGAAAATTCTTAAGACAATTGCCACATATATCTATGTATGTGGCAATTCTGATCAATTTTTTAAAACTGTCATGTCACTAATGTTATGTTCATTAGGTCATTACTACAATATCAGTGCTCGTGAGCAAGCTGTCATCTAATGATTTAGTATCGTGCCAAGTAGGTAAAATTGGTCAATTAGCATTAACTCACTTAAAATTTAGTCCGTTATATAATTTTCTCTTATACTTTTAAAGGTATATTATTTTCATTTATGTTAACATAAAAATTAATAATTTTGTACCAAAAGAACTTTAGAAAACTTACCTAACCTTATTATAACAAGCACAATTTAATTTAGCCTGATCCAACTAAATATTTTAGATAAGTTTACAATAATTTAATAATAAATAAACACAATGAAATATATTGTTTTCGTCAGGTCCAGAAGGATTTTTACGAAATTATTGCATGCACAAATTTTCATTGCCTTAATCGGCAAGAAGAGCATTGCTATTTAAGCCAAAATGACAAGTTTTACCTATTGGGCAATATGTATATATATATATATATATATATATATATAATATATTATATATATATATATATATATTATATATATATATTATTATATACTTGATAAAGGAAAAAAGGAGTGGTGCGTTGAGGAATCTGTGGAGACAAAAAACGTTATCCACAGAGGCAAAAAAAGGTAATGTACGAGAGTATGATGGTACCAACACTCTTATATGGGTGTGAAGCTTGGGTTGTAAATGCTGCAGCGAGGAGACGGCTCGAGGCAGAGGAGATGTACTGTAGAAGTACAATGTGTGGTGCAAATATTATGCAGAAAATTCGTAGTGTGGAAATTAAGGAGATGTGGAATTACTAAAAGAATTAATCAGAGAGCTGAAGACGGGCTGTTGAAGTGGTTTGGTCATTTAGAATGAATGAAATAAAGTAGAATGACTTGGAGGGCGTATAAATCTGAAGGGGAAGGAAGGTGGGGTAGGGGTCGTCCCCGAAAAGGTTTGAGGGAGGGGGTAAAGGTGTTGTGGGCGAAGAGCTTGGACTTCCAGTAAGCGTGCGTGAGCGTGTTAGATAGGAGTGAATGGAGACGAATGGGTTTTGGGACCCGACGAGCTGTTGGAGTGTGAGCAGGGTAATATTTTTTGAAGGGATTCAGGGGAACCGGCTAGCCGGACTTGAGTCCTGGAAATGGAAAGTACAATGTCTGCACTTTAAAGAAGAGGTTTAGGATATTGGCAGTTTGGCGGGACTTCTAAACTGTCGTATCTGAGCGCCTCTGCAAAAACAGTGATTATGTATGAGTGATGGTGAATGTGGTGAATGATGATGAAAGTTTTTTTCTCTCTTATGGATCACTCCGTGGGAAGCAGCCGACGTGTCGCTCGTGTTTACAGCTTCGTTGTCTCAACTCTAATGGTTTCCTCCGCAAACACAGTAGCTGCCCTGGTTCAGGATGTCCTCCTGTGGAAAGTGATGATCCACAGTCACTTCAGGCACCTGAACCCACTCCAACAGATCTCATCTCATCAGATGATATCTTGGAAGCAATTACAGCAACAGCTACCAGGACTCTCACACATATTCCCAAAGCAGCCCGTCCACACGCAGCTGGGAAACTTACAGACCTCCTGGAAAGAGTAAACGTTAGTTCCACTATTCTAAATACTCCACCAACCACCAAGGCATAGCACAACTTGCTACGTTTTGGCAATGTCTGCTTAACTGTGCAGGACAGAAGGTAAAAGAGGCTAGCGTCAATGATCATTAAATCCTTTAGAGTCTTTCCTAGAGCTGATAACCTCATTCGTCTTGCCCATCAATACAAAAGCATGAGAGGCAGAACCCCCACTCACTCCACTTACTGTGAAAAAATCAGAGTCCAGGTGAGCAAGAAAACTGAAGAGGGCAACACAGTCGGGGCAATCAGAATTATTACCCAGGAAGATACAGTTGTCCCCAGGGATGCTGACACTGCTGAAGCATTTAGAGGATAGCACCCTGCCAGGGAAACCAGTGGCACCAACAGTTCCAACACCTCTGTCCCCAGTGTGGAACCATTAATTGTGCAAGACTCGGACATTTACATAGCAATAATATCATTCCCGTCCAGCTCTGCTGGGGGTTACACTGGATTAAGGCCACAGCATTTAAAGGAAATGATTAATTAAGCTGTCGGGAAGATTGCAGAGACACTGCTTTCAGAGATCACAAGGTTAGTCAACAATTCCTTGGCTGGTCTGATTCCTGATGAAATTTAACCTTTCTTCTTTGGTGCATCACTTTGTGCACTTAAAAAGAAGAATGGAGGAATTAGGCCAGTTGCAGTGGGTAGCACTTTTTGCCGCCCAATTTTCAAAGTTGCTGTCCGAAGTATTCGTGCACAGGCAGCCGTGATGCTTCAACCACACCAGCTTGACTTTGGGGTCTCTCAAAAAAGTGAAGCAGCAGTTCATGCAACAAGGGCGTATATCAACAACCTGCCTGAGGACAATGCAGTGGTAAAATTAGATTTCAAGAAAAGAATGGATTTAATCTCATGGAAAGAGACGTGGTATTAGCAACTGTACGAGAACATTTCCCTGGTCTTTTCCCTTTTGTTTCGTCTGGATATAGCAATAAATCAATGCTCCTGTTTCGAAAGCATGAAATTACACCATCATGGTCTTGTGTGCTGTAAATCCGAGGGAAAGAATGCAGGACATCAGGAGATTAATAACATTATCAAGAGGAGCCTCACAACAGCAGGATGCCCAGCAGTAAGGAAGCTACCCCAACTATGCAGATCTGATGGCAGCCAGAAGCGTCCAGATGGTATCACACTTCAAGCCTGGACAGATGGGAAGCAGGTGATGTGGGACTACACATGTGCATCTACCTTGGCTGATACCTATCTCCAATACACCAGGGAGGAAGGAGGGGCAGCCGCCATCTTCAGGGAGTCCCAAAAGTCTAGAAAATACGGAGAACTTGCCCATCATTATATGTTTGTTCCCAGGGATAGGCTCGGAGACAATTGGCTCATGGGGAAAGAGTGCATCTAAGTTCCTTACGGAACTAGGCAAAAGGCTCATCAGGGTAACTAGGGATCCCAGGGCAGCTAGTTATCTGTTCCAGTGACTCAGCTCTGCTTTTCAGAGAGGTAATGCCTACTGTACTTTAGGCACGCTCCACAGCTGTGAGGAGCTGGATGAGATTTTCGCATTATAATCAATGACAAACAATTAACAACAAGTACTAGACATGTATCTCTCACACCTCATGTACTGTATATGCCGTCTTTATATCAACGATGTATCTCTTAAATATTTTATACCATATTATGTAATAAAATATACCTTTTGGTAATAGAGAATGGAAAGATGGGGTGGTAGGGGAAGTGGAATATTCTAATGACTTCATGAAGAAATCCAGATATTCTTCCTCGAAGCTTTTTTAATCCACAAACACATACATACGCACACACATACACACACACACACACACACACACACACACACACACACACACACACACACACACACACACACACACACACACACACATATACTATATTATATATATATATATTATATATATAAATATATTATATTATATATATATATATATATATATATAATATATATATATATATATATATTGTGTGTGTGTGTGTGTGTGTGTGTGTATGAAGATGAGAATGGAAAAACAGACTGATGAGAGGTGTGGGAATAGAGGGAAGAAGAGAAAAAGGAAGCGCAAGAAAAGGAGAGGGGAATGGAAGGAGCTCAAAAGGGGAATAGGAGAATGAGAGGGATAGACAGATAGAGTAGATAGATAGATAGATAGATAGATCGATATAGATAGATAGATAGATAGATAGATAGATAGATATAGATAGATAGATAGATAGATAGATAGATAGATAGATATAGATAGATAAATAGAGACATACATACATACATACATACATACATACATACATACATACATATATACATACATAAATAGAGAAATAGATAAATAGAGAGAGAAAGGGAGAGAGAGGAGAGAGAGGTAAGGGAGGGTGTGGAGGTGGGTGAGGGGGGTGGGGACATGTGAGGTGTCAAGCTGACGGATGACCTGTCGTGTACACCACCTCACACCCACTGTATCATGCTGTGTGTGTGTGTGTGTGTGTGTGTGTGTGTGTGTGTGTGTGTGTGTGTGTGTGTGTGTGTGTGTGTGTGTGTGTGTGTGTGGTGTGTGTGATGAGCGTGAGTGCTCACCGTGTTGTTTTTGCGGGAATCGCGTCTCAGCTCCTGGCCCCACCTCTCTAACTATATATATATATATATATATATATATATATATATATATATATATATATATATATATATATATATATATATATATATATATATATATATTGTCAGAGGATCTCAGTTTCAAAGATCGCAACAATGTATCCACCGCATCTGCTACGAAAATGACAGAATGGATAACGAGAACTTTCTAAACAAAACACGCTAAACCCATGATGATTCTCTTCAAATCGCTTGTTCTCTCTAGATTGGAATAATACTGCACATTAACGGCCCCTTTCAAAGGAGACGAAATTACAGACCTGGAGAATGTACAAAGAATTTTCATGGCACGTGTAAGTACGATGAAGCACCTAAATTACTGGGAACGGTTGAAGTCCTTTGATTTGTACTCCCTGGAACGCTGGCGAAAAAGATACAATATACAATTGGAAAATCCTAGAGGGAGTAGTCCCAAATTCGCACACGAAAATCACTCCCTACGAAAGCTAAAGACTTGGAAGGAGATGCAACGTGCCGCCAATGAAAAGCAGGGGCGCCACAATTGCACAAAGAGACAACACAATAAGTATCAGAGGCCCAAGACTGTTCAACTGCCTCCCAGCATACATAAAGGAGATTACCAATAAACCCCTGGCTGTCTTCAAGAAGGCGCTGGACAGGCACCTGAAGTCAGTACCTGACCAGCTGGGCTGTGGTTCGTACATCGGTTTGCTTGCTGCCAATAGTTATAGCCTGGTTGATCTGGCGCTGATCCACGCGAGGCCTGGTCACAGACCGGGCCGCGGGGGTGTTGACCCCCGAAACTCTCTCCAGGTATACACAAACATGACAGATTGTTAGTCAAACGTGGGTTTGTGAGACCGTAGACTTTTTTTCACATCCTGGCCCCCATGGGCACTACCATACCTATACCTAGAACTACGTATGAAGATTGCTTACAACATCTCATCTACTGTATTAGTAACCACGGTGAAACTGAAAAAAAATATTTTCTGTACGTTAGATAAACATATGAATGAGAGGGACTGGAATTGAGTGGGTCTTGCTGATGATGGAGTCGTCGATGTATATTCTTTGGGTTGTATTGAAAGTAGGTTTGGGAGAATGTTTTTGTTAGTGGGATGAAGTGAATGTTTTTGTTAGTGAGTATGGGTGAATGCTTTTGTTAGTGGGTTTAACTGAACGTTTTCGTTAGTCGTATTTGCTTGAACTTTCTCCTCTTTACTGCATCATTGAAAGCTCCTGATGATGTGTTGATTACAACACGAAAGGCCTAGAGGTAGCATTCAGTTTCCCCCGTGGTTGCTTTGCATACTTCTATATGAGTTATATTTCTGTGTGAGTTATGTTTCTGTATGAGTTATATTTCTGTGTGAGTTATATTTCTGTGCGAGTTATATTTCTGTGCAAGTTACATTTTTGTGTGAGTTATATTTCTGTGTGAGTTATATTTCTGTATGAGTTATATTTCTGTATTAGTTTATATTTCTGTGTGAGTTATATTTCTGTGTGAGTTATATTTCTGTATGAGTTATATTTCTGTATTAGTTATATTTCTGTGTGAGTTATATTTCTGTGTGAGTTATATTTCTGTGTGAGTTATATTTCTGTGTGAGTTATATTTTCTGTATGAGTTATATTTCTGTATAGTTATATTTCTGTGTGAGTTATATTTCTGTATTAGTTATATTTCTGTGTGAGTTATATTTCTGTGTGAGTTATATTTCCGTATGAGTTATATTTCTGTATTAGTTATATTTCTGTGTGAGTTATATTTCTGTGTGAGTTATATTTCTGTGTGAGTTATATTTCTGTGTGAGTTATATTTCTGTATGAGTTATATTTCTGTATTAGTTATATTTCTGTGTGAGTTATATTTCTGTATTAGTTATATTTCTGTGTGAGTTATATTTCTGTGTGAGTTATATTTCTGTATGAGTTATATTTCTGTATTAGTTATATTTCTGTGTGAGTTATATTTCTGTGTGAGTTATATTTCTGTGTGAGTTATATTTCTGTGTGAAATATATTTTTGTATGAGTTATACTTCTGTGTGAGTTATATTTCTGTTTGTTACACACTTCCCTACGTGTTATTATATTTCCGTACACTTTACATACCCTTACAAACACCCTCGCCAGCTGCTGGTACGCACACGTGATCCAGAAATGTACTCACAGTGGCGTTCCCATGAAAATGCATTTATTGTATCGCTCTCCAGCAGCAAGTGGAAATAATCGCTCGTCAGAGTGATATGACAAGATGTCTCATCCTCACCCCACTTCCCCTCCTTCCTCCACCTTCCCCCACAACTCATGACCTAATCACTTAATTTCCAGGCAATCTCCCGTGTTAATTGCTCCGGCCGCCTGCCCCCACATTGTCCCTCCCGTGTGAAACCGAACACGGTACTCAACACGGCTAATACCAGCCACGATGGTATAATTCTTCTCTTCTCCGTCTATCTTCTTCTTCCTCATTCGTTCAATCCCTCCCTCCCTTTGAGTGGGCTTGAGGATAGTGAAGAGATCATGAAATGAGTATTTAAAATTGCCCTTCTCTCTCTCTCTCTCTCTCTCTCTCTCTCTCTCTCTCTCTCTCTCTCTCTCTCTCTCCCTCTCTCTCTCTCTTACACAGGGTTCTACAACTTAGGTTTAGGATTTCTAACTTTATTTACAAGCTAAGAGCTGTTACCTACATCAGCTATCTCTCTCTCTCTCTCTCTCCTTCCCTCCTAATCTTAATTCCTATTTCAGGGAATAAAGAATTCTTGATTCTTAGTGAATATGTGAACTCACTGTTGGCATGACCATAGCGCTGTACACAACCCTTCCTCAGGTGGTTTGCAGAGTTTGTTGGGTTTGAAGACTATCGGCTGCACGATGGTCATTAAAGTTGCTTATCACCTATATACAGTCAATCAGGATTACTTTAATCCCTAAAAGGGGGATTAAACTAATCTCGCAGTGTATATAAAAAGAATAAGATGTAAATTTCTGAGTGCATATACTTTGAGAAATGCAAACTTTACGAATATAAACCTTCCAGTGTATATATAATGAGAGATATAAATCTTTCTCTCTGTTTATAGCCTGAGAAATATAAATTCATCAGATATAAATCTCTCGGTTTATATAGCCTGAAAGATATAAACCTTTTAGGTATAAATCTCTCAGTGTATATACTCTGGAAGATATTAACCTCTCAGATATAAATCTTTCGATGTATATATCCCAAGAGATACAAACCTCACAGTGTATATACTGTGAAAGATACTAACCCACAGTATAATTTCTTTATTAGCCTGGGATTAAAACCTCTCGTGTATATTTCTTCAGATACAAATCTCCTTCTTTATATAGCCGGGGAGATTAAACCTCTCATTGTATATATTCCAAAGTACTACCTCCCATATAAATCTCTCAGTTTATTATTGTAATACAACTTGTGTACAGCCTTACCTAAATACTATTGTTTTTTCCAAACCAAAAAATCTTTCTAATTATTAACTGAAACAAATAAAAACTGGTAGCAGAACTTGTTTATACCTCCGTGTGTAGGCTGATTTTTTTTTTTGACCTCAGTTCTCCCCCATCCAATGAAATATTTACGATTTCGCCGTGACGTAAATAACCTCTGCTTAAAAATACATATCGTCGTATCGAACAAACAAAGCTAACTCGAGGTACTTACGGCCCAGCGCAGGCACAAATCAGTCTAGTTACATTGTGTGTATGTTTCGCAAAATGTTTTAAATTGGTATAAGCGTTGCTAACTGGCGAAGATAATCGTTCAGGAAATTTCGCTGTGATATTTCGACCTGTTCGTAATTGAGGCTTTGCTCTGGGATGTCGCTGTTGCTGGTTTATTTGTGAGGTGAGATGACCAGGTGGTGATCATTGTCATAAACTGGCCCGTGTGAGTTGTGCCGGCACTATGATGCTATTGCCACACAGGTGTTGGTTAGATGATGCTTCAACCTATGTCTGAACCCATGATGCCTCAACCTATGTCTGAACCCATGATGCCTCAACCTATGTCTAAACCTTTCAATTTATCAGTCGTCACCCCGCCATATGTCAGACCACAACAAAGCAACCACGGACACACACGCTTTTATCTATAATATATAATTTAGCTGCAAACTAATAAATTACTTACTCAAGAGTGAAACTCTACGAGGGTAAATGATTCATATCTGTGAGGTCCCAGGAGTAATATGTCTCTCCAGCGTTGATGGAAATCCAGAATGACATTTATTCTTCTGTGTCGTATGAAATATATTTCCGGTGGCTCGGGGTCACCGTCCTCTAGAGGATAAGGATTAGAAAAGTGGTTCTGCGGGTGCAATTAATATTAGATTACCTTGGAAGCTCTGAAACTCCCCAGGAAGGTCATACTGAGCTTAATGTCGGGTCAAGAGTCATTTGCAAGCACATAGTGACCCACCTCCACTTACTTGAAGATTTCTTGTATATAAAAATCCCGGAGTCATATCGTCAGCCAAGGATATATGCACCGAAAGGTGTATTTATCTCAGCGTATATATGCTGAGAGTTTACCTTAGTCTCTATGTTAAAAATTAAAATAATCTTGTCTGTTGTTAAAAAGGTTACACGCAGCCTTAATGACCCTAGTGTAGTAGGTAGCCAACTTTACCTATAAAATATCCTTCTTCAGTCTTGCAAGTTATCCTTCCCTGCTGTTAATGACCCTCGCAGTTCAAACGTCTCAAGGAGAAATAATAAGAAAAGATATCCCGAGGAAGCCACTGGTTATCGCGCTCAACGCACGAAGTTTGTTTTTCAACTACTGAAACTGATTCGAGATTTACCTACACCAGCGATACTTAGCCAGATAACATTTTCCGTCATTTCCATGTTGTGTATATTTATTTTATTACACATAGAAGATCGTGTATGTATACTAAGGAGAACTATACGTCAATACATGGCTCAGGTGTTGCCCGTGTGTTTTATTCGTCAAACTGTCAGTGGAAATATAAACACATAGGCAGAATAATGTGATCCTTTACTGACAAAGTTTCGCCCATACAGTAGACTTTATTAAGTCACAAACAGATCTGTTTGTGACTTGTTTATATTTCCATTGTGTCGGTATGTTATAGCATTTATTTTCAAACTGTCAGTAGCGCCAATATTACAAAAAAAAGTGATTTTTAAGCTGGTAGTTTTATTATTTTGTAATAAAAAGTTCGGGATACATAAATACACGTTAAAATAAATGAATCTTCAATATTATATAAAAATAAATCTTTGGTCTAGAAGTATTTAAAATATATATACATGTTACAATAATAGATTATTAGCATCTTAAAATAGTAATATATATATATATATATATATTATTATATATATATATATTTATATATATATAAATATATATATATATATTTTATATTATATATTATACTATATATATATGTTAAAATAATAAATTATAAATAACATTTGTATAATAAATTATGATCAACTCCGTGTCTCACACGACAACTTTAATGACGCTCTGTGTCTCACACGACACCCTTTTAATGACGCTCTGTGTCTCAACGACACTTATAATGACGCTCTGTGTCTCACCCCGACACTTATAATGATGCTCTGTGTCTCACACGACATTATAATTTATGCTCTGTGTCTCACACGACACTATAATGACGCTCGTGTCTCACACGACACTTATAATGATGCTCTGTGTCTCACACGACACTTTTTAATGGTGCTCTGTGTCTCACACGGACACTTATAATGACGCTCTGTGTCTCACACGATACTTATAATGGGCGCTCTGTGTCTCACACGACACTTATAATGACGCTCTGTGTCTCACACGACACTTATAATGACGCTCTGTGTCTCCCCAAAGAAACCCTTTTAATGACGCTCTGTGTCCCACACGACACTTATAATGACGCTCTGTGTCTCACACGACACTTATAATGACGCTCTGTGTCTCACACGACACTTATAATGACGCTCTGTGTCTCACACGACACTTTTAATGACGCTCTGTGTCTCACACGACACTTTAATGGGCGCTCTGTGTCTCACACGACACTTATAAAAGACGCTCTGTGTCTCACACGACACTTATAATGACGCTCTGTGTCCCAAAACGACACTTATAATGACGCTCTGTGTCTCACACGACACTTATAATGACGCTCTGTGTCTCCACGACACTTATAATGATGCTCTGTGTCCCACACGACACTTATAATGACGCTCTGTGTCTCACACGACACTTATAATGACGCTCTGTCTCTCACACGACACTTATAATGACGGTCTGTGTCTCACACGACACTTATAATGACGCTCTGTGTCTCACACGACACTTATAATGACGCTCTGTGTCCACACGACACTTATAATGGGCGCTCTGTGTCCCACACGACACTTATAATGACGCTCTGTGTCTCACATGACACTTATAATGACGCTCTGTCTCACACGACACTTATAATGACGCTCTGTGTCTCACACGACACTTATAATGACGCTCTGTGTCTCACACGACACTTATAATGAAGCTCTGTGTCCCCACACGACACTTATAATGACGCTCTGTGTCTCACACGACACTTATAATGACGCTCTGTGTCTCACACGACACTTATAATGACGCTCTGTGTCTCACACGACACTTATAATGACGCTCTGTGTCTCACACGACACTTATAATGACGCTCTGTGTCTCACACGACGCTTGTAATGACGCTCTGTGTCCCACACGACACTTGTAATGACGCTCTGTGTCTCACACTACACTTACAATGATGCTCTGTGTCCCACACGACACTTATGACGCTCTGTGTCTCACACGACACTTATGACGCTCTGTGTCTCACACGACACTTATAATGACGCTCTGTGTCTCCACACGACACTTATAATGACGCTCTGTGTCCCACGCGACACTTTTTAATGACGATCCGTGTCTCACACGACACTTATAATGACGCTCTGTGTCCCACACGGCACTTATAATGACGCTCTGTGTCTCACACGACACTTATAATGACGCTCTGTGTCCACACGACAAATTTTAATGACGCTGTGTCTCACACGACACTTATAATGACGCTCTGTGGGCTCACACGACACTTATAATGACGCTCTGTGTCTCACACGGACACTTATAATGACGCTCTGTGGGCCCACACGACACTTATAAGACGCTCTGTGTCTCACACGACACTTATAATGACGCTCTGTGTCTCACACGACGCTTGTAATGACGCTCTGTGTCCCACACGACACTTGTAATGACGCTCTGTGTCTCACACTACACTTACAATGATGCTCTGTGTCCCACACGACACTTATGACGCTCTGTGTCTCACACGACACTTATGACGCTCTGTGTCTCACACGACACTTATAATGACGCTCTGTGTCTCACACGACACTTATAAGGACGCTCTGTGTCCCACGCGACACTTATAATGACGATCTGTGTCTCACACGACACTTATAATGACGCTCTGTGTCCCACACGACACTTATAATGACGCTCTGTGTCCCACACGACACTTATAATGGCGCTTTGTGTCCCACACGAGACTTATAATGACGCTCTGTGTCTCACACGACACTTATAATGACGCTCTGTGTCCCACACGACCTTTATAATGACGCTCTGTGTCTCACACGGGGCACTTATAATGACGCTCTGTGTCTCACACGACACTTATAATGACACTCTGGTCCCACACGACACTTATAATGACGCTCTGTGTCCCACACGACACTTGTAAAAGACGCTCTGTGGGCCCCCCACGACACTTATAATGACGCTCTGTGTCCACACGACACTTATAAGACGCTCTGTGTCTCACACGACTCTTATAATGACGCTCTGTGTCCCACACGACACTTATAATGACGCTCTGTGTCCCACACGACACTTGTAATGACGCTCTGTGTCCCACACGACACTTATAATGACGTTCTGTGTCCCACACGACACTTATAATGGGCGCCCCTGTGTCTCCCCACGACTCTTATAATGACGCTCTGTGTCTCACACGACACTTATAATGACGCTCTGGTTTTCCACACGACACTTATAATGGACGCTCTGTGTCCCACACGACACTTGTAATGACGCTCTGTGTCCCACACGACACTTATAATGAAAGCTCTGTGTCCCACACGACACTTATAATGACGCTCTGTGTCCTACACGACACTTATAATGACGCTCTGTGTCCCACACGACACTTATAATGACGCTCTGTGTCCCATACGACACTTATTCGAGTTGTGACGCTCCTTCTCCACCGTGTCACTCGACACCCTTTTCGCCGTGTGATGACGCTCCTTCACAACCGTGTCTCTTGACACCCTTTTCTCTGTGTCACCAGACACTCCAGCTCTCCGTGTCACACGACACCCTTTTCTCTGCGTCATCCACACCGTTTCTCGACTGTGTCACACTTGACACCCTTGTCTCTGCGACACACTGTCGACGTAGCGTCTTTCGAGAGGCCAGTCACATGATACTATTCAATGTACACTACAACCAGGCCATCTTCAGCGTCACACGACACCCTTTTCTTTTCGGTGTTCCACTACGGTCCTGTAGCATATCTCAGTGTTCCACTCCATCATACTTCGGTCCTAGCCCAGTTCAGTGTAACACTCCAACCTTTTCTTCATGTAATGTCCCACTAAAACAACATCAGTTGACTCCGGCCCACAGTTGACCAGCGTAGGCGGTGAGTCCGCAGACATCACCGGTAATCCTGTAAATACTCTCTAAGGCCGGTAGAAGTACACCGTAAGATGGTCTGGTGAGTACTATCTACCGCCTTCAAGACCAATTGACACACCGCAAGGTGGTCCGATGAATTACTAGCAGAACACCATGCTGCAAGCTCACTGAGTGCGGCCGTCAAATAACTGAGGCCAACAGACTCAGTGAGCTGCGGTGAGCGCTTCTTCTAAAATCAGTAGAAGCCAGTAGAATACTCTACTGCCAGTAGATGTGTACGATTAGGTGTTCTGGTAACTACTGCGTAGATGTGTACCGTGAGGTGTTCAGGTACTTACTGTTTCTAAAACCAGTGGATGTGTACCGTGAGGTGTTCAGGTACCTACTGCTTCTAAAGCCAGTAGATGTGTACAGTGAGGTGTTCAGGTACCTACTGCTGCTAAGGCCGGCCAGCAGTCCCCACATTGGGTTTGACGACGTACCCAGTGGTGCTGCCGGCCGGCAGGTTAACCATTTAACCGCTAGTTTGGTAGGGGGCCGCAACAGCCTACCATAAATGTAATGATACTGAAAGGTATAAAATCATAACATAGAAAGGGAGGAACACTGCAGTAGGCCTACTGGCCAATACTGGGCAAGTTCTTCTCAAATCCAACCCACTAACAAAAGTATTCGCCTTTTCCATTTCCATTGCTACTCAAGCAATAATCTGTGATAACCCTTTTGACTCATGTGCAAGTCCAGCTTAAATCCAACCCCTCTCACTCATTTTGAAGCTACCCAAGGTTTTAGCTTCAATAACCCTACTAGAGTGTAACTCAGAAACATTCTCTAAATAAAAAAAATACGCTAGTTGGTTAGAATAGGTGTAGGAAGGACACGTCTAGTATAGGCAAGTGGACCTACCTTAGCACCCTAAAACATTCATATATTCCTATTTCACAAAGCACATTTCTTTTCACTACTGAGACAGAGAGATCTGACCTTTCGCTCAGTTCTCTCTTAGGTTAAACCCAAACAGAAGCATCATTTGCGATGTTGTTTTGAGCCTTGCAAATTATTGAAGCCGAGTGATGCTCCTGAATAATTTAGGTTCATTAACCAGCTTTCCTGTGTCCCCTTGTTGCTTTCATTTGAATATAACTTAACAAGTTCATTGCCTATACTATCTTACATGAAGACGACGCCAGCTGTCTGAGTTACGCACAACTTTAACATAATGTCAGGTCAAAGGCCCTTTTTTCAATTCGTTCTTAAGAAAGATATTAGTTTTTATGTTGAAGTTGATGATGATGATTTTTTGAAGATGGTGGCTATTAGTGGAGGGGCTGAAGGTGGTGGCTATTAGTGGAGGGGCTGAAGGTGGTGGCTATTAGTGGAGGGGCTGAAGGTGGTGGCTATTAGTGGAGGGGCTGAAGGTGGTGGCTATTAGTGGAGGGGCTGAAGGTGGTGGCTATTAGTGGAGGGGTGAAGGTGGTGGCTATTAGTGGAGGGGCTGAAGGTGGTGCTATTAGTGGAGGGGCTGAAGGTGGTGGCTATTAGTGGAGGGGCTGATGGTGGTGGCTATTAGTGGAGGGTGAAGGTGGTGGCTATTAGTGGAGGGGTGAAGGTGGTGGCTATTAGTGGAGGGGCTGAAGGTGGTGGCTATTAGTGGAGGGGCTGAAGGTGGTGGCTATTAGTGGAGGGGCTGAAGGTGGTGGCTATTAGTGGAGGGCTGAAGGTGGTGGCTATTAGTGGAGGGGCTGAAGGTGGTGGCTATTAGTGGAGGGGCTGAAGGTGGTGGCTATTAGTGGAGGGGCTGAAGGTGGTGGCTATTAGTGGAGGGGCTGAGTGTGGATTAGTGGAGGGGCGAAGGTGGTGCTATTAGTGGAGGGGCTGAAGGTGGTGGCTATTAGTGGAGGGGCTGAAGGTGGTGGCTATTAGTGGAGGGGCTGAAGGTGGTGGCTATTAGTGGGGGGGCTGAAGGTGGTGGCTATTAGTGGAGGGGCTGAAGGTGGTGGCTATTAGTGGAGGGGCTGAAGGTGGTGGCTATTAGTGGAGGGCTGAAGGTGGTGGCTATTAGTGGAGGGGCTGAAGGTGGTGGCTATTAGTGGAGGGGCTGAAGGTGGTGGCTATTAGTGGAGGGGCTGAAGGTGGTGGCTATTAGTGGAGGGGCTGAAGGTGGTGGCTATTAGTGGAGGGGCTGAAGGTGGTGGCTATTAGTGGAGGGCTGAAGGTGGTGGCTATTAGTGGAGGGGCTGAAGGTGGTGGCTATTAGTGGAGGGGCTGAAGGTGGTGGCTATTAGTGGAGGGGCTGAAGGTGGTGGCTATTAGTGGAGGGGCTGAAGGTGGTGGCTATTAGTGGAGGGGCTGAAGGTGGTGGCTATTAGTGGAGGGGCTGAAGGTGGTGGCTATTAGTGGAGGGGCTGAAGGTGGTGGCTATTAGTGGAGGGGCTGAAGGTGGTGGCTATTAGTGGAGGGGCTGAAGGTGGTGGCTATTAGTGGAGGGGCTGAAGGTGGTGGCTATTAGTGGAGGGGCTGAAGGTGGTGGCTATTAGTGGAGGGGCTGAAGGTGGTGGCTATTAGTGGAGGGGCTGAAGGTGGTGGCTATTAGTGGAGGGGCTGAAGGTGGTGGCTATTAGTGAGGGGCTGAAGGTGGTGGCTATTAGTGGAGGGGCTGAAGGTGGTGGCTATTAGTGGAGGGGCTGAAGGTGGTGGCTATTAGTGGAGGGGCTGAAGGTGGTGGCTATTAGTGGAGGGGCTGAAAGGTGGTGGCTATTAGTGGAGGGGCTGAAGGTGGTGCTATTAGTGGAGGGGCTGAAGGTGGTGGCTATTAGTGGAGGGGCTGAAGGTGGTGGCTATTAGTGGAGGGGCTGAAGGAGGTGGCTATTAGTGGAGGGGCTGAAGGTGGTGGCTATTAGTGGAGGGGCTGAAGGTGGTGGCTATTAATGGAGGGGCTGAAGGTGGTGGCTATTAATGGAGGGGCTGAAGGTGGTGGCTATTAGTGGCCGGGCTGAAGGTGGTGGCTATTAGTGGAGGGGCTGAAGGTGGTGGCTATTATTGGAGGGGCTGATGGTGGTGGCTATTAGTGGAGGGGCTGAAGGTGTTGGCTATTAATGGAGGGGCTGAAGGTGGTGGCTATTAATGAAGGGGCTGAAGGTGGTGGCTATTAGTGGCCGGGCTGAAGGTGGTGGCTATTAATGGAGGGGCTGAAGGTGGTGGCTATTAGTGGAGGGGCTGAAGGTGGTGGCTATTAGTGGAGGGGCTGAAGGTGGTGGCTATTAGTGGAGGGGCTGAAGATGGTGGCTATTAGTGGAGGGGCTGAAGGTGGTGGCTATTAATGGAGGGGTAAAAGGTGTAAGTGGAGCTGAAGAGGTTGTTAATGGTAGGACCGAGGTTATTGATGGAGGTACTGAAGAAGAAGAAAGCGTACTAAAGTTCTTACTGGTGGTAGCAATACTCTTACTGGAGGTACTCAGAGAGTTTATGGAGCAGCTCTCAACTGCGAAGAAAGTAGGAGCAGCTGCAGCAGCAGTCGACGGGGCAGAAGTAAGAGTACCACCCAAAGGGGCAGAAAGTGTCAGCACCCAATAGGGCAGAAAGTGGTAGCACCCAACAAGCAGAAAGTGGCAGCACCCAACAGGGCAGAAAGTGTCAGCACCCAACAGAGCCGAAAGTGGTAGCACCCAACAGGTCAGAAAGTGGCAGCAACCAAGAGGGAAGAAAGTGGCAGCACCCAACAGAGCCGAAAGTGGTAGCACCCAACAGGTCAGAAAGTGGCAGCAACCAAGAGGGAAGAAAGTGGCAGCACCCAACAGGGCAGAAAGTGGCAGCACCCAACAGGGCAGAAAGTGGCAGCACCCAACAGGTCAGAAAGTGGCAGCAACCAAGAGGGCAGAAAGTGGCAGCAACCAAGAGGGCAGAAAGTGGCAGCACCCAAGAGGGCAGAAAGTGGCAGCACCCAAGAGGGCAGAAAGTGGCAGCACCCAACAGACAGAAAGTGGCAGCACCCAAGAGGGCAGAAAGTGGCAGCACCCAATAGGGCAGAAAGTGGCAGCACCCAAGAGGGCAGAAAGTGGCAGCACCCAACAGGCAGAAAGTGGCAGCACCCAAGAGGGCAGAAAGTGGCAGCACCCAAGAGGGCAGAAAGTGGCAGCACCCATCAGGGCAAAAAGTGGCTGCAGCTAGTATTTGGTTCCGCCTGAGTACACTTTTTCCTCATCTCCTCCACAAGTTGGGAAATTAGAGTAATAAAAGTTAACACGAATGTTTTGGGCAGAGGAATGAGATCTTTTATATCCACTCTCTAAGTTTCTTCCAATTCGCCTCTTGCCTCGCCGAGCTCTGGCTGCTGGGACGCAGTTGTTGTAGGGAAAGATATTGCCGCTAGTTTCTTCCCGGCCTGTGATCTCCTGAGCAAGAGTTTCCGAAGTTCATCACTGGTGTTTACATTTTCTCTGTCTCTGTCTCTCTGTCTGGCTGTCTCTGTCTCTGTCTCTGTCTCTCTGTCTGTCTCTCCCTCTCTCTCTCTCTCTCTCTCTCTCTCTCTCTCTCTCTCTCTCTTCTGTATTATGTGTTGAACAGAGGAAGTGGAGGGTGGGGAGAGAGCCTACTGCTTTACTAACCTGCCTCAGCCATCTACATAAGAATAGATAGTTCTTCGTAGCGACAGTAGTATATTGACCCTCTTTGCAGAAAGCCTCAGTCTTGCCTGCAAAGTCAGTCTTTCCTTATCTTTCTGTTCTTCTCTCTCTCTCTCTCTCTCTCTCTCTCTCTCTCTCCTACTCCAGCTTCTTGCCGGGAGAACATAAACAAGCGGTAATGTCTCACTAAATCACTCACACTGCGTTTACTCCACTTAAAATACATTCATTACGGAGCCATGAAATAAGTGTCACATTAAAGCATTAGTGAAGAAAATATCTCTGCCCATTCACCAGTCCCCTAAAGTTCAACAAGAACCTTGAACCTTGAGTTCGCTAAAACTTTGTTTTATACTCAGTCAAGGTGTTCTGTGGCTGCCACAGACAGCTCTCTCAACCGGACTCCATTACCTTACATATAAACAATAGAAACAGGAAATCTTGCTCAAGCAGAATTCTGACTTTCCTCTTAACTGACTGACTGAGGATCAAACCTCCACACCACTTTTTGCCCTAAGAGACTCACACAGACTTTCGACTTCATATATATATATGTATATATATATATATATATAATATATATATATATATATATATATATATATATATTATATATAATATAATATAAATATATATATATATATGATAGTCGTGCCGAATATGTAAAACTGGTCAATTAGCAAGAACTCATTTAAAATTAACTCCTTTCTAAAATTTTCTCTTATACGTTTAAAGATATATATTTTTTTTCATTAATGTTGATGTAAAAATTTATAGTTTCGCACCAAAAGGAACTTAGAAAGCTTATCTAACCTTACTATAACAAGCGTAATTTATTTTAGCCTAATCCAACTAAATATATTTTAGATTTGTTTACAATAATTTAATACTAAACAAACACAGTGAAATATATTTTTTCGTTAGGTTCAGAACGATTTTGGCGAAATTATTGCATACATAAATTTTCACTTGTCCTATATGGCAAGATGAGCGTTGCTATTTAAGCTAAGATCTCAAGTTCTGCCTATTCGGCACGATATATATATATATATATATATATATATATATATATATATATATATATATATATATATATATATATAATATATATATATATATACATATGAGTTTCCCTGAGGTACTTTATTGTCTTCTCTGAGGATGAGGTCCCATTCCAGCTATAGAGGTGGTACTTAATTTATATATATATATATTATATATATATATATAATATATTATATATATATATATATATATAATATATATATAATATATATTATATTATATAAAGTATGTAAATCTCAGTTTATATTTACGAAGTATGGCAGGAGAGAATATTGTGATGTGTGTCAGAGGGAGTTGATGAAGCTGGTCTGTGAGAGACAAGCAAAGCCTCGTTTCGCTCATTTTGTCCCAACCTGAGCATGTAACTGTCTTGGCTCCAGTGAGACTGGCAAGGGCACAAGCCATGTCGAGCAGTCAAGAGAGAGGCAAAGAGGCACTTAGAGAAGACGAACAACGCAAATGGGTACCCGAGACATCAGAGTCAGTCGTAATGGCTTGATTAGTCAACACAATTTCTACTCGATATTTAGTTTTACAAGAGATTTTCACGGTAAGCCAGAGTTTTGAAAGACCCACCCAGGTTTACCGCTTCGTGAAATACAAATCGGATACCGTCCAGCTGTTAGCCCATCAAATAAGTTTACATCAAAGTAGCAACAAATACATACCAGGTAGAGTACCAGACGAAGACTTTAGGATTTACGAGGTGTACACCTTCCTCTCTTAGACGACAGATTGCCCGTCAGTGAGGACCAGAAGTTCCCTTGTGTATTTAAGTGAAAATGCATTGGCCACAGATAATGACTGAGAAATTGCCCAATTTCTCTCGTCTCTCAGTGTTCTCTCTCATTTGTTCTAGCCAGTAATTGAACTAGCCAGTAATTGAATCAGCTTGTCATATAAGGGAATGGATTTAATCTCCCCGATTTTACGGGTGAGGAATTATCTCCTTCCATATCTTTCACGTGGGTGTAACAAGTGAATATCAATCAATTACGCTTTTATATGGTGATCATTTTTCTAAATTATCTATTAAAATCTGCTAAAGAGGGTCCTAGAAGGGAGTCGAAATATAGAGATCAATTACTGAGAATATTAAATAAGATTATAACTTTTACATAACTTGGAGATAGGCGTAAATCAAATTTAAATATCTCCATTTAATTATTATTACACAAATCAAAAGTCAGCCTAGGGATGGAATAATCAGTTTGAATCCACAGGAATAGGAGTTGGACTACAATTCCTGCACTATTTAAAAAAAAAAAAAAACTAAATTAGACACTCGGCAGTAAATTGACAGGTCTCAATTTTTTTTCCACTTATCTCTCATTCTTTCCAAACTTTAATATTAAAAGTTTTGTTTGGTTGAACAGATTCTTGGACACACTTACGACACTCAGCGCACACTTGCGACACTCAGCGCACACTTGCGACACTCAGCGCACACTTGCGACACTCAGCGCACACTTGTGACACTCAGCGTACCACTCACAACAAACACGCATTGTTCTCAAATTAATAAAATCTGACGTTTTAAATCATTATTAGAGACATCATCATCAGAAGGATGTTTGAAAATAATACCAAGAAAGATACAGAAATTAGTATACAAGATTTTATATATATATATATATATATATATATATATATATATATATATATATATAATATATATATATATATATATATATATATATATATATATATATATATATATATATATATGTATGTATGTATGTATGTACGTATGTATGTATATAGTACAGTTGTTTCCCACCATAGTGATCCTAAAAGAGAAATCTTATTCACCATCATTCAGTCAATAACTGAGCTGCGGGAAGTGTACTGACATCGCTGTTCGGATCACCCTCTGAAGTACAATATCTCCCGCATACAGAAAATTAAACAGAAGATAAGAAGGAAAGTGAATATTTCGGAGAACAGCTCAAGTCATCTTCAGATAAACAATAAGTGCTTAAGAGCTATACCTCATACGGAATGAGAAACGAAGACTGCTCAGTGTCACAAAACTTTCTCTTTTTCCTAATTCACAGTAAATATAGTTCTGAATCCGCCGATAATCACGGGAACAGATATTAATTACGATTTTTATATTTCTACTTGTTTAATCCGTCGTGAGGGTCATTCAAGACTCGAACCTAACAGCCAGACGCTTCACCCAGGCAGCCTAAGTTCCACATGCCATTATAATTAAAGACTGAGGTAGTGTGGGATGCCGGGGAGAGATGGTGAACTAATTCATTCCGAGTCTTCAACGATATATCTCCTTAATTTAATCTTTTTATTACACTTTCTTGACTCCTAATGCCACTGAAATGTAGCTCCGTTTCATTGCAACAAGAGAGAGATAAAAATGTGGATTGGTAGCTTCCCTACTCCGAGATTTAGGGGTGGGTGGGGGAGGTAGGCAGGCTCAAATTGCAGTATTGACTATGTTATCAAGCGGATTCCTGTGTGGAGGCGCGAGGCAGGAGCTGCTTTCTTCAGCTTCAATTATCCTTAGCCAGAGTGAGAGTGGGTCTGGTCGTACTCTGGGGATGCATCCATTAACTCCAAGACTCGGCTCTCCTGCCCCTAATCGCAGAAATGTGATTGTGAGAAATGTGCTTCTCTAGCGCGGTGGGTTGCGTGTCCAGCGTTTGAGGCTTCGGTCTGCTTGTGGTGAGTTGCTTGAAGCTTAGAAATTGAAGGTGTGAAGCTTTATCCCTCACATCTGGAGGTATAACACAGAGAAGACAAGGATATATGTAAACCGAGGATATATATATATATATATATATATATATATAATATATATATATATATATATATATATATATATATATATATATATATATATTATATATATATATATATATAGTCGTGCCGAATAAGTAAAACTTGTCAATTAGCAAGAATTAATTTAAAATTAAATAATTTATGAAATGTTCTCTTATACATTTAAAATATATATTTTTTCATTTATGTTAATAAAAAAATAATGTTTTTGTACCAAAAGAACCTTAGGAAACTTACCTAACTTTATTATAGCAAGTACAATTTAATTCAATCTAATCCAACTAAATATATTTTACATAAGTTTACAATAATTTAATAAACAAACACAATTAAATATATTTTTTTTCATTAGATTCAAAATGATTTTTCCGAAATTATTACGTATATAAATTTTCACTTGTCCTATTCAGCAAGAAGTGCGTTGCTATTTAAGCCAAAATGGCAAATTTTACTTATTTGGATATGTAAAACTGGTCAATTTGCAAGAACTCATATAAAAAAGTCCTTTCTAAAATTTTCTCTTATACGTTTAAAGATACATATTTTTTTTTAAATTATGTTAATTTTATACCAAAAGAACCTTAGAAAACTTGCCTAACCTTACTATAACAAGCGCAATTTACTTTAGCCTAATCCACCTAAATATATTTTAGATAAGTTTACAATAATTTAATAATAAGCAAACACAATGTACATAACAATATACATAACCAAGGCTGTAAAACTCACAGGTAAACAACAAATTCTCTTCCCTTCATCCCAGTTGATGGCACTTTGCTAAGGAACATTTCCTGGAGCGGTTTCCAGGCGTTTGGCTGAATGCCTTCATGAATTGGTCGTTAGTGCTCGTAAATCAAGGGTGCGTTGAGCTGCTCCAGGAGACCATTATTGATATTGAGGAAGACCATAACCCTTCTTAAACTATTATTCTAAATGATTATAAATTGAGGCGAATGAAAAAGATAGATAGATAGATACATAGAGAGAGAGAGAAGAGAGAGAGAGAGAGAGAGAGAGAGAGAGAGAGAGAGAGAGA
>NC_069468.1:17843892-17901392 GCF_026875155.1 Cherax quadricarinatus
GTGCTGCTGGCTGCTGCTGTGTGCTGGTGCTGTTGCTGGTGCTGGTGCTGCTGCTGCTGTGCTGCTGCGGTTGTGTGCTGTGTTGCTGGTGCTGGGCTGCTGCTGCTGTGCTGCTGGTGCTGGTGTTGCTGGTGCTGTGTTGCTGGCTGCTGCTGGTGCTGGCTGCTGTGCTGCTGTGCTCTGCTGTCTGCTGGTGCTTGTGCTGCTGGCGTGCTTGTGCTGGCTGCTGCTGTTGCTGGCTGGTGCTTGTGCTGGTGCTGTGCTTGCTGCTGCTGCTGCTGCTGCTGCTGCTGGTGTCTGTGCTGCTGCTGCTGCTGCTGCTGGTGCTTGCTGTGCTGTCTGGCTGGCTGGTGCTGGCTGCTGGCTGCTGGTCGCTGGCGTGCTGTGCTGCTGCTGCTGCTTGCTGCTGCTGCTGCGTGCGTGTGCTGCTGTGCTGCTGTGTGCTGCTGCTGGTGCTGGTGCTGCTGCTGCTGCTGTTGTGCTGGTGCTACTGGTGCTGCTGCTGCTGGTGCTGCTGCTGCGCTGCTGTGTGCTGCTTGCTGGTGACTGGCTGCTGCTCTGCGCTTCTGCTGCTGGTGTGCCTGTGCTGCGCTGATGTCGTGCTGTCTCTGTCTGCTTGTTCTGTGCTGCTGGTGCTGCTGCGGCTGTCTGTCTGTCTGTGTCTCTGCGTCTCTTGCTCTCTGTGCTGGTCTCTTCTCTCTCTGCTCTGATTTCTGGACTCTAGTCTGCTGTTTCTGATCTGTCGCTGCTTTGCTGCAGTCTATCCCATCTGTTTATCACATGTCTCTGTGCTGAAGAGCTGACTACGAACCTGGATACAGGTACTGCAGTGCTATACAAATACACCTGGACTCTGCCTGGGTGACTGCTGATGCTAGCTTGCTCAAGGCGTCCAGCTGTGTTCTAGGGGTGCTGAGGCTGTAGCAGCTTTGTTCATCTCTTCCCCTGGCATGCATCAGCCTTACTAGAGATTTTACATGCAAGGAATTCGCGAGAGCTGGCGAAAAGCTGTAGCTTCTCCCTGAAAGCTGTGCTGCCTGTGGATCAAGTCTAGCGCAAGCTGGACTCCAGGTTTGTGGTCCACTGCGTACCTTGTCCAGGTTCGTAGGTTCGAGTCTCCTTCAGCCAGAGATCAGTGTTTGTCTATATTTCGCCTGCTCTCACGAATTCCTTGCTATATATATATATATATATATATAATATATATATATATATATATATATATATATATATATATATATATATATATATAATATATATATATATATAATATATATGTATCACGAGAAAAACATGTAGCTCAGTTGCATGCGTGATTCTTGTAGGATCGTTGGCTTAGTGGTAAGACGATGCGTACATTGTGCTGTCTCTGGAGACGGTATAAGGCTCGTAGGGTCGAATCCTAGCCGGCCGCAGTTTGGTAAATGATTTAAAATCACTTGTTTCGTGATTTCATTGATATATAACTTTTGTATGAATGGATGTGCAAGTGTGTGCATGTACTCACCTAATTGTGGTTGCAGGGGTCGAGACTCAGCTCCTGGCCCAGCCTCTTCACTGAACGTTACTAGGTCCTCTCTGTCCCTGCTCCATGAGCTTTATCATACCTCGTCTTAAAGCTATGTATGGTTCCTGCCTCCACTACATCACTTGCCAGAATATTTCACTTCCTGACAAATCTATGACTGAAAAAATACTTCCTAACATCTGAGTCTTCAACTTCCAATTGTGACCTCTTGTTTCTGTGTCCCGTCTTTGGAACATCCTGTCTCTGTCCACCTTGTCTATTTCTCGCAGTATTATGTATGTCGTTATCATGTCTCCTCTAACCCTCCTGTCCTCCAGTGTCGTCAGGCCTATTTTCCTTAACCTTTCTTCGTAGGACATTTGCATTAGCTCTGGAACTAGCCTTGTTGCAGCCCTTTGCACTTTCTCTAATTTCTTGACGTGCTTAACCCGGCGTGGGTTCCAAACTGGTGCTTCATACTCCAGTATGGGCATGACGTGCACGGTGTACAGTTTCTTGAAAGATTCCTTTCTGAGATATCGGAAGGCTATTCTCAGGTTTGCCAGGCGCCCATATGTTGCAGCAGTTATCCGGCTGATGTGCGCTTCCGGATACATGCTCGGTGTTATACTCACCCCAAGATCTTTCTCCTTAAGTGAGGTTTGCAGTCTTTGGCCACCTAGCCTATACTCTGTCTGAGGTTTTCTTTTTCATTCCCCGATCTTCATGACTTTGAATTTGGCGGGGTTTAATTCGAGATGCCAGTTGCTGGACCAGGTGTCCAGTCTGTCCAGGTCTCTTTGAAGTCCTACCTGATCCTCATCTGATTTAATTTTCCTCATTAACTTCACATCGTCTGCAAACAGGGACACTTCTGAGTCTAACCCTTCCATCATGTCGTTCACATATACCAGTAATAGCACTGGGCCTAGGACCGACCCCTGTAGGACCCCGCTCGTCACAGGTGCCCACTGTGTGTGTATGTGTTTGTGTGTGTGTGTGTGTGTGTGTGTGTGTGTGTGTGTGTGTGTGTGTGTGTGTGTGTGTGCGTGTGTGTGTGCGCGCACTTGTGTGTGTGTGTGTGTGCATGTACTCACCTAATTGTACTCACCTAATTGTGGTTGCAGGGGTCGAGACTCAGCTCCTGGCCCCGCCTCTTCACTGATTGTGTGTGTGTGTGTGTGTGTGTGTGCGTGTGTGTGTGTGTGTGTGTGTGTGTGTGTGTGTGTGTGTGTGTGTGTGTGTGTGTGTGTGTGTGTGTGTGTGTGTGTGTGTGTGTGTGTGTGTGTATGTGTGTGTGTGTGTGTGTGTGTGTGTGTGTGTGTGTGTGTGTGTGTCTGTCTGTCTTTCTGTAGAACAGCCACACTGAAAAATAGAGAACTTAGAAGCGTTTTCGTGGCTTCTCACATTATCAAGAAAGTATTAAAATAACAGAACACCAGAAGGCATATAACCGCGAGATAACACCTCCCGGTCAGCATCCGACGCCTCACCCGTCTCTTTATGATGATGTGGGTGAGATAGTCAAGGACCTGTCAAACATAGCTTATATTCTTCCCAAATTTTATGATTTTTAACTTCTCGAACATATCTTAATTCTTCCCAAATTTTATTAATCATACATAAACCTAATTTGTATAATCCCAAACCAATATTCATATTAAATTTAAAAATATTATTATGGTCAAACCGGCAAAAGCCTTGAACTAAGATTACAACAGTATTAATATGGCATTATCAATAGACAAGATTCTAATGCTCTGTCTATTCATGTGAGAGATTTTAACCATCTAATTGATTTCCAAAAGACCGAGAAAGTTGCATCAAGCAGGTCTATGGGTGAGAGAAAATTAATAAAATCAACCTTAATACTAAATAGTTTTGAATTAAATATGAATGTTGGTTTAGGATTACACAAGTTGGATTTATTTATAATTAATAAAATTTGGGAAGAATTTAAAATATGTTCGACAAGTTAAAATCTTAAAGCTTGGGTAGAATATAAGCTGTGTCTGACGGGTCCTTGACCAACTCACCCGCATCATGATAAAGTGACAGATGAGGTGTTGCATGGTGACCAAAAGTAATCGCGCACTTATATGCCTTTTCCTGCTCAGTTACTTTTACAGTTCCTTGATAATGTTAGAAATCACGAAAGCGTTTGGAAATTCACTGTTTTTTTCACAGTGGTTATTCTGTATACTGTCATATTACTGTTATCTTATTGAATATATATGTCGCGCCGATTAGCAAGAACTCATTTAAAATTAAGTCTTTTCTAAAATTTTCTCTTATACGTTTGTATGTATGTATGTGTACTCACCTAGTTGTACTCACCTAGTTGAGGTTGCAGGGGTCGAGTCCTAGCTCCTGGCCCCGCCTCTTTACTGGTCGCTACTAGATCACTCTCCCTGAACCGTGAGCTTTATCATACCTCTGCTTAAAGCTATGTATGGATCCTGCCTCCACTACATTGCTGCCCAAACTATTCCACTTACTGACTACTCTGTGGCTGAAGAAATACTTCTTAACATCCCTGTGATTCATCTGTGTCTTCAGCTTCCAACTGTGTCCCCTTGTTACTGTGTCCAATCTCTGGAACATCCTGTCTTTGAGCATCTTTTCAATTCCTCTCAGTATTTTGCATGTCGTTATCATATCTACCCTATCTTTCCTGTCCTCCAGTGTCGTCAGGTCGATTTCCCTTAACCTCTCCTCGTATGACATACCCCTTAGCTCTGGGACTAGTCTACGTATGTGTGCGTGTGTGTGTGTGAATGTGTGTGTGTATGTTTGTATGTGTGTGTATGTGTGTGTGTGTGTGTGTGTGTGCATATGTCTGTGTATTTGTGTGTGTGCATGTGTGAGTATCTATGTGTGTGTATGTATGTGTGTGTATGTGTAGGTGTGTGTGCGTATGTGTACTCACCTAGTTGTACTCACCTAGTTGAGGTTGCGGGGGTCGAGTCCGAGCTCCTGGCCCCGCCTCTTCACTGATCGCTACTAGGTCACTCTCCCTGAGCCGTGAGCTTTATCATACCTCTGCTTAAAGCTATGTATGGATCCTGCCTCCACTACATCACTTCCCAAACTATTCCACTTACTGACTACTCTGTGGCTGAAGAAATACTTCCTAACATCCCTGTGATTCATCTGTGTCTTCAGCTTAAAACTGTGTCCCCTTGTTACTGTGTCCAATCTCTGGAACATCCTGTCTTTGTCCACCTTGTCAATTCCTCTCAGTATTTTGTATGTCGTTATCATGTCCCCTATCTCTCCTGTCCTCCAGTGTCGTCAGGTTGATTTCCCTTAACCCTCCTCGTAAGGACATACCTCTTAGCTCTGGGACTAGTCTTGTTGCAAACCTTTGCACTTTCTCTAGTTTCTTACGTGCTTGGCTAGGTGTGGGTTCCAACTGGTGCCGCATACTCCAATATGGGCCTAACGTACACGGTGTACAGGGTCCTGAATGATTCCTTATTAAGATGTCGGAATGCTGTTCTGAGGTTTGCTAGGCGCCATATGCTGCAGCAGTTATTTGGTTGATTGCGCTTAGGAGTGTGCCTGGGTTATATACCAAGTCTTTTTCCTTGAGTGAGGTTTGTAGTTTTGGGCCCCCTGGATGTACCCGTCTGCGGTTTCTTTGCCCTTCCCAAATCTTATGATTTGCATTTGGTGGGTTTGAACTCCAGGAGCCAATTGCTGGCCCGGGTCTGCACCCTGCCCAGACCCTTTGTGTTCTGCGGGTCTTCGATCGAGTGAATTCTTCTCATAAACTTACGTTTCTGCAACAGGGACCCCTCAAGTCTTTCCCTTCCCTCATTCGTTTAAAAATACCGAAACAGCACGGTCTAGGGGTGCCCCCTTTGGGGCCCCGCTGGTCATAGGTGCCCCTCTGAACCTCGCCACGTACCATGATCGCTGTGTCTTTCCTGTCAAGTATTTCCCCGATCCATTGTATGCCCTTCCCCGTTATCCCGCTTGGTCCCCAGTTTTTGCCCAACTCTTGGTGGAACTGTGTCCCAAAGCCCTTTTTGCGTCCGGGAAAAAGCAATCCACCCCCCCTTCCCCTTTTTTTTACTGCTGTCCCTGTCAAGAACTCCCGTAGGTTTTTGGGCACAGGATTTCCCGTCCCCGAAACCATGTTGGCTGCGTGTGAGATCTTCCCTTTTTAGGGGTTTTCCCATTTTATTTTCATATATACAGTCAGTGACACCTGGTCTGTAGTTTAATGTTTTATGTCGTCTCTTTTTTAAGATTGGGTACTTTTGCTTCCCTGCCTCAGGCAATCTCCCTGTTTCGAAGATGTATTGAATATTGTTGTTAGGGGTACACATGTGCCTCTGCTCCCTCTCTCAAACCCAGGGGGAGATGTTATCTGGCCCCATTGTTTTTGACTTTCTAGCTCACTCAAACCTTTTTCACTTCTTCCCGGGTTGTGTGCCGGCCAGCACATGGGGTGGCCCCACCTTTCCCCGTTTTTTGGAGCCCCTTTCTGTCTCCCTGTGAACACTTTTTTAATCTCTTGTTGAGTTCCCCCACATATTTTCAGGGTCTTTTTCTTTTGTCTCCCCTCCTTCCTTTCCCTTAGCCTGATTACCTGGTCCTTGACGTTGTTTTCCCCCTGATGTGGTGTACAACAGTTTGGGGTCAGATTTGGTTTTCGCTGCTATGTCTTTTTCATATTGTCTTTGGGCCTCCCTTCTTACTGTGCATATTCTTTTGGGGCTCTACGAGCTCCCCTTTTTCTCCTGTGGTGTATATGTACGTGGGTTTGTAGGGTGTGGTGGGGGTGTGTGTGTGTGTGGTGTGGTGGTGGTGTGGTGTGGGGTGTTGTGTGTGTGTGTGTGTTTTTTTGTTTTGGTGTGTGTGTGTGTGTTGTGTGTGTGTGTGTGTGTTTGGGGTGTGTAGGGGTGTGTGGGGGTGTGTGTGTGTGTGTGTGTGTTGTGTGTTTTTGTGTGTTTGTGTGTTTTGTGTTGTGTGTGTGTGGTGTGTGTACACGTTGTACTCAACTATTTATGATTGCAGGGTCGAGCATAGCCCCGGGGTCCCCCCTCTTCACGGGTCGTTTTGGGGTCACTCTTCCCTCCATAGTTTTATCATACCTTTCTTAAAGCTATGTATGAATCCTCCCTCCAACATCATTTCCCAGACTATTCCACTTCTGACAACTCAGACTAAAGAAATTTTTCCCAAACCCCCTTATCTTTTGACTCTTCAGCTTCCAACTGTAATTCCTCGTTGTCCCATCTTGAACATCCGTCTCTGTCCACCTTGTCGTTTCCTTTCGATTTTATATGTCTTATCATACCCCCCCTATCTCCTTTCCCCCAGCGTGTCTTTGATTTCTCAAACCTCTCTTCTTTGTGGGACATACCCCTTAGCTCCGGGACTAGACTTGTTGCAAACCTTTCCCTTTCTCTAGTTTCTTTCTCTTGGCTGGGGGCGGTTCCAAAAAGTGGTGTGCATACTCCAAATTGGGCCAAACTACCGGGTGTACAGGGCCCTGAACGACGTTTTTATTGACAGGTCGGAATGTGTTCTTGGGTTTGCTAGGGCCCGAGCTGCAGCGTTATTTGTTGATGTGCGTTTAATGTCCCCTGGTGTTATATCACCCCAAGATCCTTTTTTTTGGTGAGTTTGTAGCTCTCGCCCCCTAGACTGTACTCGCCCTGCGGTTTTTCGTTCCCCTTTCCCAAATTTTCATGACTTTGCACTTAGGGGGTTGAACTCCAGGAGCCAGTTGCTGGGCCAGGTCTACAGAGTCCAATCCTTTTGTCTTCCGCCTGGCCTCGTTCGACTGAATTCTTTCATCAAAATTTACATCATCGCAAACGGGACGCTTCTGATCATTTTTCCTCCCCTGTATTCGCAAATCCAGAAACAGCACTGGGTCCTAGGGCTGACCCCTTGGGAACCCCCCTGTCACAGGCGACCACCCGACACCTCTCCGCGTACCCTTACTCACGGTTGTCTTCCTGACAGGTATTCCCTGGGACATTTCAGTGTTCCCTGTTTCCCCGCCTGATTCTCCCCTTTTGCATTAATCTCCTGTTGAAACGTGCCGAACGCCTTCTTTCAGACGAAGAAAATGCAATTACCCACTCCTTCCCTTTTTTGCTTACTGCTTCACCCTTCGAACTCCCGAGGGTTTTTGACACAGGATTCCCATCCCTAAAAAAACCCTACTGTGTTTGGTGTTTTGTGTGGTTGTGTGTGGTGTGTGTGTGTGTGTGGTGTGTTGGTGTGTGTGTGTGTGTGTGTGCTGGTGTGTGTGTGTTGTGTGTGGTGTGTGTGTGGTGTGGGTGGTGTGTGTGTGTGTGTGTTTTGGTGTGTGTGTGTGGTGGTTTTGGGTTTCTTTTGTTGTGTGTGGTATTTATCCTGTTTTTCTCGCTTCTCTTTCCCACGTTTTTTTTTTTTCTTATTTTTCCGTCCCTCCCGCATCCACCCTTTTTGCATTCCCCCGTTCCCCTTTTTTTCCCCCTCTCTCTCTCCTCTCTCTCTCTCTCCCCCTCTCTCTCTCCCCTCTCCTTCTCTCCTCTCTCTCCCTTTTATTCCCCTCTTTTCGTTTGCATCCCCCTCCCGTCCCCTTCCCCCTTCGCATCCCCCTTCTCCCTTTTTAATGGGAACATTAAGATGTTATTTCAAGGGCGAGTTGTCAGTCTTCTTCCCCGCCTCTTGTGACTCTGAGATTAACTCTTGCTAGGCTTTCCCTTATGTTCTGTCACGGGGTTTTTACTGCAAAACTGCATTTGGGTTTCATTTTTTGTATTGTTTTTTGGGGATGCATGTGTTGTGTGGTTGGTGGGTGTGTGTGTGTGTGTGTGTGGTGTGTGTGTGTGGGGTTTTGTTTTTGGGGTTTTGGTGGTGTGTTGTGTGGGTGTGTGGTGTGTGTTGTGTGGGTGTGAGGACTAGGGGAGGGAATCTAAACGTTTACCCGTTCTTACGGATATTAAACTCCAGCTCTTGGTACGCCCTCTCCTCTTAATCCTCGATCGACTGGCGTGATCCACCCACAGCTTCCACGGTTTGCTTCGTATTTGCATCTGAATATTAAGTTTGCCTCTATCGCATCCCTTTTGGTGCGTTCGACTCACTGCCTGCACTTTGATCTGGCTTCCCCCTCTGTCTCCTATACTCATACACTTGTTTAGTTTTCATGTGTGTCCCTTTACCTGGCACCTGCGTCTTGTAAACACTTCATATTTACCTAACTAGTTTATACCTTTGAGTCAGTCTTTACATCTAGTGTTGTGAAGATATATTTTATAGACTATCCTCAGAACTCAGTTAGGTTTCTTTATGTAATCTTCTGGCTAACATTTGGACTTTTCAAAACCTATTTTAATTAAGCTATACGTTTTCTGTCTCTTCTCACATATTATTTGGACTTTTCAAGGCTTTTGAACTGAGGAAGTCGGAGATCAAAGGTGGTGGTGCATACTCCAGCGTGGATTTTATTAGGGTTTCTGAAATTTTATTATATATTTACCTGCAAGGAGGCGTATGCAACTACAGTTATCAAGTTTATATATAATATATTATGTATGTATATATATATATATATATATATATATATATATATATATATATATATATATAAATATATATATATATATATATATATATATATATATATATATATATATATATATATATATATATATATATGTATGTATTAATGAAACTACGAAACAAGTGGTCTTGACTCACTAACAAACTGTATTATGGCCGCGGATCCCGAAATTAGACAAAGTTCACCACGCTCTAACCACTGGACCACCAATCCTACAGACACCATGCACCCAGCGGGATTGGGCGTGATTCATTACACCACCAAAGACGGTGTATATATTTCTTATTCTGGAATTATAATTATGTTTCTTATTATTCCCGTTTTGTTTTATGGCATGTCATCATGTGTCAATATGGACACATGTCCTCGTGTGTTATATGGACACATGTCCTTGTGTGTTATATGGACACATGTCCTTGTGTGTTTCATGGACAAATGTCCTCGTGTGTTATATGGACACATGTCCTCATCTGTTGATAGGGACACATGTCCTGGTGTGTAGTCATTCACTGTTTTTATCACTTGTTTCTCATCCTCCGGCCAGACGTTCATGGCCACACTGGCAATTTTTCACCTCGGCGCGTTCCTTTTTTACCCCACAACAAGCCCAGCCCTGGAGGTTATTACAAGCTGTCAGAGTGTAAACAAAGGTGTGTGTGTGTGTGGTGTGTGTGTGTGTGTGTGTGTGTGTGTGTGTGTGTGTGTGTGTGTGTGTGTGTGTGTGTGTGTGTGTGTACTCACCTATTTGTACTCACCTATTTGTGGTTGCAGGGGTCGAGTCCTAGCTCCTGGCCCCGCCTCTTCACCGGTTGCTACTAGGCCCTCTCTCTCCCCGCTCCATGAGCTTTATCAAACCTCGTCTTAAAACTGTGTATGGTTCCTGCCTCCACTACGTCATTTTCTAGGCTATTCCACTGCCTTACAACTCTATGACTGAAGAAATACTTCCTACTATCTCTCTGACTCATTTGTGTCTTCAACTTCCAATTGTGGCCTCTTGTTTCTGTGTCCCCTCCCTGGAACATCCTGTCCTTGTCCACCTTGTATATTCCACGCAGTATTTTATATGTCGTTATCATGTCTCCCTGACCCTCCTGTCCTCCAGTGTCGTCAGGCCGATTTCCCTTAATCTTTCTTCATAGGACATTCCCCTTAGCTCTGGAACTAACCTTGTTGCAAACCTTTGTACTTTCTCTAGTTTCTTGACGTGCTTTATCAAGTGCGGGTTCCAAACAGGTGCTGCATACTCCAGTATGGGCCTGACATACACGGTGTACAGTGTCTTGAATGATTCCTTACTAAGGTGTCGGAATGCTGTTCTCAGGTTTGCCAGGCGCCCATATGCTGCAGCAGTTATCTGATTGATGTGTGCTTCCGGAGACATGCTCGGTGTTATACTCACCCCAAGATCTTTCTCCTTGAGTGAGGTTTGCAGTCTTTGGCCACCTAGCCTATACTCTGTCTGTGGTCTTCTGTGCCCTTCCCCTATCTTCATGACTTTGCATTTGGCAGGATTTAAATTCGAGAAGCCATTTGCTGGACCAGGTGTCCAGTCTGTCCAGGTCTCTTTGAAGTCCTGCCTGGTCCTCATCAGATTTAATTCTCCTCATTAACTTCACATCATCTGCAAACAGGGACACTTCTGAGTCTAACCCTTCCGTCATGTCGTTCACATATACCAAAAATAGCACTGGTCCTAGGACCGACCCCTGTGGGACCCCGCTCGTCACAGGTGCCCACTGTGATACATCATTACGTACCATGACTCGTTGTTGCCTCCCTGTCAGGTATTCTCTGATCCATTGCAGTGCCCTTCCTGTTATATGCGCCTGATGCTCTAGCTTCTGCACTAATCTCTTGTGAGGAACTGTGTCAAAGGCCTTCTTGCAGTCCAAGAAGATGCAATCAACCCACCCCTCTCTCTCTTGTCTTACTTCTGTTATTTATCATAAAACTCCAGAAGGTTTGTGACACAGGATTTGCCTTCCGTGAATCCGTGCTGGTTGGCATTTATACTCCTGTTCCTTTCCAGGTGCTCCACCACTCTCCTCCTGATAATCTTCTCCATAATTTTGCATACTATCCGTCAATGACACAGGTCTTAGTTTAGTGCCTCTTTCGTCTCCTTTTTTTTAAAATGGGGAAATACATTTCCGTCTTCCATACCTCAGGAAGTTGCCCATTTCCCGGGATGTGTTGAAGATTGTGGTAAGTGGTACGACAACATATTGCCCTCTCTAAGGACCCCCAGAAAGTTTTCCGGTCCCTTGCCCCTTTAGGTACGTGTCCTTTCAGTTTTTTCACCTCCTCCCACTGTATGTATTCGCCAAACTTTTTGGTGATTCCCTTTTTGGTGCCCCCTCTGGTCTGTCCCCCGAGTCCTTCCTGTCTCTACTTAAATACTTCCTTAAAATCTCGTGTTGAGCTCCCCACATACCTTTGATCGTTTTCTTGTGATTTCCCCCTTCTTTCCCGCCCTTTTCACGGTCCCTTTAGTTTTCTTCCTCCCAAAAGTGGGTATACACAGTTTTGGGTCAGATTTGATTTTCGTGCTATTCGTTTTCATACGTCGCTGGGCCTCCCCCCCATCTGGATACTCGTTTCTGGCTTTTATACTCCTTTTTTTTCCTGGGGCTATCCTCCTGTACCTTTCCATTCTCTGTTGCACTTGTTTTTGCCTCCCCCACACCTTCGGGGAAACCCGGACTCGTTTTGGTCTTCTTTATTTTTGTTTCCCTTGGGGAAAAAAACTTTCCCCTGCCTCCTTGCATTTGTTGCCACATATTCCATCATCTGTTTTGATTTTCCTACCATTTCTCTGCCCCCACTGAACCTCCTGCAGGAAGTTCTCATACCTGTGTAGTCCCCCCTTTATAGTTTGGCCTGTCCCCTTCAGTTCCTGTTACCTTTTCCACTTGTAACTCTACTATATAGCCCAAAACTCAGAACCACATGATCGCTAGCTCCAAGGGGCCTCTGTAAGTGATGTCCTCAATGTCTGAACTGCTCAGGGTGAACACAAGATCCAGTCTTGCTGGTCATCCACCCCTCTCTCTCTGGTTGTGTCCCCCGACATGTTGATGCATGAGTTTTCAAGTACCACATCCATCATCTTGGCTCTCCATGTTTCGGGACCCCCATTGGCTCCAGGTTTTCCCCGTCGATCTCCCTGTGGTTGAAATCGCCATTGTGTGTGTGTGTGTGTGGGGTGTGTGTGTGTGTGTGTGTGGTGTGTGTGTGTGTGTGTGTGTGTGTGTGTGTGTGTGTGTGTGTTTTGGTGTATGTTTGTGTGTGTGTGGTGTGTGTGTGTATGGTGTGGTGTTGGTTTGTGTGTGTGTGTGTGTGTGTGTGTGTGTGTGGTGTGTGTGCGTGTGTACGTGTGTGTAGTATGTGTGTGTATGTATGTGTGTGTGTGTATGTGTGTGTGTGTGTGGTGTGTGTATGTGTGTATGTGGGTGTGTGTGTGTGTGGTGTGTGTGTGTGTGTGTTGTGTGTGTGCGTGTGTGTGTGTGTGTGTGTGTGTGTGGGTGTGTGTTGTGTGTGTGTGTTGTGGTGTGGGTGGTGTGTGTGTGCGTGTGTACGTGTGTGTATGTATGTTGTGTATTTTATGTGTGTGTGTGTATGTGTGTGTGGTGTGTGGTGTGTGGTGTGTGTGTGTGTATGTGGGTGTGTGTGGGGGTGTGTGTTGTGTGTGAGGATGTATGGGGGTGTGTGTGTGTGTGGTGTGGTGTGTGTGTGTTGTGTGTGTTGTGTGTGTGTGTGTGTGTGTGTGTGGTGTTGTGTGCGGTGTTTATCCAGACACATGCAAAGTAGCTTTTTCCAGCCCATTAAGTGGATTGCTTGCCGGTCGGTATTACTACTTTAAATCTCCCTTCACCCTCCCCCTATCCTCAGGTTTTTCTTTTTCCCCTCTGGCTCTTCCGCTTGTCTCCCCTTATCACCCTTTCTTCCCTTTCCCGCTTAGGTAAGCCTTCATTACTCTCCCCTCTGTTCCTCCCTGCCACCTCGTCTCAACTTCTATACCGACTAACACGCTTATTAATGGTTTGACGCTCTCTGGTGTGGAGATTCATCAACAAAAACTTGCGTTTTGTGGGGCAACTGTGGCTCATGCTGTGTACGGAAATATACTTGGATGAATCAGGGTTGCGGAGGTCTAGTGGTTAGTGTTTTGACTGCTAGTTTGATGCCGGGTTCTGCCAGGGCGTCGTAAGCTAGCAGTTCCTTTGGGGAGTCTCTTCAGAGTTTCTTCGTTTGGTGGTGATTTTCTTATCGCCAAACCTTCGGCAGTTATCATCCTCATCACTCATCATGACTCACATCTTGAATCACACCATTTTCATCGTTAATCATCAATCATCATTAATTATGACATAAAGATTCTATTACCTCAGAAATGACGCCAGCCTCTACGATGGAATATGACATAGATTTAGCAAGCTTTAATTGTCCACAACGTAAACAAGGAAATCAAGCATTTTGTTTATTCTAAATCAATTTTTTATTTAGTATACACACAGCGGTTGAACTTAATATTGAAAGGAAAGGCTTTCCACTTCCCCCCTCGAATAAAAGAGAGGGTTTCCTCTCGTCCTTCACAAAAGTAGTCCCCTTCCACACCCTTCCCTAACAACTCACCGAAAACGTAGGTCATCCTTCCCTTCCCATCAAGGAGGGCCTATTCCCTTTTCCTAGCATCCACACACTCCAGGGATCTCCACTTTTTGTTGGGCCCTCAATTAAAGAAGGTTATCCCTCTTTTTCCTCACTCTGATGAGTAGGGAAACACTTAAGTATCTTCAGTGACCAAAATCAGTAAAGTGTTGCACTTGTCATACTCATCAACTTGTCTGTGATGATTCTTCCACACAAGGAGAGTGTCTTCCTCACCCACTAGGCTCCACTCAAGGAGAGTGTCTTCCTCACCCACTTGGCTCCACACAAGGAGAGTGTCTTCCTCACCCACTTGGCTCCACTCAAGGAGGGTGTCCTCTTTGCTCCACTTCCTCCACACAAAGAGGCCAAGGAGAGGCCGTAAACCATGGCTGGAGGGGCCAGCTTAAGTGGCGTAGCGGACAGTAACATAAGCTTATCAACGCGGCTTAGCTCGGGACCTCTGGGGAGAAGCTGGAGAAAGGGAGATGTTGCTGCCTGTGAGGATAACCCGGAAGAAAGAGGAATTAAATGAGAATGAGGGAGGAAAGTAAATGTGAAAAGTAGGTCGAAGAGGGGGAGGGGGGTGAGAAAGACGAAAATGTGAAGGAAGAGGAAGTGGAATAGGAGAAAGCGCTGGAGGCTGTATTGTAGAGAAACTCAAGGTTTATTTCGGGACTCTCAGGCAGGTTTTACGCTGCTTGACCCGCTCTTCTTGTCTCTCTCTCTCTCTCTCTCTCTTCTCTAAACCCTCTCTCTCTCTTCCTCTCTCTTCTTCTCTCTCTCTCTCTCTTCTCTCTCTCCTTCTCTCTCCTCCTCTCTCTCATCTCTCTCTTCCCTCTCTCTCTCTCCTCTCTCTCCCTCTCTTTTTCTTTTTTTTTTTTTTACACAGGGTTTGACAAGGTTAGGTTAAGAATCCCTAGCTTTATTGACAAGCTATTTACGGGTTTAAATTTTTAAAGATTCCTAACTTTAATGACAAGCTAAGAGCTGTTACCTACATCAGCTCATTTGAAAGCATTTTTTTTTGTTATGAGACATACAAGTAGGGAACAGGATGAAGTTGGAGCCATCTTGGGGGGCCAAACATTTTCATTTGATCAACTGGCTTTATCCCGTTGACATCATTATGCTGTACGAATGTGTTCCATACTCGAGTCATCCTGTGTAAGTATGATTTTCAATGAGTGATGTTGTTCTTGGAGAAGGTACAGCCAGAGTGAAGTTGGCTGCTTTCTGCCCGTCTTGTCCTCTACCCTCTCTCTCTTTCTTCTTTCTTTCTTCTCTCTCTCCTCTCGCTCTCTCGTCTCTCCTCTCCACTTCTCTCTCGTCTCCTCGCTCTCTCTCTCTCCTCTCACTCCCTCTCTCTCTCCTCTCTCTCTCCCTCGCCATCTCTCTCACTCTCTCTCTCATCTCACTTCTCTCTCTCCCTCCCTCCTCCCTCCCTCCATGTCCAGCTCGTCTTCTTTCCAACCCATTTTTTTATGCTTATCTGATTCCTAAACATTCTCCACTACAACTTCTTCTTATTCTCTTTCATGTTATCGTCAATTTCTTCTCCTCTTCCACTCAGGCAAAAAAAAATTCTGCTTTCATGCGGCCCGCCACAATTGAAAAGCGGCCGCAAAAATTAAGAGGCTGGAACACGAAAAAAGTTGAATTAACAATCTTGCGCATTCCAGGGGAGAAGAAAAATAAATCCTTTCGTTTCGCCTCCCTCCTGAATACCACCTCTGTATTAAAGACTTACGATTTATTCCACTTTAGAAAGCGAAAATGTTAAAGATGGGGTTTTTTATGACTTATTGTTTTAATGTGGGAGGTGTTTAATGGTAGTTAATTTCGACGGAATAAATAGTGTACAAGTAATGTCGATGATTTGATGAAATGATACGTGATAACACCTGGGGTGTTGTTGATGAGAATGATACGTGTATACCACCTGAGTGGTGATGAAATGATACGAGTATAACACCGGGTGCTTTGTTGATGATAAAGAAACGTGTAAAACACCTGGGTGTTAGTGATGAGAATGATACCGTGGAATAAACACCTGGGTGTATTGATGAGAATGATACTTGTATAACACCTTGGTGTTGGTTGATGAGAAAATATACTGTATACACCTGGGTGTTTGTATGATGAGAAAGATACTGTAATAACACCTGGGTGATGTTTGATAGAATGATACTTTTATACCACCTGGTGTTGTTTGAATGAAATGATACGTGTATACCCCTGGGTGATGGAGATAGAATGATACGTTATAACACCTGGGTGTAGTGATGAAATGATACTTTATAACACCTGGGAGTTTGTTGATGAAGAATGATACGAGTATAACACCTGGGTGAAAGATTGATGAGAATGATACGTGTAATAACACCTGGTGTAGTTTGCTGAGAATGATACCTGTATAACACCTGGTGTTGTTGATGAGAATGATCAGTATAAAACACCATGGGTTTAGTTGATGAAATTATACGTGTATAAACCCCTGGGTGTAGTTATGAGAAAGATACGTGTATAACACCTGGGAGTTGTTGATGAGAATGATACTGTATAACCCCTGTGTTTTGAAGATTGATCCGTGGTATACCACCTGGTTGTTGTTGAAGAAATGATACTGATAACACCTGGGATGTTTTGAAGAGAATGAAATACGTGTATAACACCTGGGTGTGGTATGATGAGAATGATACGTGTATAACACCTGGGTGTAGTTGATGAGAATGATACGTGTATAACACCTGGGTGTTGTTGATGAGAATAATACGTGTTAACACCTGGGTTGTTGATGAGAATGATACGTGTATAACACCTGGGTGTTGTGATGATAATGATACGAGAATAACACCTGGGTGGTTGTTGATGAGAATATACGAGTATCACCCTCTGGGTGTTGTTGATGAGAATGATACGTGTAATAACACCTGGGTGCGCTGTTGATGAGAATATACGTGTATAACACCTGGGAGTTGTTGATGAGAATGAAAACCGGTATAACACCTGGTGTTGTAGATGAGAAAGATACGTGTAATAACACCTGATGTATGTTTATGAGAATGCTACGTGTATTAACACCTGTATAGGATGATGAGAATGATACGTTGTATAACACCTGGTATAGTTTTAATGAGAGATAACACGTGTATACACATGGTGGTAGTTGCAAGAGAATGATACGTGTAATAACACCTTGGTGTTGTAGAGAGAATATACGTGTATAACCCCTGGGAGTTGTTGATGAGAATGATACGGTGTATGAACATCCTGGGAGTAGTTTATGATAATGATACGGTATAACACCCTGGTGTTGTTGATGAGACTGATACGTTGTACAAACACCTGGGTGGTAGTTGATGAGAATGATACGTGTAAATAACACCTTGGGTGTTGTTGATGAAATGATACGTGGTATAACACCTGGTGTAGTTATGAGAATGATACGTGTAAAACACCTAGGTGTTGTTATGAGAATGAACGTGTGAACAACCTGAGTGTAGTTGATGATAATGATACGTGTATAACCTCCTGGGTATAGTTTTGAATGAAATGCTTCGTGTATAACACCCTGGGTAAGTTAAAAGAATGATACTAGTATAAACACCTGGGGTGAGTTTGATGAGAAAGATACGTGGTATAACACCTGGGGTGTTGTAGATGAAATGATACGTGTATACACCTGGGTTTTTGTTGATGAGAATGATACGTGTATAACACCTGGGTGTAGTTGATGAGAATGATACGTGTATAACACCTGGGTGTTGTTGATGAGAATGATACGTGTATAACACCTGGGTGTAGTTGATGAGAATGATACGTGTATAACACCTGGGTGTAGTTGATGAGAATGATACGTGTTAAAACACCTGGGTGTAGTTTTGATGAGAATGATACGTTGACTAACACTGGGGTTGTTGATTGAGAAAGTGATACGTGTAATAACACCTGATGAGTAGATGAGAATGATACGTGTATAACACCTGGGTATAGTTGATGAGAATGATACGTGTATAACACCTGGGTGTAGTTGATGAGAATGATACGTGTATAACACCTGGGTGTTGTTGATGAGAATGATACGTGTATAACACCTGGGTGTTGTTGATGAGAATGATACGTGTATAACACCTGGGTGTAGTTGATGAGAATGATACGTGTATAACACCTGGGTGTTGTTGATGAGAATGATACGTGTACAACACCTGGGTGTAGTTGATGAGAATGATACCGTGTTAACACCTGGGTGTTGTTGATGAGAATGAAACGTGTAAACACCTGGTGTAGTTGATGATAATGTATACGGTAAAACACCTGGTGTTCTGATGAGAATGAAACGTGTATAACACCTGGGGTGTTTGTTGATTGAGAATGATACCCGTGGGGTATAACCCCCAACTCCTGGGTGTTTGTTGAGAGAATGATACGTGTACAACACCTGGGTGTAGTTGATGAGAATGATACGTGTATAACACCTGGGTGTTGTTGATGAGAATGATACGTGTATAACACCTGGGTGTAGTTGATGAGAAATATACGTGTATAACACCGCTGGGTGTTGTGATGAGAATGATACGTGTATAACACCTGAGTGTAGTTGATGAGAATGATACGTGTATAACACCTGGGTATAGTTGATGAGAATGATACGTGTATAACACCTGGGTATATATCATAAATATCGTGTATAACACCTGTGTAGTTGGATGAGAATGATACGTGTATAATAACACGCTGGGTGTTGTTATGTGAATGATACTGTATAGACGCCTGGGTTTGTTGATGAGAATGATACGTGTAATAACCCCGGGTGTAGTTGAATGAGAATGATACGTGTATAACACCTGGGTGTTGTTGATGAGAATGATACGTGTACAACACCTGGGTGTAGTTGATGAGAATGATACGTGTATAACACCTGGTGGTTGTTGATGAATAAAGAACTGTATAACCCTGGGTGTATTTGATGAGAAGATACGTGTAATAACACCCTGGGTGTTTGTTGATGAGAATGATACGTGTATAACACCAGGGTGTTTGTTGATGAAATGCACGAGTAAACACCTTGGGTGTTGTGATGAGAATATACGTGTATAACACCTGGGTGAGTTTGATGAGAATGATAGTGTATAACACCTTGGTGTAGTATGATGAAAAATGATACGTGTATAACACCTTGTGTAAGTCGATGAGAATGATAACGTGGATAACACCTGGTGTATTTTTATGATAATTGATACTGTAATACCACCTGGTGTATTTGATGAGAATGAACATGTGTAACACCTGGGTGTATTGATGAGATATGATACGTGTACAACACCAGGGTGTAGTTTGATTAGAATGATACGTGTACAAACACCTGGGTGTAGTTGATGAGCAATGAATACTTGTCCAACACCTGGGTGTAGTTTGATGAGCAATGATTCGTGTACCACACCTGGGTGTAGTTGATGAGAATGATCGTGTACAACTCCTGGTGCAGTTGATTGAAGAACATGATACGGTACAACAACCGGGTATAGTGATAAATGATACGTGTTATATCACCTGGGTATAGTTGATGAGAATGATACGTGTACAACACCTGGGTATAGTTGATGAGAATGATACGTGTATAACACCTGGGTGCAGTTGATGAGAATGATACGTGTACAACACCTGGGTGTTGTTGATGAGAATGATACGTGTATAACACCTGGGTGCAGTTGATGAGAATGATACGTGTACAACACCTGGGTGTTGTTGATGAGAATGATACGTGTACAACACTTCTGTAACATTAATGAGAATGACGCATGTGTAACACTTGTGTACCTTTATTGTTGAAACGTTTCCCTGGCGCAGCTTCATCAGTACATGTGATGATAACTGAACAGTCATAATTTTGATGAATCTCTCAGCCTTCACAGAAGGTGGTCAGTGCCTCAGCCTTCACAGAAGGTGGTCAGTGCCTCAGCCTTCACAGAAGGTGACAGTGGCCTACCTTTCATACAGAAGGTGGTCAGTGCCTCAGCCTTCACAGAAGGTGGTCAGTGCCTCAGCCTTCACAGAAGGTGGTCAGTCCCTCAGCCTTCACAGAAGGTGGTCAGTGCCTCAGCCTTCACAGAGTGTGGTCATGCCGCAGCCTTTCAACAGAAGGTGGTCATTCCCTAGCCTCAGCCTTCACAGCAAGGGGTCATCCCCTCAGCCTTCACAGAAGGTGGTCAGTGCCTCAGCCTTCACAGAAGGTGGTCAGTGCCTCAGCCTTCACAGAAGGTGGTCAGTCCCTCAGCCTTCACAGAAGGTGGTCAGTGCTTCAGCCTTCACAGGAAGGTGGCAGTCCCTCATGCATTCACAGAAGGTGGTCAGAGTGCCTCAGCCTTCACAGAAGGTGTCCAGACCTTCAGCCTTCACAGAAGGTGTCAGTCCCTCAGCCTTCACAAAGGTGGCAGTGCCTCAGCTTCACAGAAGGTGGTCATGCCTCACCTTCATCAGAAGGTGGTCAGTGGCCTCAGCCTTCACAAAAGGTGGTCAGGTGCATCAGCCTTCACAGAAGGTGGTCAGTCCTCATCCGTCACAGAAGGTGGTCAGTGCTCAGCCTTCACAAAGGTGTCAGTGCCCAGCCTTCACAGATGGTTGTCATGCCTCAGCCTTCACAGAATGGGTCATGCCTCAGCATCCTTCACAGAAGGTGGTCAGTGCCTCAGCCTTCACAGAAGGTGGTCAGTCCCTCAGCCTTCACAGAAGGTGGTCAGTCCCTCAGCCTTCACAGAAGGTGGTCAGTGCCTGCAGCTTCACAAAGGTGTCTAGTGCCTCAGCCTTCACAGAAGGTGGTCAGTCCCTCAGCCTTCACAGAAGGTGGTCAGTGCCTCAGCCTTCTCAGAAGGTGGTCAGTGCCTCAGCCTTCACAGAAGGTGGTCAGTGCCTCAGCCTTCACAGAAGGTGGTCGGTCTCAGTGCATCAGCCTTCACGATGGTGGTCGTGCCTCACCTTCACAGAAGGTGGTCAGTCCTCACCTTCACAGGAAGGTGGTCAGAATCCCTGAGCTTCACTGAAGGTGGTCAGTGCCTCAGCCTTCACAGAAGGTGGTCAGTGCCTCAGGGCCGTCACAGAAAGGTGGTCCATCCCCTTAGCCTTCACAGAAGTGGTCAGTGCCTCATCCTTCACAAAGGTGGTCATGCCCAGCCTTCACAAAGTGGTCATCCCTCCAAAAAGCCTTAGCAAGAAGGCGGTCAGTCCGCAGCCTTCCCAGAAGTTGGTCAGTGCCTCCGCCATTCACAGAAGGTGTCAGTCCCCTCATCCTTCACAGAAGGTGTCAGTCCTCACCTTCACAGAAGGTGGTCCCAGTCCCTGAGCCTTCTCAGAAGGTGGTCAGTCCTCACCTTCACAGAAGGTGGCAGTCCTCAGCCTCACAGAAGGTGGTCAGTCCTCAGCCTGGCCTTCACAGAAGGGTGGTCCATGCCTCAGCCTTCACAGAAGGTGGTCAGTCGCCTCAGCCTTCACAGAAGGTGGTCAGTGCCTCAGCCTTCACAGAAGGTGGTCAGTGCCCTCAGCCTTCACAGAAGGTGTCAGTGCCTCAGCCTTTTTCCAGAAGTTGGTCAGTGCCTTCAGCCTTCACAGAAGAGGTCAATCCCTAGCCTTCACAGAAGTGGTCAGTCCCTCAGCCTTCTCTGGAAGGTGGTCAGTGCCTCAGCCTTCACAGAAGGTGGTCAATTTCCCACCAAGCCCCACAGAAGGTGTCAGTTGCTCAGCCTTCTCAGAAGGTGGTCAATCCCTCAGCCTTCACAGAAGGTGGTCAATCCCTCAGCCTTCACAGAAGGTGGTCAGTGCCTCAGCCTTCACAGAAGGTGGTCAGTGCCTCAGCCTTCACAGAAGGTGGTCAGCCCCCTCAGCCTCAAAGAAGGTGGTCAGTCCCCTCAGCCTTCACAGAAGGTGTCAATTTACCCTCAGCCCTTCACAGAAGGTGGTACAATCCCTCAGCCTTCACAGAAGGTGGTCAGTGCCTCAGCCTTCCACAGAAGGAGGTCGTTCTCAGCCTTCACAGAAGGTGGGTCCAGCCTCTCAGGACCTTCACAGAAGGTGTCATGCCTCTGCCCTTCACAGAAGGTGGTCAAATCCCTCACTCAGCCTTCACAGAAGGTGGTCAATCCCTCAGCCTTCACAGAAGTGTCAGTCCCACACCTTCTCAGAAGGTGGTCATTCCCCTCAGAATTCACAGAAGGAGGCATAATCCCTCAGCCTTCACAGAAGGTGTCAGTGGCCTCAGCCTTCTCAGAAGGTGGTCATGCCTCAGCCTCACAGAAGGTGGTCAGATCCCCTCAGTTCCCCTTCAACAGAAGGTTGGTCAGTGCTCAGCCTTCATCACAGAAGATGGTCAGTGCCTCAGCCTTCACAGAAGGTGGTCAGCGCCCTCAGCCTTCACAGAAGGTGGTCAGGTCCCCCTCAACCTTCAACAGAAGTGGTCCATCCTCAGCCTTCAACAGAAGGTGGCATCCCTCAGCATTCACAGAAGGTGGTCAATGCCTCAGCCTACTCAGAAAGTGGTCAATATCCCTCAGCCTTCACAGAAGGTGGTCAATCCCTCAGCTTCACAGAAGGTGTCATGCCTCAGCCTTCACAGAAGTGTCATGCCTCAGCCCTTCACAAAGGAGGTCACCCCTCAGACCTTCATCAGAAGTGGTCAGTCCCCTCAGCCTTCACAGAAGGTGTCCATCCCTCAGCCTTCACAGAAGGTGTCAATCCCTCAGCACTTCACAGAAGTTGGACAGTCCGCTCAGCTTCACAGAAGGTGGTCACTATCCCTCAGCCTTCACAGAAGGTGGTCAATCCCACAGCCTTCACAAAGGTGGTCAGTGCCTCAGCCTACACAGAAGAAGGTGGTCAATATCCCTCACCTCACAGAAGTGGTCAGTCCCTCAGCCTTCACAGAAGTGGTCAGTCCCCCTCAGCCTCACAGAAGTGGTCAATCCCCAGGCCTCACAAAGTGGTCAGTGCCCTCAGCCCTCATCAGAAGGTGGTCAATCCCTCAGCAGCCGTCACAGGAAGGTGGTCAATCCCTCAGCCTTCACAGAAGGTGGTCATGCCCAGCCTTCACAAAGAGGTCAATCCCCTCAGCTTCACAAAGTGGTCAATCCCACAGGCACCTCACAGAAGGTGGGCAGTGCCTCAGCCTTCACAAATGGTCCATTCCCACAGCCTTCAAGAAGGTGGTCCACTCCCTCAGCCTTCACAGAAGGTGGTCAGAGTGCCTCAGCCTTTCATCGGGAGTGGGTCAATCCTCAGGCCGTCACAGAGGTGGTCAGTCCCTCAGCCTTCACAGAAGGTGGTCAGTCCCTCAGCCTTCACAGAAGGTGGTCAGTGCCTCAGCCTTCTCAGAAGGTGGTCAGTCCCTCAGCCTTCATCAGAAGGTGGTCAGTCCCTCAGCCTTCACAGAAGGTGGTCAATCCCTCAGCCTTCACAGAAGGTGGTCAGATCCCCTCAGCCTTCACAGAAGTGGTCAATCCTCAGCGCCTTCACAGAAGGTGGACATTCCTCAGCCTTCTCAGAAGGTGGTCAGTGTCTCACAGCCTTCACAGAAGTGGTCAGTGCCATCAGCCTTCACAGAAGGTTGTCCAGTGCTCACCATCACAGAAGGTGGTCAGTGCCACAGCCTTCTCAGAAGGTGTCAGTGCCTCAGACTTTCACACAAAGTGGTCAGTGCCTCAGCCTTCTCAGAAGGTTGGTCAGAGCCCCTCCGACTTCACCTTCACAGAAGTGTCAGTCTTCCCTCAGCCTTCTCAGAAGTGGTCAGTGCCTCACATTCACAGAAAGGTGGTCATGCCTCAGCCTTCACAGAAGGGTCCAGTGCCTCAGCCTTCTCAGAAGTGGTCAGTGCCACAGCCTCTCAGAAGGTGGTCAGGCTCCCTCAGCCTTCTTCAGAAGGGTCCAGTCCCTCAGCCTCACATAAGTGTCAGTCTCTCAGCCTGCACAAAGGTGTCAGTCCCTCAGCCTTCTCAGAAGGTGGTCAGTGCCTCAGCATTCTCAAAGGTGGTCAGTTTCCTCAGCCCTTTTCAGAAGGTGGTTCAGTCCCTCAGCCTTCTCCCTGAAGGGTGGTCCGTTCCTCAGCGTTCTCAGAAGTGCAGTGCCTCAGCCTTCTCAGAAGGAGGTCAGTCCCCAGCCTTCTCAGAAGGTGGTCATGCCTCAGCCATCTCAGAAGGTGGTCAGTGCCCCCTCAGCACTTCTCAGAAGGGGTCAGGTTGTCCCTCACCTTCTCAGAAGGTGGTCAGTCAGTCCCTCAGCCTTCTCAGAAGGTGGCATGCCTCAGCCTCTCAAAGGTGGCAGTGCCCCTCAGCCTTCACAGAAGGTGGTCAGTGCCTCACCTTCACCGAAGGTGACATCCCCTCAGCCTTCTTCAGAAGGTGGTCAGTGCCCTCAGCCTCCTTCACAGACGGTGGTCAGTCCCACACCTTCACAGAAGGTGGTTCAGTCCCTGAGCCTTCACCAGAAGGTGGTCATCCCTCAGCGCCTTCCTCAGAAGTGTCAGTGCCTCAGCTTCACAGAAGGTGGGTCAGTCCCTCAGCCTTCCACAGAAGGTGTCATTGCCTCATGCCTTCGCAGAAGGTGGTCAGTGCCACAGCCTCACAGAAGGTGGTCAGTGCCTTCAGCCTTCTCAGAAGGTGGTCAGTCCCCTGACCTTCACAGAAGGTGGTCAGCCCCTCAGCAGCCCTTCACAGAAGGTGGTCAGTCCCCTCACCTTCACAGAAGGTGGTCAGTTCCTCAGCCTTCACAGAAGGTGGTCAGTCCCCCTCACCTTCACAGAAGTGTCAGTGCCTCAGCCTTCTCAGAAGGTGTCCAGTCCCCAGCCTTCACAGAAGGTGGTCAGGGGGTCCCTCAGAGCCTACACAGAAGGTGTCAGGCCTGCCTCAGCCTCACAGAAGGTGGTAAAGTCTTATGACCCCTCTACATGCTACCCCTGAAGATAGTGCGTTCTCGGGGTCAGTCCCTCACCTCACAGAATGTGTCAGTTGCCTCAGCTTCACCGAAGTGGTCATCCCACAGCCTTCACAGAAGGTGGTCAGTGCCTCAGCCTTCACAGAAGGTGGTCAGTCCCTCAGCCTTCACAGAAGGTGGTCAGTCCCTCAGCCTTCACAGAAGGTGGTCAGTGCTTCAGCCTTCACAGAAGGTGGTCAGTGCCTCAGCCTTCACAGAAGGTGGTCAGTCCCTCAGCCTTCACAGAAGGTGGTCAGTCCCTCAGCCTTCACAGAAGGTGGTCAGTGCCTCAGCCTTCACAGAAGGTGGTCAGTGCCTCAGCCTTCACAGAAGGTGGTCAGTCCCTTAACCTTCAGGCTAAGGAACTGATCCCCTTCAATCACATTTCGGCAACTTTCTTAATGCGGTAAATGGTAAACCGCAGTTACCGCGTTACAGCTGCGCCTTTTAATCCTTCCTAATAATTTTATTTAAGGAAAATAACGTCGAAACTCCAATTAAAGAATAAATTCACTACGCACAAGCTCACCTTTTTTTCACGCTGAAATAATTTATTTCTAAATCCGAAAAAGTCTTTAAAAAACCACCAAAACAAACACTGAAATCATTTTAGATTATAAGTTTCATTCGCAAAAATTTTTTTGCTTACAGTTCCCTTTTTCCAGTTAACTGAGATAAAAATATTAGGAAGGAACTTCTAACAGACCTAAAAACACACATGTATCATGAAATTTTTTCCAGTCATAGAAACTCACATGTTGTGTTAGAGGAAAATAACAATTAAAAAGCCTAAGAACAAATGATTTGTCAGTTAAAAATAGGAAGAGAGAGTAGAGTATGGGAAAGATGAGGGAATATTCTTTGAGGAATTGTTAAATTTATGAAGATAGGGAAGCGAGATTTCAGTGATAGGGCAAGGAGGAACAACATCTTTGTAGGAGTGAGGAAGAGCCAGTTGTGAGTGTGGGGGAAGTTCGTGATGCAGTATAAAATGAAAAGGGGGTAAGGCAGCCGGGATTGATGGGATAAAGATAGAAATGTTATAAAGCAGTGGGATATAGTTTTTGGAGTGGTTGGTGCTATTATTTAATAAATGTATGGAAGAGGGTAAGGTCCTAGGGATTGGTCAGAGAGCATGCATATTCCTTTGTAAAAGGGAAAGGTAAAAGAGAGTGCAAAAATTATAGGGGGATAATCTGTTGAGTATACCTTATAAAGGTATGAAGAGTTATTATTGAAAAAATTAAGAGTATGAGGAGAATAGATTAGCAGATGAAACAAGGAGGCTTGAGAAGGTAGGGGGGTGTGGGGGACCAGGTGTTTACAGAGAAACATAATAATGAACAGTATTTAGATAGGCTTAAGAGGTCTTTTGGCATTTATGGAATTTGGAAAAGGCGTATGACAGGTGGATCGAGTGGCAATGTGCAGATGTTGCAGGTGTATTGTTGTAGGAGGTAGTTACAGAAAGCATGAAGAGTTTTTTTACGAGGATAGAGCTTAAGTTAGAGTATGTAGGAAAGAGGGAATATTTCCGCAGTAAAAGTAGGCCATAGACAAGGATAGTGATGTCACCGAGGTTGTTTTAATATATTTATGGGATGGGTTGTAAAAGAATAAATGCGAGGTGTCTTGGCAAGAGGCGTGGCGTTAAAAGACAAGAATCACAACATAACGTGGGAGTTGTCACAGTTTGCTCCTTTGCTGATGACACTGTGCTCTTGGGAGAATTCTGAAGAGGAAGTTGCAGAGATTGGTGGATGAATTTTGTAGGGTGTGCAAAAGAAGAAAATTGAAAGTGACTACAGGAAAGAGTAAGGTTATGGGGATAACAAAAAGATTAGGTGATGAAAGATTGGATATCAGATTGGAGGGAAGAGTATGGAGGAGGTGAATGTATTCAGATATTTTGAGAGTGGACGTGTCAGCGGATGGGTCTATGAAAGATGAGGTGAATCATAGAATTGATGAGGGAAAAAGGTGAGTGGTGCACTTATAGTCCTGTGTAGGACAAGAATTTGTCCTTGAGGCAAAGAGAGAATGTATGGAGAGAAAGTTTTTACCAACAGCTCTTATTGGTGTGTGAAGCATGAGTGATGAATGTTTGCAGCGAGGAGAAGGCTGAGGCAGTTGGAATGGTCCAGGTCTAAAGCAATGTGTGGTGTGAATATAATGCAGAGAAATTCCGTAGTTGGAAGTTAGGAGGAGGTGCTGGATACCAAAACTGTTGTCCAGAGGGCTGCGGAAGGGTTTGTTTGAGGGTGGTGTCGCGGACATGTGGAGAGAATGGAGCGAAACAGAATAACTTCAAGAGTGTACAGTCCTGTCGTGGAAGGAAGGCGGGTAGGGGTCTGCCTAGGAAAGGTTGGAGGGAGGGGTTAAAGGAGGTTTTGTGTGCGAGGGGCTAGCTTCCAGCAGGCATGCGTGAGCGGTTTTGATAGGAAGTGAATGGAGACCAAAGGTTTTTTTAATACTTGACGTGCTGTTTGGAGTGGTGAGCAAAGTAACTTGATGAAGGGGTCAGGGAAACCGCAGGCCTGACTTGAGTCCTGGCCAAGACCAGTATGGAGTGAAGATTTGAAAGTTTTTCTTTTTCGCGGTCCACCCTGCCTTGGAGGGAGATCGCCAGTGTGATAATATATATATATAAATATATTATATATCTATATAGATAATATATATAATTTATTATATATACATATAAATAAATATATATATAAACCATATATATATTATGATTGAGAGCCTACTAAGCAAATGCTGCGAGGTCCATTAAAAAATTGTATTCCCCCCCCCCTCAAATTTTTTTTTATAGGTTGTCAGTGGGTGTCTGGGCATCTTGTTACGTGTGCGGAAACTTTTGAGATGGACCAGTTTTATTTATGCACACAAGGGGAAGTTACCGTCAAAACAGAGAGACGTACTTTTCCCCTCCCCACTCGCCTATTGATCTCTGTTTTAACCCTGTGTAAAGTCCTCAAGAGTTAGCCTGTGATCTTGGCCGTTTGGAAACCTGGCTAATTTATAGGTAAGTAACTGTTATTTTAGGAGCGCTCGCCCACACACACAACACACACTTGTATCAGGACCCTTTGGACGGGTACGTCTGGGCCCAGATTGGAGGTATGCATCATCCATTTGGAACCTTCACCTGCCAAGCAGGGTAAGGAACTAGAGAAAATGCAAAGATTGCAAAAAGACTAGTCCCCTGAGCTAAGGGGTATGTCCTACGAGGGAGAGATTAAAGAATATACTGACAACACTGGATGACAGGAGAAGATAGGGTAGATATGATAACGACTTAGAAAATACTGAGATGAATCGACAAGGAGGTGGACAGAGACCGGATGTTTCCAGAATAGGCAACAACATCACAAGGGGTCACAGTTAGAAAGGAATACTCAGATGATCACAGGATGTTAGGAAGTATTTTTTTAGTCACAGAGTTGTCAGGAAGTGGAATAGTCTGGAAATGATGTATGGAGGCAGGATCCATGCAATAGCTATTAAGAAGAGGTATGATAAAGCTCATGGAGCAAGAAGAGTGACCCAGTAGCGGCCAGTGAAGAGGCGGGGACAAGAGCTGTGCTCAACCCTGCAACCACAACTAGATTAGCACAACTAGGTTTGTACACACACATACACACACACACACAAAGACAGGATTTCCAGAATGGGACCACAGCAACAGAGGGCACAGTTGGAAGTTGAAGACACAGATGAAAACAGGGATGTTAGGAAGTATTTCTTCAGCCACAGAGTAGTCAGGAAGTGGAATAGTTTGGGAAGCGATGTAGTGGAGGCAGGATCCATACATAACTTTAAGCAGAGGATGATTAAGCTCACGTTCAGGGGAGAGTGACCTAGTAGCGACCAGTGAAGAGGCGGGCCAGGAGCTAGGACTCGTCCCTTGCAACCTCAACTAGGTGAGTAACAACTAGCGATACACCCACACACTCACACACACACACCACACCCCCACCAGGCGTCAGGAAGGGAACACATGGAGAGTGTTGAAATCGCCAACGCCATTGTGAGTGTATGTGTGTGTGAGTGTGTGTGTGTGGGAGTGTGAGTGTGTGTGTGTGTGGTGTGGTGTGTGTGTGTGGTGGTGTGTTTGTGTATGTTTGTGTGTGTGTGGTGTGTGTTATTGTGTTGTGTGTTTGTGTGTGAGTGTTGTGTGGTGTGTGTGTGTGTTGTTTGCGTGTGTACGTGTGTGTATTGTATTGTGTGTATGAATGTGTGTGGTGTGTATTTTGTGTGTGTGTGTGTGTGAATGTGTGTTTGTGGGAGTGTGTGGTGGTGTGTGTGGTGTGTGTGTGTGTGTTGTGTGCGTGTGTGTTGGTGTGGTGTGTGTGTGGTGTGTGTGTGTTGTGTGGTGTGTGCGTGTGTGTGTGTTGTGTTTCGTGTGTACGGTGTGTATGTATGTGTGTGTATGTTTGTGTGTGTTGTATGTGTGTGGTGGTTGGTGTGTGTGTGTGTTGTTGTTTATGTGGTGGTGTGTGTGTGTGTGTGGGTGTGTGTATGTGGTGTGTGTGTGGTGTGTGTGTGTGTGTGTGTTGTGTGTGTGTGTGTGTGGTGTGTGTGTGGTGTGTGTGTGTGTGTGTGTGTTGTGTTTTCCGACACATGCAAATTTCTTTTCCAGCCCATTAAGTGATAGCTTGCCGTCGGTATTACAACTTGAAATCTTCCCCTTCACTCCACTCCCCTCACTACCCAACCTCAGGTTTTTCCCCCCTCTGCTCTTCCGCTTGTCTCCCCATATCACCCCTTTCTCTTCCCTTTCCCCTCCTTATATCCTTCCATTTACTCTCCCCTTCTGTTCCTCCCTGCCACCTCTTCTACCGACTAACACGCTTATTAATGTTATTGACGCTCTCTGGGTGTGAGATTCATCAACAAAATCTTGCGTTTTGTGGGCATACTGTGGCTCATGCTGTGTACGGAAATATACTTGGATGAATCAGGGTTTGCGAGGTCTAGTGGTTAGTGTTTTGGACTGCTAGTTTGATGCCTGGTCTGCCAGGGCTTCGTAAGCTAGCAGTTCCTTGAGTCTCTTCAGAGTTCTTCGTTTGGTGGTTGAGTTTTCTTATCGCCAGAACTTCGGCAGTTATCATCCTCATCACTCATCATGAATCATCATCATGAATCACCATTTTCATCGTTAATCAATCAATCATCATTATGATGACAGATTCTATTACCTCAGAAATGACGCCCAGCCTCTACGATGGAATATGACATAGATTTAGCAAGCTTTAATTTCCACAACGTAACAATGAAATCAGCATTTTGGTTAGTCTATTTCAATTTTTTTAGTACACACAGCGGGTGAACTTAATATTGAAAGAAAGGCTTTCCACTTCCCCCCTCTAATAAAGAGAGGGTTTCTCGTTCCTTCACAAAAGGTCCCCTTCCACCCTTCCCTTACACTCACCGAAAACGAAGGTCATCCCTTCCCTTCCATTCAAGGAGGGCCTATTCCCTTTTTCCTAGCATCCACACACTCAGGGATCCTTCCACTTTTTGCCCTCACTTAAGAAGGTTATCCCTCTTTTTCCTCACTCTGATGAGTAGGGAAACACTTAAGTATCTTCAGTGACCAAAATCAGTAAAGTGTTGCACTTGTCATACTCATCAACTTGTCTGTGATGATTCTTCCACACAAGGAGAGTGTCTTCTCACATCCAATTGCTTCCCGCAAGTAGAGTGTCTTCCTCACCCACTTGCTCACACAAAGAGTGTCTTCCTCACCCACTTGCTCCACTCAAGGAGGGTTCCTCTTTTGCTCCACTTCCTCACCACACAAAGAGGCCAATGAGAGGCGTAAACCATGGCTGGAGGGCCAGCTTAAGTGCGTAGCGGGCAGTAAACATAAGCATATCAAAGCGGCTTAGCTCGGGACCTCATGGTGAGAAGGCTGGAGAAAGGGAGATGTTTTGCTGCCCCCTGTGAGGATAACCGGAAGAAAGAGAATTACATGATAATGAAGAGGAGGAAAGTAAATGTGAAAAGTAGGTCGAAGAGGGGATGGGGGGTGAGAAAGACGAAAATGTGAAGAAGATGAAGTGAATAGGAGAAAGCGCTGTAAGGCTGTTTGAAGTAACTCAAGGTTTATTTCGGAACTCTCAGCAGTTTTTACGCTGCTGACCCGCTCTTCTGTCTCTCTCTCTCTCCTCTTCATCTTCTCTCTCACTCTCTCTCTCTCCTCATCCCTCCTCTCTCTCTCACTCTCTCTCTCTCTCTCCTCTCACTCTCTCCTTCTCTCCTCTCTCTCATCGCTCTCTCTCCTCTCCCTCTCTCTCTCTCCCTCTCCCGCTCTGTTTCTTTTTTTTTTTTACACAGGGTTGCAGGTTTGTTAAGAATCCTAGCTTTATTGACAAGCTTTTACAGGTTAAATTAAAGATTCCTACTTTAATGACAAGCTAAGAGCTGTTACACTACCATCAGCTCATTTGAAAGCATTTTTATGTTATGAGACATACAAGTAGGGAACAGATGAAAGTTGGTGCCATCTTGGGCCAGCATTTTTCATTTGATCAACTGCTTTATCCCGTTGACATCATTAAGCTGTACGAATGTGTTCCATACTCGAGTCATCCTGTGTAAGTATGATTTTCAATGAGTGATGTTGTTCTTGGAGAAGGTACAGCCAGAGTGAAGTTGGCTGCTTTCTGCCCGTCTTGTCCTCTACCCTCTCTCTCTTTCTTCTTTCTTTCTTCTCTCTCTCCTCTCGCTCTCTCGTCTCTCCTCTCCACTTCTCTCTCGTCTCCTCGCTCTCTCTCTCTCCTCTCACTCCCTCTCTCTCTCCTCTCTCTCTCCCTCGCCATCTCTCTCACTCTCTCTCTCATCTCACTTCTCTCTCTCCCTCCCTCCTCCCTCCCTCCATGTCCAGCTCGTCTTCTTTCCAACCCATTTTTTTATGCTTATCTGATTCCTAAACATTCTCCACTACAACTTCTTCTTATTCTCTTTCATGTTATCGTCAATTTCTTCTCCTCTTCCACTCAGGCAAAAAAAAATTCTGCTTTCATGCGGCCCGCCACAATTGAAAAGCGGCCGCAAAAATTAAGAGGCTGGAACACGAAAAAAGTTGAATTACAATATTGCGCATTCCCAGGGGAGAAGAAAAATAAATCCTTTCGTTTCGCCTCCCTCCTGAATACCACCTCTGTATTAAAGACTTACGATTTATTCCACTTTAGAAAGCGAAAATGTTAAAGATGGGGTTTTTTATGACTTATTGTTTTAATGTGGGAGGTGTTTAATGGTAGTTAATTTCGACGGAATAAATAGTGTACAAGTAATGTCGATGATTTGATGAAATGATACGTGATAACACCTGGGGTGTTGTTGATGAGAATGATACGTGTATACCACCTGAGTGGTGATGAAATGATACGAGTATAACACCGGGTGCTTTGTTGATGATAAAGAAACGTGTAAAACACCTGGGTGTTAGTGATGAGAATGATACCGTGGAATAAACACCTGGGTGTATTGATGAGAATGATACTTGTATAACACCTTGGTGTTGGTTGATGAGAAAATATACTGTATACACCTGGGTGTTTGTATGATGAGAAAGATACTGTAATAACACCTGGGTGATGTTTGATAGAATGATACTTTTATACCACCTGGTGTTGTTTGAATGAAATGATACGTGTATACCCCTGGGTGATGGAGATAGAATGATACGTTATAACACCTGGGTGTAGTGATGAAATGATACTTTATAACACCTGGGAGTTTGTTGATGAAGAATGATACGAGTATAACACCTGGGTGAAAGATTGATGAGAATGATACGTGTAATAACACCTGGTGTAGTTTGCTGAGAATGATACCTGTATAACACCTGGTGTTGTTGATGAGAATGATCAGTATAAAACACCATGGGTTTAGTTGATGAAATTATACGTGTATAAACCCCTGGGTGTAGTTATGAGAAAGATACGTGTATAACACCTGGGAGTTGTTGATGAGAATGATACTGTATAACCCCTGTGTTTTGAAGATTGATCCGTGGTATACCACCTGGTTGTTGTTGAAGAAATGATACTGATAACACCTGGGATGTTTTGAAGAGAATGAAATACGTGTATAACACCTGGGTGTGGTTGATGAGAATGATACGTGTATAACACCTGGGTGTAGTTGATGAGAATGATACGTGTATAACACCTGGGTGTTGTTGATGAGAATAATACGTGTATAACACCTGGGTGTTGTTGATGAGAATGATACGTGTATAACAACTGGGTGTTGTGATGATAATGATACGAGAATAACACCTGGGTGGTTGTTGATGAGAATATACGAGTATCACCCTCTGGGTGTTGTTGATGAGAATGATACGTGTAATAACACCTGGGTGCGCTGTTGATGAGAATATACGTGTATAACACCTGGGAGTTGTTGATGAGAATGAAAACCGGTATAACACCTGGTGTTGTAGATGAGAAAGATACGTGTAATAACACCTGATGTATGTTTATGAGAATGCTACGTGTATTAACACCTGTATAGGATGATGAGAATGATACGTTGTATAACACCTGGTATAGTTTTAATGAGAGATAACACGTGTATACACATGGTGGTAGTTGCAAGAGAATGATACGTGTAATAACACCTTGGTGTTGTAGAGAGAATATACGTGTATAACCCCTGGGAGTTGTTGATGAGAATGATACGGTGTATGAACATCCTGGGAGTAGTTTATGATAATGATACGGTATAACACCCTGGTGTTGTTGATGAGACTGATACGTTGTACAAACACCTGGGTGGTAGTTGATGAGAATGATACGTGTAAATAACACCTTGGGTGTTGTTGATGAAATGATACGTGGTATAACACCTGGTGTAGTTATGAGAATGATACGTGTAAAACACCTAGGTGTTGTTATGAGAATGAACGTGTGAACAACCTGAGTGTAGTTGATGATAATGATACGTGTATAACCTCCTGGGTATAGTTTTGAATGAAATGCTTCGTGTATAACACCCTGGGTAAGTTAAAAGAATGATACTAGTATAAACACCTGGGGTGAGTTTGATGAGAAAGATACGTGGTATAACACCTGGGGTGTTGTAGATGAAATGATACGTGTATACACCTGGGTTTTTGTTGATGAGAATGATACGTGTATAACACCTGGGTGTAGTTGATGAGAATGATACGTGTATAACACCTGGGTGTTGTTGATGAGAATGATACGTGTACAACACCTGGGTGTAGTTGATGAGAATGATACGTGTATAACACCTGGGTGTAGTTGATGAGAATGATACGTGTTAAAACACCTGGGTGTAGTTTTGATGAGAATGATACGTTGACTAACACTGGGGTTGTTGATTGAGAAAGTGATACGTGTAATAACACCTGATGAGTAGATGAGAATGATACGTGTATAACACCTGGGTATAGTTGATGAGAATGATACGTGTATAACACCTGGGTGTAGTTGATGAGAATGATACGTGTATAACACCTGGGTGTTGTTGATGAGAATGATACGTGTATAACACCTGGGTGTTGTTGATGAGAATGATACGTGTATAACACCTGGGTGTAGTTGATGAGAATGATACGTGTATAACACCTGGGTGTTGTTGATGAGAATGATACGTGTACAACACCTGGGTGTAGTTGATGAGAATGATACCGTGTTAACACCTGGGTGTTGTTGATGAGAATGAAACGTGTAAACACCTGGTGTAGTTGATGATAATGTATACGGTAAAACACCTGGTGTTCTGATGAGAATGAAACGTGTATAACACCTGGGGTGTTTGTTGATTGAGAATGATACCCGTGGGGTATAACCCCCAACTCCTGGGTGTTTGTTGATGAGAATGATACGTGTATAACACCTGGGTGTAGTTGATGAGAATGATACGTGTATAACACCTGGGTGTATGTTGATGAGAATGATACGTGTATAACACCTGGGTGTAGTTGAGAAATATACGTGTATAACACCGCTGGGTGTTGTGATGAGAATGATACGTGTATAACACCTGAGTGTAGTTGATGAGAATGATACGTGTATAACACCTGGGTATAGTTGATGAGAATGATACGTGTATAACACCTGGGTATATATCATAAATATCGTGTATAACACCTGTGTAGTTGGATGAGAATGATACGTGTATAATAACACGCTGGGTGTTGTTATGTGAATGATACTGTATAGACGCCTGGGTTTGTTGATGAGAATGATACGTGTAATAACCCCGGGTGTAGTTGAATGAAATGATACGTGTATAACACCTGGGTGTTGTTGATGAGAATGATACGTGTATAACACCTGGGTGTAGTTGATGAGAATGATACGTGTATAACACCTGGTGGTTGTTGATGAATAAAGAACTGTATAACCCTGGGTGTATTTGATGAGAAGATACGTGTAATAACACCCTGGGTGTTTGTTGATGAGAATGATACGTGTATAACACCAGGGTGTTTGTTGATGAAATGCACGAGTAAACACCTTGGGTGTTGTGATGAGAATATACGTGTATAACACCTGGGTGAGTTTGATGAGAATGATAGTGTATAACACCTTGGTGTAGTATGATGAAAAATGATACGTGTATAACACCTTGTGTAAGTCGATGAGAATGATAACGTGGATAACACCTGACACTCACAAGCATAAAAATATAAACAAATTGTTTCCGGGGTTTATATATTATATATATATATATATATATATATATATATAATATATATTATATATATATAATATATATATATTATTTATTTATATAAATATATTATATATATGTATGCATGTATTGGACTTTAATCAATATCAACACTGCGACTAGCCGAGGGCTCGAACCCATGTCGTTTTGGGTCACCTGATGGTGAGCGAAAATCATATGACGCTCTGACCCACAGGACCAACAAATATATATGATTTTCCCGTATGTTTACGTTCACTCTCTAATCTCACTTTCACCTCCTTCTTTATTCCTGTCTCTTTCCTCTGTTCCCCATCTTATGCTCTCTCTTGTACATTTTTCTGAAGAAAACAAATTTCGTGTTTTATATTGCGACGTAAAACATCGTTTTAGTGTCTTTGCAGACCAAAACCTCACACATTATTTTTCTCGTGAATATTATGCAAGTTTTGAAGAGACCTCGACGAAAGAGAAATTATAAATGGCGTATGTGTACGTCTACAGGGTGACTAAGACACTTGTGCGACACCCAGGTGTTGCACATGTGTCTCAGTCATTGTTGTAATGATCAGCATCTGATAGAAATTGTTTTGTTTACCATCTAATCTATGATTTTATTTCATGAGTGAGAAGACGAAGGTGTCCCTGTGGTGTCCCTGTTTACCTAGCAGTAGATAGGTACCTGGGTGTTAGTCGACTGGTGTGGGTCGCCCCCAGGGGACAAAAATTGACCTAATTTGCCCGAAATGCTCTGCATAACAAGCGGCTTTCTGTATAGTAGTATGTCACTGATGTCAGCTAGGACTGTATACCTTGCTGAAATAAAGATTAGTATTATTATCATTATTGTTATTATTAATATTACGTGATTGAAATCTCCAGTTAGTTAGTCACCCTGAGACGAAGATTTGCACCACCAGCATCACTTCCCACCAACATACCTTCCCACCAGCATCCCTTCCCACCAGTATCCCTTCCCACGAGCATCCCTTCCCACCAGCATCCCTTCACACAAGCATCCCCTCCCACCAACATCACTTCCCACCATCACTTCCCACCAGCATCACTTCCCGCAGCATCAGCACGCTGACACGCTCACTCTCGCCTTCTCTCTCTGAGTCGCACCTTCAATACAGACTTTATAACTTTTTTAAAGGAATTAGAGATACCTTTTCCTTCTCCTATGAAACCTGATTTTCTTCCATTTTTCAACATCTTATATATCCCACGAATATAATAATAATAATAATAATAATAATAATAATAATAATAATAATAATAATAATAATAATAATAATAATAATAATAATAATAATAATAATAATGATAATAATAATAATAATAATGTAACATTTTAGCAGAAATTAAGGTTTTACAGATTTAAACCAACTTCCTCTTCCCACTTCCAACTGAAACTGATTCACAGCTCAATTTATCTTCTGCGAGTGCACGTCCTTTGCAACACAGTGCTTTACTGTGCTCCAGAATGGTGCAAGCAAGAGTTTCCGAAATGTTAAGAGGAAAATCACGGTATACAACATCTGTGTACGGCCCAGGAGCCGCTTCTTATATTTCACGGACAGGCAAGAGTCACAGATGAACTTGCACGGGAGTGATATGCACAAAGGGAAGTGTCCCGAGGCTGCCATCATCCAGGTCTCAGATACCATCAGAAAAAGCTTAAGATGGCTTCATTGTTTCATCAATGGCTGGCTGTACATCATATTGCAGGCAATCCTTGTCATTGTAAACATTCGGTGGTGGCCCCTGACACCTCACATCATCCATCTACGTCACCCACCACAGTGGGAGAAATGTCGCTCTAATAAAGGCTCTATCTGTCACTTATTTACTGCCGGTCGGCTTACCGTCTAGCTTACATAAGGAAATAGAAAGAGCAATAAGGTGACTAGAAGGAAGATGCTGTCTTGATGCTCCGTCTTTTGTAATCCTCTTAGAGGAATTCCTTTGACAATATATACACCGAGTAGTGTATGTCTCTCAGTGTATATACACTGATATGTGTAAGTCTCTCAGTGAATATTCACCGAGTTGTGTATATATGCTGAGAACTTTCTGTAATTCTTACTTCAAGAATTATTCTTAACTGGTGGTGAAGAGGCGACATGCAACCTAATGGCCTTCGTGTAGTAGATAGGCATTAAACCCACTAACCAGCTCGCAGGGGACTGTGAAGGCTTCAGCGGAGACAAAGATACTAGAGACATGAGATAATTCACATGAATTTGCATTCATTTTCTTACTATTGGTTTCATGGGTGAGACATGGGTGAGACATGGGTGAGACATGGGTTAGACATGTTTCATTATTCCACTAACTCCCCAGCGGCTATGTCTTTTTCGTTTCTCAATAATTAATATTCCTGCCGGGCCCCTCCACCCTCGAGATGAATGGGGAAGGGACAAGGAAAGTATAATTAAGTTTGTGCGTGTCTGTCCGTCCACTCGTCAGTGTGTATGATTATACTAGAAGGTATATCTGAGCGTTAATGTATACTTATTGGTGAATAACTAAAGTATAATGAACACTTGTCAGTGTTCAGTAATAACTCGCATGGAGACAGGAACTCAGGAGATTAATTGGTCTGTACATTCCGACCCCTGCTGAAGAGGATTCCAGAAGGGGGTCGAAGTATGTGTTGGTGTTGGCCACCCAGTTGTCCTCACCTATTTGCTTGCTAATTTTCCAGTCATGATGCCTGCTTTCGCCTCCAAATTCATCCCGATATCTGGTTTCCAGAGTCCGACGCTACTTACTCTTTAAAACCTGTGTTACGCATATTTAAACCCACTAAGGTTTTTCTTCAGGTATCCCTAGAGAGCGAGACCCTGCTCAGGCATAAGGTTCTATCTACTACATTAGAGTGTAGTAGATAGGCTTTAAACTCTTGAGTTTTAGTCAGTCTTAGTTGAACACGTCTCTGGGTTGAGGGTCTAATCACCTCATCTTTACCTCTCCACTGCTTCTGCTGCCTCCAGTATTTAAGCACCTCTGTGTTCATCTGGAGAAGCCTGCAGAACAGTAGAAACGTTTCGACATGTCTTGTTACTGTGTCACATTGAGTCGTCCAGTGCTGTGAGTCACTCGTATTGTTATATTTACATTAAACGCTAAACCCAAATTGGTCATTCGGCGCATGCAGCGTTAAAGCCTCGATAATCCGGCGGCTCAGCGCCAGACACGATGTTCTTGATGAATTCTGCTGTGAAGATATGAAGGTGTGACTAAGTGAAGATGAATGGTGTTGTGTGAAGATGTGTGGGCGTGAGCATGAAGGCAGAGCAAGGATGCAGATATATGAGTGGGAGGGGCTGGGTGTGATTGGTATCGCGGGTACGGGAGTACTTTCTTGGGTAGCTTTGGGTAGCGGTGGATAAGGACATGCGTTGTATGGGCCAGTAGGCCTTCTGCAGTGTTCCTTCCATTCTTATGTTCTTATGTAAGGAGACAGTGGAGGAGTGAAGACTGTGCTAAGCAGTAATAACATGCTGGGATTAAAAGAACTGAGAAGAAAGAAGGTGAAAGAGGGGAAAAATAAGGAGAGAGTGGAGGGAAAAATAAGGAAAGATGAGGGGGAAAATAGCGAAAGAGTGGGGGGGGGAATAGAAAAAAGAAGAAAGACAAAAAGAAGAGAACAAGGGGAACTGAGGAGCAGGTGAAGAAGAGAGGAAAAATATTTGATAAAAGTGCTAGTATCGCAAAGTATATCAAAAAGATGGGAAAAATGAAGAAAGAGTAGCAAAAATAGAGAAAAGAAAGGTAAAAATGAGAGGACAAGAGAATGAAAGAGAATGAAGAATACAATAAGAAAATTGGATAAAAGTGCTTGTATGGTAAGATATACCAGAGTGAGACAGAAGAAATATTTTCTTCAATAATTTTAATATAATCAAAACTGGAATTAACATAATTTAAACTATCAATTAAACCTAGTTAACGTATTAAAACTGTAAATAAGATGTAAAGCGTTTTTTGACACACTAAACCAGCAACAACTTGAGTGATCACATCAATAACAAATCTTGAAAGGAAATATTAGATCCATTCTCACTGTTAACTCATTTTTTAAACTATTTTATCAGATTAAACGAGAAGTTACAGATCTTGGTCAACGAGGAACTGAAGCTCTTATAGCGCATAACGAAGATATTAAATCTACGTCAGAGTTAAAGGGGATTTCTAGCCTTACGTAACGAAGTTGTTAAGTTTAATAAAGTCTTAACTAGTATGTTAAACTAATTACAAAATTTTTAAAACAAAATTAAAACCTTATTAAACTTTAAAAACGAAATGTTAAACCTTTTTTACCCCAAACCCAAAAACTTAAACCCCAATCCAAAAAATTTTGAAAGGAAAAAAACCCAATTCCAAACGTTTTTTTTTTAAAAAACTTTTTAATTATTAAAACCAAAACGGGTTTGGGCCCAAATGAAATTTAAACCTTTGAAAAAAAATGAAAAAAATTTTTAAAATTAAAAAAAAAAATAAAAAAAATGGAAAATTTTCCAAAGAAAATTTCCCCAAACAAAAAGGAATTTTTCGTTTAAATTTTAACCCCCCAATGGAAATTTTTGGGAAAAAACCCAAAAGCAAAAGCCCTTTCCAAAAAACTTTAAAATTTTTTAAGCCTCTTTTCCGGGAAATAAAATTTCTTGAACACCCAAAAAAATCTTTTAAAAAAAAAAAAAAACTAAAATCCGGAAAATTAAAAGGGGGAAAAAGGCTTGGTGGCCTTTTAACCCCCACCCCCAAATTTTGGGGAAACTTCCCCGGTTTTTTCCAAAAAGGCTTTTACAAGGGGTTTTTGGGGGGTTTGGGAAGGGGAAACCTCTCCCCGGATGCGTTTGCCTCTTTAAGGGGGGTTTCCGTTTTTCCAAATTTTGGTGCCGGGGGGGGCCCTTTTTTTTTCCCCCTTCATCTCCCTTTTCCTCTTTTGGGGAAATTCATTCTTTTTTGCGTCTTGGTGTTTTTTTTGGGGGTTAATTGGAAATTTTAATTTTGGCCTCTCCTCTTCTTTCCCTTTTCCTCTCCTTCTTCTTTCTTTCTTCTCTTTCTTTTCCTTCTGGATTTTTTCTTTTTAAAATTCCCCCGGTTGCTAACGTTCAATTTACGGGACGCCCCTTTAGATTGGTTTTTTTTTTTTTTTTTTTTTTTTTTTTTTTTTTTTTTTTTTTTTTTTTTTTTTTTTTTTTTTTTTTTTTTTTTTTTTTTTTTTTTCCCCTGGTGAGTGTGTGGTGTTTACAGCACACTATCAAGATTTCTTAAACACCCCACCCTTTGGGTGAGTGTTTGGTGTTTACAGAAACACTACCAAACCCCTCAAAAAACCCCATCCTTGATGAGTGATGTGGTGTTTTACAGCACACTATAAAAGACTCTAAACACCACCATCCTTGGTGGGGTTGATGTGGTTTTTTAAAACACACTTTTCAAGCTCTCAAACAACCCCAAAACCCCCTTTGGGGTGAGTGATGGGGTTTTTTACAGCACACTATCAAAGACTCTCAAACACCACCATCCTTGGTGAGTAAAGGGTGGGTTTCAGCCACTATCAAAAACTCCAAACACCACCACCCATCAAGGGAGAAAAGTTGCCTTCACGTTGGCTTAAGGGCTCTTGTTTTCCCCCACAACCCAAAGCGTTTTTTCCCCGGCCCTGTTCTACCAATAGGCTGAAACCCTTTAATTTAATGCAGTCAGTGATTAAAAAAAAACCCGAAAAAAATTTTCCATTTGAAATTTCCTGATGTTTAACAAAAAATTTTCCCCAAAAAGCCACAACGAAACTTACTTTATAAATAATTACGAAAAAAAGGGAATAAAGCCCCAATTTTCCAACATGTGGTGATAGTCAATTTGGGAGAGTAGCAAATTTGAGAGCACTTGAAATTACAACAGTGATATCACTGAAACAGATTTAAGCATTTTTCCCAGCAAAAGGCACAGGGGGTTTAAATTTGTTACCCCTGTTAATTGAAACCAGTGACCTTTCCGCCCTTACAGTTTCCCTCAAAATCGTCAGCTGTCAAAAGGAACTACTTACCCAGATCAATTCTACTGGAAAAAGTGGCCCCCAGGCTGTCGCCCATTGGGTCTCAAAATACCATAGAGAAAATCCGTTCATCACCAGTAAGGGAATACTCTAATATTTTAAATAGAAACCTGAGAGATTACCCCTCTCAGTGTATGTTCTATGACATCGTTTTTACTTTTAGGCGGGGCTAACAGGCGAAACATGGGCGGTGAAAATTTAAAATTTCGTTTAAAAAATGACAGTGTTACACGGGGTTTCCCTCGGCTGTGTCAGATAAGCCCACGGGTACATCTGTGTCGTAACGGGTAAAAAAAAGGAGAGGGGGTGAAACCCCCTAAAAAACATCTGCTGTTTCGCTGCTTTTTCGCGGGCCCTGCTGTACCTTTTAAAACCTCGCTGCTGTGCCCCAAATTTTAAGAAAACCCAAACAGAGACACACCAATCAAAAATTTTTCCCCTTCCCGGTAAGGGATCAAAGCAACGGGGGGAAAAATATGTAAAAGTCTGGGGGTATTCCCACCCAACACTTTGGGACACGTTTTCCCGGCTGACGCCCCCCAACCCTCAGTTCATGATGAAATGTGGATTTAGGCGCAATTTAGATTTTTTTCGAACGTTCGCGGGAGGGGAGATGGGGGATTTAAGCGTTCATTTGTATTTGTTATCTTCTTTTTTTAACGTGTTTTTTTTCTTCAAAAAATCGTTTTTTAGCATCTCCGTACACCCCCCCGTCAGCGCCCCAATAAAAATCCATCATCCCTCCGAAAAACATTTTCCCTGGCATCTCGGTAAGCACCCCGTCAGCGTCTTCGTAAGCATTTCCTTCAGCCCCTCCATACGCACCCCGTAAACCCCCCCGTAAGCACTCCACAGCCCTATGTAAGCACTCCGTTTATGGGCTCCTTCAATTTTCTCTTTAACTCTGTATTCGTCCCAAGGGGACCAAGAATGGGCCCCATCTTCTCTGTCCCCCCCTTCCCCCCCGGGGAAATCTCGCTAAAATTTCTCCCGCTTCCCCGTTCCAAAAGAACAGTCGTTTTACCTTTGAATTTATCTTCCCAATCAACATAACCCTTTTTTTGTCTCCCTTTCCCGGGTAAGCCTTTTGTAATGTCCCATTTTTGTTCTGCAAGGGTTATTATTATTATTAAATTTTTTTTATTATTATTATTATTTATTTATTATTAAATTTTATTATTATTATTATTATTATTATTATTATTATTTTTAAATTTTTATTAATACTTTTTAATTTTTTTTATTATTAATTATTATTATTTCATTGTTGCTTTATTATTTGTTTTTATTAGTGTTTTTATAGAATAATATTAATAAAAATAATATTTTGTAGTATTTAAAATTAATAATAGTTAAAAATTATTATTTTTACTTTTAGTTATTTTTAAAATTTCATTATTATTAGTATTTAAATGAAAAAAATTTGTAGCCGTGGGATAATAATAGGGATATTATTCAGTAATAGCGGTAAAATGTAGTAGTATAGAGTAGTAGTAGTAATAAAATAATAAAAAAGTAGTATTTGTAGTATAGTTGTAAATAGTAAGTAGTAGTTTGTAGTAGTAGTAGTAATAGTAGGGGATTTGTTGTAAAGATTGTGATTCATCCAGAACTATATAAGTGTAAAAAAAAAGCAAAAAATCTACGCGAGTTAAGGGGCGGTGTTGGGGCTGCGGTTCGACCCCCGGCAAAGCACAGCTCGGTAAATACAAGAGAAGGTGACCCCATCCCCCCCTTGGTTTTCACTTCCCCCGTGCTAAAATGTCCCTGTGGGCCCCCAAATTAAAAAGAAGGAAAGCAAGTGTCTTTTTTACTGTCCCCATGATTTCTGGACAAACATCAATTTTTATCAAATTTTGTTTAGAAAAAATGAAAACTCAGATTCTTATTGAAAATTTGGGGGGGTGTGTGTGTGTGTGTGTGTGTGGTGTGTGTGTGTGTGTGTGTGTGTGTGTGGTTTTGTGTGTTTGTGTGTGTGTGTGTGTGTGTGTGTTTGTGTATGTGTGTGTGTATGTGTGTGTGGTAGTGGTGGGGTATTTTGTGTGTGTGTGTGGTGTTTTGTGTGGGTGTGTTGTGGGGTGGTTTTGTGTGTGTGTGTAAAGTGTGTGGGGTATTTTGTGTGTGTGTGTGTGGGGTGTGTGAAAAAGTGGTTTTGTGTTTTGTGTGTGTGTGTGTGTGTGTGTGTATGGTGTGGTGGGGTGTGTGTGTGTGTTGTGTGTTGTGTGTGTGTGGGGTGTGTGTGTATGTGTGTTGGGGTGTGTGTATGTGTGTGTGGTGTATTGTTGTGTGTGTGTGTGTGGTGTGTTAGTGTGGTGTGTGTGTATGTGTGGGGTGTGTGTGTGTGTGTATGGGGGGTGTGTGTGTATGTTGTGTGTGTGTGTGTGTGTGTGTGTGTGTGTAAAGTGTGGTTGTGTGTGTGTGTTTTTTGTTTTGTGTGGGGTGGTGTGTGTGTGTGTGTGTGTGTTTTGTGGGGTTTTTGTGTGTGTGTGTGTGAACCCCTTTAGATGAACCCCAGCAAATCAAAAAGCACCCCCCAAACAAAAGTACCAGCAAAAAGTAATGGCAGCGCAGTAGCAATAACGGCAACCCCAGCAATACACAACAATAACAGCAAAAGCCCTCAATAGCAACAACAGCAGTAAACAAAAGTTTGCAAACAGGGAAAAAACAACAGTAAATTGTAACCAATATCCCAAAAACAGGGGGGTAGCAAAAAGCAAAAAGTAGCAAAAACACCCCCCGAATCAAATAACATTTTTTATTCTCTCAAAAGAGTCAACCAAAAAAAAGACTTGTAAAATCTACATTTGGCCCTAACTTGCATGTACCCCCTTCACCCCACCCCCCCGGGCCCCCACCACCCCGCCACCACCACCAAAAACCACCACCCATCACCAAACCCCCACCCCCCCCCCCAAACACCTTCCCCCCCACAGATGCAAACTTCCAAAGGGGAGTCCCGTTGTGGTTTCAAAAAGTGAGGGGAAATCGCCATGGAAATAAACCGATGTACTCTTTTTTTTTTTCCCTTTTCAGACCCAGAGAAGAAATCTTTCGAAAAGAAAGGGAAAAACCCTTTTGGTTTTTTAAAAAACCTTTTGTAAAAACCGATTGCGAGGGATCTTATTCATGAAACAAAAATTTGAAAAAAGGGTTTTATCAAGTTACGTTGGTAAACTCAGCAATTTTTATTTCGGAAAAATATAACGATATTTTTTTTTTTGGAAGCAAAGCTATTGGGTTTTCTAGATTTATTTTATTGTTTTCAAATGCTACTGGATGGTTTAATATCACGGTTTACGAGGGTGGTTTATGGGACAGTTTACCAGTATGGTTTACCAGAATGTTTTTTTGGGTGGTTTACTGTCTGGTTTACTAAAAGGGTTATTAAGGTTGTATATCGCCTGTACAGCACCAGTCAAATTTCCTTGTTGTAAAAAAGGCCCCGGATCAAACATTTCGACATATTAAATACAAAAGGTTTCGATCCTGGGACATTCATCACTTTTAACACAAGGTACAAACATCATTATTAATAATACATAACCTTTTTATATTTGAATTGAACGTTTAGGTCCCAGGACCTAAACGTTTGTGTTTGCTCAAGTGACCCTTTAAATCATTATTAATATATATATATATATATATATATATATATATATATATATATATATATATATATATAATATATATATATTATTTATATATATTTTATATAGCAATAAGATCACAGTAAACAGGTGATTTCAGAATATGTAAAACAACCACTCTGAAAGAATAGAGAAATTCCAAGCGCTTTCGTGACTACTCACATTATCAAGGAACTATGAAAGTAAAGCATCCAAGGAAGCTATATAAGGGGTCTGGCCAGCACCTCACTATCAGATCCCACAACGGTTAAACACGTGACGCGCGGCGACCCAACTTGGATAGGTCCTTTGCACAACTCACCCCACAAACTATTCTACCCAAGAAAATTTAAAAATTATTTGTCCAGTGTATTATTAAATTCTTCCCAAATTCTATTAATAATAAATGGATCTAATTTATATAAACCAAAGGAAATATTCATATATTTGTCAAAACTGCTTTTTATGAAACAAGATTCAATTATATTCCTGTCGACCATGGACTTGCTTGATACTACTTTCTCAACTTTTTGAAAATCAATTGGATGGTTAAAATCTCTTACATGAATAAATAGAGCATTGGAATCTTGTCCAGTTCTAATGTTATATTTATGTTGTTTTAATCTTAGTTCGAGATTTTTACCAGTTTGACCGTAATAAACTTTATCGCAAATTTTACAAGGAATCTTATAGACACATCCATCAGCATTTTGGAGGGAATTCTTTATCAAAAGTTTTTTTTTACTGTATCAAGATTTTTGAATACAAAATTTATATTAAAGTGTTAAGAAGAGAAGGCGTATCAACCAAGTTTTCATGGTAAGAGAGAACCAACATATTTTAGTTGAATAAGGCTGGTTGTCCCTTTTTGGATTGTAAAAAGTATTTCTAGCAACTTTAAAAGATATATATATATATATATATATAATATATATATATATATATATATATATATATATATATATATATATATATATATATATATATATATATATATATATATATATATATATATATATAATGTGTGTGCGTGTGTGTGTGTGAGTGTGTGTGTGTGTGTGTGTGTGTGTGTGTGTGTGTGTGTGTGTGTGTGTGTGTGTGTGTGTGTGTGTGTGTGTGTGTGTGTGTGTGTACATGTACAGTGAATACACATCAAGAGAGATATACTCTTAAAATTTATATTGAAAGTCACTCACTGTCAGTATGGCTTAAAGTAAACTCTGTGGTCTATACAAACCAAGGTATATATCCTCATCTCTGCGTATATACCCTGGACCACTGGTGTGTATACCCTGGACCACTGATGTGTATACCCTGGACCACTGGTGTGTATACCCTGGACCACTGATGTGTATACCCTGGACCACTGGTGTGTATACCCTGGACCACTGATGTGTATACCCTGGACCACTGATGTGTATACCCTGGACCACTGGTGTGTATACCCTGGACCACTGGTGTGTATACCCTGGACCACTGGTGTGTATACCCTGGACCACTGGTGTGTATACCCAGGGTCACTGGTATATATGCCCTGGACCACTGGTGTGCATACCCTGGGTCACTGGTGTATATGCCCTGGACCACTGGTGTGTATACCCAGGGTCACTGGTGTGTATACCCTGGACCACTGGTGTATATACCCTGGACCACTGGTGTGCATACCCTGGGTCACTGGTGTATATGCCCTGGACCACTGGTGTGTATACCCTGGACCATTAGTGCGTATACCCTGGACCACTGGTGTGTATACCCTGGACCACTGATGTGTATACCCTGGACCACTGGTGTGTATACCCTGGACCACTGATGTGTATACCCAGGGTCATTGGTGTATATACCCTGGGCCACTCGTGTGTATACCCTGGACCACTGATGTGCATAACCTGGACCACTGGTGTGTATACCCTGGACCACTGGTGTGTATACCCTGGACCACTGACGTGTATACCCTGGACCACTGGTGTGTATACCCTGGGTCACTGGTGTATATACCCTGGGCTACTAGTGTATATACCCTGGATCACTGGTGCATTTACCCAAGGCCACTGGTGTAATTACCCTGTGTCACTGGTGTATATACCCTGGGCCACTGATGTATTTACCCTGGGCCACTGCTGCATATACCCTGGGCCACTGGTGAATATACCCTGGGTCACTGGTGTGTATACTTTGGGTCATTGGTGTGTATACCCTGGGTCACTGGTATATACCCTGGGTCACTGGTATATATACCCTAGGCCTCTGGTGTATATTCCCTTGGTCACTCGTGTATATACCCTGGGCCACTGGTGTGCATACCCTGGGCCACTGGTGTATATACCCTATGTCACTTGTATATATACCCTAGGTCACTGGTATATACCCTGGGCCACTGATGTATATACAATGGGCCACTGGTGTGTATACCTTGGGCCACAGGTGCATACACTCTAGATCACTGGTGTGTATACCCTGGGTCACTGGCATAAATACCCTGGGTTACTGGTATATATACCCTGAGTCACTGGTATATATACCCTTGGTCACTGGTATATATACCCTGGGTCACTGGTGTACATACCCTGCGTCACTGGTATATATACTCTGGATCACTGGTATATATACCCTTGGTCACTGGTATATATACCCTGGGTCACTGGTGTATATACCCTGGGACACTGGTATATATACCCTGGGTCACTGGTGTATGTACCCTGGGTCAGTGGTATATATACCCTTGATCAATGGTATATATACTCTGGGTCACTGGTATATGCCCTGGAGCACTGGTATATATATCCTGGGTCACTGGTATATATATACCCTTGGTCACTGGCATATATACCCAGGGTCACTGGTATATATACCCTTGGCCACTGATATATATACCATGGGTCACTGGCATATATATACCCTTGGTCACTGATATATATACCCTGGGTCACTGGTATATATACCCTGGGTCACTGGTATATATACCCCGGGTCACTGGTATATATACCCTGGGTCGCTGGTATATGTACCCTGGGTCACTGGTATATATACCCTGGGTCACTGGTATATATACCCTGGGTCACTGGTATATATACCCTGGGTCACTGGTATATAAATCCTGGGTCACTGGTATATATACCCTTGGTCACTGATATATATACACTGGGTCACTGGTATATGTACTCTGGGTCACTGGTATATATTCCCAGGGTCACTGGTATATATGCCCTGGAGCACTGGTATATATATCCTGGGTCACTGGTATATATACCCAGGGTCACTGGTATATATACCCTGGGTCACTGGTATATATACCCTTGGCCACTGACATATATATCCTGGGTCACTGGCATATATACCCTTGGGCACTGGTGTATATACCCTGAATCACTGGTATACATACTCTGCGTCACTGGTGTATATACCCTGGGTCACAGGTATATATACCCTGGGTCACTGGTATATATACCCTGGGTCACTAGTACATATACCCTGGGTCACTGGTATATATACCCTGGGTCACTGGTATATATCCCCTGGGTCACTGGTATATATACCCTGGATTACTGGTGTATATACCCTGGGTCACAGGTATATATTCCCTGGGTCACTGGTATATATACCCTGGGTCACTAGTACATATACCCTGGGTCACTGGTATATATACCCTGGGTCACTGATATATATACCCTGGGTCACTGGTGTATATACCCTGGGTCACAGTTATACATACCCTGGGTCATTGGTATATATACCCTGGGTCACTAGTATATATACCCTGGGTCACTGGTATATATACACTGGGTCACTGGTATATATACCCTGGGTCACTGGTATATATACCCTGGGTCAATGGTATACATACCCTGGGTCACTGGTATATATACCCTGGGTCACTGGTATATATTCCCTGGGTCACTGGTATATATACCCTTGGTCACTGGTATATATACCCTGGGTCACTAGTATACATACCCTGGGTCACTGGTGTATATACCCTGGGTCACTGGTATATATACCCTGGGTCACTGGTATATATACCCTGGGTCACTGGTATATATACCCTGCGTCATTGATATATATACCCTGGGTGACTGGTGTATATACCCTGGGTCACTGGTATATATACCCAGGGTCACTGGTATATATACCCTTGGCCACTGGTGTATATACCCTGGGTATACATACCCTGGGTCACTGGTGTATATACCCTGGGTCACTGGTATATATACCCTGGGTCACTGGTATATATACCCTGGGTCACTGGTATATATACCCTGCGTCATTGATATATATACCCTGGGTCACTGGTGTATATACCCTGGGTCACTGGTATATATACCCAGGGTCACTGGTATATATACCCTTGGTCACTGGTGTATATACCCTGGGTCACTGGTGTATATACCTTGGGTCACTGGTATACATACCCTGGGTCACTGGTATACATACCCTGGGCCACTGGTATACATACCCTGGGTCACTGGTATACATACCCTGGGTCACTGGTATATATACCCTGGGTCACTGGTGTATATACCCTGGGTCACTGGTATATATACCCTGGGTCATTGGTATATATACCCTGGGTCACTGGTGTGTATACCCTGGGTCACTGGTATATATACCCTGGGTACTTGCATATATACCCTGGGTCTCTGGTATATATACCCTGGGTCACTGGTATATATACCCTGGGTCACTGGTATACATACCCTAGGTCACTGGTATATATACCCTGGGTCACTGGTATATATACCCTGGGTCACTGGTATACATACCCTGAGTCACTGATATATATACCCTGGGTCACTGGTGTATATACCCTGGGTCACTGGTATATATACCCTGGGTCACTGGTGTATATACCCTGGGTCACTGGTATATATACCCTGGGTCACTTGCATATATACTCTGGGTCACTGGTATATATACCCTGGGTCACTGGTATATATACCCTGGGTCACTGGCATATATACCCTGGGTCACTTGCATATATACTCTGGGTCACTGGTATATATACCCTGGGTCACTGGTATACATACCCTGGGTCAATGGTATATATACCCTGGGTCACTGGTGTATATACCCAGGGTCACTGGTATATATACCCTGGGTCACTGGTGTATATACCCTGGGTCACTGGTGTATATGCCCTGGGTCACTGGTATATATACCCTGGGTCACTTGCATATATACCCTGGGTCTCTGGTATATATACCCTGGGTCACTGGTATATATACCCTGGGTCACTGGTATACATACCCTGGGTCACTGGTATATATACCCTTTGTCACTGGTATATATACTCTGGGTCACTGGTATACATACCCTGGGTCACTGGTATATATACCCTGGGTCACTGGTGTATATACCCTGGGTCACTGGTATATATACCCTTGGTCACTGGTGTATATACCCTGGGTCACTGGTATATATACCCTGGGTCACTTGCATATATACTCTGGGTCACTGGTATATATACCCTGGGTCACTGGTATATATACCCTGGGTCACTTGCATATATACTCTGGGTCACTTGCATATATACCCTTAATCACTGGTATATATACCCTGGGTCACTGGTATATATACCCTGGGTCACTGGTATGTATACCCTGGGTCACTGGTATACATACCCTGGGTCACTGGTATATATACCCTGGGTCACTTACATATATACTCTGGGTCACTTGCGTATATACCCTGGGTCACTGGTATATATACCCTGGGTCACTGGTATATATACCCTGGGTCACTGGTATATATACCCTGGGTCACTGGTATACATACCCTGGGTCACTGGTATATATACCCTGGGTCACTGGTATATATACCCTGGGTCACTGGTATATATACTCTGGGTCATTGGTATATATACTCTGGGTCACTGGTATACATACCCTGGGTCACTGGTATACATACCCTGGGTCACTGGTATATATACCCTGGGTCACTGGTATACATACCCTGGGTCACTGGTATATATACCCTGGGTCACTGGTATACATACCCTGGGTCACTGGTATACATACCCTGGGTCACTGGTATACATACCCTTGGTCACTTGCATACATACCCTGGGTCACTGGTATATATACCCTGGGTCACTGGTATATATACCCTGGGTCACTGGTATACATACCCTGGGTCACTGGAGCTAGTTAGTGTGACAGGTACAATAACATTACAGATACATAAAGAGGACCAATCACAAGCCAGAGGGAAGAACAACTTGCCTTTAAATAATTATTATTCCCAATTTATGTACAATATTTAGGCTCCAGTTGATATTGCGGGCGTCCGGTGTTAATATTTGTGAAGCACTGTAATATTATTGATAAAACTGAATGTTAATATCGGTCAGGAACTGTAATATAGCTGTTAGAAATTAATATTAATATTTGTGAGGCCTGGTAATATTTTAGTGGGAATTGAATATTAATATTTTTGGGGTACTATAATACTGCTATTTAAATTTAATATTAATATTTGGGAAGCCCAGTAATATTGCTATTTAAACTGAATTTTAATATCTGTAAAGCACTGTAATATTATTGATAATAGTGAATGTTAATATCGGTGAGGCGGTGTAATATTGCTGTTAGAAATTAATGTTAATATTTGTGAGGTCTTGTAATATTATTGTCAGAAGTGAATATTAATATTTGAGAAACCCAGTAATATTGCTATTTAAATTGAGTATTTATATTGGTGAGAGCTAGTAATGGTGATATTAAAATTGGGGAGTAATGTTCTGGTAGACATTAACATATATTAAACCAAGTATTTACATATGTTAAAATTATGTATTACATGTTATATCATGTATTAACATTTGTCAGAGCCAAATAATTATTGACGTGGGTGTATTAGCATTGTCAGGAGTCATCTATTTTTTGGGGGGGAGGGACCCTAGGTGTTAATACCGGTATAGGCCCGATAATAACATTGTCGAGGCCCGGTAATATTACCCGTGGGACCCGGTATTAATCTCTGCACACAATATTTAAGATAAATATTTTCCACTTTCTTCAGTGACGAACGAAACACTGACACTATCCTCTCCTGAAGCTTCGAAACACACTGAAAGACACTGCTGTATTCCGCTCGGAGTGCAGGCAAGTTGAGGCTCGATCCTCCGTCCATTGATAGCTTCCCGGTCCGTGATCACTAGTAACTTGATCAACCCGACTGTTGCTGGTTGCCTTTTGCATTATGAAGCCTATTTAAGAGTAGATATTATTGTTATTATACTCATAGGAAAGCGCTAAATTCTCAAGGGCCATTCGACGTCTGGGGAATGGAAGATAATATGGTTTGATCAAAGGGAGTAATTTGTTGCTCTGGCTCCAAAGATCGAGAGCCTTTCACCATGGTGAGGGACAATAAATATGACCCTTGCGGATTTATTGCTTTCTTTTGGTTGAAACGACGGTATTCCTAGCGTGAGTCAAGGTGGTGTGTCTCCCTGGCTTAGTGGCTTGGCTTCTTCAGTCTTGGTGCCCCTGGCTTAGTGGTTTGACTTTTTTAGTTTTTGTGCCCCAGGGTTACTGGCTTGGCTTCTTCAGCCTCGGTGCCCCTGGCTTAGTGGCTTGGTTCCTTCAGTCTTGGTGCCCCAGGGCTATTGGCTTGGCTTATTCAATCCAGAGTTCCTTGTTAGCAGTAAGAGGATAGCAAAATAAGCCATAATACTTGACCTAAAATCTTGACAGTCTCTGTCAAGAAGTTTGAGCAGAAAATCCAAGACGTCAATCCTATTGATGATCGGATGCAAGAACTGGAAGAGGCAGTCAACAAGTGGAGCTGGAGAGGCTTATAATGGAGGAGATCTGCATGGAGGAGGAGGAGGAGGAGGTTCAAGAACATGGAGGTGGATAGGTTCATCATGGAAGAAGTGGAGGGGTTCATCATGGAGGAGGTGAAAGGGTTCATCATGGAGGAGGTGGAGGGGTTCATCATGGAGGAAGTGAAGGGGTTCATCATGGAGGAGGTGGAAGGGTTCATCATGGAGGAGGTGGAGGGGTTCATCATGGAGGAAGTGAAGGGGTTCATCATGGAGGAAGTGGAGGGGTTCATCTTTGGAGGAGGTGGAGGGGTTCATCATGGTGGAGGTGGAGGGGTTCTTTCATGGAGGAGGGTAGAGGGGTTCATCATGGGGGAAAGTGGAGGGGTCATTTGGAGGAGTGAAGGGGTTCATCATGGAGGAAGTGGAGGGGTTCATCATGGAGGAAGTGAAGGGGTTCATCATGGAGGAAGTGGAGGGGTTCATCATGGAGGAGGTGGAGGGGTTTATCATGGTTGAGGTGGAGGGGTTCATCATCGAGGAGGTGGAGGGGTTCATCATGGAGGAGGTGGAGGGGTTCATCATTGAGGAGGTGGAGGGGTTCATCAAGGTGGAGGTGGAGGGGTTCATCATGGTGGAGGTAGAGGGGTTCATCATGGAGGAGGTGGAGGGATGCATCATGGAGGAGGTGGAGTAGTTCATCATGGAGGAAGTGGAGGGATTCATCATGGAGAAGGTGGAGGGGCTCATCATGGTGGAGGTGGAGGGTTTCACCATGGTAGAGGTGGGGGGGGTTCATCTGGTGGAGGTGGGGGGGTTTTCATCATGGTGGAGGTGGAGAGATTCATCATGGTGGAGGTGGAGGGGTTCATCATGGTGGAGGTGGAGGGGTTCATCATGGTGGAGGTGGAGGGGTTCATCATGGTGGAGGTGGAGGGGTTCATCAGGTGGGGTGGAGGGGTTCATCATGTGGAGGTGGAGGGGTTCATCATTTGGAGGTGGAGGGGTTCATCATGGTGGAGGTGGAGGGGTTCATCATGGCGGAGGTGGAGGGGTTCATCATGGTAGAGGTGGAGGGGTTCATCATGATGGAGGGGTTCATCATGGTGGAGGTGGAGGGTTCATCATGGTGGGGGGGAGGGGTTCATCATGGCGGAGGTGGGGGGGTTATCATGGTAGGGTGGGGGTTCTTTCATGGTGGAGGGGTTCATCATGGTGGAGGTGGAGGGGTTCACCATGGCGGAGGGGTTCATCATGGTGGAGGGGTTCATCATGGTGGTGGTGGAGGGGTTCATCATGGTGGAGGGGGTCATCATGGTGGAGGGGTTCATCATGGTGGAGGGGTTCATCATGGTGGAGGGGTTCATCATGGTGGAGAGGTTCATCATGGTGGAGGGGTTCATCATGGTGGAGGGGTTCATCATGGAGGAGGTGGAGGGGTTCATCATGGTGGAGAGGTTCATCATGGTGGATGGGTTCATCATGGTGGAGAGGTTCATCATGGTGGAGGTGGAGGGGGTGATCATGGTGGAGGTGGAGGGGTTTATCATGGTGGAGGGGTTCATCATGGTGGAGGTGGAGGGGTTCATCATGGTAGAGGTGGAGAGGTTCATCATGGTGGAGGGGTTCATCATGGTGGAGGAGTTCATCATGGTGGAGGTGGAGGGGTTCACCATGGCGGAGGGGTTCATCATGGTGGAGGTGGAGGGGTTCATCATGGTGGAGGGGTTCATCATGGTGGAGGTGGAGGGGTTCACCATGGCGGAGGGGTTCTCATGGTTGGAGGGGTTCATCTGGTGGGGGTGGAGGGGTCATCAGGGTTTGGGGGGGTTCATCATGGTGGAGGGGTTCATCATGGTGGAGGGCTTCATATGGTGGAGGGGTCATCAGGTGGAGGGGTTCTCATGGGGGAGGGGTTCATCATGGGGGGAGGGGTTTTCATCATGGAGGAGGTGGAGGGGTTCATCATGGAGGAGGTGGAGGGGTTCATCATGGTGGAGAGGTTCATCATGCTGGATGGGTTCATCATGGTGGAGAGGTTCATCATGGTGGAGGTGGAGGGGGGTGATCATGGTGGAGGTGGAGGGGTTTATCATGGTGGAGGGGTTCATCATGGTGGAGGTGGAGGGGTTCATCATGGTAGAGGTGGAGAGGTTCATCATGGTGGAGGGGTTCATCATGGTGGAGGAGTTCATCATGGTGGAGGTGGAGGGGTTCACCATGGCGGAGGGGTTCATCATGGTGGAGGTGGAGGGGTTCATCATGGTAGAGGTGGAGGGGTTCATCATGGTGGAGAGGTTCATCATGGTGGAGGTGGAGGGGTTGATCATGGTGGAGGTGGAGGGGTTCATCATGGTGGAGGGGTTCATCATGGTGGAGGTGGAGGGGTTCTTTCATGGTGGAGGTGGAGGGGTTGATCATGGTGGAGGTGGAGGGGTTCATCATGGTGGAGGGGTTCATTATGGTGGAGGTGGAGGGGTTCATCATGGTGGAGGTGGAGGGGTTCATTGTGGTGGAGGTGGAGGGGTTGATCATGGTGGAGGGGTTTATCATGGTGGAGGGGTTCATCATGGTGGAGGTGGGGTGGAGGGTTCTTCATTTTGGGAGGTGGAGGGGTTCATCGTGGTGGGGGGTGGAGGGGTTGATCATGGTGGAGGTCGAGGGGTTTATCATGGTGGAGGTGGAGGGGTTCATCATGGTGGAGGTGGAGGGGTTCATCATGGTGGAGGTGGAGGGGTTCATCATGGTGGAGGTGGATTGGTTCATCATGGTGGAGGGGTTCATCATGGTGGAGGGGTTCATCATGGTGGAGGTGGAGGGGTTCATCATGGTGGAGGTGGAGGGGTTCATCATGGTGGAGGTGGAGGGGTTCATCATGGTGGAGGGGTTCATCATGGTGGAGGGGTTCATCATGGTGGAGGGGTTCATCATGGTGGAGGTGGAGGGGTTCATCATGGTGGAGGTGGAGGGGTTCATCATGGTGGAGGTGGAGGGGTTCATCATGGTGGGGTGGAGGGGTTCATCATGGTGGAGGTGGAGGGGTTCATCATGGTGGAGGTGGAGGGGTTCATCATGGTGGAGGTGGAGGGGTTCATCATGGTGGAGGTGGAGGGGTTCATCATGGTGGAGGTGGAGGGGTTCATCATGGTGGAGGTGGAGGGGTTCATCATGGTGGAGGTGGAGGGGTTCATCATGGTGAAGGGGTTCTTCATGGTGGAGGGGTTCATCATGGTGGAGGTGGAGAGGTTCATCATGGTGGAGAGGTTCATCATGGTGGAGGTGGAGGGGTTCATCATGGTGGAGAGGTTCATCATGGTGGAGAGGTTCATCATGGTGGAGAGGTTCATCATGGTGGAGGTGGAGGGGTTCATCATGGTGGAGAGGTTCATCATGGTGGAGAGGTTCATCATGGTGGAGGTGGAGGGGTTCATCATGGTGGAGAGGTTCACATAACAGTCTGTGGTGGTGTATAACTTAACATACATCTACCTGCACCTCATACATTAATCATTCATACATCAGCACAAAATATTTTATTAAACCAACAACACATAAAATTCAATGATAAAATTTAATTTCCTGAAAATTGAAGAACTAAAAAAAAAAAATAGAAAAAATATTGTGATAGATCAAGATTTTTGTAATCTCACATTAAAAAAAATTATATTTTACTCATATTTTCCCAATATTAATAACCAATATAAATAATCATGTTATTATTCTGCCAATAGATAGAAAATGTAACTATTATTATACTAGTATACGATTTATTATATGATTTCAACGGGACACAAGATGTATACACTGAGAGGTGTATATCTCTCAGTGTATGTATACTGAGAGGTGTATATCTCTCAGTGTATGTATACTGAGAGGTGTATATCTCTCAGTGTATGTATACTGAAGGGTGTATATCTCTCACTGAGTATACTGAGAGGTGTATATCTCTCATTGTATGTTTTAACTGAGAGGTTTTATATCTCTCACTGCATGTATTACTGAGAGGTGTATATCTCTCAGTGTATGATACTGAGAGGTGTATTTTCTCTCAGTGTATGTATACTGAGAGGTGTATATCTCTCACTGCATGTATACTGAGAGGTGTATATCTCTCAGTGTATGTATACTGAGAGGTGTATATCTCTCACTGCATGTATACTGAGAGGTGTATATCTCTCAGTGTATGTATACTGAGAGGTGTATATCTCTCAGTGTATGTATACTGAGAGGTGTATATCTCTCACTGCATGTTACTGAGAGGTTTTATATCTCTCACTGCATGTATACTGAGGGTGTATATCTCTAAATGTTGTATACTGAGAGGTGTATATCTCTCACTGCATGTATACTGAGAGGTGTATATCTCTCACTGCATGTATACTGAGAGGTGTATATCTCTCACTGCATGTATACTGAGAGGTGTATTATCTCCCCACTGCATGTATACTGAGAGGTGTATATCTCTCACTGCATGTATACTGAGAGGTGTATATCTCTCACTGCATGTATACTGAGAGGTGTAAATATATCAGTGTATGTACACTGAGAATTGTATATCAATCGGTGTCTGTATACTGAGAGTTGTATATCTATCGGTGTCTGTATACTGAGAGTTGTATATCTGTCGGTGCATGTATACTGAGAGT
>NC_069468.1:17919835-17934835 GCF_026875155.1 Cherax quadricarinatus
AAAATTTAAATTACCGAAAAATATTGAAGAAAAAGGAATTTGTGCCCTTTTTACTTTAATACAAGAATATGAGAAAATTTAAAATTTAAAGTTTGCTAGTATTTAAAGAACCCCTAACCCTAACTTGGAATAATTAACACTTTTCTAACGTGAAGTCCAGAAGTTAGGTAATCAGAACTTAACTGTTGATTGTGGGTGCCGAGATAGTCAAGGATTTTAACTGTAATATGTTGAGCAACTTAATCCAGGATCAGAAACTGTTATTACTCACAGCACACTGACTGTCAGTTACTGTTACTTTACCAGCATTACTCACAGCACACTGACTGTCAGTTACTGTTACTTTACCAGCATTACTCACAGCACACTGACTGTCAGTTACTGTTACTTTACCAGCATTACTCACAGCACACTGACTGTCAGTTACTGTTACTTCACCATCATTACTCACAGCACACTGACTGTCAGTTACTGTTACTTCACCATCATTACTCACAGCACACTGACTGTCAGTTACTGTTACTTCCCATCATTACTCACAGCACATTGACTGTCAGTTACTGTTACTTCCCATCTTTACTCGCAGGACACTGAGAGCCACTTATCCAAGGGTTTACACATCACTTTCGTTCTACGTGGTGATGGTTGACGTCAAACCGGATTGCCCAGTATTATAATTATAATTCTAAAATATTTTTTTTGTAATTTCAGCCATTACAAAATTTCTAAAAATTGTCTTTATATTGGGTGCCTTTGTAAATGAAAAGTTACAAATAACATATAATTCAAAATGGCCATTTTAAACCTCAACTCAACCGTTCGTGTCTTTCATTTAGCTTTTAATCCTTACACACCTCGCCAGAGGGGCGAAAATTGCATGTTCCAATACCGGACGTTGTTACTGGAATGGTAATAGACAAGGCTATAAAATGAAGTATGTAAATGTATACAGAAAAGAATTGAAGACGAGGGATGATCCTCTCATTTACTTTATTTCACATGATAACCTTGTACTGTATTGATAAAGCCACTGAAAGGTGAAACTTACAAAGATACCCTGATGTTTTTACATGTGTCTATTTCGTACACGGAACGTTTGATGACCGAGTGTTGTTTAGGTTGGAATGTTCACAGGAACTTGTGAGAAATGTTCGACGGAACTTGTAGATAATGTGTCGACAGGGAACTTGTGAGATTAATTTGACAGGGATTTTGAGAGAATGTGTTTGTAATGTGTACATTGTAATGTATCTTTATCATAAGGGGAAAGAAACTTGAATTATTTTAAAATTACTGTGTAACTTTAAAATAATTGCAACACCACACACACACACACATCCAAAAACCTACGCCCCCTAAGTCATGCTATGTTGTTCCACCTCAACAACCCCTCCTCAGCCCTCTGGACAAAATTACTAGCAACCACGGACGTCCTTCAAAAACCCCCAAGCTACGAATTCTCTGTTAATTTTTATTTTATAATATATATATATATATATATTTAATATATATATTTTATATATATATATATATATATATATATATTATATATATATATATATATTTTTTATATTTTATATATATATTATAATTGTTTTAGAGGACATGTTTTAATAAGGATGGATTTTTTAGGAAATCACAAGCAAACCCAGTCATGAACTTAGGCAGAGTAACAGGGTTATTGACTATAGCCCTACGGGAAAGTATGTATGACAGAAAGGCCCTAGGCGAGTGAAAAGGGCTAGACATATGTTTCGACGTCAGCCAATAAATATAAACACTAAATTCCAAATTTTACCTAAAAAAATTAAATAAAGATAGAAGTATTTTGAAAAAATGAAAAAAAAAAAAAAAACATTTCCCACTCTTCGCCAAAGCAAAGGGTCAGGACAGAAAAAAAGGAAAAAAAAATATATATATGTATATAAATTATTTTATTGGGGAAGGGGGACTGAAACTACAAAAGTGACAGACAAAACCACCATAAAATATACATAATAAAACTTAATAGGTTATATATATATTATATTTAATATTATATATATATAATATATATATATATATATATATATATATATATATATTATATATATATATTTATATTATATATATAAATACGTGTGTATTACACACATGTCCAAAATCACTTTTAAAAGCAATTTAATCATCTCTAAATTTTTAGAGATGTAGTCATTAAATCAAACGAAAACACAATGGTATTTTAATACATAAATCATGTTTCTTTTAGGCATTTAATACAAATGTTGTATTTTAGTTATGTAGTTTATAATTAGTGTTGGAGGTTTAAAAGCGATGTGTGTGTGTGTGTGGTGTGTGTGTGGTGTGTGTGTGTGTGTTTTGTGTGTATGTGTGTGTGTGTATGTGTGGGGTGGTGTGTGTGTGTGTGTGGGTTTTGTGTGTATGTGTGTGTATGTGTGGGGTTGTTGTGTGTGTGTGTGTGTGTGTGTGTGTGTGTGATTGTGTGTGTGTGGTGTATTGTTGTGTTGTGTGTGTGTGTTGTGTGTGTATTGTGTGTGTGTGTGTGTGTGTGTGTGTGTATTGTGTGTGTGTGTTGTGTGTGGGGGTGTGTGTGTTGTGTGTGTGTGTGTGTGTTTTGTGTGTGTGTGTGTTGTGTGTGTGTTGTGTTTTGTGATGTTGTGTGTTGTGTGTAGTGTGTGTGTGTGTGTGTGTGTGTTTGTGTGGGGTGTGTGTGTGTTTTGTGTGTGTGTGTGTATGTGTGGGGTTTTTGTGTGTTGTGTGTGTGTGTGTTGTGTGTGTGTGTGTGTGTGTGTGTGTGTGTTTGTGTGTGTTGTGTGTGTGTGTATGTGTGTGTGTGGTGTGTGGGGTTGTGTGTGTGTGTGTGTGTGTTGTGTGTGTGGGTGTGTCGTGTATGTTGTGTGAGTGGTGTGTGGGGGTATTTTTGTAAAAGTTGTTTTTTGGGGGTTATTTGTGTGGGGGTGTGGTGATGTGTGAGGGGAAGTGTGGGGACAGAACGGGTTATTGACTTGAACGAATGGGGAGAAATTTTTGGTTTGGGAAAATACAATGGTGAACAATGACGGGATGTGGTGATGGTGAACAATGACGGTGATAGTGGGGATGGTGACAAAGACGGGAGAGTAGTGGTGATGGATGAAACAATGACGGGATAGTGGTGATTGTGAACAATGACGGTGATTGTGTGATTGTGACAATGACGGGATAGTGTGATTGTGACCAATGATTTAAATTAAGTGGGTAGTGATGGGGACAATAGGGATAGTGATGATGGTTTACAATGACGGGGATAGTGTGATTTGGTGACAAAGAGTGATAGTGTATGGTACAATGACGGGGATAGTGTGATGGTGACAATGACGGTGATAGTGGTATGTGACAATGACGGGATATGATGATGGTGAACAATGACGGGGATAGTGTGATGGTTTACAATGACGGGGTATATGATGGTGACAATGAGGGATAGTGATTTATGGTGACAATGACGGGGATAGTGATGGTGACAATGACGGTGATAGTGGTGATGGTGACAATGACGGGATAGTTGATATGGTGACAATGACGGTGATAGTGTGATGGGGACAATGACGGGGATAGTGATGATGGTGACAATGACGGGGATAGTGATGATGGTACAATGACGGGGATAGGTGATGGTGACAATGGTTTAAGTGTTGGGGGATAGTGATGATGTGACAATACGGATAGTGGTAATTGCAATGACGGTTGTGATGATGGTAAAGACGGGTAGTGATGATGGGACAAGACGGGTGTGATTAGTGTGATGTGACATGACGGGATAGTGAATGATGACAATGGGGGATAGTGATGATAAAATAATAAAATTTATGATTTGGTTTTCAGATGACGGGGATTTGTGATGATGGTAAAAGATAGGAGATATGATGATGTGACTAATGTCGGTGATAAGTTGTGAAGAAAATAGATGTGATAGTGATGAAAATAACTAATTTAATAATATTATTAAATTTTTTATGTTTATATTGAAGAGTTAAACCGTAATGGGGGATCAAACAACCCCTGGGGAATGTGGCAGTCAAGTTGAATCCGAGGGAAAGGGAAGGTAGCTCTACACCAGGAACAGAGGCATATTTTTGTCTCGCGGAATTTTTAACCAGGTGTTAACCTATTAAATTAGCTGCCCATTAATTAACCCTATAATTAGTGCCATTAAATTTAACCTATAATTAGCTTTCCATTAATTTAACCCTATTATTAACTGCCCATTAATTTAACCTATTTAATTTGCTGTCCATTAATTTTAACCTATAATTAACTGCCCATTAATTCAACCCTATAATTAGCTGCCCATTAATTCAACCCTAATAATTACTGCCATTAATTTCACCCTATAATTAGCTACCCATAAATTCAACCCTATAATTAGCTGCCCATTAATTCCAACCCCTAAATTTAAATTACTGCCCTGAATTCAAACCCTATAATTTACTACCCATTAATTCAACAACCCTATAATCAGCTGCCCATTAATTCTTTCAGTAGAATTACTTCAATAATTTAAAATCGTTTCACTGTTTTAGTAATAAAATTTCAAATTTCTGTGAATATATTATCCGTCCTATATGCAAATATGTATCATCTATCGGCTATCTATCCAATCCTATCTATATATCTAACTATCTATCCTATCTAATCTATCGATCTATCTATCTATATATTATAAAATTATATATATATATATCTATATATATAAATATATATATATATATATATAATATGTATATATATAATATATAAATATATATATATATATAATATATATATATATATATATTATATAATAGAAGAGAGAGAGAGAGAGAGAGGAGAGAGCAATATATATATATATAATATCGGCATAAATAATATATATTTATATATAATATATATATATATATATTATATATATATATATACATACATAGTTCTATTATCCTAGTTAGTAGTTTGGTAGAACAGCAACCACCCTGAGGTAATACCGTCCGGTGGTAGTAGGTTGGTAGACCAAAAACCACCCAGGGAGGTAACTACCGTCCTTGTATAGGTTGTAGACAACAACCACCCGAGGTGTACTACCGTCCTGTGGTAGTAGGTGGTAGACAACAACCATCCCAGGGAGGTACTACGTCCTGTGGTATTAGTTGGTAGACAACAACCACCCAGGAGGTACTACCCGTCCTGTGGTAGAAGGTTGGTATGACAACAACCACCCAGGGAGGTACTACCGTCCTGTGGTAGTAGTTGGTAGACAACATCCACCCAGGGAAGGTACTACCGCCTGTTGGTAGTAGTTGGTAGACAACAACCACCCAGGGAGGTACATACCGTCCTGTGGTTAGTAGTTTGTAACAACAACCACCCCAGGAAGGTACTACCGTCCTGTGGTAGTAGGGTAGGTAGTCAACAACTACCAGGGAGGTACTACCGTCTGGGTAGTAGGTTGTTAGACAACAACCACCCAGGGTAGTACTACCGTCCCTGGGTAGTAGTGTTGGGAGACAACAACCACCCAGGAAGGTACTACGTCCTGTGTAAGTAGGTTGTAGACACAACCACCCAGGGAGGTACTACCGTCTGTGGTAAGTATTGGTAGACCACAACCACCCAGGGAGGTACTACCGCCTGTGGTAGTAGGTTGTAGACAGACAACCACCCAGGGGAGGTACTAACCGTCCTGTGTAAGTAAGGTTTGTAGACACACCACCCAGGGAGGTACTACCGTCCGTGTAGTAGGTTGTTAGACAGCAACCACCCAGGGAGGTACTACCGTCCGGTGGTAGTAGGTTGGTAACAACAACCACCCAGGAGGTACTAACCGTCCTGTGGTAGTAGGTTGGTAGAACAACAACCACCCAGGGAGGTACTACCATCCTGTTGGTAGTAGGTTGGTAGACAGCAACCAACCAGGAGGTACTACCGTCCAGTGGAGTAGGTGTAGACAAGCAACCACCCAGGAAGGTACTACCGTCCTGTGGTAAGTAGGTTGTAGACAGCAATCACCCAGAGGTACAACGTCCTGTGGTATAGGTTGTAGACAACAACCACCCAGGAGGTACTACCGTCCTGTGTAGTAGGTTGGTAGACCAACAACCACCCAGGAGGTACTACCGTCCTTGGTAGTAGTTGGTATAAACAACCACCAAGGAGGTACTACGTCCTGTGGTAGTAGGTGGTAGACAACAACCACCCAGGAGGTACTACCGTCCTGTGGTAGTAGTTGTAGAACAACAACCACCCAGGGCGGTACTACCCGTCCTGTGGTAAGAAGGTTGGTAGACAACAACCACCCAGGAGGTACTACCGTCCTGTGGTAGTAGTTGGTAGACAACAACCACCCAGGTGAGGTACTACCGGCCTGTGGGAGTAGGGTGGAGACAACAACTACCCAGGAGGAACTACCGTCCTGTGGTAGTAGGTTTGGAGACAACAACCCACCCTGGGAGGTACTACCGTCCTGTGGTAAGTAGGCTGGAAGACAACAAAACCACCCAGGAGGTACTACCCCGTCCTGTGGTAGAGGTGGAAGACAGCAATCCACCCAGGGTGGTACTACCGTCTGAGGTATAGGTTGTAGACAACAACCACCAGGGAGGTACACCGTCCTTGGTAGTAGGTTGTAGACAGCATCCACCCAGGAGAGTACTACCGTTCCTGTGGTAGTAGTTTTGGTAACAACAACCACCCCCCAGGGAGGTACTACCGTCCTGTGTAGTAGGTTGTAGACAAGTCAACCACCCAGGAGGTACTAACGCCTGTGGTAGTAGGTTGGTAGACCACAACCACCCAGGGAGGTACTACCGTCCTGCGGTTAGTTAACAGCAACCACCCAGGGAGGTACTACCGTCCCTGTGGTAAGTAGGATTGGTAGACAGCAACCACCCAGGGATGTACACCGTCCAGTGGTAGTAGTTGGTAGACAACAACCACCCAGGGAGGTACTACAACCCTGTGTAAGTTGGTAGACAACAACCACCCAGGGAGGTACTACCGTCCTGTGGTAGTAGGTTGGTAGACAACAACCACCCGGGAAGTACTACCAGTTCCTGTGAGTATAGGTTGGTAGACAGCAACCACCCAGGGAGGTACTACCGTCCTTGTAGTAGGTTGGTAGACACAACCACCCAGGAGGTACTACCGTCCCTGTGGTAGTAGGTTGTAGACAACAACCACCCAGGGAGGTACTACCGTCCTGTGGTATAGGTTGCGTAGACAACAACCACCCAGGGAAGGTACTACCGTCCTGTGGTAGTATTTTGGTAGGCACAACCACCCAGGGAGGTACTAACCGTCCATGTAAGTAGTTGGTAGACAACAACCACCCCAGGGAAGGTACTACCGTCCTGTGGTAAGTAGGTTGGTAACAGCAACCACCCAGGAGGTACTACCGCTGTGTAGTAGGTGGTAGACAGCCAACCACTCCCAGGAAGGTACTACCGTCCTGTGGTATAGGTTGTAGACAACAAACCACCCAGGGAGGTAACTAACCGTCCTGTGTAGTAAGTTGTAGACAACAACCACCCAGAGTACTACCGTCCTGTGGTAGTAGGTTTGGTAGACAACAACCACCCAGGGAGGTCACTACCGTCCCTGTGTAGTAGGTTGGTAGACAACAACCATCCCAGGAGGTACTACCGTCCTTGGTAGTAGGTTTGTAGACAACAACCACCCAGGGAGTACTACCGTCCTGTGGTAGTTAGGTTGGTAGACCACAACCACCCAGGGAGGTACAACCGTCCTGTGGTATAGGTTGGTAGACACCAACTACCCAGGGAGGTACTACCGTCCTGTGGTAGTAGTTGGTAGACAAACATAGCCACCCAGGATGTACTACCGTCCTGTGGTAGTAGGTTGGTAGACAACAAACCACCCAGAGGTAACTACCGCCTGTGGTAGTAGTTGGTAGACACAACCACCCTGGGAGGGTACTACCGTCCAGTGGTAGTAGGTTAGAACAACAACCACCCAGGGAGGTACTACCGTTCCTGTGTAGTAGGTGGTAGACAACAACCCACCCAGGAGTACTACCGTCCTTGGTAGTAGTTGGTAACAACAAACCACCAGGGAGGTACTACCGTCCTGTGGAGTAAGTGTTGGTAAACAAAACAACCACCCAGGGAGGTACTACCTGTCCCTGTGGTAGAGTGTAGACAGCAACTACCACCCAGGAGGTAACTACGTCCTGTGTTAGTAGGCTGGAAGACAGCAACCACCCAGGGAGGACTACCGTCCCTGTGGTGAGTAGGTTGGTAGAGACACAACCACCCAGAGGTACTACCGTCCAGTGGAGTAGGCTGGTAGACAGCAACCACCCAGGAGGACTACGTCCTGTGGTAGTATTGTAGAATACAGCCAACCACCAAGGGAAGTACTAACCGTCCTGTGGTAAGTAGTTGGTAAGACCGCCAACCACCCGAGGTAAACATACCGTTCTGTGTATAGGTTGGTAGACAGCACGCAAACCACCCAGGAGGTGTACAACCGTCCCTGTGGTAGTAGGCTGGTAGACAGCAACCACCCCAGGGAGGTACTACCGTCCTGTGGTAGTAGTTTTGGTAAGACAAAAACCACCTCAGGGAGTACACCGTCCTGTGGTAGTAAGATTGGAAACAGCAACCACCCAGGAAGGTACTACCGTCCCTGTGTTGTAGGTTGGTAGACAACAACCACCCAGGGAGGGTACTACCGTCCTGTGTAGTAGGTTGGTAGACAACAATCCACCCAGGGAGGTACTACCTCCTGTGTATTAAAGGTTGGTAGACAACCACCACCGCAGGGAGTACTACCGTCCTGTGGTAGTAGGTTTGTAGAACAACAACCCACCCAGGGAGGAACTACCGCCCTGTGGTAGGTAAGGTTGGTAGACAACAACCACCCAGGGAGTTACTCGACGTCACGTGGTAAGAAGGTTGGTAGACAACAACCCCCCAGGGAGGTACAACCGACCACGTGTAGTAGGTTGGTAGACAACAACTACCCAGGGAGGTACTACCGTCTGCTGTGGTAGTAGGTTGGTAACAACAACCACCCAGGGATACTAACGTCCTGTGGTAGTAGGTAGTTAGACAACAACCCCCCGGGAGGTACTACCGCCTGGTAGTAGGTTGGTAGACACAACCACCCAGGGAGGGGTACTACCGTCCTGTGGTAGTAGGTTGTAGAACAACACCACCCAGGGAGGACTACCGTCCTGTGGGAAGTAGGTTGGAAGACAACAACCACCCAGGGATGTACTACCGTCCTGTTTAGTTAGGTTTGGAGCACAACCACCCCAGGAGGTACTGACCGTCCTGTGTAGGAGGTTGTAGACAACAACCACCCAGGGAGGTACTACCGTCGCGGTGTAGTATGTTGGTAGACAGCAACCACCCAGGAGGTACTACCGTCCTGTGTAGTAAGGCTGGTAGACAAGCAACCACCCAGGCGGTACTACAGTCCTGTGGTAGTAGGTTTGGTAGACAGCACCACCCAGGGCGGTACTACCGTCCGTGTAGTAGGCTGGTAGAACAGCAACCCCCCAGGGAGTACTACCGTCCTGTGGTAGTAGTTGGTAGACAGCAACCACCCAGGGAGTACTACTACCGTCCTGTGGTATAGGTTGTAGACAGCAACCACCCAGGGCGGTAAACTACCGTCCTGTGGTAGGAGTGTAAACAGCAACCACCCAGGGAGTACTAACCGCCTGTGGTAGTAGGCTGGTAGACAGCGACCACCCAGGGAGGTACTACCGACCTGTGGTAAAGAGATGGTAGACAACAACCACCCAGGAGGTACTACCTCCTGTGTGTAGTTGGTAGACAGCACGCAAACCCAGGGATGTACGACGTCCTGTGGTATAGGCTGGTAGACAGCAACCACCCAGGAGGTACTACCGTCCTGTGGTAGTAGTTGGTAAGACACAACCACCCAGGGAGGTACTACCGTCCTGTGGTAGTAGGGTTGGTAGACAGCAACCACCCAGGGAGGTACCTAACCGTCCTGCCAATGAGTGTAAAACGAAAACCGGTAAGTGTTTACATGATGGTTTGGATTCCTATGTCATTTTTCTGTCTCATAAACATGCCAGATTACGTTTGTAAGTCTTGCGACTTCTACTTTCACGTTAGTCACACCCTACACATACAGTACAAACATATATTACACACCCCTCCTGGGTTTTTCTTCTATTCCTTATTAGTTCTTGTTCTTGTTTTAATTTCCTCTTATCTCATGGAAGTGCAAACAGAATTTCTTCCTCCGTAAGCTCTGTGTGTTGTAGAGGGGCTAAAATGCCAGGAGCAAGGCTAGTACCCCTTCTCCTGTTTACATTACTAAATTTAAAAAACAGAAATTTCGCCTTTCTTTCTGCTCGGGGCCACCCCGCCTCGGTGGAATACGGCGTATTTTGAAAAAAAAATACACACACACACACACACCCAACACACACACACACACACACAACACACACACACACACACACACACACACATATATATATATATAATATATTATATAAGATATAAAATATATAATATATATACATATATATATATATATATATACATATATATATATATACATATATATTCTATATATATATATTATATATATATACTATATAATATATTCATGATAATAATGTATTTATATATATATATTATATATATAATATATATATATATATATATATATATATATATATATATATATATATATATTAATATATATAATATATATATATATATTTGATTATTATATCTTCTATATGTGATGCATTACATAAACCCTTATTCTTTCAAGATTTATGTCCTTAGACATCATATTTTTTCAATGGCCGTGTATAATTACATTTCCAACCACTAAGATTATTTTAATTTTGTACTAGTTATAATATAATAATCGCGAAAAGCGTCAGTAATGAAACACAGATTAAATATTTTAGTGATAATCTCTGGCTTAAAATAACTGTATCAATGAATAATAATATTCAGATTAATTATCACTCCAGTGCTTCCAGCAGATATTTGTGTGACCTGAACTCAAGACCTGGGTGACCTGACCGTGCCGGTCAGGTCGCCCTGGAGCACTTGGTAATTTTTTGGCTGTAAGGCCCTAGTTGCTCGCAGTGCACAGTCTTGACAACCATGTCAGGATAAAATTATTCATGGAAAAAAAGCCACACAGAAAATAATCAAATTTGCTTGAAAAAAAATGTAATAGCACTTTCAATGGCCTGAATATCGTAGACTTTATTGTCCAGTTTTAGTCTGGTTTAGATTAGGTAGGTTTGGTTAGGTAGGTTAGGTTAGGTTAGGTTAGGTTAGGTTTAGTAGGTTAGGTTAGGTTTAGTTAGGTTAGGGTAGGTTAGGTTAGGTTTAGGTTAGGTTAGGTTAGTTCGGTTAGGTTAGGTTAGTTAGGTTAGGGTAGGTTAGGTTAGGTTAGTTAGGTAGGTTAGGTTTACAGAGGTTACTAATGTTAGGGTTACGGTAAGGTTAGCTTAAATAGAGTTAGGTTACTAGTTATAATCATTGATTTTAGTTAGGCCTAGTTATAATCATTGATTTTTAGGTTAGGCTAGGTTATAATCTCAATTGATTTTAGGTTAGGCTAGGTGATCATCATTGATTTTAGGTTATTAAGGTTAGATAAGTAGATAAATCTATTCAGTAGATAATGTTAGGTTACTAAGGTAGGACGCAGTAAGTTAGGTCAGTTAGGTAAGGTTAGGCTAGATTATGTATCAGTAAAGTTTGGATTAAGTTAGGTTAGTTAGACTTGGTTATGTTAAATTAAGTTTAAGAAGTTTAAAGCGTTAAGTTAGTTATTATAGTTACGTAAGGTTTAGGACGTAATTAAATTACGTTAGGTTAAGTACGATCATTCAAGTTAGGTTAGGTTAGGTTACCATCTTTAAGTTTAGGTAGGTTAGGTACGATCATTCAAGTTTTAGGTTAGGTAGTTATGATCATTCAAGGCCCTTAAAAAGGTTTTTTTTTAGGTTAGGGTAACGATCATTCAATTAGTTTAATCGTAGTCCAGCTCGCTTAGATACGTAGTTTAACATATATCTACCGTAGTAGTGAGCTGTAATCTACCCTTTATATACTGGAAAAGCAACCCTTATTACCCCCCATTACCCCTAGGCACGGAATGAATCCTTAAGTTTAACCCTACTCTCACACTCTAATAATAATAATAATAATAAGTGAAGCAAAGTCACGTTGTTGTTTTACTAAAATGATCTCAACACCTTTGTAATTTTTTTATTTATACAAATATGTTTTCATTGGTAAGTCGCTTGTATATTGTAAATTTATTGTGAAGGCTGCGAGTTGGGTTAGTGAAGGATGAGATGTGTGAAAACAACGTACTCTAATATATAACGACTTTCAATCGCGCGAAATGTTGTTATAATGGAAGTTTAAGTTGTTTTCATCCTGCAAATGTCAGTATAGGGTCATCTGGGGGGCACCCGACAAGGCTGAGGTCAGAGCGAGGCACTTATATACTGGCGATGTCCAAACAGGGTCACCCTGAAAGTCCTCTCCCATCGGATGTCCCCTTCAACCTCTTGACGATCTTGCCATAGGGAGGTGCACCCCCCCCCAAAGGCCACCCCTTTCCTTCCCTGGCCTGGTCTGAAGATCACATCTCGCGCGATTAGCGGACGGAAGATCACAAGCATCACCACTCCTTGCCTTGGGTGCCAAGCCACGGCAAGTAAAAATCGTACTCGATATTCCAAGCTCCAGCATGTAATGTACAAGGTGAGTCCCCTCCTTTGTGTTGATTTGGGGAAATCCCACAGAGCGAGAGGCGTTCTACAGAAGGGGGCGAAGGAAACGTGTTCCCTTGGCGAGGGAGCGCTAAGAGAAGTCAGTACGAGTCCATCGAGGCCGCAAAATTATACCTGCACGCCAAGCGTGTGTCGATATCGTGGATGGGGATTATTCTTCTGAGGCCTCGTCTGACGCAAGCTCCTCCCGTACCTAACACAACAAAATAACCTCTAATTAGAGCGCACAGTCTGATTATTTATTATTATTATTATTATTATTATACTAATTAAAAAAATTTTTTTTTTTATTATTATATTATTATTTATTATATTATTGCTATTATTATCATTATCAATTATCATTGTTACAATATTATTATAATTATTATTAATTGTTATACTATTATAAATTATTCTAATTATTATTAGTAAATATATTATTAAAAACAAATCATAAACCCGTATGGGTTATAATAGGCACACAATTAGATTTTTTCAGACGTGTCCATATAGTTTACCTAATTTTAAGTGCATTTCACAACGTTATGCACAGAGAGAATTTTAGTATATAAGTGAACAATGGTAATATGTCTCTCAATATTTACAATAATAGATATATTATTATTATTTATTATCACACTGCCTTTCCCACCAGGCAGGGTGCCCGAAAAGAAAAACATATATATATATAATTATATATATATATATATATATAATATATTCTTATATAAATATATATAAAATATAAAATATATATATATATAATATATATAAATATATGATATATATATATATATTAAATATATAGATATATATATAATATTTATATAAATACAGAGTCGATCCGTACTAGGACATTTATAAGAAAGCATTTCAATGCTCTGTAAATATTATTGTCCTATGATATTTGCATGCAATAGACACACAACACACACACACACACTCCACACACACACACACACACACACACACACACACACACACACACACACACACACCCACACACACACACACACACACACACACACACACACACACACACACACACACACACACAACACACAAAGACTACTCACAACGGGCAATCCTGTGTCACAAACCTACTGGAGTTCTATGACATGGTGACAGCAGAAAGACAAGAGAGAGAGAGGGGTGGGTGGATTGCATTTTCTTGGACTGTAAGAAGGCGTTTGACACAGTTCCACACAAGAGATTAGTGCAAAAACTGGAGGACCAAGCAGGGATAACAGGGAAGGCACTACAATGGATCAGGGAATACTTGTCAGGAAGACAGCAGCGAGTCATGGTACGTGGCGAGGTGTCAGAGTGGGCGCCTGTGACCAGCGGGGTCCACAGGGGTCAGTCCTAGGACCAGTGCTGTTTCTGGTATTTGTGAACGACGTGACAGAAGGAGTAGACTCTGAGGTGTCCCTGTTTGCAGATGACGTGAAGTTGATGAGAAGAATTCACTCGATCGAAGACCGGGCAGAACTACAAAGGGATCTGGACAGACTGCAGACCTGGTCCAGCAATTGGCTCCTGGAGTTCAATCCCACCAAGTGCAAAGTCATGAAGATTGGGGAAGGGCAAAGAAGACCGCAGACGGAGTACAGTCTAGGGGGCCAGAGACTACAAACCTCACTAAAGGGAAAAAAGATCTTGGGGTGAGTATAACACCAGGCACATCTCCTGAAGCGCACATCAACCAAATAACGGCTGCAGCATATGGGCGCCTAGCAAACCTCAGAACAGCATTCCGACATCTTAATAAGGAATCATTCAGGACCCTGTACACCGTGTACGTTAGGCCCATATTGGAGTATGCGGCACCAGTTTGGAACCCACACCTAGCCAAGCACGTAAAGAAACTAGAGAAAGTGCAAAGGTTTGCAACAAGACTAGTCCCAGAGCTAAGAGGTATGTCCTACGAGGAGAGGTTAAGGGAAATCAACCTGACGACACTGGAGGACAGGAGAGATAGGGGGGACATGATAACGACATACAAAATACTGAGAGGAATTGACAAGGTGGACAAAGACAGGATGTTCCAGAGATTGGACACAGTAACAAGGGGACACAGTTGGAAGTTGAAGACACAGATGAATCACAGGGATGTTAGGAAGTATTTCTTCAGCCACATAGTAGTCAGTAAGTGGAATAGTTTGGGAAGCGATGTAGTGGAGGCACGATCCATACATAGCTTTAAGCAGAGGTATGAAAAAAGC
>NC_069468.1:17937335-17962335 GCF_026875155.1 Cherax quadricarinatus
CCTTCGCTAAATCTCTACGGTCGGCAACTACCTCTCGGCTCGCAGGATTACGGCTGGTCGTAATTATCTGACACAGCGTAGAATCATCTCTCACAGTGGCGAATTATCTCTCTGAGTGCAGACTCATCTCTCACAGAGTGCAGAATTACCGTCCTTAACAGGCCGGGCGGGAGCCTTAAACCTCTTGATAGCCTGTGTGTGTGTTGGTGTCCAGAGGTGTGACGGATCTCGTCTGGAGTCCCGAGATGAGGCGGAAGCTGAGGAAGGAAGACAGAGGGGGAGCTGACGGAGGAAGCGGAGGTTAGGGGAGGACATAGTGGGGGAGGGGAGATTTAGGATGCAGAGAGAACACAGGAGGGGGAGGTTACAGGAGAAAAAACATCCGTTTGTTTGGATGGTCTATTGTATCAAAATCCGCTGTGTGTTTCCGCACTATTTCACGTGGCAGCTTCATTGTGAGAATATTGGCAGTGTGTCTACACTATTCTCTAGCGGTTTCTTTGTGGGAACACTCGCAGTGTGTGGTACACGATTTTATGCCATAGTTTCACTGTGGGAAACATCCGTAGTGTGTGTGTGTGTGTTGTGTGTGTGTGTGTGTGTGTGTGTGTGTGTGCATCTACACTATTCTATGTGATAGTATCCTTATGGGAACAAACACAGCGCGTGGCTACAATATTCGGTATGAGACTTGTAGGAACGCCATCGTCTTGCTGCTATTCTATATGATAATTACGAGGCGGCATTGTGCCAACAATTTCGAGTCATTCTCTCCACAAGTCGATATAATCTGCTACAAACTTTTCTAGTATTCTGAACGGCTATTGTGCTTTAGGTTAGGTTAGGTTAGGAAAGCTTCGTCAGGAAGCAGGACAAATGCCTCCAGACGCAGGTCTCAGTCATATGATGACCCATCTTTGTATTGGTCATCTGACCGATGCCTTTCACTGGCCGTATGGTGCTACACTGTTCTGTATGATAGTTACACAGTGGGGACACCAACAGTGTGCTGCTACACTATTCTACATGACAGTTGCACTGTGGGAACACCAGCAGTGTGCTGCTACACTATTCTACATGACAGTTATACTGTGGGAACACCAACAGTGTGCTGCTACACTATTCTACATGACAGTTACATGTGGGAACACCAACAGTGTGCTGCTACACTATTCTACATGACAGTTCCACTGTGGGAACACCAGCAGTGTGCTGCTACACTATTCCACATGACAGTTCCACTGCGGGAACACCAGCAGTGTGCTGCTACACTATTCTACATGACAGTTCCACTGCGGGAACACCAACAGTGTGCTGCTACACTATTCTACATGACAGTTACACAGTGGGAACACCAGCAGTGTGCTGCTACACTATTCTGCATGACAGTTACACTGTGGGAACACCGACATTGTGCTGCTACACTATTCTACATGACAGTTACACAGTGGGAACACCAGCAGTGTGCTGCTACACTATTCTACATGACAGTTACACTGTGGGAACACCGACATTGTGCTGCTACACTATTCTACATGACAGTTACACAGTGGGAACACCAGCAGTGTGCTGCTACACTATTCTACATGACAGTTACACTGCGGGAACACCAACAGTGTGCTGCTACACTATTCTACATGACAGTTACACTGCGGGAACACCAACAGTGTGCTGCTACACTATTCTACATGACAGTTCCACTGCGGGAACACCAACAGTGTGCTGCTACACTATTCTACATGACAGTTACACTGCGGGAACACCAACAGTGTGCTGCTACACTATTCCACATGACAGTTCCACTGCGGGAACACCAACAGTGTGCTGCTACACTTCCACATGACAGTTCCACTGTGGGAACACCAACAGTGTGCTGCTACACTATTCTACATGACAGTTCCACTGCGGGAACACCAACAGTGTGCTGCTACACTATTCCACATGACAGTTCCACTGCGGGAACACCAACAGTGTGCTGCTACACTATTCCACATGACAGTTACACTGTGGGAAGGAAAGCTAGCAATGTATCCCTGTCATGCACCATCACGCAGGATAGGTTTCATATAAGGTTAATGGAATAAGCCAGCTTGAGCTGGGAGACTTCAGCTGGGTCATGCAAATATCAGGACTGTGGGCAAAATAACAAATTAGGTTCGGATAACGAAGAGAAAGATAGCGTAGAGGTGGGTAATGAGGGGAAGGCCAGATGAAGATGGGAATGGATAACGAGGAAGGAGATAAAGAGATGTTCAGATAGCCAAAGGTTCAGATAACGAGAGGTTCAAATAACGAGTGGTTTAAATAACGAGAGGTTCAGATAACGAGTGGTTTAGATAACGAGAGCTTTATATAACGAGGGCTTAGAAAACGAGACGTTCAGGTAATGAAGGGTCCGGATAACGAGTTGTTCAAATAACGAAAGGTTCACTTAACGATCATTTAGATACCGAGATGTTTAGAAAACGAAAGGTCAAATAACGAAGGATTAAGATAACGAGACATTCAGATAACGAAGGATTAAGATAACGAGACATTCAGATAATGAATTTTCTAGATAACGATCATTTAGATAACGAGGTTAGATAACGAGGAGGGTCAGTTATCAACAGAACTCCAGCTAACGAGAGGAAAACTAAAGGAAGGTCAAAGGTAATAAATCCAATTAGTCCCTGGACACACTCCTTTTCATTGGATCATTCCTGTCTACGTCAGCGTCACTGTCCGTCACTGTCCGTCAGTGTCAGTCACTGTCCGTCACTGTCGGTCAATGTCAGTCACTGTCCGTCACTGTCGGTCAGTGTCAGTTACTGTCGGTCAGTGTCAGTTACTGTTTGTCAGTGTCAGTCACTGTCGGTCAGTGTCCGTCACTGTCACTCACTGCTCATGCATGTCTAATAGCACTGTATAACCCCTGAGGGCTTATCGCTTTTCAAAAAAAAATAATTATGACAATAATAATCAGTAATAATAATAATAATAATAATAATAATAATAATAATAATAATGATAATAATAATAATAATAATAATAATAATAATAATAAATAAAAATTAGTAATAATAATAATAATTAATAATTATAATCATAATAGTAATACCTCTGATTTATGTATACACTCTTGTATGTGTACGGGTGCACATGTATGTCTGCCTAAGTGTGTATACATATGTGCCACTGGTGAGTAAATGATGGTGTACATGTGTACGTGTCTGTGTGTACTCGCCTAATTGTGGTTGCAGGGGTCGAGTCATACTTCCTCCCCCCCCCCTCCTCCCCGCCTCTTAACTGATCGCTGCTAGGTCTTCTCTCTCTCCCTGCTCCATGACCTTTATCACACTTCGACTTAAAACTATGTATGGTTTCTGCCTCCACTACGTCACTTGCCAAAATATTCCACTCCCTGACAACTCTGTGACTGAATAAATACTTCCTAACATCCTTTTGACTCATCTGAGTTTTCAACTTCTTGTTTCCGTGTCCTGTCTTTGGAACATCCTGTCTTTGTCCACCTTATATATTCTTCTCAGCATTTTGTATGTCGTTATCATGTTTCCCTTGACCCTCCTGTCCTCCAGTGTCGTCAGGCCGATTTCCCTTAACCTTTCTTCGTAGGACATCCCCCTTAGCTCTGGAACTAACCTTGTTGCAAACATTTGCACTCTCTCTAATTTCTTGACGTGCTTGACCAGGTGTGGGTTCCAAACTGGTGCTGCATACTCCAGTATGGGTCTGACGTACACGGTGTACAGTGTTTTGAACGATTCCTTACTAAGGTATCGGAACGCTATTCTCAGGTTTGCCAGGCGCCCATATGCTGCAGCAGTCATCTGGTTGATGTGTGCTTCCGGAGACGCGCTCGGTATTACACTCACCCCAAGATCTTTCTCCTTGAGCGAGGTTTGCAGTCTTTGGTCTTTGAGGTTTGCGGTCTTCTTTGCCCTTTCCCGATTTTCATAACTTTGCATTTGGCGGGGTTAAATTCGAGAACTCTGTAGCTGGACCACGTGACCAGCCTGTCCAGGTCTCTTTGTAGTCCTGCCTGATCTTCATCTGATTTAATTCTCCTCATTAATTTCACATCACCTGTAAACAGGGACACTTTTGAGTCTATCCTTTCTGTCATGTAATTCACATATATCAAAAATAACACTGGTCCTAGGACTGACCCCTGTGGGACCCTGCTCGTCACGGGCGCCCAGTGTGACACCTCATCACGTAACATGACTCGCTGTTGCCTCCCTGTCAGGTATTCTCTGATCCATCCATTGTGTGTGCGTGTGCGTGTGTGTATGTGTGTGTGTGTGTGTGTGTGTGTGTGTGTGTGTGTGTGTGTGTGTGTGTGTGTGTGTGTGTGTGTGTGTGTGTGTGTGTGTGTGTGTGTGTGTGTGTGTGTGTGTATGTGTAAGTTAGTGTACAAGGATGTGCATTTGGTGAGCAAATGGCGGAGTGAATTTGTGTGTGTTATGGAGCGCGCGCGTGTGTGTTGGTATGTGCATCTGGTGTATAAAAAGAGCGGTGCACATATGTGCGCGTTGTTAACGTGTGTGTTTAAGGTGGAGAGAGTCATGGGCACCGTGCCAGCAACCAATATTGTGCAAAGAAAAGCAATAATATTGAACATCAGGAGGATATTAAGAATGCCGGGGAATACGGATTACGCGCCAAGTTCCTGGATAATAGTCTCTCTCTCTCTCTCTCTCTCTCTCTCTCTCTCTCTTTCTCTCTCTATCTCTCTCTCTCTCTCTCTCTCTCTCTCTCTCTCTCTCTCTCTCTCTCTCTCTCTCTCTCTCTCTCTCTCTCTCTCTTACATAAAGAGTTTTACAAGGTTAAGTTAAGAGTTCGTGTCTTTATTTACAAGCAAAGAGCTGCAACCTACATCAGTTTGTTGGAAAACCTTACCTAATAGGCCATACAAATAGGACACACGACGAAGATGGAGCCATCTGTGGCCCAGTGATTTCATTTTATGTGACTTTATTTCTTCTATGTTTGCTATGTTGCATGAACGTGTTCCGGTCTTGAGTCATTCCAAGAATGAATGATCTTAGATGAGGTGATGTTCTTGATGTTCAAGGCCCCCGAGACGGGCCCCTTGCTGCCCGTCTCGGGGTATGCGAGGTATCTTCTCAATGCCCGCGAAGCATAGCTTAGTGTAATACCTTGGCATTATTGGCCTTGTTCATAACGTTAAAGCCACCCACATCCCTCCGGTGTTAAGGGCTCTTCTGAAATGACAGATCTATCTAGGCCTGGTCCAGGCCGGGTCCAGGAGGGTCCAGAAGAAGTCGTAGAAGTCGTAGAAGAAAAAGCCGTAGAAGAGACGGTGAAGGGGGGGGGGGAGAGGGAGGCAGGAAATACAGGAAAGTGGAGCATACTCAAGTTGAGAGCTCACTTGTGTCTTGTACAGAGTGTTGCAGCCTCTTCTATCGAGCAGGTGCAAGTTACACCTTAGTACCATTAGCTTCTTGGCTGCCATGCTTGGAAGGTTCAACCTGAGGTTCTTCTTAGACATTCTGAATCAAATTTCACAGCTAGAATATATACTTCATCTCCTGGCTCTAACATTCTTCCATTCATTCTTTCCACTGCTCCAGTATTAACATCATGGTGCCAAGAGACCATCATCATTTGTGTTTTCTCAAAAGCAAATGTAACCTTTCAACGTTTCCTCCAATTTGATATAACTGTAAGCTGATGATTGATGTACCTGAGACTAGGTGGTATTTCCTCTCAAGGATAAGTAAATGTTAGAGTAGAGTCGTTTATACTGGCATGGGAATCTGGGATGAAGTGACGTTACTGAAGGATAAATTCTATTACTATGAATGAAACACTTACCTGTGGAGTGTCTTGTTGACTCTGCTTCTTGAGACTGCACTAGAAGATACATGTTAAGGTGGCCACTAAGGAGACAAAGAGCAGGCCAGAGACATATAGTACTTGCAGTTTTGCCAAGAGTCCCTGGTGCCATACTCTGTCGAAGACACTAGCAATGTCCAGTGCCACTACACAGCTTATCCTTGATTCATCCAGAGACTGGTGCCACGTAGTGGAGAGTTTTAATAAAAAGATCAGCTCCGGAGCATTCTTTTCTAAAGCCATATTAACGGTCACAAAGTAGCGAGTGGCAGTCAAAGAAAAATGAAGTCATTTACCGGGAAGTTTTTATCTAAGGTTTTCTACCAGTGTTTGACAGGAGTGACACTGGTTTGTAGTTAGTGATTACTTGTTCCTCGGAAGCAAAATGTCCAGTAAATAGGCCAGGTTTTTCTTGATTGGTGGTAAAACAGTTTCATCCTGCCAATTTAGAGGCGGAATAATTTCGTCTGATGAATATACTTGTTGGACCTTGATCAAGGACAGCCAGGGTTTAGAACCCACTTTCCCTGATGCCATTTTTTTCTGTATCAGCTTCCCATTTAGATATAGCCGAACGTTGGACCTTCTCTATTCACCAACAGGCTTGTCTATACAGGTTTATGTTATAGATAGTGGAATACCTGTCATACCTTCTTCAAGCCTTGTACCTAGCAATAGCAGCCTCTCGACAACGAAAGGCAAACCAAGGCTGATCTGAAGGCTTCGTTACATAGTACCAGCAGAGGATGTACATGTGTTGGAGATTAAGAATATGTTTAGTGAAGGATTTCATTTGGTTATTAACTTCACCTGAGAGAAGAGTGTTGAGTTCTGAGTCGGTAAATTCTGAGCAGAGGGTCTGCCAGTACTCTCTCTCTCTCTCTTTCACTCTCTGTCTGTCTGTCTGTCTGTCTCTCTCTCTCTCTCTCTCTCTCTCTCTCTCTCTCTCTCTCTCTCTCTCTCTCTCTCTCTCTCTCTCCACACACAGACACACAAAGAGACAGATCTATACACCCTATCTTCCCCTCCTCTTTAAGACAGGCACATAAATACACCTATTTTAAAATTTCAAACAAATCTTGCTAAAAGGCTTAAGTAAATCTCATTAAAAGACTTAACAAAACACATTAAAAGGCATAATATATCTTATTATAAGGCTTGTTCAAATCTTATTACCTGGGCGTCCCAATGCGTCCTCTTGGAGGGCTCAGGATATTTTATTTTGTGAAGGACATTCAAATAAGACTTTTTTTTCCATGAAACCCCAATTATAATATTCTCTTTCGTATTCATGGACATTTTAGAATTTTAATGACCGATGTTTCACCCTTGTTGTTATCAAAGATGTTTCACCCTTGTTGTTATCAAAGATGTTTCACCCTTGTTGTTATCAGAGATGTTGTGAATGACAGTGACACTTGTTGTGACTATTGATGTTGTGATTATTCGTGTTGTAGTGACAAACTTGTTGTGGATATCGAAGTTGAAGTTGATGTTCCGGTGATCACTGATTAGTAACATTCATCAATCTCTTGACATCTCAAAAAAAAAGTGTTAAGTTGTATTGAGTGTCAGTAACGTAACAAGTTAAGTTGTATTGAGTGTCAGTAACGTAACAAGTTAAGTTGTATTGTCAGTAACGTAACACTGCGTTACGTTTTGTCCGATGTTTTGATGTGGACAGTTTTACGCTGATGAGAAATTTGAAACCTGTAACAAATTCAATTTACGTGACCAACTGTAGAAGTGTGACCAGTGGTCACAGTTCGAGACCTGACCTGTTTATTCCATCGTAGCCGGCTCCGAGGCCCACGTAATCAACCCCTGCCATCGTGCGGACGTGATTGATGTGTCCTGTGGATGACAACACATCGTATGGGGTCATCAATGTGATTCAATTTAAGGTCATTACCTGCGAAATTAAGACAGTTATTAACATATGTTCGTGGGTTAAACTGGTTAAACTGTTGACTTCCTGAGGGTCATTAAGGCTGGATGTCACCCGGTCACCAAAAGTCAAGAATACTTTAATACCTTAAATAGGGGTTAAACTCTCGGTGTGTATACACTGAGATAGCAGCTCAGTGTATACACATTGCAAAAGCAGGTCAGTGTATAAACACTGAGAGAGGAGGTCAGTGTATATACAATGTGAGAGAAGCTCAGTGTATATACAGTGAGAGAGAAGCTCAGTGTATATACAGTGAGAGAGGAGCTCAGTGTATATACAATGAGAGAGAAGCTCAGTGTATATACAATGTGAGAGAAGCTCAGTGTATATACAGTGAGAGAGAAGCTCAGTGTATATACAGTGAGAGAGGAGCTCAGTGTATATACAATGAGAGAGAAGCTCAGTGTATATACAGTGAGAGAGGAGCTCAGTGTATATACAATGAGAGAGGAGCTCAGTGTATATACAATGAGAGAGAAGCTCAGTGTATATACAGTGAGAGAGGAGCTCAGTGTATATAAAATGAGAGAGGAGCTCAGTGTATATGCAATGAGAGAGGAGCTCAGTGTATATACAGTGAGAGAGGAACTCAGTGTATATACAATGAGAGAGGAGCTCAGTGTATATACAATGAGAGAGGAGCTCAGTGTATATACAGTGAGAGAGGAACTCAGTGTACATACAATGAGAGAGGAGCTCAGTGTATATACAGTGAGAGAGGAGCTCAGTGTATATACAGTGAGAGAGGAGCTCAGTGTATATACAATGAGAGAGGAGCTCAGTGTATATACAATGAGAGAGGAGCTCAGTGAATATACAATGAGAGAGGAGCTCAGTGTATATACAGTGAGAGAGGAGCTCAGTGTATATACAATGAGAGAGGAGCTCAGTGTATATACAGTGAGAGAGGAACTCAGTGTATATACAATGAGAGAGGAGCTCAGTGTATATACAGTGAGAGAGGAGCTCAGTGTATATACAATGAGAGAGAAGCTCAGTGTATATACAGTGAGAGAGGAGCTCAGTGTATATACAATGAGAGAGGAGCTCAGTGTATATACAATGAGAGAGAAGCTCAGTGTATATACAGTGAGAGAGGAGCTCAGTGTATATAAAATGAGAGAGGAGCTCAGTGTATATGCAATGAGAGAGGAGCTCAGTGTATATACAGTGAGAGAGGAACTCAGTGTATATACAATGAGAGAGGAGCTCAGTGAATATACAGTGAGAGAGGAGCTCAGTGTATATACAATGAGAGAGGAGCTCAGTGTATATACAATGAGAGAGGAGCTCAGTGTATATACAGTGAGAGAGGAGCTCAGTGTATATACAATGAGAGAGGAGCTCAGTGTATATACAATGAGAGAGGAGCTCAGTGAATATACAATGAGAGAGGAGCTCAGTGTATATACAATGAGAGAGGAGCTCAGTGTATATACAATGAGAGAGGAGCTCAGTGTATATACAGTGAGAGAGGAGCTCAGTGAATATACAATGAGAGAGGAGCTCAGTGTATATACAATGAGAGAGGAGCTCAGTGTATATACAATGAGAGAGGAGCTCAGTGTATATACAGTGAGAGAGGAGCTCAGTGTATATACAATGAGAGAGGAGCTCAGTGTATATACAGTGAGAGAGGAGCTCAGTGTATATACAATGAGAGAGGAGCTCAGTGTATATACAATGAGAGAGGAGCTCAGTGAATATACAGTGAGAGAGGAGCTCAGTGTATATACAATGAGAGAGGAGCTCAGTGTATATACAATGAGAGAGGAGCTCAGTGTATATACAGTGAGAGAGGAGGTCAGTGAATATACAATGAGAGAGGAGCTCAGTGTATATACAATGAGAGAGGAGCTCAGTGTATATACAATGAGAGAGGAGCTCAGTGTATATACAGTGAGAGAGGAGCTCAGTGTATATACAATGAGAGAGGAGCTCAGTGTATATACAGTGAGAGAGGAGCTCAGTGTATATACAGTGAGAGAGGAACTCAGTGTATATACAATGAGAGAGGAGCTCAGTGTATATACAGTGAGAGAGGAGCTCAGTGTATATACAGTGAGAGAGGAACTCAGTGTATATACAATGAGAGAGGAGCTCAGTGTATATACAGTGAGAGAGGAGCTCAGTGTATATACAGTGAGAGAGGAGCTCAGTGTATATACAGTGAGAGAGGAGCTCAGTGTATATACAGTGAGAGAGGAGCTCAGTGTATATACAGTGAGAGAGGAACTCAGTGTATATACAGTGAGAGAGGAGCTCAGTGTATATACAGTGAGAGAGGAGCTCAGTGTATATACAGTGAGAGAGGAGCTCAGTGTATATACAGTGAGAGAGGAGCTCAGTATATATACAGTGAGAGAGGAGCTCAGTGTATATACAATGAGAGAGGAGCTCAGTGTATATACAGTGAGAGAGGAGCTCAGTGTATATACAGTGAGAGAGGAGCTCCGTGTATATACAGTGAGAGAGGAGCTCAGTGTATATACAATGAGAGAGGAGCTCAGTGTATATACAGTGAGAGAGGAGCTCAGTGTATATACAGTGAGAGAGGAGCTCAGTGTATATACAGTGAGAGAGGAGCTCAGTGTATATACAGTGAGAGAGGAGCTCAGTGTATATACAGTGAGAGAGGAGCTCAGTGTATATACAGTGAGAGAGGAGCTCAGTGTATATACAGTGAGAGAGGAGCTCAGTGTATATACAGTGAGAGAGGAGCTCAGTGTATATACAGTGAGAGAGGAGCTCAGTGTATATACAGTGAGAGAGGAGCTCAGTGTATACACAGTGAGAGAGGAGCTCAGTGTATATACAGTGAGAGAGGAGCTCAGTGTATATACAGTGAGAGAGGAGCTCAGTGTATATACAGTGAGAGAGGAGCTCAGTGTATATACAGTGAGAGAGGAGCTCAGTGTATATACAGTGAGAGAGGAGCTCAGTGTATATACAGTGAGAGAGGAGCTCAGTGTATATACAGTGAGAGAGGAGCTCAGTGTATATACAGTGAGAGAGGAGCTCAGTGTATATACAGTGAGAGAGGAGCTCAGTGGGTGCTCAGAGGACAAAGCTCAGAGATAAAATGGTAACTGGAAAGCTAGAGACAAGAACAGAGCTCCGATGCTCATGTAAAACTTTTAGAAACTTTTCTCTGGCTACGTTTCGCCCACCAGCATCTTCCTGAATCCTATTTTAACAACTGCGGGGTAATATTTATCTTGTGTGATGCACCTATGTGTGTTTGTACTGATGAATAAGTCACAAATGCAACATTTTGCATTGTTTCGCCTGGAACGTTTCGCCTGTGTGAAAGGCTTTTTTGAGTCTAATTCAGAGATTACTATAGAAATGAAGACAGAGGCAGAATTCTGTTTTTGACTGAAGAAACTTGATGTGTAGGCGAAATATTTCGGCTAAAAAAAGATTCACAAGTGTTGGGCATGTGTCTGCATCAAGTGGTGGATACATATGTATACCAGTAATATGTGTATGTATTAACCGACCCCAGTGTCGGCAGGTATCTGTGTCCTCTCCTTTCAATGGTTAACTTCTATCATCCTTTTTCAACACTCCGATTTTATCAGGGAGTATAGGTCTATAATTCTCGTTGTATAACACTCCTATAGATCTATCATTCTTGTCGTCTAATACTCGCTTTCTGAGAGGTAATAGCGTCCTGCCTGACTCTCTCTCTCTCTCTCTCTCTCTCTCTCTCTCTCTCTCTCTCTCTCTCTCTCTCTCTCTCTCTCTCTCTCTCTCTCTCTCTCTCTCTCCCCTTTGCGTGCATGTCGCCTCTTCTTGCCTGCTTATTACTTTTTACTGTGCAGTTTCCTCTCATTTCTCCCGTCTTTCATTATCAATTATTGCATCTCTTCCCTCTGTCCCATTACCCTCCTACGCTGCAGCCCGTCTTCACGCTGCCGGTGATATGCGTGCAGATTTGAGCGAGGAATGGAGTTACCAAGGCACATCGTTGCCAGACGTGTCGCTGGCGTGTTTTACTTAACATTTTCTCACCTGTGGTTATATGTAATTCAACCTAGTCTATCCTAGCCCTTCCTGATCTAGCCTAACCTACCACAACGTAACCTAACTCACTCTAAACTAATTCTGGCCTAACTCATACTACACAAACCTATTTTATCCCAGTCTAATCTAGCCCACCCTAATCTAACTTAACCTACTCTAATCTAACCTAGTCTACAGTAATCTAACCCAGCCTACCCCTAGTATAACCTAATCCAACCTACCCTACCCTAATCTAATCTAAACTACACTAATTTAATGTAGCCTACCCTAATCTAACCTTTTCTACCTTAACCTAGTCTATCTTACCCTAGTTTAACCTAAGCTAAAGTAAGTAAAACAGCTTCTCTAACTGCTTTTAACGTAAATAAAATTATCTCAACACACACACACACACACACACACACACACACACACACACACACACACACACACACACACACACACACACACACACACACACACACACACACACACACACATACACACACACACACAACAGCGAGTCATGGTACGTGATGAGGTATCACACTGGGCACCTGTGACGAACGGGGCCCCACAGGGATCAGTCCTAGGACCAGTGCTATTTTTAGTATATGCGAATGACATGATGGAAGGGATAGACTCTGAAGTGTCCCTGTTTGCAGATGATGTGAGGTTAATGAGGAGGATTAAATCAGATGAGGATCAGGCAGGACTACAAAGAGACCTGGACAGGCTGGACACGTGGTCCAGCAACTAGCTTCTCGAATTCAACCCCGCTAAATGCAAAGTTATGAAGATTGGGGAAGGGCAAAGAAGACCGCAGACAGAGTATAAGCTAGGCGGACAAAGACTGCAAACCTCGCTCAAGGAGAAAGATCTAGAGGTTACCATTAACAACCAGCACGTCTCCGGAGGCACACATCAACCAGATAACTGCTGCAGCATACGGGCGCCTGGCAAACCTGAGAACAGCGTTCCGATACCTTAGTAAGGAATCGTTCAAGACACTGTACACCGTGTACGTCAAGCCCATATTGGAGTATGCAGCACCAGTTTGGAACCCACACCTGGTCAAGCACGTCAAGAAATTAGAGAAAGTACAAAGGTTTGCAACAAGGCTAGTTCCAGAGCTCAGGGAAATGTCCTAACAAGAAAAGTTGAGGGAAATCGGCCTGAAGACACTGGAGGACATGTGGGTTAGGGAAGACATGATAACGACCTGCAAAATACTGCGTGGAATAGATATGGTGGACAGAGACAAGATGTTCCAGAGATAGGACATAGAAGCAAGGGGTCACAATTGGAAGCTGAAGACTCAGACGAGTCACAGGGATGTTAGGAAGTATTTCTTCAGTTATATAGTTGTCAGGAAGTGGAATAGCCTAGCAGTTGATGTAGTGGAGGCAGGAACCATACATAGCTTTAAGACGAGGTATGACAAAGCTTAAGGAGAAGAGAGAGAGAGAGAGAGGGCCTAGTAGGAATCAGTAAAGAGGCTGAGTATCGACCCCTGCTACTACAATTAGGTGAGTACACACACAGTTAAAATCACAGTTACGTAGAATTTAGTATAGACAGATACAAAGACATAAATTAAAAAGCTTAGATATGTTGGCAAGCGTCATGCATAAAGAAAATAATAAATGATGGAGATAACCAAAATGAATAATAAAATACACAAATAAGGCATAAAGGATTTTAAGAAGAGAGATTTTTCACTCACACTTCAGTAACTCGTGTGATGTATTATTAGCCATCAGTGGCAGATCCAGTGTATAACTTTATTATCCACAGTGTTCATTCTACACAGTGTCTCCTTTATTAACCTAAATTTATCCTGCTTACTACACGCAGTGGATTCTTTTATGAACGATGTTTCATTCACGAGAAGCTTGATAAAATCCCTTATGGGCGAAACGTTCTGTATTTGGAATAGGTATCTTGATAAATGAGACACTTTTGCAACATTTGTGTATCTTGATTCTGGAAACGTCTCGCCACACAGAGGCTTCTTCAGTCCAATGCAGAAAAGGTGGAGTAAGAGGAGGAGTTTGAGGTAATCAGTCCCTCAGCCTTGAGTCGATGTGTTCAGTCCATCAATCTTGACACAGAAGTATCGTTGCTTCTGTCAGTCAGTGCAGACTAGGTAATATATCATCAACTGTAAGATTGATGATATTCAGAGATCATCAGGAAGTTATAATAACACCGCCTTTGATAGATGTAATATATCTTCACGAGTCTTCATCTCATCTCAGAAAGTCAAATCTCATGTCTTTGCTCAGGGTATATTTTTTTGGGGGGCCCAGACCCCTGTCCCTAGCCTGCCGGGCCTTATTACTCGAGGCAATTTACAGAAAGAAATACTATATTACTTGCTCCTCACAAAGAGGCTGTCCTGAGAACTTTTAAAAAGCATATATAAGAAAGTTCAAGCAGAGCGCTGGGTCCGTCCCTCTCTCTCTCGTTACACAAACTTGAGAAAATTATTAATTATAAAGTTTAAAAGGCTTTGGCATGGGAGATTTAATTGCAAGCGAGTGATATATATATTATATATATATATATATATATATATATATATATATATATATATATTATATATATATATATATATATATATAATATTATTAAACCAAGAGATACAGGATGTAAAACAACCACGGGAGAAGTAGAATGATAGCTCGAGGTCTTTAGTGTTGCAATCAACACATCACCAGGAGCTTACATTGCAGAAAAAAGAAGAATGTCCGAGCCAACACGATCCCAGAGGATATATTCACTGGAGTGAGGGAGGGAGGGAGAGAGAAAGAAAGAGAAGGGAACAGGAAATGCCCCCAGGCATACCAGTACCCATAGCCAGAAAGGTTGAATATTATAGCAATGAAAAAATCCCACAAACGCTGATATTGTAATAGTAGCTTAAACGAAAGTAACGTGACAATTATTCAGAATTCCGTCAGATTCCGCAATATATAAGTAATTTTACTTCTATAATTATGTTGCAAGTGTTATGGAAGTCACTGACAATTATGGATTACCATCCACGAGAAAGCGGGTCCATTTAAAGGGGAGATATCTATAAGTTATATAAAGGAAACGGGGTTCATTAAAATAAACTCATTTAAAGAGGGAGGCATCTGTAATTACAAGAAAGACGGCCACAGTTATTCATCCCACAGGATTCTGAGGCAAACTCTGGTTCAACCTTCGGCGAGATCTTCAGCTCTCCCTTATATGTACGGTTTGATTAAAACCCACAATCCCGGTTTTCCCGCGAGACCCATTATTAACTCTGTAGGGTCGACATCATATGCCTTGTCAGAATGGTTGGTAAAAATATTAACTCCTTTGCTTGGCAACATTTCTGAAGCCCACTTAAAAAAACAATGTTGATCTCGTTCAGAAATTGCAAAATATCAACATGTCTGATTATATTTCAGTAATAAGTTTTGATGTCACTGCGTTGTTGACGAGAGTCCCTGTCCCCGACTTGCTATATTATCTGGAAGAAGAACTGTATGAATTCTCTTTGCCTTTTGATAAAAATACCATTATTGAATTGATTAATGCTTTCCCTATCTTTATTTAAATATTGTTCATTCATGTGCTTCAATGTAAACACTTGATCTACACATCCTCTACTCATTCTAAAGCCTCCTTGTTCAATTGATCCTGCTTTCCGTCTTACCCCTATTTTTTCAATAATAACCCTATCATACACTTTACCTGGAATACTCAGTAAACTTATCCCCCAATAATTTATACTCTCTTTTGTCCCCCTTCCCTTTATATAATGGAATTATACACGCTCTCTACCAATCCCTAGGTACCTTCCCCTCTTTCATATATTTATTGAACAAATGTACCAACCACTCCAAAATTATATCTACACCTGCTTTTAACATTTCTGTCATAATCCAGTCAATTCAAGCTGAATTATCCCCTTTCATTCTATAAATAACATTCTACCTAATCCCTCACGCACCTCCCCCCACACTCACATCTGGCTCTTCTTCACTCCTAAAAGATGTTATACCTCCCTGGCCAATGCCTGAAATCAATGATCCCCTCTATTCATCAGCAGTTAACAGCTTCTCAAAATATTCCCGCCATCTTCCCAACACCTCCAACTCTCCGTCTACTAACTCCCCTATTCTGTTTGTAACTGTCATATCCATTCGTTCCCTAGGCTTTCTCAACATATTTATCTCACTCCAAAACTTTTTTTTTCACTAAAAATTTGTTGACGACAGCGCCTCACCCATTCTATCATTTGCTCATTTTTTTACATTCCCTCACCACTCTTTTCACCTCTCTTTTACTCTCCATATACTTCGCCTTTCTTACATCACTTCTGCTGTGTAAAAACCTCTCATAACGAACTTTTTCTCTCTCATATCACCATTTACCTGATCATTCCACTTCCCTTCCACACCCACCCTCCCATAACCACAAACTTCTGCCCAACATTCTAACGCTGCATTTTTAAGACTCTCCCACCGCTCATCAACCCCCACACTACCTATACTCTCACCAGCCCACCTTTCTGCCATTAGTTGCTTATATCTCGCCCTAACTTCCTCCTCCATTAGTTTATAAACTTTCACCTATCTTATCGCTGATACCATTTTCGTTCTACCTGATCTACCTCTTGGCTATTTAAGCCAAGATCGCAAGTTCTGCCTATTCGGCACGACACACACAAAACACACATAATATTTATATATTTATATATATATATATATATATTTTATATATATATAATATATATATATATATATATATATATATATATATTATATATTTATATATATACTAACTACATTTCTTTTTACCTTTAGAGAGAAACAATTAATCTTAAGGCGCTCAGAAAGTTAGGTTCCCTGGAAAAATAGAGAATGTATTTCCGCAACGTAAATTCAAAATGATTTGCTAATTGCAATGATAATGGCCTGGTTGTAATGCAGTGTAAAACTCCCATGAAGGTGAACTGACATAATGGATCTTCACAAGAATTAAATCACTGTGTGAAATACACAGCAGTGATTGTGTGAGCTTTGAGAAGTGGATTGAGACACACACACACACACACACACACTCACACACATATAAGGGACTATGACATATTAACGTAATTAATATAACAGATTAAATTATATCGCCTCATTAGAGCGAAATAGATTTACAGCCAGTCCCTTACTGCGACCTTTAACGTCCTGGCGAGGTGATGTGAGGTCACCTCTTGGAGTGGGAGTATAGTATAATCTCCCTCGAGTGGGAACTCAGTGTGGTCTCTGAGTAGAGAGGGACAAAAAGTTTTTTAATTCGGTTCATTTTTATACTTGTCGAGAAAGTATTTCTCGACTTGGGCCTAAATTATATGATGCCCGTTTCAGAGGTTCTGTGTAGTGGTGAACGATTCAGAACTGATAACTGTAATCGTTGTCATGGAGAACAATGGGTAACCAGCGGCTATTTTCCCAAGCTGGCACCATTATTTAAGAAATAAGAGCATAAGAGAGGAGGAACACTACAACAAGCCTACTGACACATACTAGACAGGTTTGTCTCTAGCCCAAACCCACTAACAAAAATATTTACCCAACCCATTTTCAGTGCTACCCAAGGAATAATCTTCGACAACCCTGTTAACTTATGTGCAGCTTCCACTCAAATCTTTCTCCCTCATGTATTTTACTAACCCATATTTGAAACTACCCAAGATTTTAGCTTCATTGACCTTACTAGGCAGACTGTTCCATTCATCGACTATATTACCAAATCAATACAATATCCTTTCTACATCCAAATTTATCCAATTTTAACTGAGATCCCCGTGTCTGTTCAAGGTTGGTGTGCAGCCGCTTTCATGTTCTCCCTTCACGTCTTAAATCCCACATACACTTCCCTTCCCCGATCTACACCACACCCTTTCCATCCCCTGACCTTGATCTGTACCTCTTACATTTATGATTTAGAAAAGACATATGATAGGGTGCATAGGAGAGCATTGTCCTAGGAAAGGATGGAGGGAGGGGGGTAAAAGAGGTTTTGTGTACAAGGTCTTGGACATGCAACAGGCATGTGTGAGCGTGTTAGACAGGAGTGTATGGAGACGAATGGCTTTTGGGACCTGACGTGTGAGCAGGGTAATGTTTTGTGAAGGGATTCAGGGAAACCGGTTAGCCGGACTTGAGTCCTGGAGGTGGGAATACAGTGTCTGCACTCTAAAGGAGGGGTTTGGGATATTTGTTACTCAGAGTGACATCTAACCTGTCGTATCTGCGCGCCTCTGGCAAAAGTGTGAATGGTGGTCAAAATGGTTTTCTTTCGGGACTACTCTGCCTCTGTGGGAGAAAATTACCCTCAAATTCAGGGTTATTTAATTAATGTTTCAGAAGGATAAAAACATGCAGTAGGAACCACCATCACCACCACTACCACAACCACCATCGCCAGCACCACTACCACAACCACTACTACCACCACCACCACCACCACCATCACCACCACTACCACAACCACTACTACCACCACCACCACCACCACCATCACCACCACTACCACAACCACTACTACCACCACCACCACCACACCACCATCACCACCACTACCACAACCACTACTACCACCACCACCACCACCACCATCACCACCACTACCACAACCACTACTACCACCACAACCACCACTACCATCACTACCACCATTACCACCACTACCACAACCACCATCACCACCACTACCACCAACCACTACTACCACCACCACCACACATCACCACCACTACCACAACCACTACTACCACCACAACCACCACTACCATCCACTACCACCATTACCACCACCAAATCACCATCATCACCATCACCACCACCACCACCACCACCACCACCATCACCACCACTACCACAACCACTACTACCACCACAACCACCACTACCATCACTCCACCATTACCACCACCAGCATCCTTACACATCAAGAACCACTACCATCACTACCACCACTACCACCACCAGCACCATTTCCACAAACACACCACCATCACCATCACCACTACTACCACCATCACCACCACCACCACCCCTACCACCACCACCACCACACCACCCTCACCACCCCCACCGCCACCACCACTACCACCACCACCACCACTACCACCAGCACCACTACCACCACCACCACCACCACTACCACCACCACCACTACCACCACCACCACCACCACCACCACCACCACTACCACCACCACTACCACCACTACCACCACTACCACCACACATCCCACGACGTACCTACAGCCGGACCGTATTCCAAAAATCCTCAAAATATTCAGATTCAAATGACAGAAAATCTGCATTTGTAAATATAATTTACCCCAAGTTCTCCTATGTAAAACATTCTTCCCATTTACATTTACAAAGGTGCAGTTCCCTTTTTATTTACTATATTCATTTCAGCGATGCAAAATAAATTATTTCAACCTGAATTATGCATAAAGTAATACTAATATAAATTATAAATGATAATGTACATTGTTAATAATACACATAATATATATATATAATGTGAAGTATAAATTTCAAGGGAACACACTATACAGAAGGAAATTTATATATTCAAATTGTTGGTTTTTACGAGTGAGGAAAATGATGCGGTTTTGAGCTAGAGAGAGATAAGGCATGGTAGCCTGTTGGCAAGTATGTATATATGTGTGCATTGTATATATGTATATGTATGTATGTATGTATGTATGTATGTATGTATGTATGTATGTATGTATGTATGTATGTATGTATTATTATTATTATTATTATTATTATTATTATTATTATTATTATTATTGTTATTATTATTATTATTATTATCGTTATTATTATTATTATTATTGTGCATGGGGCTCAACCACAGCAAGTCACCTTAAACCTTTAATAAACTGCTGTGCAATTGATTACAAACTCCTGCACTAGACAACACACTCCACCACTTAACTTGCTTAATATACAAAACATCCACATATATTATTGTTCGTACTACATACACACAACATTATTCTCAAACATAAACCCTCCTCTCAAACTCCTCCTTGATAACTATAACAGAACATAGAGCCATAATACAAGACACAAATCACTCTTCAATATTCCTGGTGGCCATCTCTCCCTATGTAAAAATACTATGTATGTAAAGGGCCCGAAGACCTGGAATTCATTGCCATAATACACTAAAAGGCCCCTGCTAATCAATTTAAGGCCATTCTTAGAAGTCATCTCATTACCTAAAATTAACCAGACAAACACTTAATACCGACCTGTTAATGAAATTCCTAAATAATTTTAGACTGCCCACTTATTTGATAATCTACTTTGAGCTTAAAATTCTTTCAATTTCATTATTGCATATTACTAATGATTACTCAACCACTAACTCATTACTTCAAGCTTATAAATGTTTCTCTCTCTGTTTTAAAATGTACTAAATTGTAATGCTTCATATTGTAAATTGTTTTAACTTGTTCTAAATTGTACTACTGTGCTTTTTATAAACTATATCAAAACTGTAGTTATTCTGTACTGATCTGCACTACTTGACTTATTACAGCCATACAGCATAACCTATTGGAATGATCAATTCTTTTGTACTCATTGTAACTCATCTAATGACCAGATGAACTGTTATTGACTTATTTATCTTATGTTAACTTTAAGTTTGCCCAAAATGCTCTGCATACAAAGGGGCTCTTGGCATGCACACCCAACTGTTATAATCCTTTGTACAACAATGTATCATGCCAAAATAAACATTATTATTATTATTATTATTATTATTATTATTATTATTATTATTATTAGTAGTAGTAGTAGTAGTAGTAGTAGTAGTAGTAGTAATAGTAGTAATAGTAGTCGTATTAGTAATAGTAGTAGTAGTAGCAGTGGTAGCAGAAGTAGTAGTAGTCATAATAGTAATAGTAATATAGTAGTAGTAGTAGTAGTAGTAGTAGTAGTAGTAGTAGTAGTAGTAGTAGTAGTAGTAGTAGTAGTGGTAGTAGTAGTAGTAGTAGTAGTAGTAGTAATTGCAGTAGTAGTAGTTGCCTAACCCTTGGGCACGACCTACTTCCACACTGGACAAATGTGTTATCACCTACGACTGCTGCACCTCACCTGCCTACAGTATATAAGCCACTTTTTCGCACATATGCTGTATTCTTTTCAAGATTGATGGACTGATTATATAGACTCAAGGCTGAGGGACTGATTACCTCAAACTCCTCCTGCTCTTCACGATTCTCCTTTGTATGGACTGATGAAGTCACTGTGTGGTGAAACGTTTCCTCAATAAAGATACCCAAGTGTTGCACATGTGTCTAATTTATCAACTTGTCGGTTCTCTGAACCATTCATCTACAAGTAGGAATAGCACTAGTAGTAGTAGTAATAGTACTAGAAACAGTGGTAGTAGTAGTATCGGCAGTATAATCATGAGGATGCACTAAATCCCAGAGCTGGAGGTCAACCCTTTCAAACACAAAGTTTAAGATCAGTGTGTGTGTGCTGGGTCTTGAATTAGGAACTGCAGAAGCATGTTCTTGAAATACGCACACACCGGCACTCTAACATACATACACTGGCACTTCAACATACGTACAATGGCACTCTAATCTACACCAGCACTCTAACATACACCAGCACTCTAACATACACAAGCACTCTACTATACACCAGCACTCTAACATACACACACGAACACTCAGTTTAAGCTAGTCATGGCAGGTATTCTAACATTTCTCAACCTAGCCTCCGACACGTGTATCAGTCTTCAGTAAGAATCAAGGAAAAATGACTGAATCAGCGACATGAAGTCTTACGATACCCACAGCACTCATAGTTTCACTCCAGTATGAACTTTTACAATACTCACATCATTCTTATAGTTTCACTCCAGTATGAACTTTTACGATACTCACAGCACTCTTATAGTTTCACTCCAGTATGAACTCACGATGCTTTCAGAATTGGTAAGGTTTCACTCCAGTATGAGCTCACACTGGAGAGAAACCATCATTTTAATGAATGTTGCATCACGTTTTAAAAGTTTCGGAAAGTTCCGGCAGTTTTAAGTGGCCTTCCTCTGAAGTTTAAAGCGTACACAACACTTTGTCCTACACGGGTTTGTCACATTTTTTTTTATGAATATATTTTACCAGTGTACTCAAACATGTATTTTAATCACTGTTGCAGTGTTCTTCCATTCTTGTCTTCTTACATTAACAGAATATTAGTTAGCTGCAAGTGGCTCTGAAATATTTCATCTGTGCAGTGGGTTTCTTCGTCGAATGCAGGTGTGGCTAAATGTGGTTACAGAAGAAACATTGGAAGGGTAAACATGTGATCAGTTCGTCAGTCTTGAAGGAGTAGTCTTGATGTGGTCAGTCCTTCAGAAGTATCTAGTTCTATAGTTTTGAGCAGAGTCGAGTTATGAACTAGTTGTAAACAAGAGCCATGACATCAACTAGGTGGAGTAAAGTTAGTGCTAACTAGCTACGAACTAGTGCTAAGTTGTGATCTAACAATAGCAAAGTTAGATCTAATTTATACAGCACTTGGGGTGCCATTAGCGGAAATTTCTTTGTCAGTCTTTAAACATAGAAAAACTATGAATCACAAAATTAATTAAGACAGAAGAAAGAAGGAACACTGCAGCAGGCCTACTGGCCCATGCGAGGCAGGTCCAATTCCCCTATCGGCTAAAGCCAACGCCCTAACCTAGTCAGGTCAGGTCACATTCACTTAAGGAAGGAGCACGGCATCTGACCTAGTAGCACAAGCTAGTCAGGTCCAACTCACACCCACCCACACCCACTCATGTATTTATCTAACCTATTTTTAAAACTACACAACATTTTAGCTTCAATAACGATACTCGGGAGTTTGTTCCACTCATCCACAACTCTATTACCAAACCAGTGCTTTCCTATATCTTTCTGAATCTGAATTTTTTCAACTTAAAGCCATTGCTGCGAGTCCTGTCTAGACTAGATATTTTCAGCACACTATTTACATCCCCTTTATTTATTATGTCTTCCATTTATACACCTCAATCATATCCCCCCTAATTCTACGCCTTTCGAGAGAGTGCAGATTCAGGGCCCTCAGTCTATCCTCATAGGGAAGATTTCTGATACATGGGATCATCTTTGTCATCCTCCTCTGTACGTTTTCCAGAGCATTTATATCCATTCTGTAATACGGTGACCAGAACTGAGCAGTATAGTCTAAATGAGGCCTAACCAAGGATATATAGAGTTGAAGAACAACCTGAGGACTTCTATTATTTATATCTCTTGATATGAAGCCAAGAATTCTGTTAACTTTATTGCGAACACTAATGCACTGTTGTCTTGGTTTCACATTACTGCTAACCAGAACTCTTAAATCCTTTTCGCAATCAGTAATATTAAGATCTACATTATTTAGTTTATATGTAGAATGGTTATTTTCCTGTCCAACATTTAGAACTTTGCATTTGTCTATATTAAACAGCATCTGCCACTTCTCCGACCATTGCATCAGTCTATTCAAATCATCCTGGAGTGCTCTAGTGTCCTCATTAGAATGAATTGGTCGGCCTATTTTGGTGTCATCAGCAAATTTGCTTATGTCGCTATTTATTCCATCATCTATGTCGTTTATGTAAATTGTGAACAACAACGGGCATAACACTGACTCCTGAGGAACACCGCTTGTGACGTGCCCCCACTCTGATTTCTCCTAATTTATGCAAATTCTCTGCTGCCTATTTGTCAACTATGCCTCTAGCCAGGAAAAAACTTCTATTCCGTGTGCCTAAACTTTTCTCAACAGCCTCTGATGTGGAATTCTATCGAAAGCCTTCGTGAAGTCCTTATACACAATATCATAATACTATGATCTAATTCCACAAACACATTAGTGAAAAAAGTTAGTAAATTCGTAAGACAGGAACGTCCCTTTGTAAAACCGTGTTGAGATTCATTAATCAGTTTATGCGTTTCAAGATGGCTACGAATTGCCTCGGCAGTTATTGACTCCATAAATTTTCCAGTATATATAAGATTGATGGACTGACCACATCGACTCAAGGTTGAGGGACTGATTACCTCATTCTCCTCCTGTTCTTCAAGATTCTCCTTTGTATGGACTGATGAAGCCACTGTGTGGCGAAACGTTTCCTCAATAAAGATACCCAAGAGTTGTACATGTGTCTAATTTATCATCATATATAAACCAATAGGTAAAACTTGCGATTTTGGCTTAAATAGCAGCTCTCTTCTTGCCAAATAAGTCAAGCGAAAATTTGTGTCTGCAATAATTTCGCAAAAATCATTCTGAACCTAACGATAAAAATACATTTCTTTGTGTTTGTTTGTTATTAAATTATGTAAAATACCAAAATTTTTACTGGGATTTTTTTTTTTTTTGCACTTTCGGCCGTTCCCCCCAAAGGCGGGGTGGCCCGAAAAAAAAAATTTTTTTCTTTCCATCATTCACTCCATCACTGTTTGCCAAAAGGGGCTTTACACTACGTTTTTAAACTGCAACATTAAAACACCCCCCTTCGAGTGCGGGCACGTATTTCCCATCTCCGGATAAAGCCCGGCCTCCCGGGTTTTTCCCGACCCCTCAAAAATGTTCTTTGCTCACACCCCAACAGCACGTCAAATTCTAAAAACCTTTGTCCCATTCATCCTATCGAGCATCTTATGCACCTTGCGGAAGTCCAACCCCCTCACACAAAAACCACCTTTACCCCCCCCTTCCAACCTTTCCTGGGGACCCTACCCGGCTTTCTCCTTTAAAATTAACACCAAATCATCTGTTGTGTTCCTTCTCTTTCTGTCCAACCCATATAAAACCCCTTTAGTTGGAATGGGCTAATTCAGTTGCGCTTGTTTTAAATAAGTTTAGGTAAGTTTTTAAGGTTCTTAGGGTACAAAATTTTTAATTTTTGCATTAAATACAGAAAAATATATTTTAAAGTATAGAGAAAATTTTAGAAAGGACTTAATTTTAAATAAGTTTTTTGCTAATTTACCGGTTTTCCTATTTGGAGACATTAAAAATTTTAAAATTTTTATATAAAATTTATATATTATATATATTATATATTTTTTAAAATAATTATATATTATTAT
>NC_069468.1:17967335-17974835 GCF_026875155.1 Cherax quadricarinatus
AGATGAATCAAAGGGATGTTAGGAAGTATTTCTTCAGCCACAGAGTAGTCAGGAAGTGGAATAGTTTGGGAAGCGATGTAGTGGAGTAGGATCCATACATAGCTTTAAGCAGAGGTACGATAAAGCTCATGGTTCAGGGAGAGTGCCCTAGTAGCGACCAGTGAAGAGGCGGGGCCAGGAGCTTGGACTCGACCCCTGCAACCTCAACTAGGTGGAGTACAACTAGGTGAGTACACACACACACACCAAAACACATATATATATATATATATATATATATATATATATATATATTATATATATATATTATAAAATATTTATATATATACTATATATATATACATATATATATATATATATTATATAATTATATATATATATATATATATATTATAATACATACATAATATATATATATATATATATATATATATATATATATATATATATATTATATATTTTATATATATATATATATATATATATATATATATATATATATATATATGTATATAAGGCTTTATAAGCCGTGTCATATTTGTAACCTCTTTTCACCAGAAATCAAAGCGTCATGCAAGACGAGAGGAATCCCACAGGGAAGCGACATCCCAATGCACCGTATAAAGGAAATGTGAGACTCGCTTCCCTCTCATTTTTTTTTACACAGGGTTTGACAAGGTTAAGGATCCCTTGATTTATTGACAAGCTATTTACAGGTTAAGGATTCCTAACTTTATTGACAAGCTAAGAGCTCTTAACCTACATCAGCTCATTTGAAAGCATTTTTATTGTTATGAGACATTCAAGTAGGGAACAAGATGAAGTTGGAGCCATCTGTGGGCCAGCATTTTCATTTGATCAACTGACTTTATCTCGTTGACATCATTATGCTGTACGAATGTGTTCCATACTCGAGTCATCCTGGGTATGTATGATCTCAGATGGAGTGATGTTCTGGAGAAGGGTACAGCCGGAGTGAAGTTGCTGCTTTCTGCCCGTGTTGTTCAAATTCAAATTCAAATTCAAATTCAAAGTTTATTCTCTATAAGGATTACAATGCTGAGTTTACAGAAATTTGGTTATTGTTTGGTTTACATGTAGTAAAATTGTGATTACAGAGTGTACCACTAGAACGCTTAGCATGGCTAGGCATTTCGGGCATACTTAGTTTTATTCTTAATTGTAAAATATTACAAATTATGAGGTAAGTTGGTATTATGGCTAAGTGACTAAATACTAGTTTGTGAGTTTAGCAATGTGAATGCTTTTGTTTTGGCACAGTATATAGTTTCAGTATTGGAGTATCACAAGATTCATTATTTTAAGACTGAGATTAATATTTCCGTTTATGGTCAAATGAGTGAGTGAGTGTAAGTGTGAACCACCAGGTGGTATTTCGTGTAGTTAGTTGACGGGGTGTATCAGGGAGATAAGATGTTTTCTAATGGTAGTTTGAAGGTGATGAATGTGTCTGCAGTTCTAGAGTTCTCAGGTAGGGTATTCCAGATTTTAGGGCCTTTGACATACATTGAATTTTTGTAAAGGTTTAGTAGGACACGGGGAATGTCGTAGAGATGTTTGTGTCTGGTGTTATGCCTGTGGGTTCTGTCACAACTATCAAGAAAGCGTTTTAGGTCAAGGTTGATATTAGAGTTTAAGGCCCTGTAGATATAGATTGCACAGTAGTAAGTGTGGATGTACTGAACTGGGAGCAAGTTTAGATCTATGAAGAGTGGGGGGGTGTGTTGCCAGGGATGGGATTTAGTGATTATTCTTACTGCAGCTTTTTGTTGGGTTATTAATGGCTTTAGGTGTGTTGCTGCAGTTGATCCCCAAGCACAAATAGCATAGGTGAGGTATGGATAAATAAGTGAGTGGTATAGTGTGAGAAGGGCATTTTGCGGCACGTAGTATCGTATCTTGGATATTGGCCTATAGTTGTTTAAGTCTGTAGGGTCACCACCTTTATGTATTGGTGTAACCCTTGCCATCTTGAGTAGTTTCGGGAAGGTGCTAGTCTCTATTGACTTGTTAAAAAGTAATGAAATAGCATGCGAAAGGACATGGGCCGCTCGCTTGTACAGTAATGGTGGGACATGAGACAGATTCCCCGAGTTATTTTTAAGTGACTTTATGATCTCAATGACTTCCGTGGGCTCAGTTGGTGCAAGATAGAAGGAATTAGGGAAATTTCCATCTAGGTAGTCCCCGGCATGGGCATTGGTATGTGGGATTTTACTGGCGAGATTGATCCTATGTTTGAGAAGAAGTCGTTTATCTTGTTAGCTGTGTCAGTGGGATGTAGTGGTGTTTCATTAGGTTTAGTTAGGACAATATTCTTGGTTTTTCTCAGTTTGTGGGTCCCTAGAATCTGAGAGAGTGTTTTCCAGGTCTTTTTTATATCTCCTCTAGTGTCTGTGAATCTACTGGAGTAGTATAGTTGTTTGGCTTTTTTTATTACTTTGGTGAGAGCTGATGAATAGTGTTTAAGAGTATCTTTGTGTATTAAGCCCTGTCTATATTGCTTTTCATATTGGTGTTTCTTGTCAATGGATTTCAGAATTGTGGTATAAAAGCTTGTTTCACGCTGTCCTCGAAGCGGATCCAAGTGTGGTACTTTGACAATATTGGCCTTGTACATAACAGTAAGGCCACCCACATCCCTCCTATGTTGAAGGCTCTGCTGAAATGACAGATCTATCCAGGATGGGTCCAGGCGAGAGATGAGACGTCTTGCTCTGTTCTCTACTCTGTCAAGCAGTCGCAGATGAGAGGGGGGCAGGCAAACCAAGAAAGTGGAGCATGCTCAAGGTGTGAGCGTAGTTGTGCCTCGTACAGAATCTTGAAACCCCTACTGTCAAGCTGATGCGAGATATGGCGAAGTGCGGTAAGCTTCCTGGCTGCCTTGTTTGCAAGATTTACAGCGTGGTTCTTCATTTTAAGTTTGGAGCCAAATTTCACCCCAAGGATATCAACTTCTCTCTCTCTCTCTCTCTCTCTCTCTCTCTCTCTCTCTCTCTCTCTCTCTCTCTCTCTCTCTCTCTCTCTCTCTCTCTCTCTCTCTCTCTCTCTCTCTCTCTCTCTCACTCTCATTTATTCACACAGTTGATGTCTTGAAGCAATAAAAATGATTAAGTAATAAAGCACAAAGCTACATTCGTTATCTTTAGACTCAACATTTTCAAAAGTAAAGAATTTTTACACAGCCACACACACACACACACACACACACTCACACACACACACACACACACACACCACACACACACACACACACACACACACACACACACACACACACACACACACACACACACACCACACATCTATATATATATATATATATATATATATATATATATATATATATATATATATATAAATTTTATATATATATATATTATATACATATACATATACATCTAATCTAGTTGGGAACATATTGTTTCTGTTATTGACGGGAACTTTGTTTCCTTTTCATTTTTAGCTCAGTTTTGAGCAGTATGTTTCTGGCAGACTCCAGGAAGCAACACTTGATCAAGCTTTGGTGGCCATTAAAACCAACAGTAATACTAGAGATATTGTATATTATCTTAGGTGTTCTGTAGCTCGATTGGTAGCGCAACCAGCTCTCCGGTGGTCGATCCCTGGTACAGGTGGGCAAGTATCTTCACCAGGTGCCAGATCAACCAGGCTGTGATGGATATGTGAGGCAATGGGCCTCCAGCAGCAACAGCCTGGTTGACCAGGCAAGCAGCAGACGAGCCTGGCCCATGGCCGGGCTCCGAGAGTAGTGACTCTCGAATCTCATCAAAGGGATATCAAAGATGGAAACGTTAGGACGTGTTTCCTTAAGACTCCTGATATCCCTGTTTACCTAGCAGTAAAATAGGTACCTGGATGTTAGTGAATTGGTGTGGGTCGCATCCTGGGACAAAACTGACCTAATTTGCGGGAAATGCTCAGCATAACAAGCGGCTTTCTATTTAGTAGTATGTCACTGATGTCAGCTAGGACTGTATACCTTGTACATGTACTTGTAGAAATAAAGATTATTATTATTATTAGTTTTATTATTAGATTAAATATACATAATTAATAATTGTATGTTTAAAGCTATATTTGCGCTCAGAAACACTCTCACATTTAATACTATTGTTTGTAAAGTATCTTTTTTATTAACGCAAAAAAAAAAATTCTTACTGTATTCCTTTCATTTTTTTCTGGCTTGTCTGTTTCCACAGAATGAAAACCATTTTTAAATGTTTCAGTTGGAGACCAATCAAAGAAACTCAGAAACGGTTTCCATTGTTTAGCTCTTCATTAATAATAATAATAATATAATAATAATAATAATAATAATAATAATAATAATAATAATAATAATAATAATAACAATAATAATAATAAGAATAAGAAGAAGAAAATACGCAGAAGAGGCGAAATATTCACAAACACTGATCTCTGGTCGAAGGAGACTCGAACCTACGAACCTTGGGACAAAATACGCAACGCTTTAACCACCGCTCCACTCTCTGGGCTCACGGATGTTGGTATAATGTTTTCGTGTTGTTCCCACAGCGTCGACCCTTCTTTTCACTGGGTTTAGTTTACACATTCTCTTATGTCTCTAACTTCACTACGTTGTTATGGCATCGTGCAGATAATAAAACCAGGCCCTCAAGCATTTTACATTTATACTGTGTATTATCAAGTATCTCTGTCTCGTCTCCATCGAGGGTATATTTAAGACACCATAAGTTCCCTGTTATTTAAGAGCTTTATTTCAGTAATAATAATAACAACAACAACAACAACAACTACAATAATAATAATAAAAAAATAATAATAATAATAATAATAATAATAATAATAATAATAATGATAATAATAATAATAATAATAATAATAATAATAATAATAATAAATGTTAAACTAGGATCTAAATGCTAAAGTAGGAGAAACATTTAGAGAGTGTGGTAGGTAAGTTTGGGGTGCCAGGTGTAAATGATAATGGGAGCCATTTGATTGAACTTTGTATAGAAAGGGGTTTAGTTATAGGTAATACGTATTTTAAGAAAAAGAAGATAAATAGGTATACAAGATATGATGTAGGGAGTAATGACAGTAGTTTGTTGGATTATGTATTGGTAGATAAAAGACTGTTGAGCAGACTTCAGGATGTACATGTTTATAGAGGGGCCACAGATATATCAGATCACTTTCTAGTTGTAGCTACAGTGAGGGTAAAAGGTAGATGGGATACAAGGAAAATAGAAGCAGCAAGTAAGAGAGAGAGAGGGAAAAGTGCATAAACTAAAAGAGGAGGCAGATAGGGCAAGATATAAACAACTATTGGAGGATAGATGGGCTGGTGAGAGTATAGGCAATGGGGTCGAAGAGGTATGGGGTAGGTTTAAGAATGTAGTGCTAGAGTGTTCAGCAGAAGTTTGTGGTTACAGGAAAGTGGGTGCGGGAGGGAAGAGGAGCGATTGGTGGAATGATGTAAAGAGAGTAGTAAGGAAGAAAAAGTTCGCATATGAGAGTTTTTTCAAAGTAGAAGTGATGCAAGGAGGGGAGAGTATATGGAGAGAAAAAGAGAGGTTTAGAGAGTGGTGAAGCAATGTAAAAAGAGAGCAAATAAGAGAGTGGGTGAGATGTTATCAACAAATTTTGTTGAAAATAAGAAAAATTTTTGGAGTGAGATTAATAAGTTGTGGAAGCCTAAGGAACAAACGGATTTGACAGTAAAAAATAGGAGAGAAGAGTTATTAAAGGAGAGTTAGAAGTATCCGGAAGATGGAGGAAATGTTTTGAAGAATTGTTAAATGTTGATGAAGATAGGGAAGCTGTGATTTCGTGTATAGGACAAGGAGGAACAACATCTTGTAGGAGTGAGGAAGAGCCAGTTGTGAGTGTGGGGGAAGTTCGTGAGGCAGTAGGTAAAATGAAAGGGGGTAAGGCAGCCGGGATTGATGGGATAAAGATAGAAATGTTAACAGCAGGCGGAGATATAGTTTTGGAGTGGTTGGTGCAATTATTTAATAAATGTATGGAAGAGGGTAAGGTACCTAGGGATTGGCAGAGAGCATCCACAGTTCCTTTATACAAAGGCAAGGAGGATAAAAGAGAGTGCAAAAATTATAGGGGAATAAGTTTGTTGAGTATACCTGGTAAAGTGTATGGTAGAGATATTATTGAAAGAATTAAGAGTAAGACGGAGAGTAGGATAGCAGATGAACAAGGAGGCTTTAGGAAAAGTAGGGGGTGAGTAGACCAAGTGTTTACAGTGAAACATATAGGTGAGCAGTATTTAGATAAGGGTAAAGAGGTTTTTTGCGGCATTTATGGATTTGGAAAAGGCATATGACAAGGTGGATAGGGGAGCAATGTGGCAGATGTTGCAGGCGTATGGTATAGGAGGTAGGTTACTGAAAGCAGTGAAGAGTTTTTACGAGGATAGTGAGGCTCAAGTTAGAGTATGTAGGAGAGAGGTAGATTATTTCCCAGTAAAAGCAGGCCTTAGACAAGGATGTGTGATGTCACCTTGGCGGTTCAATATATTTATAGAAGGGGCTGAAAGAGAAGTGAATGCAAGGGTCTTGGAAAGAGGTGTGGAGTTAAAAGATAAAGAATCAAACAGAAGGTAGGAGTTGTCACAGTTGCTCTTTGCTGATGACACTGTGCTTTTGGGAGATTCTGAAGAGAAGTTGCAGAGGTTGGTGGATGAATTTGGTAGGGTATGTAAGAGAAGAAAATTAAAAGTGAACATAGGAAAGAGTAAGGTTATGAGGATAACAAAAAGATTAGGTGACGAAAGATTGGATAAAGATTGGAGGAAGAGAGTATGGAGGAGGTGAATGTATTCAGGTATTTAGGAGTGGATGTGTCAGCAGCCGGGTCTATGAAGGATAAGGTGAATCATAGAATTGATGAGGGAAAAAGGGTGAGTGGTACATTGACGAGTCTCTGGAGGCAAAGAACTTTGCCCGTGGAAGCAAAGAGGGGAATGTATGAGAGTATAGTTGTACCAACACTCTTGTATGGGTGTGAAGCATGGGTGATGAATGTTGCAACAAGGAGAAGGCTGGAGGCAGTGGAGATGTCATGCCTGAGGGCAATGTGTGGTGTGAATATAATGCAGAGAATTCGAAATTTGGAAGTTAGGAGAAGGTGCGGGATTGCCAAAACTATTATCCAGAGGGCTGAGGAGGAATTGTTGAGGTTGTTCGGACATGTAGAGAGAATGGAAAAAAAACAGAATGACTTCGAGAGTGTATAAATCTGTAGTGGAGGGAAGGTGGGGTAGGGGTCGGCCTAGAATGGGTTGGAGGGAGGGGGTAAAGGAGGTTTTGTGTGCGAGGGTCTTGGACTTCCAGCAAGCGTGCCTGAGCGTATTTGACAGGAGTGAATGGAGACAAATGGTTTTTAATACTTGACGTGCTGTTGGAGTGTGAGCAAAGTAACATTTATGAAGGGATTCAGGGAAACCGGCAGGCC
>NC_069468.1:17977335-17979835 GCF_026875155.1 Cherax quadricarinatus
ATATATATATATATATTGTATTATGTAATATATATATGTCGTGCCGAATATGTAAAACTGGTCATTTAGCAAGAACTCATTTAAAATTAAGTTCTTTCTAAAATTTTCTCTTATACGTTTAAAGATATATTTTTTCATTAACGTTAATGCAAAATTTATAATTTTGCACTAAAAGATTCTTAGAAAACTTACCTAACCTTATTATATCAAGAGTAATTTATTTTAGCCTAACCCAACTAAATATATTTTAGATTTGTTTACAATAATTTAATACTAAACAAACACAGTGAATTATATTTTTTTCGTTAGGTTTAGAATGATTTTGGCGAAATTATTCCATACACAAATTTTCGCTTGTCCTACATGGCAAGATGAGTGTTGCTATTTAAGCCAAGATCGCAAGTTCTGCATATTCGGCACGACACACACACACACACACACACAGATGGAAATTCGAGAAAATGGAAGGAATAGATGAGACGGGAGAAAGAGACTACATAGCAGGTACACTTCAGTCTGGGGAACACAAAGTGGTCATTGCAGTGATGTATAATCCACCACAGAACTGCAGGAGGCCAAGAGAGGAATATGAAGAGAGCAACAGAGCAATGGTGGACACACTTGTTGAGGTGGCAAGAAGAGCTCACTCCAGCAGAGCAAAGTTCCTGGTTATGGGGGATTTCAACCACAGGGAGATTGACTGGGAAAACCTGGAGCCACATGGGGGTCCCGAAACATGGAGAGCCAGGATGTTGGACGTGGTGCTGGAAAACCTCATGCACCAACATGTTAAGGACACTACCAGAGTGAGAGGGGAGGATGAACCAGCAAGATTGGACCTTGTGTTCACCCTGGGCAGCTCAGACATTGAGGACATCAAGTATGAGAGTCCCCTAGGAGCTAGCGACCACGTGGTTCTGTGCTTTGAATACATAGTAGAGCTGCAAGTGGAGAGAATAACAGGAGTAGAATGGGAAAAGCCTGACTATAAAAGAGGGGACTACATAGGGTTGAAGAACTTCCTGCGGGAGGTCCAGTGGGACAGAGAACTGGCAGGAAAGCCAGTAAATGAAATGATGGAATATTAAGCAACAAAATGCAAGGAGGCAGTGGAAAGGTTCATTCCCAAGGGAAACAGTAACAACGGGAAGACCAGAACAAGCCCCTGGTTTACCCGACGGTGTAAGGAGGCAAAAACAAAGTGCAATAGAGAATGGAAAAAGTACAGAAGGCAGAAAACCCACACGAAAATAGGGAGATTAGTCGCAGAGCCAGAATGAGTACGCACAGGTAAGGGGGGAGGCCCAGCGACAGTATGAAAATGACATAGCATCGAGAATCAAGACTGACCCGAAACTGTTGTATAGCCACATCAGGAGGAAGACAACAGTCAAAGCCCGGGTTTGATCAGATTAAGGACAGAAGGTGGAGAACTCCAAGAAATGATCAGGAGGTATGGGGAGGAGTTGAACAGGAGATTTTAAGGAAGTTTTTACAGTAGAGACGGGAAGGGCTGTGGGAAGACAGCACAGAAGGGAACATCAAGAGGGAATAACCAACAAGTTTTGGATGACATACGAACAACTGAGGAGGAGGTGAAGATGCTCTTAAGTGACCTTGACACCTCAAAGGCGATGGACCGGACAACATCTCCCCAGGGGTCCTTAGAGAAGGAGCAGAGATGCTGTGTGTGCCTCTAACCACAATCTTCAACACATCCCTTGAAACTGGGCAACTACCTGAAAATGGAAGACAGCTAATGTAGTCCCCATATTTAAGAAAGGAAACAGAAACGAGGCACTAAACTACAGACCTGTGTCTCTGACATGTATTGTGTGCAAAGTCATGGAGAAGATTATCAGGAGGAGAGTGGTCGAACACCTGGAAAGGAACAAGATTATAAATGAAAACTAGCATGGGTTCAAGGAAGGCAAATCTTGTATCACAAAACCCCCTGGAGTTTTATGACAAGGTAACAGAAGTAAGACACGAGAGAGAGGGTTGGGGAGATTGCGTTTTCCCAGACTGCAGGAAGGCCTTTGACACAGTTCCCCACAAGAGATTAGTGCAGAAGCTGGAGGATCAGGCACACGTAAAAGGAAGGGCACTGCAATGGATAAGGGAATACCTGACAGGGAGGCAGCAACGAGTCATGGTACGTGAAGAGGTATCACAGTGGGCGCCTGTTACGAGCGGGGTCCCACAGAGGTCAGTTCTAGGACCAGTGCTATTTTTGATATATGTGAAGTGTCCCTGTTCGCAGATGACGTGAAGTTGATGAGAAGAATTAAATCGGACGAGGATGAGGCAGGACTGCAAAGAGACCTGGAGAGGCTGGACAGTGGTCCAGTAACTGGCTTCTCGAATTCAATCCAGCCAAATGCAAAGTCATGAAGATTGGGGAGGGGCAAAGAAGACCGCAGACAGAGTATAGGCTAGGTGGACAAAGACTACAGACCTCACTCAGGGAGAAAGACCTTGGGGTGACCATAACACCGAG
>NC_069468.1:17982335-18017335 GCF_026875155.1 Cherax quadricarinatus
CCAAATATCTGAATACATTCACCTCCTCCATACTCTCTCCCTCCAATCTGATATCCAATCTTTCATCACCTAATCTTTTTGTTATCCTCATAATCTTACTCTTTCCTGTATTCACTTTCAATTTTCTTCTTTTACATACCCTACCAAATTCATCCACCAACCTCTGCAACTTCTCTTCAGATTCATCCAAGAGCACAGTGTCATCAGCAAAGAGCAACTCCGACTACTTCCACTTTATGTGTGATTCTTTATCTTTTAACTCCACACCTCATGCCAAGACCCTCGCATTTACTTCTCTTACAACCCCATCTATAAATATATTGAACAACCACGGTGACATCACACATCCTTGTCTAAGGCCTACTTTTACTGGTAAATAATCTCCCTATCTCCTACATACTCTAACTTGAGCCTCACTGTCCTCGTAAAAACTCTTCACTGCTTTCAGTAACCTACCTCCTATACCATACACCTGCAACATCTGCCACATTGCCCCTCTATCCACCCTGTCATACGCCTTTTCCAAATCCATAAAGGCCACAAAACCTCTTTAGCCTTATCTAAATACTGCTCACTTATATGTTTCACTGTAAACACCTGGTCCACACACCCCCTACCTTTCCTAAAGCCTCATTGTTCACGTGCTATCCTATTCCCCGTCTTACTCTTAATTCTTTCAATAATAACTCTACCATACACTTTACCAGGTATACTCAACTGACTTATCCCCCTATAATTTTTTGCACTCTCTTTTGTCCCCTTTGCCTTTATACAAAGGAACTATGCATGCTCTCTGCCAGTCCCTAGGTACCTTACCCTCTTCTATACATTTATTAAATAATAGCACCAACCACTCCAAAACTATATCCCCACCTGCTTTTAACATTTCTATCTTTATCCCATCAATCCCAGCTGCTTTACCCCCTTTCATTTTACCTACTGCCTCACGAACTTCCCCCACACTCACAACTGGCTCGGTTATTCCTCCTTGCCCTATACACGTAATCACAGCTTCCCTGTCTTCATCAACATTCAACAATTCCTCAAAATATTCCCTCCATCTTCCCAATACCTGTAACTCTCCATTTAATAACTCTCCTCTCATATTTTTAACTGACAAATCCATTTGTTCTCTAGGTTTCCTTAACTTGTTAATCTCACTCCAAAACTTTTTCTTATTTTCAACAAAATTTGTTGATAACATCTCACCCAGTCTTTCATTTGCTCTCTTTTTACATTGCTTCACCACTCTCTTAACCTCTCTCTACTACTCCATATACTCCTCCCTCCTTGCATCACTTCTACTTTGTAGAAACTTCTCATATGCTAACTTTTTCTCCCTTACTACTCTCTTAACATCATCATTCCACCAATCGCTCCTCTTCCCTCCCGCACCCACTTTCCTGTAACCACAAACTTCTGCTGAACACTCTAACACTACATTTTTAAACCTACCCCATACCTCTTCGACCCCATTGCCTACGCTCTCATTAGCCCATCTTTCCTCCAATAGTTGTTTATATCTTACCCTAACTCCCTCCTCTTTTAGTTTATAAACCTTCACTTCTCTCTTACCTGATGCTTCTATTCTCCTTGTATCCCATCTACCTTTTACTCTCAGTGTAGCTACAACTAGAAAGTGATCTGATATATCTGTGGCCCCTCTATAAACATGTACATCCTGAAGTCTACTCAACAGTCTTTTATCTACCAATACATAATCCAACAAACTACTGTCATTTAGCCCTACATCATATCTTGTATACTTATTTATCCTCTTTTTCTTAAAATATGTATTACCTATAACTAAACCCCTTTCTATACAAAGTTCAATCAAAGGGCTCCCATTATCATTTACACCTGGCACCACAAACTTACCTACCACACCCTCTCTAAAAGTTTCTCCTACTTTAGCATTCAGGTCCCCTACCACAATTACTCTCTCACTTGGTTCAAAGGTTCCTATACATTCACTTAACATCTCCCAAAATCTCTCTCTCTCTCCTCTATATTCCTCTCTTCTCCAGGTGCATACACGCTTATTATGACCCACTTTTCGCATCCAACCTTTACTTTAATCCACGTAATCCTTGAATTTACACATTCATATTCTCTTTTCTCCTTCCATAACTGATCCTTCAACATTATTGCTACCCCTTCCTTAGCTCTAACTCTCTCAGATACTAAAGATTTAATCCCATTTATTTCTCCCCATCGAAACTCCCCTACCCCCTTCAGCTTCGTATCGCTGAGGGCCAGGACATCCAACTTCTTTTCATTCATAACATCAGCAATCATCTGTTTCTTGTCATCCGCACTACATCCACGCACATTTAAGCATCCCAGTTTTATAAAGTTTTTCTTCTTCTCTTTTTTAGTAAATGTTTACAAGAGAAGGGGTTACTAGCCCATTGCTCCCGGCATTTTAGTCGCCTCATACGACACGCATGGCTTTCGGAGGAAAGATTCTTTTCCACTTCCCCATGGACAATAGAAGAAATAAAGAAGAACAAGAGCTTTTTAGAAAAAGGAGAAAAACCTAGATGTATGTATATATATATGCATGTGCGTGTCTGTGAAGTGTGACCAAATGTAAGTAGGAGTAGCAAGATATCCTGTTATCTAGCGTGTTTATGGAAAAGAAAAGAAACCAGCAATCCTACCATCATGTAAAACAGTTACAGGTTTCTGTTTCACAGTCATCTGGCAGGACGGTAGTACTTCCCTGGGTGGTTGCTGTCTACCAACCTACTACCTTAATATATATATATATATATATATATATATATATATATATATATATATATATATATAATATATATATATATATATATATATATATATATATATATATATCGTGCCGAATATGTAAAACTGGTCAATTAGCAAGAACTCATTTAAAATTAAGTCCTTTGTAAAATTTTCTCTTATATGTTTAAAGATATATTTTTTTCATTAATGTTAATGTAAAAAATTTTAATCTTGCACCAAAAGAATCTTAGAGAACTTACCTAACCTTATTATAACAAGAACAATTTATTTTAGCCTAACCCAACTATATATATTTTAGATTTGTTTACAATAATTTAATATTAAACAAACACAGTGAAATATATTTTTTTCGTTAGGTTCAGAATGATTTTGGCGAAATTATTGCATACACAAATTTTCGCTTGTCCTATATGGCAAGATGAGCGTTGCTGTTTAAGCCAAGATCGCAAGTTCTGCCTATTCGGCACGACATATATATATATATATATATAATATATATATATATATATATATATAATAGTATATATATATATATATATATATAATATATATATATATATGTATATCCCCAGGGAAATATACACTGAGAGATTTGTTTAACCTTTAGATATTAAAGAGTTCTTGATTAGAAGTGAAGAGGTGACACGAAACCTTAATGACCCTCGTGCAGTCGATAGTTATTAAATACCATTAACCATCCATTAAAACCCTTGATCGTACGAGACTCTCGAGGTCGTCGACAAGCTCTTCAGCTCTCCCTCGAGGTTAGCATCATCGCCTGATGCTTCTCCTCCTCCTCTGATGCTCACAGTTCGAAAACAGATTGACACTTCAATAATATTTTCTGACATTTTTAATAGACACTCATGAATTAAATTTGCGATAAATCAGATCCAGTCAGTTGCGTTTCTCCGACCGTCTCCTACTGCCAATGTACATTATATATATATATATATATATATATATATATATATATATATATAATATATATATATACTATATATATATATATGTATATATATATATATATATATATAATATATATATATATATATATATATATATATATATATATATATATATATATATATATATATATATAATATATATATAATATAATGATAGGAGTGAATGGAGACAAATGGTTTTTATACTTGACATGCTGTTGGAGTGTGAGCAAAGTAACATTTATGAAGGGGTTCAGGGAAACCGGCAGGCCAGACTTGAGTCCTGGAGATGGGAAGTACAGTGCCTGCACTCAGAAGGAGGGTGTTAATGTTGCAGTTTAAAAACTGTAGTATATAGCACCCTTCTGGCAATACAGTGATGGAGTGAATGATGGTGAAAGTTTTTCTTTTTCGGGCCACCCTGCCTTGGTGGGAATCGGCCAGTGTGATAATAATATATAATATATTATTTTTTTTATTTTATTATCACACTGGGCGATTCCCACCAAGGCAGGGTGGCCCGAAAAAGAAAAACTTTTCACCATCATTCACTCCATCACTGTCTTGCCAGAAGGTGCTTTACACTACAGTTTTTAAACTGCAACATTAACACCCCTCCTTCAGAGTGCAGGCACTGTACTTCCCATCTCCAGACTCAAGTCCGGCCTGCCGTTTCCCTGAATCCCTTCATAAATGTTACTTTGCTCACACTCCAACAGCACGTCAAGTATTAAAAACCATTTGTCTCCATTCACTCCTATCAAACACGCTCACGCATGCCTGCTGGAAGTCCAAGCCCCTCGCACACAAAACCTCCTTTACCCCCTCCCTCCAACCCTTCCTAGGCCGACCCCTACCCCGCCTTCCTTCCACTACAGACTGATACACTCTTGAAGTTATTCTGTTTCGCTCCATTCTCTCTACATGTCCGAACCACCTCAACAACCCTTCCTCAGCCCTCTGGACAACAGTTTTGGTAATCCCGCACCTCCTCCCTAACTTCCAACTACGAATTCTCTGCATTATATTCACACCACACATTGCCCTCAGACATGACATCTCCACTGCCTCCAGCCTTCTCCTCGCTGCAAACATTCATCACCCATGCTTCACACCCATATAAGAGCGTTGGTAAAACTATACTCTCATACATTCCCCTCTTTGCCTCCAAGGACAAAGTTCTCTGTCTCCACAGACTCCTAAGTGCACCACTCACTCTTTTTCCCTCATCAATTCTATGATTCACCTCATCTTTCATAGACCCATCCGCTGACACGTCCACTCCCAAATATCTGAATACGTTCACCTCCTCCATACTCTCTCCCTCCAATCTGATATTCAATCTTTCATCACCTAATCTTTTTGTTATCCTCATAACCTTACTCTTTCCTGTATTCACCTTTAATTTTCTTCTTTGCACACCCTAACCAAATTCATCCACCAATCTCTGCAGCTTCTCTTCAGAATCTCCCAAGAGCACAGTGTCATCAGCAAAGAGCAGCTGTGACAACTCCCACTTTGTGTGTGATTCTTTATCTTTTAACTCCACGCCTCTTGCCAAGACCCTCGCATTTACTTCTCTTACAACCCCATCTATAAATATATTAAACAACCACGGTGACATCACACATCCTTGTCTAAGGCCTACTTTTACTGGGAAAAAATTTCCCTCTTTCCTACATACTCTAACTTGAGCCTCACTATCCTCGTAAAAACTTTTCACTGCTTTCAGTAACCTACCTCCTACACCATACACTTGCAACATCTGCCACATTGCCCCCCTATCCACCCCTGTCATACGCCTTTTCCAAATCCATAAATGCCACAAAGACCTCTTTAGCCTTATCTAAATACTGTTCACTTATATGTTTCACTGTAAAAACACCTGGTCCACACCCCCCCCTACCTTTCCTAAAGCCTCCTTGTTCATCTGCTATCCTATTCTCCGTCTTACTCTTAATTCTTTCAATTATAACTCTACCATACACTTTACCAGGTACACTCAACAGACTTATCCCCCTATAATTTTTGCACTCTCTTTTATCCCCTTTGCCTTTATACAAAGGAACTATGCATGCTCTCTGCCAATCCCTCGGTACCTTACCCTCTTCCATACATTTATTAAATAATTGCACCAACCACTCCAAAACTATATCCCCACCTGCTTTTAACATTTCTATCTTTATCCCATCAATCCCGGCTGCCTTACCCCCTTTCATTTTACCTACTGCCTCACGAACTTCCCCCACACTCACAACTGGCTCTTCCTCACTCCTACAAGATGTTATTCCTCCTTGCCCTATACACGAAATCACAGCTTCCCTATCTTCATCAACATTTAACAATTCCTCAAAATATTCCTTCCATCTTCCCAATACCTCTAACTCTCCATTTAATAACTCTCCTCTCCTATTTTTAACTGACAAATCCATTTGTTCTCTAGGCTTTCTTAACTTGTTAATCTCACTCCAAAACTTTTTCTTATTTTCAACAAAATTTCTTGATAACATCTCACCCACTCTCTCATTTGCTCTCTTTTTACATTGCTTCACCACTCTCTTAACTTCTCTCTTTTTCTCCATATACTCTTCCCTCCTTGCATCACTTCTACTTTGTAAAAACTTCTCATATGCTAACTTTTTCTCCCTTACTACTCTCTTTACATCATCATTCCACCAATCGCTCCTCTTCCCTCCTGCACCCACTTTCCTGTAACCACAAACTTCTGCTGAACACTCTAACACTACATTTTTAAACCTACCCCATACCTCTTCGACCCCATTGCCTATGCTCTCATTAGCCCATCTATCCTCCAATAGCTGTTTATATCTTACCCTAACTGCCTCCTCTTTTAGTTTATAAACCTTCACCTCTCTCTTCCCTGATGCTTCTATTCTCCTTGTATCCCATCTACCTTTTACTCTCAGTGTAGCTACAACTAGAAAGTGATCTGATATATCTGTATATATATATATATATATATATATATATAATATATATATATATATATATATATATATATATATAAATAAATATATAATATTATTGTAACCATGAACGGTGGTTTTGAATCAATAACAACACTGCGACTGTCCGAGGATTCGAACACATTTCGTTCTGGCCCCCCTCATCGTGCGCGAAAATCACACCTCACGCTCTCACTCACAAGACCACACAATCCTACAAAAACGAAGCACCCAGCAGAGCTAGGTGTTTTACCTTGATCCAAGGACTTACAGTGGTGTAGGTGCCTCTGAGCTAATTTCATTCTAGTCTCCGTTTGGTGTATAGCCTCCACGTGCAGCATTTTTTATTATTGTAACTACGAACGAGTATATTAAATCAATAACAACACTGCGACTAGCCGAGGATTTGAACCCATGTCGTTTTGTTTGCATGTATATATATATGCATGTATGTATGTATGTATGTATGTATGTATGTATGTATGTATGTATGTATATATGTATGAATATATGTATGAATATATGTATGTATGTATGATTATATATATATATATATATATATATATATATATATATATATATATATATATATATATATATATATATATATAATATATATATATATATATTATATATATATATATATATATATATATATATATATATATATATATATGTCGTGCCGAATATGCAAAACTGGTCAATTAGCTAGAACTCATTTAAAATTAAGTCTTTTCGAATATTTTCTTTTATACATTTAAAGATACTTTTTCATTATTGTTAATGTAAACATTTTTAATTTTGCACCAAAAGAATCTTAGAAAACTTACCTAACCTTATTATAACAAAAGCAATTTATTATAGCCTAACCCAACTAAATATATTTTAGATTTGCTTATAGTAATTCAATACTAAACAAACACAGTGAAATATATTTTTTTTCGTTAGGTTCAGAATGATTTTCGCGAAATTATTTCATAAACAAATTTTCGATTGCCTTCTTCGGCAAGAAGAGCGTTGCTATTTAAGTCAAAATAGCAAGTTTTACATATTCGGCACGACATACACACAACACACACACACACACACACACCACACACACACACACACACACACACACACACACACACACACACACACACATATATATATATATATATTATATATATATATATATATATATATATATATATATATATATACACATCGTGCCTCGTAAGCAGAATCGTGTTCAATTAGATAAAATTTTGGCTTAAAAAACAAATAATTTATAAAATGTTCTCATACTTTTTTTTACATATATATTTTTGAGTTTAAACTGTGTAAACATGTGTGGTGTTGTGCCAGAAATTAATTCAGAGACCTGACCTAAGTCTTGCGGTAATGAACGTAATTTATGTTAGACTTTTCCTACTGATCGTGTTCTAGAGTTTTAGAACAATCTTAAATTAATTTATTATTCATTGAAATCAGTGATGTATAATTTTCCCCCGTCATGTTCCAAATGATTTTTCGCTGATTTATTGGAGACATAAATTTCCACTCTAATTATTCGGAAAAATGTCCGCTGCCCTTGTAACCTAAATTGTCAATTTGGCTTATTCGCAGCAATATATATATATATATATATTATATATATATATATATATATATATATATATATATATATATATATATATATATATATATATATATAATATATATATATATATATATATATATATATATATATATATGTATATTTGCAAAACAACCACTCTGAAAGAATACAGAAATTCCAAGCGCTTTCGTGACTACTCACATTATCAAGGAACTATAGTTCCTTGATAATGTGAGTAGTCACGAAAGCGCTTGGAATTTCTCTCTTCTTTCAGAGTGGTTGTTTTGCATATTCTGAAATCACCTGTTTACTGTGATCTTATTGCATATATATATATATATATATATTATATATATATATTATATATATATATATATATATATATATATATATATATATATATATATATATATATATATATATATATATATATATGAACTAACACTGACTCTAACCCATTAATTCTTCATGCCATTTTAGTATGCTATTTTGAGTGACCTCTATGACCTGTATGTAACCTCTGCTGGTCACCTGGGGAAGTTATGAGGGCACGATTCTTCCTCAGGTGAGCTCAGTAAGCAGGTTAATAGAAAGACCTCCTGGACATATGTCTGTCTTTCCTAGTGTTTGAACCAAAGTTTCGTGGATTGTGAGCCGGGAGCTTCAGTGAGCTTCAAGTCAGATAATTATTGATGGATGGCGCTGCAGAAGACTATTGACTGGCTCCTAATGCCAAGATTGAGGTAAAGCTTTCCGGTTGAACTAGGATGAATTAGGATGAACTCCGACATATGGATGAAATTAGTTGGCTGGTAATATATCTGACGAAACTCTCCTTCGCTTGATGACTGCAGATGTCAAACATACTGTGACTTCATGATGCTAGTACACATGTCCCGTTCCCACACACCATCATGCACCAGCACTCACTATCACACACGCATCACACACCAGCACACACCAGCACACACACACTCACAACAGCAACAACGGAGACATGCCGTACGCGAAGGCCCTATCAGACCCACGTGGGGCCAGGGAAAAGACGAGGAGCACACTAAGATCAAATGACAGGTCCGAAGACAATGATAGAATGCTATATGCAGAGATTCTAACAGCCAACTGCAGTAGCAAGGGACAGCTGGTCATGGAAGACAGTTCACTGAGAATAGAAGTTTCAGATATGACAGGGACTGAAGGCAAGAACATGTCAATGGAAGGAAATAAAATGCCTCAGAGGACGCAGATGGAGACTCAGTGGGAGGAGGAAAGGGCGAGGTCAGTTTTTGTGTACGGGCTCCAAGAAGCCAAGGGGGACAACTTTGAAGAAATAAAACAGGAGGAGAAAAAAATGATTGAAGGCATCATGAAAACAATAGGTGAGGGCGATATGACCCAGGTGACAAATTTTCAGAGAATTGGGTGGTTTGCGAGTGGAAGGATACGGCCTGTCAAAGTAATTTTCAAGGAAGAATCAGTTCGAACCAGGATTCTGGAAGAGAAAGCAAGACTGAGGGACAAACAGGGGTACCAGAGAGTATACCTCGACCGCAACAGAACACAAGAAGAAAGGACTACACTGAAAGAGAGGGTACAGAGACGCAAGGAGGAACGAGAGGCAATGACGATGATGAGCAGGACCCAGACACAGGAGGAAGGGCAAACACACCCCACAGAATCTCCCACCAAAAGACTCCAACCGCGACATTCCCAACGCAACTGAGCAACCTATACTACAACCCACTCACTGTTCCCTCTGCCACCAACCCCCATATCACAAACCTCACCCCAACAGCTGTCCCTTATGGGCATTCTGACCCCACCCCCATCATCACAAACCCCACCTACACCACAGCCCATATAGGCCCCCACCAAGGCTCTCGCTCCCCCAACCCCAATATTCTTGCATGACCACAATGATAGAAAAGAAACTGAAAGTTTGGTACACAAACGCGGATGGAATAACGAATAAACATGAGGAGTGGAACGAAAGAATCAGTAAAAAATCCCCAGACATCATAGCAGTCACAGAAACAAAACTCGCTGAGACAATAACAGACACAATCTTCCCAACGGGATATCAGATCCTGAGGAAAGATAGAAGGAGTAGAGGGGGAGGAGGGGTTGCACTGCTCATAAAACACCGATGGTGATTTGAGGAAATGGAAGGCATGGACATGATTGGAGAAAGAGACTACATTGTAGGTACAATTCAGTCCGGAGAACATAAAGTAGTCATTGGAGTGATGTATAACTCACCACAGAACTGCAGGAGGCCAAGAGAGGAGTACGAAGAAAACAACAGGGTGATGGTGGACACACTGGCTGAGGTGGCAAGAAGAGCTCACTCGAGCAGAGCAAAGTTACTGGTAATGGGCGATTTTAACCACAGGGAGATCGACTGGGAAAACCTGGAGCCACATGGGGGTCCCGAAACATGGAGAGCCAAGATGATGGATGTGGTACTTGAAAACCTCATGCATCAACATGTCAAGGACACAACCAGAGAGAGAGGGGAGGATGAGCCAGCAAGACTGGATCTTGTGTTCACCGAGAGGCCCCTTGGAGCTAGCGATCACGTGGTTCTGAGTTTTGATTATATAGTAGAGTTACAAGTGGAGAAGGTAACAGAAACTGAAGGGGACAGGCCAAACTATAAAAGGGGGGACTACACAGGTATAAGAAACTTCCTGCAGAAGGTTCAGTGGGACAGAGAAATGATAGGAAAATCAGTAAACAAGATGATGGAGTATGTGGCAACAAAGTGCAAGGAGGCAGAGGAAAGGTTTGTTCCCAAGGGAAACAGAAATAATAGGAAGACCAAAACGAGTCCTTGGTTTACCCGAAGGTGTAGGGAGGCAAAAACTAAGTGCAACAGAGAATGGAAAAGGTACAGGAGGCATAGGACCCAGGAAAACAAGGACCCACAGAAACGAGTATGCACAGATAAGGAGGGAGGCCCAGCGACAGTATGAAAACGACATAGCATCGAAAGTCAAATCTGACCCGAAACTGCTGTATAGCCACATTAGGAGGAAGACAACAGTCAAGGACCAGGTGATAAGGCTGAGGAAAGAAGGTGGAGAACTCACAAGAAACGATCAAGATGTATGTGAGGAGCTCAACACGAGATTTAAGGAAGTATTTATAGTAGAGACAGGAAGGACTCTGGGGGGACAGACCAGATGGGGACACCAGCAAGGAATACACCAACAAGTGTTGGACGACATACATACAGATGAGGAGGAGGTGAAGAAACTGCTAAGGGACATCGATACCTCAAAGGCAATGGGACCGGACAACATCTCCCCGTGGGTCTTTAGAGAGGGAGCAGATATGTTGTGCGTGCCACTTACCACAATCTTCAACACGTCCCTGGAAACTGGGCAACTACCTGAGGTATGGAAGACGGCAAATGTAGTTCCCATTTTTAAAAAAAGGAGACAGAAAAGAGGCACTAAACTATAGACCTGTGTCATTGACGTGTATAGTATGCAAAGTTATGGAGAAGATTATCAGGAGGAGAGTGGTGGAGCATCTGGAACGGAACAAGAGCATAAATGCCAACCAGCACGGATTCATGGAAGGCAAATCCTGTGTCACAAACCTTCTGGAGTTTTATGATAAAATAACAGAAGTAAGACACGAGAGAGAGGGGTGGGTTGATTGCATTTTCTTGGACTGCAAGAAGGCCTTTGACACAGTTCCTCACAAGAGATTAGTGCAGAAGCTAGAGCATCAGGTGCATATAACAGGAAGGGCACTGCAATGGATCAGAGAATACCTGACAGGGAGGCAACAACGAGTCATGGTACGTAATGATGTATCACAGTGGGCACCTGTGACGAGCGGGGTCCCACAGGGGTCGGTCCTAGGACCAATGCTATTTTTGGTATATGTGAACGACATGATGGAAGGGTTAGACTCAGAAGTGTCCCTGTTTGCAGACGATGTGAAGTTAATGAGGAGAATTAAATCTGATGAGGACCAGGCAGGATTTCAAAGAGACCTGGACAGACTGGACACCTGGTCCAGCAAATGGCTTCTCGAATTTAATCCTGCCAAATGCAAAGTCATGAAGATAGGGAAGGGCACAGAAGACCACAGACAGAGTATAGGCTAGGTGGCCAAAGACTGCAAACCTCACTCAAGGAGAAAGATCTTGGGGTGAGTATAACACCGAGCATGTCTCCGGAAGCACACATCAATCAGATAACTGCTGCAGCATATGGGCGCCTGGAAAACCTGAGAACAGCATTCCGATACCTTAGTAAGGAATCGTTCAAGACACTGTACACCGTGTATGTCAGGCCCATACTGGAGTATGCAGCACCTGTTTGGAACCCGCACTTGATAAAGCACGTCAAGAAACTAGAGAAAGTACAAAGGTTTGCGACAAGGTTAGTTCCAGAGCTAAGGGGAATGTCCTATGAAGAAAGATTAAGGGAAATCGGCCTGACGACACTGCTGGACAGGAGAGTCAGGGGAGACATGATAACGACATATAAAATACTGCGTGGAATAGACAAGGTGGACAAAGACAGGATGTTCCAGGGAGGGGACACAGAAACAAGAGGCCACAATTGGATGTTGAAGACACAAATGAGTCAGAGAGATATTAGGAAGTATTTCTTCAGTCATAGAGTTGTAAGGCAGTGGAATAGCCTAGAAAATGACGTAGTGGAGGCAGGAACCATACACAGTTTTAAGACGAGGTATGATAAAGCTCATGGAGCGGGGAGAGAGAGGGCCCAGTAGCAACCGGTGAAGAGGCGGGCCCAGGAGCTAAGACTCGACCCCTTCAACCACAAAAAGGTGAATACAAATAGGTGAGTGCATGCAGATAAGTTGAGCAAGACGTCTTTTAAAACGTACCTATAACGTCGTTGATGGATGCCTCTTGTCCGCAAGTGAGAAATTCGTTGTAGAAGCTGACCATAACAATGCCACCGTTCACGGCCTGTAAAAGAGACCAGATATGTCAGTTTAACTGAACTTAAGTCTACTCACTTCAACTCACATCTACTCACTCCAACCCTATCTACTCACTCCATCTCCCCTCTCCTCACAGCATATTAAATCTACACATATTTATTATACCAACACAACAACGTCTGTCCGCCGGAGTAAAATCATAATTTACCTAAAAAAAAGAATGACTCTTTAAAATGAGAATATTTCTCTTTTAAATCATTATGATAAATCTATTTTTGCGTGTCCCTTTTTTCCCCCTTTTTTCCCCCTTTTTTCCCCCTCTATCAACTGTACTCGAGTGAGTGAAATGATGTATATTAGGATTTTTTTTTTGCTAGTGGTAGTTAGAAATAGCGAAGACTCGTTCCTAGATTCACTAGTTGGTAATTAGTGGTAATTGGTTGTTCTGGTGATTTACGGATTTTAGAGGATATCAGAGGCCGTCGTTCATCTTCTCAGTCATCATTCTATTTTTCAGTCATCATTCTATTTCCTAGTCATCATTCTATTTCCTAGTCATCATTCTATTTCCTAATCATCATTCTATTTCCTAGTCATCATTTTACTTCACGGTCATCATTCCTTTTCCTAGTCATCATTCTATTTCCTAGTCATCATTCAATTTCCTAGTCATCATTCTATTTCCTAGTCATTATTCTATTTACTAGTCATCATTCTATTTCACAGTCATCATTCTATTCCCTAGTCATCATTCTATTTCCTAGTCATCATTTTTTCACAGTCATCATTCTATTTATCAGTCATCATTCCATCTATCAGTCATCGTTTTTATTTCACAGTTATCGTTCTATTTATCAATCATCTTTCTATTTAGCAGTCATCGTTGTATTTATCAGGTCTTCAGTTTTTATCTTATTTATTCATATTCTCAAACTAACGTTCAAAACGTCTCAAACTAACATTCTAAATCTAATGCATCTTATAACAGAGTATTTCTAAGTCAACACGACCGTTGATAATTGACGCTGTTAACGAATGTGAATGTCTAAACGTTAACTTCTAGATCTGTTTGACAACGAGCTTTCACGTTTATGCGAACGTCTAAACACTCGTTTCTAAATCTATGTGAAAGTCTGACAGGTGAATGGACGAGGTGAAGACGTTCTTACAGCGAAGCTGCCAGTGAAAGTCTACGGCTTTCGCTATCAGCTTTTCATTTACTGGAACGAGTGAGTTGTTCTTTCTTTTCTGTTTATCTGTCTGTCTGTCTGTCTGTCTGTCTGTCTGTCTGTCTGTCTGTCTATCTGTCTGTCTGTCACAACTCTCGTTACCACTTGTCACACCTCTCTTCATCATCTGTCACACCTCTCGTTACCACCTGTTACACCAGTCCTCATCACCTGTCACACCTCTTGTTACCACCTGTCACACCTCTCGTTACCACCTGTCACACCTCTAGTTGCCACCTGTCACACATCTTGCTACCACTTGTCACACCTCTTGTTACCACCTGTCATACCTCTCGTTACCACTTGTCACACCTCTCGTTATCACCTGTTACACATATCCTCATCACCTGTCATACCTCTTGTTACCACCTGTCACACCTCTTGTTACCACCTGTCACACCTCTCGTTACCACCTGTCACACCTCTCGTTACCACCTGTCACACCTCTCGTTACCACCCCTACACACCTCTCGCTACCACCTGTCACACCTCTCGTTACCACCTGTCACACCTCTCGTTACCACCTGTCACACCTCTCATTACCACCTGTCACAAGTCTCCTTACCACCTGTCACACCTCTCGTTACCACCTGTCACACCTCTCGTTACCACCTGTCACACCTCTCGTTACCACCTGTCACATCTCTCGTTACCACCTGTCACACCTGTCGTTACCACCTGTCACACCTCTCGTTACCACCCCTACACACCTCTCGTTACCACCCCTACACACCTCTCGTTACCACCTGTCACACCTCTCGTTACCACCTGTCACACCTCTCATTACCACCTGTCACACGTCTCCTTACCACCTGTCACACCTCTCGTTACCACCTGTCACACCTCTCGTTACCACCTGTCACACCTCTCGTTACCACCTGTCACACCTCTCATTACCACCTGTCACACCTCTCGTTACCACCTATCACACCTCTCGTCACCACCTGTCACACCTCTCGCTACCATCTGTCACACCTCTCGTTACCACCTGTCACACCTCTCGTTACCACCTGTCACACCTCTCGTTACCACCTGTCACACCTCTCGTTACCACCTGTCACACCTCTCGTTACCACCTGTCACACCTCTCGTTACCACCTATCACATCTCTCGTTACCACCTATCACATCTCTCGTTACCACCTGTCACACCTCTCGTTACCACCTGTCACACCTCTCTTTACCACCTGTCACACGTCTCCTTACCACCTGTCACACCTCTCGTTACCACCTATCACATCTCTCGTTACCACCTGTCACACCTCTCTTTACCACCTGTCACACCTCTCTTTACCACCTGTCACACGTCTCCTTACCACCTGTCACACCTCTCGCTACCACCTGTCACACCTCTCGTTACCACCTGTCACACTTCTCGTTAGCAATAATGCTTCTGACACACAAACTTCCCCCTGAAACATTCATTGCTTCCTTCTAGAAGCAAGACCAACACATTACAATATCCTGCCTCTAAAAAAAAGTCTAAGATCGTTCCATCTGCAGTGGAGAGTGTAGGTTGTGGCAGCCCACGTTCACCACCTCTGAGAGAACGTTCGCTGTGCTCCAGGTGAACGAATGGAGTGAGGAACGTTATTGAGAGACGAAGGAGTGAGGAACGTTACGAGGAAACGGAGTGAGGAACATTGTTATTGGACGAAGGAGTTAACGACGACGTTTCGGTCCGACTTGGCCCATTTACAATGTCACACTAACGAAATGGAGAGCACCTCTCGTTACCACCTGTCACACCTCTCGTTACCACCTGTCACATCTCTTGCTACCACCTGTCACACGTCTCGTTACCACCTGTCACACTTATCGTTACCACCTGTCACACCTCTTGCTACCACCTGTCACACCTCTCGTTACCACCTGTCACACCTCTCGTTATCACCTGTCACACCTCTCGTTACCACCTGTCACACCTCTCGTTACCACCTGTCACGCCTCTCGTTACCACCTGTCACACCTCTAGTTTGCAATAATGTTAATGTGACTTTGTAAATGGTCCAAGTCGGACCGAAACGTCGTCGTAAGCTCCTCTCTTCTATGTGCGGGTTATTTGTGTATCGTTCCAGTCACGGTATTGTGCCTTTTTGTTATTTAACGAAGGAGTTATTGAACGAGCGAATGATGTAGCGAAGAACGTTACTGGTGAGCGGAGCTGGGAACGTTATTACAGAAGAAAGGAGTGAAAAAATGTTCTTGAAGGACAGAGAATGAATTTTCATTTCAGAATTACTGGGTAAAATACGTCTGTCCCGAGGGAATGTTATTGAAAACACTCAACACTTGTAATAGCTCTTAGACACTCCACTCTCGTAGCTGCTCCTCCACAATCCACTCTTTGTGGCTTCTTCTTCACCCTCCCCACTTCAGGCAGCTTCTCCATGTAAAACTAAGTGATAATCAAATCAAGGAACGGGTGGGGTTTTGAACCCACGGCGAGTAGGTTCTAAAACACACAGACCAGTGCGTTAAGCGTTACTTCCTGTGGCTTAACCCTGTGGGTGGTGGTGCGGGTGGTTGTGGTTTTTGTGGTGCTGGTGGTGGTGGTGGTGCTGGTTGTGGTATTGGTGGTGTTGGTGGCTGTGATACCCTTCTTGGGTTTGTAGTTTTGATAAGTAACCCGAGCTCTCCCTGTTGGATGCAATAGCAACTAGGAACACAGAAAGGAGGACGAGAAAGAGAGACACAGTGACAAGGATTGACTAAAGGAATGGAGACATGGAAGAGGCATGAGGAGGGAACGCAGGAATAAGGAATGATGAGAAATACAGCGCTTGAGGAATAAAAAGGAAACACAAGGAGTGAGGAATGAAGAGACAGAAGAAAAGATCAAGATTATTAAAAACAACAGGAGAAGCCCAGTAAACAGAATGAGATCAAGGAACACTTTTGCCTCAAGGAGACTTAAAAGACCATGAATATAAGAGTCTTAAGGACCCCTGGATACAAGTCTTTAGGAACACTGGATGCAAGAATCTTTAGGAACACTGGATGCAAGTCTGTAGAAACCCTGGATACATGTCTTTAGGAACCCCTAGATACAAGCCTTTAGGAACACTAGATATAAATCTTTAAGAACCCTGGATGCAAGTCTATAGGGACCCTGGATACAAGTCTTTAGGAACTCTGGACACAAGTCTTTAGGAACTCTGGATACAAGTCTTCAGAAACCCTGGATACTAGTCTTTAGGAACCCTGGATGCAGGACTTTAGGGACCATGGATATAAGTTTTTAGGAACTCTGGATGCAAGTCTTTAGGGATCCTGGATATAAGTCTTTAGGAACCCTGGATGCAGGTCTTTAAGGTCCCTGGATACAGGTCTTTAGGAGCCTTGGATACAAATCTTTAGGAACCCTGGATACAAATCTTTAGGAGCCCTGGATACAGGTCTTTACAGACCCTGGAACCCAGGATACCTAAGCCAGCATCTCTACTCACCAAGGAGCTGAGGATGTCGTCAGGTACGTTCCTCTCTATGTCACACAGGGCACGGGCGGCAGAGTGTGAGAAGACGACGGGGGCGCGGGAGGTGGCCAGCACGTCTCTAGAGGTCCTGCTGGAGGCGTGAGAGACATCGACCATCAGACCCACGCGGTTCATCTCTCGGATGATTTCCTGTAGGTGAAGGTGATGTCAGAGATGCACTGGAGGGTGAGATGCTGGAAGGTGGTTCAGGATGGTAGGGGACGAAGTTGTTAGGATGTTAATGCTGGGGTGTTTTTGATGTGGTGAGAGGGTTGATAATCTGCTGGTGTAACTGTTGATGTGATACCTGGGGAAGGATAGAGAGAAGTAGCATAGTTAAGAAGTGGTTAAGGTGTTGGGTACACACGTACAGTACATCTGAGTAGAGCAGAAGCCGGGTTAAGGTGATGTGTAGGAAATACGTTACGGTAATAGCATCTTCCAGATGTCCCCATCACCAAATACCTTTCCCCATCACCAGATGGGCCCCATCACCACGCTCGTCTTCCAGGTTACAGGTCCCTGGAGGTTCTCTGATGGACGCTTTGACCCCCAGGCTCGTGCAGCTTTTACCATTAAGAGGCAAAGTTCCAAACTATAAAATAATGTAAATGTTTACGGCGAGAAGCCACTATTAGCCAGTCATGAATTGAGTATCGTTGCGCCATATAACGCGGGCGCCTTTAGTCGAAGTGGTCGTGTGAAGAGGTTCTTTGATACCCAGGTCTCGACTAATTAATAACAGGTTTCTGTAATATATCGATGTATATCGATGACATTATTATATACCCGAGAATATGATTATTAACCACATTATGTAGTTTGTGGCATTTTATCAGTTTCACAAGAACTGATAGTCTCTCGTGGGCGAAACGTCTCCTCAATAAATTGCCATAAACTTCATATTATTTCTTATGAACATACTTAGGCACATACGAGTTGTGGTTAGTTAGAATATTATCTAATATATTTTTTAAAACATTCTGAAAAATTTTCGTAGAAAAAGGTCACTAATTTATCTAAAATAAACGAACTTTGTAGCAAATTTGCCTTTATTATTTCCCAATAAAAACATACGCGAAATACGAGAGAATATTTGCATTGATTTCAATATTTGTTAACCATAGCGGAATTATATCAGTAACTGATCGTTGATGATTTCCCCGTGTGTGTGTGTGTGTGTGTGTGTGTGTGTGTGTGTGTGTGTGTGTGTGTGTGTGTGTGTGTGTGTGTGTGTGTGTGTGTGTGTGTGTGTGTGTGTGTGTGTGGTGGTATAATTGCTCTGGTGTGATACTCTGGTGGTCCACTCTGCCTTTTTTCCCTCTCCCTCGTCATGTTTTACCCCCTGTTAAACTTTTGCAATTATTCGTATTGGAATATTCAGGCGAATGAGAATACGCATCCAGATATTTTTTTATGGTGGGTGTATCGTAATAGTACATTTCAAATTAATATTTCGTGTTTGAGTTTAAATGAAATGCTTTTAATTGTTCAAATTACGACTCCGTGTTCTGATATTTATTTTCTGCGTCATTGTAACAAAATAAAACGCAAATGGTCATTATGTCCATGACAAATAATGTAATCGCATTTCGTTTGAAATTTCAACGTCAGAACGACGGTCAAAATTATCGGGAACTGGATGGTTGGATGTGGCCGATCTGTACTCCGGCCGGAGATTAAAAAATGAAAAAAAAGGTTGGTAATAAAAGCAAGGTTGTCAAGAGGAACAAAAGCTCTATTAGCACAAAGAAACCACCACTAACTCGCAACGCTTTGATGCTGTTGGCGTCTGCGGGTGCTAGAGGGCACGGGGAGGCTGTGTCTCGCGGGAGATCACAGGCAGTAGGATGCTTTAAGGTATCCTAAGATCATGCAGCACTAAGCTGGGTGGAAACACGCATGACACAGACTGAGGTTTTATCATTGTCATGTTTCGCTCGTGGGAAGTTACATCAAGTTGATGGCGCTGCTTTTGAACGAAACGTTGTCCATCATTTCGTGAACGAAGTAGCGGAAACAGGATCCATACATATAGCTTTAAGAAGAGGTGCGAGAGAGAGAAAGTGGACCTAGTAGCGACTAGCGAAGAGGTGGGGCCAGGAGCTGAGACTCTATCCTTGCAACTACAACTTGAGGGTTTGCTGCTTCTTCCATCCACCAGCACTAAGATAAAATGCTGGAATATGACATGACAGTAGGAGATTTTTTCTTTTTAACAAGTAATCCCGTAGAATTAGTACCATCGGAGATTTAGTATCCAGGAGGATTAATCACCCTTCAGGACTAATAACCCAAGATAAGCCATGGGAAGCCAAGCAGTGTGGCTTGTTTCCATTGCGATTTTACAACAGTTTAACTCTTAGGTAACCCAGGCAGCAAGTGGGACGAGTGACCACTCGTCCCACCTCGCCCAGGGTTCAACCCGGGTTAAAGTTCGAACCTCATACAGCACTAAGTTGATCCAATATTTATTCTTGAAATCCTGTTGGATCAGAGTCTTGGGACAAAGTTTACCCACAACAACCTCTCGTTGTGTAAATATTTTCTTTTCCTTTCATGTTTAGCGATCAGCGTTATATTCGTAGGAAACAGAAAAGAGCTTTAGTACGTTGAAGGGGCGCTCAGTGTACAGAGTTGCCCCCTTCTGCCTCTTATCAATACGAAAATAATTTATATATATATATAATATATATATTATATATATATATATATATATATATATATATAATATATAATATATATATATATATATATATATATATATATTATTATATATATATATATTAATATATATATATATATATATATATATATATATATATATATATATATATATATATATATATATAATATATATTATATATATATAGACAGATCATTTTCCTCCACAATTGTTCGAGAATTCTGTTTACAATTTACTACTTTTGGAGGAAACAGAACACCTGCTTACTCAGAACCTCCTCAGGTCTCCAGTACTAGGAGACACCTCAAGGAGAAGCAGCGGTCTCCAGGCTCTCTCTACATCTTCCAGTATAGCGACATTTTCTATTGACTGTCCTGTCAAAGAGCACGTAGAATTCTTCTGGCTTACAAGCGAAGGTCCAGGTTAAATATTGAGGGGGGGGGGAAATCAAGACTATAGATAAATCTCTTAACGCTTGTTGCTCCTATTTACCTAGTAGTAAGTAGCTAGGTACCTGTTTTCTGGCTGACTGTTGTGGGTCGCATCCTGGGTGTGGTAGCAATCCGCTGAATAAATTATGAATTACTTATTATTAATGTCACTACGCCTCGTGGGCTGAAGGTGAAAGCTCTCGCTTCACACGGTGAGTGTCCGGGTTCGATTCCCGGCGAAGGGGTGGAAACATTGGACGTGTTTCCTTACACCGGTTGTCTATGTTCACCCATCAGTAAAATGGGTACCTGGGTGTTAGTCGACTGGTGTGGGTCGCATCCTGGGACAAAACTGACTTAATTTTTCCCGAAATTCTCAGCATAACAAGCGACTGTCTATATAGTAAAATGTCATTAATGTCACAAGGACCTTGTACTTGTACTTGTAGAAATAAAGACATTATTATATTATATTATTATTACAACAAGACACATGTGTAACACATGGGTGTCTTTACTGACGAGATGTTTCGCCTGTTCACAACGCTTCTTCAGTCTAATACAGTAGAGGATGTTATACTGCTAACAGTATAATCACATCTGCAGTGTAACAGTTGCCACTGTTAAAGTGAAAAGAATTCAGTGTTGGCAAAACGTCGTACCAATCAAGATGTGTCTTGTTAATCGAATTGACAAGGTTCACAGTGAGCGAAAAATTCCACGTTAAGTGTCCTCCTGCTGTTCGTGGGTCATATTTGCATTTTGTCCGTATTTGATACCATGTTTGACCATCAGAGTACTCGCTACCGTGGACTGCCTCGCTACCGTGGACTGCCTCGCTAGCGTGGACTGCCTCGCTACCGTGGACTGCCTCGCTACCGTGGACTGCCTCGCTACCGTGGACTGCCTCGCTAGCGTGGACTGCCTCGCTACCGTGGACTGCCCGCTACCGTGGACTGCCTCGCTACCGTGGACCGCCTCGCTATCGGACTGCCTCGTAACCGTGGACTGCCTCGCTACCGTGGACTGCCTCGCTATCGTGGACTGCCTCGCTACCGTGGACTGCCTCGCTACCGTGGACTGCCTCGCTACCGTGGACTGCCTCGCTACCGTGGACTGCCTCGCTACCGTGGACTGCCTCGCTATCGTGGACTGCCTCGCTACCGTGGACTGCCTCGCTACCGTGGACTGCCTCGCTATCGTGGACCGCCTCGCTACCGTGGACTGCCTCGCTACCGTGGACTGCCTCGCTACCGTGGACTGCCTCGCTACCGTGGACTGCCTCGCTACCGAATTTCAGGGCTTTGCTCTGAGAGCATCAGAGCTGTAATAGCCTCTCTGTTAGGCTAGATAGCAGGATGAGTCGGTGTTGAAATGGCCGTTGTTTCAAAATCCAAAACTTTGATGGACTACTAATCTCTCGGGTACAAACAACACCATCATTAAGATAATTCCTCAACGCTTCACAGTTTGCATGTCACTGAAGTGAAATTACAGTAATATAGATGGAACGCAGCAAGAAATTCTGCGAATGTTTGAGTACGGAACTAGAGACTAAGGCGTTGTTTATTGCATGCACTCTACATGCAATTTTTTTTATACGATGACCACATGAGTGATGTTATATCTGATGATATAACATCACTCATGATGATATCTGATGAATGAGACACATGTGCAACATTTGGGTATCTTTATTGTGGAAAAGGGTTCGTGTTATCTGCTTTATTTTGGTAATAAAAATAGCCAAATGTTGCACATGTGTTTTATTCATCATCTGGCAAGTATTGTATGTATCAGTATACAACACATCGTGGCTTAATACGTTGCATTGAGCGTCTATGTATTACCTACGTTTATTGGCTCTCTGTCTTCCGGCCACTGTAGCCTCTTGTCCTCAGAGGCGGCAGAGACATCAGCGGAAGCTGGGAATCTGAGGGGATGACAAGATTAATCTTCATCTCGAGGAGGTTATTCCAACAGGCTGACGTCTTATTAGGGACGTGTGGTGGTTGTAGTTCCACTAGGGAGGAGAGGGAGTTAGTGTGCGTCTCATCCTGACTTCTGACACACTCCAGTGTGTCTGTCTGTGTGTATGTGACTGCATTTCCACTACGGCAGGAGAGGAAGACGGTGTACGTCACCCTGCACTCTGACATGTCTCAGTGCATGTGTGTGTTATGTCCGTGAGAGTTTCCGTGTGTTATCCTGTCTTCTGACATGCTGCAGTGTCTCTATGTCAAGTTAGTTTTATGATTCTTTCATTAATTTTAATAAATAACTGTTAGTCATTTTACTATTGTCATCGCATCAATAACTAGTGTAAGACATTCATTTTAATTCTCTGATAATGCCATTTAATTCTGCTTAAGGTTTTCCAAGGGGGATGCAGCTTCTCCCACGTTATTCCCCTTGGTAAAAAAAACTCCCGTCTCGGTAATGTTGGGTTGTTTCCTTTAGTCTCCGCTGCTGTCTCCAATAGTCTCCGCTGCTGTCTCCAATAGTCTCCGCTGTTGTCTCCAATACTGTATCGTTGTTGTGATGAAACAGCACAGGTTGCAAGCTGTGCCTTTGAATAAAGCTTCTCTCTGATAAGCTCTACAGAGAACGTAACGTTATCCCATGGAAAGCTTCTGCAGTTTGTGTATCTGCTTTGTACTTGAGAGTACGGCTCTAGTTGCTTTGGTCTCTAGTCCAACCCTCCCAGCTGTTCTGATACCTAGTCCAACCCTCCCAGCTGTTCTGGTCCCTAGTCCACCCCTCCCAGCTGTTCTGGTCCTTATTCCACCCCTCCTAGCTGTTCTGGTCCTTAGTCCACCCATTCCCAGGTGTTCTGGTAACTAGTCCAACCCTCCCAACTGTGCTGGTCCCTAGTCCACCCCTCCCAGCTGTTCTGGTCCCTAGTCCACCCCTCCTAGCTGCTCTGGTTCCTAGTCCAACCCTCCCAGCTGTTCTGGTCCTTATTCCACCCCTCCCAGCTGTTCTGGTCCCTAGTCCACCCCTCCTAGCTGTTCTGGTCCTTAGTCCACCAATTCCCAGCTGTTCTGGTCCCTAGTCCAATCCTCCTAGCTGTTCTGGTTCCTAGTCCAACCCTCCTAGCTGTTCTGGTCCTTAGTCCACCCCTCCCAGCTGTTCTGGTCCCTAGTCCACCCCTCCTAGCTGTTCTGGTCCTTAGTCCACCCATTCCCAGCTGTTCTGGTTCCTAATCCAACCCTCCCAGCTGTTCTGGTCCTTAGTCCACCCATTCCCAGCTGTTCTGACACCTAGTCCAACCCTCCCAGCTGTTCTGATGCCTAGTCCACCCCTCCCAGCTGTTCTGATACCTGGTCCAACCCTCCCAGCTGTTCTAATACCTGGTCCAACCCTCCCAGCTGTTCTGATATCTGGTGCAACCCTCCCAGCTGTTCTGATACCTGGTCCAATCCCCCCAGCTGTTCTGATACCTGGTCCAACCCTCCCAGCTGTTCTGATACCTCGTCCAGCCCTCCCAGCTGTTCTGATACCTGGTCCAATCCTCCCAGCTGTTCTGATACCTGGTCCAACCCTCCCAGCTGTTCTGATACCTCGTCCAGCCCTCCCAGCTGTTCTGATACCTGGTCCAATCCCCCCAGCTGTTCTGATACCTGGTCCAACCCTCCCAGCTGTTCTGATACCTAATCCAACCCTCCCAGCTGCTCCATCATCCACTCCTTCCAGCTGCGCACTTCTCCACTTCTCCCAGCTGCTTCCATCACTTGCACTTAATTTTATCGTTCTTCCAAGTATTAACGTTCTTCATTTATCGTTCTTCCAAATATTAACGTTCTTCATTTTATCGTTAATGCAAGGATTAATGTTCTTCGTTTTATCGTTCTTACAAGAGTTAACGTTTCAAAATCTCCTCAGATTGGATTATCTTCTCAGTATCATATATTGATCTTCTGATTTTGCAAAGGGAATCTGTAGTAACTTGCCATTAGAGATGACCGTGTCTATAACTTGCCATTGGAGATGACCGTGTCTATAACTTGCCATTGGAGATGACCGTGTCTATAACTTGCCATTAGAGATGACCGTGTCTATAACTTGCCATTAGAGATGACAGTGTCTATAACTTGCCATTTTGAGATGACCGTGTCTATAACTTGCCATTGGAGATGACCGTGTCTATAACTTGCCATTAGAGATGACCGTGTCTATAACTTGCCATTAGAGATGACCGTGTCTATAACTTGCCATTGGAGATGACCGTGTCTATAACTTGCCATTAGAGATGACCGTGTCTATAACTTGCCATTGGAGATGACTGTGTCTATAACTTGCCATTAGAGATGACCGTGTCTATAACTTGCCATTGGAGATGACCGTGTCTATAACTTGCCATTAGAGACGACCGTGTCTATAACTTGCCATTAGAGATGACAGTGTCTATAACTTGCCATTGGAGATGACCGTGTCTATAACTTGCCATTGGAGATGACCGTGTCTATAACTTGCCATTGGAGACGACCGTGTCTATAACTTGCCATTAGAGATGACCGTGTCTCTAACTTGCCATTGGAGATGACCGTGTCTATAACTTGCCATTGGAGATGACCGTGTCTATAACTTGCCATTGGAGATGACCGTGTCATTAGTGTCATTAGCTTTGTAGTGTCATTAGCTTTGTAGTGTCATTAGCTTTGTAGTGTCATTAGCTTTGTAGTGTCATTAGCTTTGCAGTGTTATTAGCTTTGTAGTGTCATTAGCTTTGTAGTGTCATTAGCTTTGTAGTGTCATTAGCTTTGTAGTGTCATTAGCTTTGTAGTGTCATTAGCTTTGTAGTGTCATTAGCTTTGTAGTGTCATTAGCTTTGCAGTGTTATTAGCTTTGTAGTGTCATTAGCTTTGTAGTGTCATTAGCTTTGCAGTGTCATTAGCTTTGCAGTACCATTAGCCTTGCAGTATCATTAGCCTTGCAGTGTCATTAGCTTTGTAGTGTCATTAGCTTTGTAGTGTCATTAGCTTTGCAGTGTCATTAGCCTTGCAGTGTCATTAGCCTTGCAGTGTCATTAGCCTTGCAGTGTCATTAGCCTTGCAGTATCATTAGCTTTGCAGTGTCATTAGCCTTGCAGTGTCATTAGCCTTGCAGTGTCATTAGCTTTGCAGTGTCATTAGCCTTGCAGTGTCATTAGCCTTGCAGTGTCATTAGCCTTGCAGTATCATTAGCTTTGCAGTGTCATTAGCCAGTCTATGTGCACACATGCTTGGATATGTGCACAAGAGCCTATGTGCACACATGCTAGGATATGTGCACAAGAGCCTATGTCCACACATGCTAGGATATGTGCACAGGAGCCTATGTGCACACATGCTTGGATATGTGCACAGGAGCCTATGTGCACACATGCTAGGATATGTGCACAGGAGCCTATGTGCACACATGCTTGGATATGTGCACAGGAGCCTATGTGCGCACATGCTTGGATATGTGCACAGGAGCCTATGTGCACACATGCTAGCCTATGTGTACAGGAGCCTATGTGCACACATGCTTGGATATGTGCACAGGAGCCTATGTGCACACATGCTAGCCTATGTGAGCGCACAAGCCTATTTCTCACATTAAGCTCAGCTCTCAGCGACAGAAATAAAAAAGACCTGAATACCGCCAACTATCAGCTCTTAAAAATTGGATTCTGCAATATATATATTTTTAGGAGCCTCTAATTGGATTTGTAGTTTATATTCTATAGCAAAATGGGACTGAAAAGTGCTACGATTGTGATCACACGAGCGTGTGTGTGTGTGTGTGTGTGTGTATGTGTGTGTGTGTATGTGTGTGTGCGCATGTGTGTGTCTGTGTGTGTGTGTGTGTGTGTGTGTGTGTGTGGTGTGTGTGTGTGTGTGTGTGTGTGTGTGTGTGTGTGTGTGTGTGTGTGTGTGTGTGTCTGTGTGTGTGTGTGTGTGTGTGTGTGTGTGTGTGTGTGTGTGTGTGTGTGTGTGTGTGTGTGTGTGTGTGTGTTGTGTGTGTGTGCCTGTGTGTGTGTGTGTGTGTGTGTGTGTGTGGTGAACAGATTTGTTTATATTTTTAGTTATCTACAATTATTTCATTTTAATTACCTTATAGTTTTCTATTTGGAATTTACTATATCTTGTTCCTCTTATATTGTAAATACAAGAGCTGTGGTCATGGTGTTGGATTTTCAAAGTTAATTTTTTTTTTTCACATAAAACGTAAAAGTTTCTCGCAATTTTAGAACTTTGTGCCTTTTCCCGAATCCTGTTTGAGCGAAAAAGAAAAATCGATGTATTTTTTGTCACCACTTTTTTTACTATTCTTACACTTACGGCATCTTTTGTACTTTTTTATGGTGCACTGAAATCAAGATGGATACCCTAGCTACAGTAGAGTCACGTACCGGCCACAGAACCATTTTATTGTGGGTTTATAGGGCCTTTGACAGCTTACGCCGTATCGAGCCTTCAGCACCCTCTCTATACTAGCTGCAAACCCCTTCCTCCCGGCCACTGTACCGTCTATATCACCTTCATTGTACCGTCGCTATAACTTCACATTCACGAACGTCAGTTCCGTTGTGAAGGGTAACTGCGTTTATTCTCATTTTTTTCAACAATCATGTGACGAGATTTTCTGCGCTACTGCAAACTTACAGTTCAGTTCATCTCGACGGCCAAACAGATATACTACTTGCTGGATGTAAACCCTTAACATCAAGTGCAACACGGGGCTGATCTATCTAAACCTTAATGTCAACATTAATCCGAGCCCAGTTGGGTTTAAAAACCCCTAACGTAATCACAATATTGAGTTTGAACGCTTTATCCCAACTTAAACACGATCCTCTTCGCGTTTAACCCATTAATTAATACCAACATAGACACGAACCTCATCGGGTTTAAAAACTCTTATTGCTACCTTATTCACGTTAATCACCAGAATCACGCCTCTAATCCCGTGGAACAGACACCGGAGATCACGGGGTTATTTGACCCCGGTAACCTTATAAAGCAAAAAAAAAAAAAATAACATTGCTGAATTAGTACCAACGTTGATTGCAATCACTCTGATGCAACAAAGAGAACTTTGGCTTGAGTGATACAATCTACTGCAACTGTCAAGACTAATGTTGAGGTGTAAATAAGAAAGCATTTCGTGGAAAAAGACACTTATTAGAGGAAACGTTTCGCCATGAGTGACTTCTTCAGTTTTTAGAAGGTTAAGGACACAAATGCAACTAATGTAACATTTTACTGTGGCAACGTTTCTCTCACCAGGAGCTTTATCAAGTCCTTAGGTAATTCCACCAATATTAATACAGCCTTCAGAAGCCATTCGTGGTAAAACATTCCCTCTAATAAATGTCCTGAACTATACATAAATGTCTTTTTCCTTGTCTTGTCGGTATCACCAGATCATTTTTCAATAAAACTCATTGTTAAGGTGAGAATAATGTTGACTGGTACGCTGACTTTATTGACTGGAGAGAAGTAACTTACATATAATAAGCCCTACTAACAAGTGTTCTAGTGGCGATTAAATTGAAATAATTGCAAACACGTTTTGAGTTATCTTAGTTTTATTGGATTTTTTAAATGGTATATAAACACGTATTAATAAGGCTTATAAATTCAAATTATATTTCTTTATATCAAGGTCAAATACTTTTCGATTTTTTCGAAATGTTTATCCAATTAAATTGTTTAATAGTGTGTTTAAACAGTTAACCCGCACATAGCAGAGAGAAACTAATGACGACGTTTTACTCCCACTTGTACCATTAACAAATCACACGTTAACTGCGCGTATATACGCTGAAGACTGGTCACAGACCGGGTCGTGGGGGTATTGACCCCCGAAATCCTCTCCAGGAATTCTCCAGGTATACTCCAGGTATACTCAGGAATAACTAATTTTAATTCTTATTTTAGGGATTAATGTATTCTTAAATATAGGTGAAAAGGTTGAGTGGAGCCTTAATGACCCTCGTATAGTCGATAAGCTTTAAATTGTTCACACCTCCACACACTTGTTCCCACCTCCACACACTTGTTCCCACCTCCACACACTTGTTCCCACCTCCACACACTTGTTCCCACCTCCACACACTTGTTCCCACCTTCACACATTTGTTCCCACCTCCACACACTTATTCCCACCTCCACACACTTGTTCCCACCTCCACACACTTGTTCTCACCTCAACACACTTGTTCCCACCTCCACACACTTGTTCCCACCTCCACACACTTATTCTCACTTCCACACACTTGTTCCCACCTCCACACACTTGTTCCTACCTCCACACACTTGTTCCCACCTCCACACACACATGTTCCACCTCCACATAATTGTTCCCCTTTCCACACACTTGTTTCCACCTCCACACACTTGTTCCCACCTCCACACACTTGCTCCCACCTCCAAACACTTGTTCCCACCTCCACATACTTGTTCCCCTTTCCACACACTTGTTCCCATCTCCACACACACTTATTCCCACCTTCACACACACTTGTTCCCACCTCCACACACTTCTTTCCACCTCCACACACTTGTTCCCACCTCTACACACTTGTTCCCACCTCCACACACTTGTTCCTCTTTCCACACACTTGTTCCCACCTCCACACACACTTATTCCCACCTCTACACACGTGTTCCCACCTCCACACACTTGTTCCCACCTCCACAACTTTTTCCCCCCTCCACACACTTGTTCCCCTCCCCACACTTGTTCCCACCTCCAACATTTGTTCCCCCCTCCAACACTTATTCCCACCTCCACACACTTGTTCCCACCTCCACACACTTGTTCCCACCTCCACACACTTGTTCCCACCTCCACACACTTGTTGCCACCTCCACACACTTATTCCCACTTCCACACACTTGTTTCCTCCTCCACACACTTGTTCCTACCTCCACACACTTGTTCCCAGTCCACACACTTATTCCCGCCTTTCACACACACTTGTTCCGACCTCCACACACTTGTTTCCACCTCCACACACTTGTTCCCACTTCTACACACTTGTTCCACCTCCCACACTTGTTCCTTCCACACTTTTTCCCACCTCCACACACTTATTCCACCTCCACAACCTTTTCCCCCTCCACACACTTTTTCCCACCTCCACACACTTGTTCCCACCTCCACATACTTGTTCCCCTTTCCACACACTTGTTCCCACCTCCACACACTTGTTCCCACCTCCACACACTTGTTCCCACCTCCACACACTTGTTCCCACCTCCACATACTTGTTCCCCTTTCCACACACTTGTTCCCACCTCAACACACTTGTTCCTACCTCCACAAACTTGTTCCCACGTCCACACACTTATTCCCACCTTCACACACGCTTGTTCCCACCTCCACACACTTGTTCCCACCTCCACATACTTGTTCCCCTTTCCACACACTTGTTCCCACCTCCACACACTTGTTCCTACCTCCACACACTTTTTCCCCACGCCCACAACTTATTCCCCCCTTTCACACACGCTTGTTCCCACCTCCACACACTTGTTCCCAACTCCGCACACTTGTTCCCACCTCCACACACTTGTTTCCACCTCCACACACTTGTTCCCACCTCCACATACTTTTTCCCCTTTCCACCCACTTGTTCCCACCTCCACACACTTGTTCCCACCTCCACACACTGTTCCCACCTCACTGTTTCCTTTTCCACACACTTGTTCCCACCTCCACACACTTGTTCCTACCTCCACATACTTGTTCCCGCGTCCACACACTTATTCCCACCTCCACATACACTTGATCCCACCTCCACACACACACTTGTTCCCACCTCCACACACACTTGTTCCCACCTCCACATACTTGTTCCCCTTTCCACACACTTGTTCCCACCTCCACACACACTTATTCCCACCTTCACACACACTTGTTCCCACCTCCACACACTTGTTTCCACCTCCACACACTTGTTGCCACCTCTACACGCTTGTTCCCACCTCCACATACTTGTTCCCCTTTACACACACTTGTTCCCACCTCCACACACACTTGTTCCCACCTCCACACACACTTGTTCCCACCTCCACACACACTTGTTCCTACCTCCACACACACTTGTTCCCCCCCACACGCACTTGTTCCCCCCTCCCACCACACTTGTTCCCACCTCCACACACACTTTTCCACCTCCACACACTTTTTCCCCACTCCACACACACTCGTTCCCACCTCCACATACTTGTTCCACCTCCGCCACACATTTTCCCACCTTCACACACACTTGTTCCCACCTCCAACACTTGTTCCCACTCCACACACACTTTTCTCCCCTTCACACACCATTTGTTTCCCACCTCCACACACACTTGTTCCCACCCCCACAACACTTGTTCCCACCCCACACACCCTTGTTCCCAACTTTCCACCACATTTGTTCCTACCTCCACACACTGTTCCCACCTCTACACACTTGTTCCCACCCCCCAAACACTTGTCCCACCTCCACACACTTGTTCCCACCCACAACTTGTTTCCACCTCCACACACTTGTTCCCACCTCCACACACTTGTTCCACCTCCACACCACTTGTTCCTCCTCACCACACTTGTTCCCACCTCCACACCCCTTGTTCCCACTCCACCCCAATTGTTCCCACCCCCACACACACTTGTTCCCACCTCCACACACTTGTTCCACCTCCACACACTTTGTTTCCACCTCCACACACACTTTTTTTCCCTCCTTAACACTTTTTCCCCACCTCCACACACTTGTTCCCACATTCCACACATTTGTTCCCCTCCACACACTTATTCCCACCTCCACACACTTGTTCCACCTCCACACACTTGTTCTCACCTCAACACACTTGTTCCCCCCTCCACACACTTGTTCCCACCTCCACACACTTATTCTCACTTCCACACACTTGTTAGCACCCCCACACACTTGTTCCTACCTCCACACCACTTGTTCCCACCTCCACACACACATTTCCACCTCCACATAATTGTTCCCTTCCACACACTTGTTTCCACCTCCACCACTTTTTCCCCCCTCCACACACTTGCTTCCCACCTCCAAACACTTTTTCCCATTTCCACATACTTGTTCCCCTTTCCACACAACTTGGTTCCATTCTCCACACACACTTATTCCCCCCTTTCCCACACCCCACTTTTTTCCCACCTCCACACACTTCTTTCCACCTCCACACACTTGTTCCACCTCACACACTTGTTCCCACCTCCACACACTTTTCCTCTTTCCACACACTTGTTCCCACCTCCACACACATTTTCCCCCCAAACACATTTTTCCCACCTCCACACCCCTTGTTCCCACCTCCACACACTTGTTCCCCACCTCCCACACACTTGTTCCCACCTCCACACACTTGTTCCCACCTCCACACATTTGTTCCCACCTCCACACACTTATTCCCACCTCCACACACTTGTTCCAACCTCAACACACTTGTTCCCACCTCCACACACTTGTTCCCACCTCCACACACTTGTTGCCACCTCCACACACTTATTCCCACTTCCACACACTTGTTTCCTCCTCCACACACTTGTTCCTACCTCCACACACTTGTTCCCAAGTCCACACACTTATTCCCGCCTTCACACACACTTGTTCCGACCTCCACACACTTGTTTCCACCTCCACACACTGTTCCACTCCCACTTTTCCCACTCACTTGTTCCTCCTCCACACACTTGTTCCCCTTTTCCCACACACTTGTTCCCACCTCCACACACTTATTCCCCCTCCACACACTTGTTCCCACCTCCACCACACTTGTTTCCCCCCCCACACCTTGTTCCCACCTCCACTTTACTTGTTCCCCTTTCCACACACTTGTTCCCACCTCCACAAAAACTTGTTCCCACCTCCACACACTTGTTCCCACCTCCACACACTTGTTCCCACCTCCACATACTTGTTCCCCTTTCCACACACTTGTTCCCACCTCAACACACTTTTTTTCTACCCCCCAAACTTGTTCCCACGTCCAACACTTATTCCCACCTTCACACACGCTTTTTCCCCCACCTCCACACACTTGTTCCCACCCCCACATATTGTTCCCCTTTCCACACACTTGTTCCCACCTCCACACACTTGTTCCTACCTCCACACACTTGTTCCCACGTCCACACACTTATTCCCACCTTCACACACGCTTGTTCCCACCTCCACACCTTGTTCCCAACTCCGCACATTGTTCCCACCTCCACACACTTGTTTCACCTCCACACACTTGTTCCCACCTCCACATACTTTTTCCCCTTTCCACCCACTTGTTCCCACCTCCACACACTTGTTCCCACCTCCACACACTTGTTCCCACCTCCACATACTTGTTTCCTTTTCCACACACTTGTTCCCACCTCCACACACTTGTTCCTACCTCCACATACTTGTTCCCGCGTCCACACACTTATTCCACCCCCACATACACTTGATCCACCTCCCCACACACTTTTCCCACCTCCACACAACTTTTCCCACCTCCACATACTTTCCCCTTTCCACACATTTGTTCCCACCTCCAACACCTTTTTCCCCACTTCACACACACTGTTCCCACCCCCACACACTTGTTTCCACCTCCACACACTTGTTGCCACCTCTACACGCTTGTTCCCACCTCCACATACTTGTTCCCCTTTACACACACTTGTTCCCACCTCCACACACACTTGTTCCCACCTCCACACACACTTGTTCCCACCTCCACACACACTTGTTCCTACCTCCACACACACTTGTTCCCACCTCCACACGCACTTGTTCCCACCTCCACACACACACTTGTTCCCACCTCCACACACACTTGTTCCCACCTCCACACACTTGTTCCCACCTCCACACACACTCGTTCCCACCTCCACATACTTGTTCCCACCTCCGCACACACTTATTCCCACCTTCACACACACTTGTTCCCACCTCCACACACTTGTTCCCACCTCCACACACACTTATTCTCACCTTCACACACACTTGTTCCCACCTCCACACACACTTGTTCCCACCTCCACACACACTTGTTCCCACCTCCACACACCCTTGTTCCCACTTCCACACACACTTGTTCCTACCTCCACACACTTGTTCCCACCTCTACACACTTGTTCCCACCTCCACACACACTTGTCCCCCCCTTTCCACACACTTGTTCCCCCCCTTACACACTTGTTCCCACCTCCCACACACTTGTTCCCACCTCCACACACTTGTTTCCCACCCCCACACACACTTTTTCCCCTCCTCTACACACTTGTTCCCAAACCTCCACACACTTGTTCCCCCTCCACAACTTTTTCCCCAACCTCCACACCACTTGTTCCCACCCCACACACTTGTTCCCACCCCCAACACACTTGTTTCCACCTCCACACACACTTGTTCCCTCCTCTACACATTTTGTTCCCACCTCCACACACTTGTTTTTTCCCCCCACACACTTGTTCCCACCTCCACACACACTTGTTCCCTCCTCTACAAAAGTTGTTCCCACCTCCACAAAACTTGTTCCCACCTCTACACACTTGTTCCCACCTCCAAACACTTGTTCCCACCTCCACACACTTTTCCACCTCACACACACTTTTTCCCACCTCCACACACACTTGTTCCTACCTCCCCCACACACTTGTTCCCACCTCCACACGCACTTGTTCCCACCCCCTCCAACACACTTGTTCCCCCTCCACACACACTTGTTCCCACCTCCACACACTTGTTCCCCTCACACACACTCGTTCCCAACTCCACATACTTGTTCCCACCTCCGCATACACTTATTCCCCCCTTCACACACACTTGTTCCCACCTCCACACACTTGTTCCCCACCCCCAAACACCACTTATTCTCACCTTCACACACACTTGTTCCCACCTCCACACACACTTGTTCCCACCTCCACACACACTTGTTCCCACCTCCACACACCCTTGTTCCCACTTCCACACACACT
>NC_069468.1:18022335-18034835 GCF_026875155.1 Cherax quadricarinatus
AGTATTCAGTAAGGTAACATAACAAAAGTATTCACTAAGATAACATAACAAGAATATTCAGTAAGATAACATAACAAAAGTATTCAGTAAGATAACATAACAAAAGTATTCACTAAGATAACATAACAAAAGTATTCAGTAAGATAACATAACAAAAGTATTCAGTAAGATAACATAACAAAAGTATTCAGTAAGATAACATAACAAAAGTATTCAGTAAGATAACATAACAAAAGTATTCAGTAAGATAACATAACAAAAGTATTCAGTAAGATAACATAACAAAAGTATTCACTAAGATAACATAACAAAAGTATTCAGTAAGATAACATCTCAGTAGTAGTAACCAGTCAGTTACCAGTAACCGTCCGTTGACTCAACGACCGGTTACTGGTAACTGGTTACTACTACTGAGAAACATAACAAAAGTATTCAGTAAGATAACATAACAAAAGTATTCAGTAAGGTAACATAACAAAAGTATTCAGTAAGATAACATAACAAAAGTATTCAGTAAGATAACATAACAAAAGTATTCAGTAAGGTAACATAACAAAAGTATTCAGTAAGATAACATAACAAAAGTATTCAGTAAGGTAACATAACAAAAGTATTCAGTAAGATAACATAACAAAAGTATTCAGAAAGGTAACATAACAAAAGTATTCAGTAAGATAACATAACAAAAGTATTCAGAAAGGTAACATAACAAAAGTATTCAGTAAGATAACATAACAAAAGTATTCAGTAAGATAACATAACAAAAGTATTCAGTAAGATAACATAACAAAAGTATTCAGTAAGATAACATAACAAAAGTATTCAGTAAGATAACATAACAAAAGTATTCAGTAAGGTAACATAACAAAAGTATTCAGTAAGATAACATAACAAAAGTATTCAGTAAGGTAACATAACAAAAGTATTCAGTAAGATAACATAACAAAAGTATTCAGAAAGGTAACATAACAAAAGTATTCAGTAAGATAACATAACAAAAGTATTCAGAAAGGAAAGGGCAAAATCAGTGTTTATCCATGGGCTTCAGGAGAGAGAGGAAAGGACACACACTGAAAGAAGGCAGGAAGAAAGAAAGGAGATTGAGAAAATCATCACTGAAATAATTGAAGAAGACATGGACGAGATTGTAAATTTTCAGAGAATAGGGGGGGGGGGTACTTGAAGGGGAGAAACCGACCGATCAAGCTGATTCTCAGGACAGAAACAGTGCGGAACAGGATCCTCCAAGAGAAACCAAGGTTGCAATACTCGGAAGAGTACAAGAGGGTGTTTCTAGACAGAGACAGAACACAAAGAGAACGACAGCAGCTGAGGGAGAGGACAAAAAAGCGAAAGGAGCTAGGAAAGGTGACAAGGATGGAACCAGCAGAGGTCAGTCAGAGCAGAACAGAGCAGCAAGGGCAAGCACACACAACTATCCTCAGAATCCCACAACCTATCAGACCATCCCAACACACACTACAATCCATACCCACAGCTTCCACCCAACACCCAGCTATAGAATCCCATAGTATGCTACCAGGTCTCCCACTCTCACAGGCACCCCAAACCACAGTGTTGGAAAGGAAACTGAAGGTATGGTGAACAAACGCTGATGGAATAACAAATAAGTGGGAGGAGTGGCACGAAAGAGTCAAAGAGGCATCACCGGTCATCATAGCTCTCACAGAAACCAAGCTTACACGTATGATAACAGATGCCATCTTTCCAAAGGGATACCAGATCCTGACGAAAGACAGAGGGAACAGGCGGGTGGAGGAGTGGCACTGCTGATCAAAAACCGATGGAATTTTGATGAGCTGGAGAGAGGAGAGAGCGGAGAAGAAAGTGATTACATAGCGGGAATGCTTCACTCTGGAGGTCCAAAGGTGGTAATTGCAGTGATGTATAACCCACCACAGAACAGCAGGAGGCCAAGGCAAGAGTATGACGAGTGCAATAGAGCGATGATTGACACAGTGGCTGCAGTGGCCAGAAGAGCTCATGCATGCAGGGCAAAGCTCCTGATCATGGGTGACTTTAACCACAAGGAGATCGATTGGGAGAACTTGGAGCCACATGGGGACCAAGATACATAGAGGGCTAAGATGATGGAGGTGGTACTGGAAAACTTCATGTACCAACATGTAAGGAACACTACTTAGTATTCACCTTGAGTAGTGCAGATTTTGAGGACATCACATATGAAAGACCCCTTGGGGCCAGCGATCATGTGGTTTTAAGCTTCGAATACACAGTAAGAGCTACAAGTGGAGGAGAAGCAGGAAGGCCAGGACGAATGAAGCCAAACTACAAGAAAGGGGACTACACGAGAATGAGGAACATACTGAACGGGGTTCAGTGGGACAGAGAACATGGCAGGAAGCCAGTTAATGAGATGATGGAATATGTAGCAACAATGTGCAAGGAGGCTGAGGAGAGGTTTTGTACCCAAGGGTAACAGGAATAATGAAAAAAGCCACACACCCCACACACACACACACACACACACACACACACACACACATACACACACACACATATGCACACACACACACACACACACACACACACACACACACACACACACACACACACACACACACACACCCCACACACACACACACACACACACACACACACAATAATATTATTATTATTATTATTATTATTATTATTATTATTATTATTATTATTATTATTTTATTTATTATTATTATTATTATTATTATTATTATTGTTGTTGTTGTTGTTGTTGTTGTTGTTGTTCTTTGTATTCCTGTGGCACCAATTTTAATGTGTGTTTGTGTGTGTATGTAAATGAGACAGCAAGTATGTTACATACGATAAATGAAGAGAGGTATGAGTGTGTATGAGTGTGTATGAGTGTGTATGAGTGTGTATGAGCTTGTATTCTGTATGCAAATACCTTGTTAAGAGGTACTTTGTTTGTATGCAAATGAGGGTGATTTATGATAACATGACAGTGAGGGTGAATTATGCTAGATAACATGATGACAGGAGTGTTCAGCAAGATAACATGATGACATGAGTGTTCAGCAAGATAACATGATGACATGAGTGTTCAGCAAGATAACATGATGACATGAGTGTTGATGACATGAATGTTCAGCAAGATAACATGACAACAAGAGTATTCAGCAAGATAACAGGACAACAAGAGTGTTCAGCAAGATAACATGACAACAAGAGTGTCAGCAAATAACATGACAACAAGAGTGTTCACAAGTAACATGAAACAAGAGTTTTCAGCAAGAAAACAAACAAAAGTATTCGTAAGAAAATAACAAGAAAATTCAAAAAAAACTAACAAGAATATTCGTAAGATAAAGTAAAAAAAAGTATTCAGTAAATAACATAACAAAAATATTCAGTAAGAAAACAAAAAAAGTATTCAGTAAGATAACTAACAAAAGATTCAGTAAGTAACTAAAAAAGAATTTTCAGTAAGATAAAGTAACAAAATATTCAGTAAGTAACAAAACAAAAGTATTCGTAAGATAAATAAAAAAAGTATTCAGTAAGAAACATAAAAAAGTTTTCAGTAAGATAACATAACAAAAAATTTTCGTAAGATAAAGTAACAAAAGTATTCAGTAAGAAAAAACTAACAAAAGTATTCAGTAAATAAATAAAAAGTTTCGTAAGAAACATAACAAAGGTATTCAGTAAAAACATAACAAAATTTTTCAGTAAGATAACAAACAAGAATATTCAGTAAGATAAAGTAACAAAAGTATTCATAAATAAATAACAAAAGTATTCAGTAAGATACATAACAAAATATTCAGAAGATAAAGTAAAAAAAGTATTCAGAAGATAACTAACAAAAGTTTTCAGTAAGATAACAAAAAAAAAGTATTCAGTAAGATAACATAAAAAAAGATTCTAAGATAACATAACAAAAGTATTCGTAAGATAAATAACAAGAATTTTCAAAGAAAAAAGTAACAAAGTTTCAGTAAGATAACATAACAAAAGTATTAGAAAGATAACAAACAAAAGTATTCAGTAAGAAACATAACAAAGGTTTCTAAAAAAACAAAAAAAAAGTATTCACAAAGAAAACATAACAAATATCAGAAAGTAACAAACAAAGTATTCAGAAGATAAAAAAAAAAATTTTTCACAAAGATAAAAAAACAAAGTTTCATAAGGTAAATAACAAAAGTATTCACTAAGAAAACATAACAAAGTATCAGTAAGGTAAACATAACAAAAGTATTCACAAAGATAACATAACAGAATATTCAGTAAGAAAACATAACAAAGTATTCAGTAAGATAAATAACAAAAGTTTCACTAAGAAAACATAACAAAAGTATTCGAAGATAAATAACAAAAGTATCGTAAGATAACAAACAAAAGTATTCGTAAGATAACATAACAAAAGTATTCATAAGATAACATAACAAAAGTATTCAGTAAGATAAAAAAAAAAGGTATTCGTAAGATAACATAACAAAAGTATTCAAAAGATAACATAAAAAAAGTTTTTCAGTAAGGTAACATAACAAAAGATTCACAAGATACATAACAAGAATATTCAGTAAGATAACATAACAAAATATTCACAAGAAACAAAAAAAAGTTTCAGAAAGGGAAAAATAACAAAAAGTATTCAAAAAGATAAAAAACAAAATATTCAGTAAAAAAAACATAAAAAAAGTTTTTCAGAAAGATAACATAACAAAAGTATTCCTAAGATAACATAAAAAAGTTTTAGTAAATAAATAACAAAAGTTTTCAAAAGTAACATAACAAAAGTATTAGTAAGATAACTAACAAAAAGTATTCAGAAAGATAACATAACAAAAGTATTCAGTAAGATAACAAACAAAAAACATAAGAAAACTAACAAAAGTATTCACTAAGAAACATAACAAAATATTCAGAAGATAACATCTCAGTAGTAGTAACCAGTCAGTTACCAAAACCCCGTCCGTTGACTCAACGACCGGGTTTCTGGTAAGGTTACACTATGGAAACATAAAAAGTTTTCAGTAAGATAACATAACAAAAGTATTCAGTAAGGTAACATAAAAAAATATTCAGTAAGAAAAAACAACAAAAGTATTCAGTAAGATAACATAACAAAAATTCAAAGGTAAATAAAAAGTATTCAGTAAGAAAAATAAAAAAAAGTATTCATTAAGGTAACATAACAAAAGTATTCAGAAAAGAAACATAACAAAAGTATTCAAAAGGAACATAAAAAAGTTTCAGTAAGATAACATAAAAAAGTATTCAAAAAGGGTAAAAAAAAAAAGTATTCATAAAAAACTAAAAAAAATACGTAAGATAACATAACAAAAGTTTTTCAGAAAGATAACAAAACAAAAGTATTCAGTAAGATACATAACAAAAGTATTCAGTAAATAACAAACAAAAGTATTCAGTAAGGTAACATAAAAAAGTATTCATAAATAACTAACAAAATATTTAGTAAGGGAAAACATAAAAAAAGTTTTCATAAGATAACATAACAAAAGTATTCAAAAAGGTAAAAAAACAAAAGTATTCAGTAAGAAAACAAACAAAAGTATTCAAAAAGGTAACATAACAAAATATTCAGTAGATAACATAAAAAAAGTATTCACTAAGAAAAACAAAACAAAAGTATTCAGAAAGGTAAAAAAAAAAATATTCGAAGATAACATAACAAAAGTATTCAGAAAGATAACATAACAAAAGTATTCGTAAGAAAAAACAAAAGTATTCGTAGTAACAAAAAAAGATTCGTAAGGTAACATAACAAAAGTTTTCACTAAGATAACATAAAAAAATATTCAGTAAGAAACATAACAAAATATTCAGTAAGATAACATAACAAAAGATTCAGTAAGGTAACAAAAAAAAGTATTCAGTAAGATAACAAAACAAAAGTTTTCAGTAAGATAACATAAAAAAAGATTCACTAAGAAACATAACAAAAATTTCAGTAAGGTAACAAACAAAAGTTTCAAAAAGATAACATAACAAAAGTATTCGTAAAAATAACTAACAAAAGATTCCAAATAACATAACAAAAGTTTTCACTAAGTAAAAAACAAAAGTATTCGTAAGGTAACAAACAGAAGATTGTTCAGAAAACTTTGACGGAGAGAATGTTCTGTATAACAAGGGGTAGAATTTTTCGTATAACAAAGGTGAGAATTTTGTATAACAAGATGGTGAGAATGTTCTGATAACAAAGGAGAAAATGTTTTAAAAACAAGAGGGAGAGAAGTTTGTTAACAAGATGGAAAATTTTCTGTATAAAAAATGGTGAGAATTTCGTATAAAAAGAGGGTGAAAATTTTTTCTGTATAACAAGTGGGAGAATTTTCTGTTAACAAATGGTGAGAATGTTCTGTAAAAACAAGATGGAGAGAATGTTCTGTTTTAACAAGATGGAGAGAATGTTCGTAAAAAAAAGTGAGGAATGTTTGTATAAAAAGATGAGAAAATGTTCTGTAAACAAATGTGAGAATGTTCTGTATAAAAAGATGGTGAAATTTTTGTATAAAAAGATGGTGGAATTTTCTGTATCCCAGATGGGAGAATGTTTGTATAACAGAGGGTGAAAATTTTTCTTATAACAAGATGATGAAATGTTCTTTTATAAAAAGAGATAGAATGTTTGTTACAAACAGTGAGAATGTTTGTAAACAAGACGGGAAAATGTCTGTATAACAAGATGTGAAAAATGTTCTGTAAAACAAGATGGTGAAAATTTTCTGTATAACAAGATGGTGAGAATTTTTCTGTATAACAAGAGGTGAGAATGTTTGTATAAAAGATGGTGAAATGTTCTAAAATGTAACAAGATTAAAAAAAATGTTTCGTATGATACCGCACACAGTAGTCACCTATCTACCTGGTACCTATTTACAGCTAGGTGAACCTAGCAAATAAAGATTTTTCCTTTTAACCCTCACCGGAGGGGGAAAATCGCCCCCTTGCACCTTTGGTGTAGGGTCGGTTTTTTTGGTTGAAATTGTGACTCACCGCGGAGGGGTCAGCGCCCCCCGTGGTTCGGTTTTAGACCAGGTCTTATGCAGATTGAAAACAGAATCCTTATTTCGATATTTTCGTGTCATCGTGGTGATGTGTGTGGTTGCTATCTGGTGGTCCACTGTGTGTGGTTGCTATCTGGTGGCCCATGTGTGGGGTTGCATCGGGGCCCACTGCTGTGGTTGCTATCTGGTGACCCATCTGTGTGGTTGCAAACCTGGTGGCCCACTTTGGGTTTTACCTGGTGGCCCACTCTGTGTGGTTGCTACCTGGTAGCCCACTCTGTGTGGTTGCTACCTGATGGCCCACTGTGTGTGGTTGCTACCTGGTGGCCCACTGTGTGTGGTTGCTACCTGGTGGCCCACTCTGTGTGGTTGCTACCTGGTGGCCCACTGTGTGTGGTTGCTACCTGGTGGCCCACTGTGTGTGGTTGCTACCTGGTAGCCCACTCTGTGTGGTTGCTATCTGGTGGCCCACTGTGTGTGGTTGCTACCTGGTAGCCCACTGTGTGTGGTTGCTACCTGGTGGCCCACTGTGTGTGGTTGCTACCTGGTAGCCCACTGTGTGTGGTTGCTACCTGGTGGCCCACTCTGTGTGGTTGCTACCTGGTGGCCCACTGTGTGTGGTTGCTACCTGGTGGCCCACTGTGTGTGGTTGCTACCTGGTGGCCCACTGTGTGTGGTTGCTACCTGGTGGCCCACTCTGTGTGGTTGCTACCTGATGGCCCACTCTGTGTGGATGTTACCTGGTGGCCCACTCTGTGTGGTTGCTACCTGGTGGTCCACTCTGTGTGGTTGCTACCTGGTGGCCCACTGTGTGTGGTTGCTACCTGGTGGCCCACTGTGTGTGGTTGCTACCTGGTAGCCCACTGTGTGTGGTTGCTATCTGGTGGCCCACTCTGTGTGGTTGCTACCTGGTAGCCCACTGTGTGTGGTTGCTACCTGGTGGCCCACTGTGTGTGGTTGCTACCTGGTGGCCCACTCTGTGTGGTTGCACCTGGTGGCCCACTGTGTGGGGGTTGCTACCTGGTAGCCCACTCTGTGTGGTTGCTTTTCTGGTGGCCCACTGTTTGTGGTTGCTACCTGGTAGCCCACTGTGTGTGGTTGCTACCTGGTGGCCCACTCTGTGTGGTTGCTACCTGGTGGCCCACTGTGTGTGGTTGCTACCTGGTAGCCCACTCTGTGTGGTTGCTATCTGGTGGCCCACTGTGTGTGGTTGCTACCTGGTAGCCCACTGTGTGTGGTTGCTACCTGGTGGCCCACTGTGTGTGGTTGCTACCTGGTGGCCCACTCTGTGTGGTTGCTACCTGGTGGCCCACTCTGTGTGGTTGCTACCTGGTGGCCCACTGTGTGTGGTTGCTACCTGGTGGCCCACTCTGTGTGGTTGCTACCTGGTGGCCCACTGTGTGTGGTTGCTACCTGGTGGCCCTCTCTGTGTGGTTGCTACCTGGTGGCCCACTCTGTGTGGTTGCTACCTGGTGGTCCGCTCTGTGTGGTTGCTACCTGGTGGCTCACTGTGTGTGGTTGCTACCTGGTGGCCCACTCTGTGTGGTTGCTACCTGGTGGCCCACTGTGCGTGGTTGCTACCTGGTGGCCCACTCTGTGTGGTTGCTACCTGGTGGCCCACTCTGTGTGGTTGCTACCTGGTGGTCCATTCTGTGTTGTTGCTACCTGGTGGCCCACTCTGTGTGGTTGCTACCTGGTGGCCCACTCAGTGTGGTTGCTACCTGGTGGCCCACTCTGTGTGGTTGCTACCTGGTGGCCCACTGTGTGTGTTTGCTACCTGGTGGTCCACTGTGTGTGGTTGCTACCTGGTGGCCCACTCTGTGTGTTTGCTACCTGGTGGTCCACTCTGTGTGGTTGGTACCTGGTGGCCGACTGTGTGTGGTTGCTACCTGGTGGCCCACTGTGTGTGGTTGCTACCTGGTGGCCCACTGTGTGTGGTTGCTACCTGGTGGCCCACTGTGTGTGGTTGCTACCTGGTGGCCCACTGTGTGTGGTTGCTACCTGGTGGTCCACTCTGTGTGGTTGCTACCTGGTGGCCCACTGTGTGTGGTTGCTACCTGGTGGCCCACTCTGTGTGGTTGATACCTGGTGGCCCACTCTGTGTGGTTGCTACCTGGTGGCCCACTCTGTGTGGTTGCTACCTGGTGGCCCACTCTGTGTGGTTGCTACCTGGTGGCCCACTCTGTGTGGTTGCTACCTGGTAGCCCACTCTGTGTGGTTGCTACCTGGTAGCCCACTCTGTGTGGTTGCTACCTGGTGGCCCACTCTGTGTGGTTGCTACCTGGTGGCCCACTCTGTGTGGTTGCTACCTGGTAGCCCACTCTGTGTGGTTGCTACCTGGTAGCCCACTGTGTGTGATTACCACTTGATGAACCTTCGTTCGAGCCTCAGGAATCAACATACAAAACATTGTTAACATTTCCTGGTGATCAGTGAATTTGGCTCTAAATTTTCAAAGAGTAACTGCACTTTGAGAATCAAGAGTGGAATGTGTTGAATAAAGCCTGGCTACCGGGCTAAAAAATAGCGAAATGTTTGTAAATGCGAGAAACATGCAATTACAAACTATTTAACCATTGCTTGTGTCCAAGCGGCTCCAGTTACCTTACCATTACGCACTAGGAAATTACCTAGCTGTAGTACATTCTAGTTAGTTGATTGCTATGTTGGAAAGGACGACTAGCATGTAATTGGCTTATGCATATCATCATTTAGGGGGATGATGATTTTGTATGGTATGTTTCTAAAGGGATATAGGCGTTACCTCTCTGGATAGTAACACTGAGACGCTTAAACAAGAAACCGGGTTTGGCATCTTTGATTAGTTTTGTAATGAATGAATACCAAATTAATACTGCTCTGGCGTTTAGCCAGCGTTATCATACGTACATACACACACAAACACACACACACACAGACACATACACACAGACACACACACACAGACACACAGACACACAGACACACACAGACACAGACACACACACACACACACACACACACACACACACACACACACACACACACACACACACACACACTCGCACACACACACACACACACACACACACACACACACACATACACACACACACACACACACACACACACACACACACGGGCAGTGACCAGAGAAGACACAGCATATGAAGCCGAGAGGCCGAACATGAAGGAAGGAAATATGAATTATGCTAAGGTCATATCAGCCTGCCAAGAAGGGCCAAGGAGTGAAAGGGAAGAGCAGCTGGGTGCAGGTGGAGAGGGAGATAGGTCGAATGCTGAGGCACAACCATGCTGCCAAGAGCCACTGGAAAAATCATGGGAGAAAATGACCACATACAGACAGGAACCAGAGTCACAGAGGGAGAGGCAATGGGAGGAGGAAAGGGCAAAATCAGTGTTTATCCATGGGCTTCAGGAGAGAGAGGAAAGGACACACACTGAAAGAAGGCAGGAAGAAAGAAAGGAGATTGAGAAAATCATCACTGAAATAATTGAAGAAGACATGGACGAGATTGTAAATTTTCAGAGAATAGGGGGGGGGGTACTTGAAGGGGAGAAACCGACCGATCAAGCTGATTCTCAGGACAGAAACAGTGCGGAACAGGATCCTCCAAGAGAAACCAAGGTTGCAATACTCGGAAGAGTACAAGAGGGTGTTTCTAGACAGAGACAGAACACAAAGAGAACGACAGCAGCTGAGGGAGAGGACAAAAAAGCGAAAGGAGCTAGGAAAGGTGACAAGGATGGAACCAGCAGAGGTCAGTCAGAGCAGAACAGAGCAGCAAGGGCAAGCACACACAACTATCCTCAGAATCCCACAACCTATCAGACCATCCCAACACACACTACAATCCATACCCACAGCTTCCACCCAACACCCAGCTATAGAATCCCATAGTATGCTACCAGGTCTCCCACTCTCACAGGCACCCCAAACCACAGTGTTGGAAAGGAAACTGAAGGTATGGTGAACAAACGCTGATGGAATAACAAATAAGTGGGAGGAGTGGCACGAAAGAGTCAAAGAGGCATCACCGGTCATCATAGCTCTCACAGAAACCAAGCTTACACGTATGATAACAGATGCCATCTTTCCAAAGGGATACCAGATCCTGACGAAAGACAGAGGGAACAGGCGGGTGGAGGAGTGGCACTGCTGATCAAAAACCGATGGAATTTTGATGAGCTGGAGAGAGGAGAGAGCGGAGAAGAAAGTGATTACATAGCGGGAATGCTTCACTCTGGAGGTCCAAAGGTGGTAATTGCAGTGATGTATAACCCACCACAGAACAGCAGGAGGCCAAGGCAAGAGTATGACGAGTGCAATAGAGCGATGATTGACACAGTGGCTGCAGTGGCCAGAAGAGCTCATGCATGCAGGGCAAAGCTCCTGATCATGGGTGACTTTAACCACAAGGAGATCGATTGGGAGAACTTGGAGCCACATGGGGACCAAGATACATAGAGGGCTAAGATGATGGAGGTGGTACTGGAAAACTTCATGTACCAACATGTAAGGAACACTACTTAGTATTCACCTTGAGTAGTGCAGATATTGAGGACATCACATATGAAAGACCCCTTGGGGCCAGCGATCATGTGGTTTTAAGCTTCGAATACACAGTAGAGCTACAAGTGGAGGGAGAAGCAGGAAGGCCAGGACGAATGAAGCCAAACTACAAGAAAGGGGACTACACGAGAATGAGGAACATACTGAACGGGGTTCAGTGGGACAGAGAACTGGCAGGAAGCCAGTTAATGAGATGATGGAATATGTAGCAACAATGTGCAAGGAGGCTGAGGAGAGGTTTTGTACCCAAGGGTAACAGGAATAATGAAAAAAGCCACACACTCACACACACACACACACACACACACACACACACACACACACACACATACACACACACATATGCACACACACACACACACACACACACACACACACACACACACACACACACCACACACACACACACACAACACACACACACACACACACACACACACAAGGAAAAAGATCTGGGGGTGAGTATAACACCGAGCATATCTCCTGAGGCGCACATCAATCAGATAACTGCTGCAGCATACGGGCGCCTGGCAAACCTACGGATACCGTTCCGATACCTCAATAAGGATTCGTTTAAGACTCTGTATACCATCTACGTCAGGCCCATACTGGAGTATGCAGCACCAGTTTGGAATCCACACCTAGTCAAGCACGTCAAGAAATTAGAGAAAGTGCAAAGGTTTGCAACAAGACTAGTCCCAGAGCTACGGGAATTGTCCTATGAAGAAAGGTTGAGGGAAATCGGCCTGACGACACTGGAGGACAGGAGGGTCAGGGGAGACATGATAACGACATATAAAATACTGCGCGGAATAGACGAGGTGGACAAAGACGGGATGTTCCAGAGATGGGACAGAGACACAAGAGGTCACAATTGGAAGTTGAAGACTCAGATGAATCAAAGG
>NC_069468.1:18039835-18057335 GCF_026875155.1 Cherax quadricarinatus
TAGTTGTGCCGCCCGAGCGGCTGGTTTACTGTGCACTCCATGTTCATCCTGTGAGCAGCAGCGCAAAAAAAAAAAAACAGGATCACAGAGGTCACAATGGGTCTTGGACGGACCTCACTGAACATTATGATACCACTAAAAGAAATGTTAGTTATTTCGTATTTAGGAATTACTTCATATAGTTGATGTACACAATACAGTATGGAATACAATCTCAAAAAAAAAAAATGTACCTTATTACAGCTAATAACTATTAGTCTTAATTGGGTAGTAATCTCCACTATAAAAACACTCTGAAGTATAATACTGCATTGTTGAGCCCTATCTCTGTCCACACATTTTTCATTTGATGTCACTGACATCTCCATACAAACCGTACTGCTAGATATACTTATAGCCTAGCCTTAGTCTAGCAGTAACAACAGTAGTGCCAGAGATGCTTATTGCCCAGCCTTAGTCTAGCAGTAACAACAGTAGTGCCAGAGATGCTTATTGCCCAGCCTTAGTCTAGCAGTAACAACATCTTGCAATCTACTGCCCAGGCCATGTAGTGTGCGAGTCTCTCTCTTTGCATAGCGCTATGCTTTGTTTACGTTAAGAATCCTGCATGTCTCGTTTGTGTTCCTGAAGTCTGGCATTAAGGCAGCGTGCAGTATCAGCAGCGTAATATTTGTTGCAACCTGCGCAAGGGAATGTGTTGCTTTTATGTGATCCTTGGATACTGGGTCAAGTGGTGTCCTTCATGGCTTTGTATATCTTTGCTGGGATGTCGATGTTGGACTTATGGATAGAAAACTGTTTGACCAGTGAGAAGAATGATGCGTCAGTCAACTTTAGTGTTTCCTTTTTGACTTGACGTTTGTTGTGCTCTACGTCTGCAGTCGAGAATGAAATGGAAGCGGAAGTTGAGAGAAGAGATGTCGCAAATAGAACGGCATTATTCCTCTAACCGCTTGTTACCAGAATGTATATTTAAGTGGTTTTCTTTTCTGTTAGTCTGTGCTTCAAGACTGCAGTCCGTTAGTCTGTGCTTCAAGACTGCAGTCCGTTAGTCTGTGCTTCAAGACTGCAGTCCGTTAGTCTGTGCTTCAAGACTATGGAGTGTGTTAATCTGTGCTTCAAGTCATTCCCGAGACAATAAAGCACATCCTAGCAGAAGAGAGATGGTCTAGCTGGTCTATAAAGAACATATAAAACCTTCTAAACATGTCTGTAACTGGTGGCGTGTGACTGGTGGCTTGTGACTGGTGGCTTGAGACTGGTGGCGTGTGACTGGTGGCTTGTGACTGGTGGCGTGTGACTGGTGGTTTGTGACTGGTGTCTTGTGATTGGTGGCTTGTGGCTGGTGGCGTGTGACTGGTGGTTTGTGACTGGTGTCTTGTAATTGGTGGCTTGTGGCTGGTGGCTTGTGACTGGTGGCTTGTGACTGGTGGTTTGTGACTGGTGGCTTGTGACTGGTGGTTTCTGACTGGTGGCTTGTGACTGGTGGCGTGTGACTGGTGGCTTGTGCCTGGTGGCTTGTGACTGGTGGTTTGTGACTGGTGGCTTGTGACTGGTGGTTTCTGACTGGTGGCTTGTGACTGGTGGCGTGTGACTGGTGGCTTGTGCCTGGTGGCTTGTGACTGGTGGTTTGTGACTGGTGGCTTGTGACTGGTGGTTTGTGACTGGTGGCTTGTGACTGGTGGCGTGTGACTGGTGGCGTGTGATTGGTGGTTTGTGACTGGTGGCGTGTGACTGGTGGCTTGTGACTGGTGGTTTGTGACTGGTGGCTTGTGACTGGTGGTTTCTGACTGGTGGCTTGTGACTGGTGGCGTGTAACTGGTGGCTTGTGCCTGGTGGCTTGTGACTGGTGGTTTGTGACTGGTGGCTTGTGACTGGTGGTTTGTGACTGGTGGCTTGTGACTGGTGGCGTGTGACTGGTGGCGTGTGACTGGTGGCTTGTGACTGGTGGCGTGTGACTGGTGGCTTGTGACTGGTGGCGTGTGACTGGTGGCTTGTGACTGGTGGCGTGTGACTGGTGGTTTGTGACTGGTGTCTTGTGATTGGTGGCTTGTGCCTGGTGGCTTGTGACTGGTGGCTTGTGACTGGTGGCTTGTGACTGGTGGTTTGTGACTGGTGGCGTGTGACTGGTGGCGTGTGACTGGTGGTTTGTGACTGGTGTCTTGTGATTGGTGGCTTGTGGCTGGTGGCTTGTGACTGGTGGCTTGTGAGTGGTGGCTTGTGAGTGGTGGCTTGTGAGTAGTGGCTTGTGACTGGTGGCTGGTAACTGGTGACTGGTTGACGAAGTCGCTTCACCTCCTCTACTCTTCTTCCATATGCATTTTTAACTCTTTCCCCTAAGTATAACTAAAGAATAATGATAAATTTCTCCTGCCTCTAGTGTAAACCTGAGTCTATTTAGGAATGAGAGAGAGAGAGAGAGAGGGAGAGAGAGAGAGAGAGAGAGAGAGAGAGAGAGAGAGACTGTTAACAGTGATCAACCTAACTATTTTGCTTTTACTGCAAGTATTTCCTTTTGTCTGAGATGGATGGGAATAATGTTCTATATTTGCCACTTGTTTCAGAAGTTTTTTCCTTGATTAAGTCTGAGTTCTGCGAGTCTAAGAAGAAATCTCTAAAATTTATTGGGCAAAGGAGTATGAGAGTAAATCTTTTACTTATCAAAATTTCGTAAATCAAGTTGTGGTAAGTTGGGCGAAACGTCGTCATGGGAGCGTGTGTTATGTGTCATGCATCGTGTGTCATTGTCATCTGTTATCGTTCACTGTTATGTTTATCGTTGTGTTTTCTGTGTAGAATTTTTTTACCTTCGGTACAGAAATGACAGGAGATCTGAAGTGCTTGTAGGATATTGTTCAGAAACGTTGATAAATCTGCAATCCTCATCCTCAGTACTTATTGTCAGCTCTCATCCTCAGCCTTCATCCTTACCCTCTCATTATCATCACCATTCATTTTCACCTTTCATCATTACCCTTCGGCTTCACCCCTCATCCTCACCCCCGTCAGCCTCACTCCTCTCAGCCTCACTCCTCTCAACCTCACTCCTCTCAATCTTACTCCTTTCAACCTCATTTCTCTCAATCTTACTCCTTTCAACCTCATTTCTCTCAACCTCACTCTTCCCAGCCTCACTCATCTCAGCCTTACTCTTCTCAACCTCACTCATCTCAAACTCACTCTTCCCAGCATCATTCATCTCAGCCTCACTCCTCCCAGCCTCACTCATCTCAACCTCACTCTTCCCAGATTCATTCATCTCAGCCTCACTCTTCCCAGCTTCACTCCTCTCAGCCTCACTCATCCCAGCTTCATTCATCTCAGCCTCAGCCCTCTGAGTTTCACTCCTCCCATGAATCAAGACGAGGTAGCAAGGGTATTCCCCCAGGACACTTAACCTGGTCTTCCTATTAGTGTTGTGTATTCTAGCAAAACCCAAACCACAGTATTTTATCGTCCACTGTAATGTTACATTCTCTAAAATTAGAATTGTTACATTTTCAACCTGAAATTAATGTGCTCTTGTCATCGTTTTTTCCCCCTCTCGAAACTCTGGCAGATGTAGACTCGGGAAGGGATTTATGCGTGTAAAAAGGTGTCTTAATCGCTAACCACGAGGGTTAATTCTGGTTATATTCTAATTTTGGGAGTGGATAAGGCAGGACCTGGTGTGTTATCTGCACATTAATGTAATTAATGTGTGTGGTTTGTTGTGTTGTGTGTGTGTGTGTGTGTGTGTGTGTGTGTGTGTGTGTGTGTGTGTGTGTGTGTGTGTGTGTGTGCAGGGAGCCCTGAGAAAGCTTCACTTAGAGCGAAACATTGTTCAAATCATTACTTATTCAAGGGTACCTGTCTTTTTGTCCACACAGAATAAAAACCTCATCTCATCAAACGTCAACACTTTCACACTCCAGCAATACAGTTCAGCTTCCTGCGAAGTATTTAATAAGATTAAAGCTATTTTTTTTCCAGCAGCGGGTGTAAGAAGACTTGCTCAAAAGTCTTGCCCAATCCGAGAATCGAATCAGGATTCGTTTCATTTGTGGATCCAAGTCTCCGACCGGCCGAGCCTCTGGTATACATTTGAAGATGAAGCGAATACAAATACAAATAGAAAGCTATATCTGCATTCCTATTTTTGTGTGTGAATATGCGTTGCGTGCATGCTACGTGGAGCAGCTTGTGCGTGTGTGTGTGTTTTTGAGGGGTTGTAAACTCAGCATTATACGTTTGTGGTCAATACGCTGCGAAGCTCAGACGTGGAAGCATCAATAAGAGACACAGTCTGTTATTGATGCTAATTTGTTGGTCATATTGATGTCTTTCACTCCGGTGGTGTCGCCATCATCAGTGTAGGAAAGTGGGTAGATCACAGTTGGTACTCAAGGTAGCGACTACATTGACTAATAACGACTCACGAGAAAGGTAAGAAGGAGTTAGCATCTGTTTCCTGACTCTTCTCTGTTCCTTCTCTGTTCGTTTTCTGCCTGTTCTCTGCCTCTTCTCTCCTGCTTCTACGTTTGTTCTTTACCTGTTCCCTGCTCTTTTCCACCTGTTCCCTGCTCTTTTTCCATTCCATTAGGGGTTCTTATAGAGAGTTTCAAAGGTTGCCAGCAGCTTGACGTGTCTAATAAAAGCCACAAAGCCGTGGCTTTCATCACTTCACTAGTAACCCACTTATTGAAAATCTGGCAACTTCTCTGTTCGCCTGAACCATTATTATCAAACTGAAAGGGAGGGAAGGTTAAAAAAAAAGAAGAGGGTAACTAAGAAGTCAGGCCAGGGTCAAGCCGGATCAGGTCAAGTCACGCGTGTTTGGAAGATCAAGTTAATTTACAAACCACAGAGAGAAAATAACATTTCACAGACCCTCCCATCCCTTTCCTCTCTCTCTGCATCTCCCACCGCTCACTCGACCTCTCTTCCCTTTCCTCTCTCTCTGCATCTCCCACCGCACACTCGACCTCTCTTCCGATTGCATTATTCTTCCGTCACCTCTCCTCTCCTCATTCTTCTTCTTCCCCCCTCTTTCTTCATTATACTTTCTTCCCTTACCCTTTCTCACCTCTCCACTTTAGGTTCTTCATTTGAATATTCCCCTGGTACGAGGAAATTCACCTTCATCATTCACGCATTTCGTCTCATAACAAACTGAAATATTATTCACTCCGTTATACTGTGGTGTTGAAATAGTGTGTAGATTCATAAGTACATCGTGTTGCTTCCTTCACTGTGTTGCTTCCTTCACTGTGTTGCTTCCTTCACTGTGTTGCTTCCTTCACTGTGTTGCTTCCTTCACTGTGTTGCTTCCTTCACTGTGTTGCTTCCTTCACTGTGTTGCTTCCTTCACTGTGTTGCCTTTCCCTTCACTGTGTTGCTTCCTTCACTGTGTTGCTTCCTTCACTGTGTTGCTTCCTTCACTGTGTTGCCTACTTGTCCTTCACTGTGTTGCTTCCTTCACTGTGTTGCTTCCTTCACTGTGTTTTGTCTTCCCTTCACTGTGTTGCTTCCTTCACTGTGTTCTTCCTTCACTGTGTTGCTTCCTTCACTGTGTTGCTTCCTTCCTTCACTGTGTTGCTTCCTTCACTGTGTTGCTTCCTTCACTGTGTTGCTTCCTTCACTGTGTTGCTTCCTTCACTGTGTTTCTTCCTTCACTGTGTTGCTTCCTTCACTGTGTTGCTTCCTTCACTGTGTTGCTTCCTTCACTGTGTTGCTTCCTTCACTGTGTTGCTTCCTTCACTGTGTTGCTTCCTTCACTGTGTTGCTTCCTTCACTGTGTTGCTTCCTTCACTGTGTTGCTTCCTTCACTGTGTTGCTTCCTTCACTGTGTTGCTTCCTTCACTGTGTTTGCTTCCTTCACTGTGTTGCTTCCTTCACTGTGTTGCTTCCTTCACTGTGTTGCTTCCTTCACTGTGTTGCTTCCTTCACTGTGTTGCTTCCTTCACTGTGTTGCTTCCTTCACTGTGTTGCTTCCTTCACTGTGTTTGCTTCCTTCACTGTGTTGCTTCCTTCACTGTGTTGCTTCTTCGTTCCTTCACTGTGTTGCTTCCTTCACTGTGTTGCTTCCTTCACTGTGTTGCTTCCTTCACTGTGTTGCTTCCTTCACTGTGTCGCTTCCTTCACTGTGTTGCTTCCTTCACTGTGTTTCTTCCTTCACTGTGTTGCTTCCTTCACTGTGTTGCTTCCTTCACTGTGTTGCTTCCTTCACTGTGTTGCTTCCTTCACTGTGTAGCTTCCTTCACTGTGTTTCTTCCTTCACTGTGTTGCTTCCTTCACTGTGTTTCTTCCTTCACTGTGTGTTGCTTCCTTCACTGTGTTGCTTCCTTCACTGTGTTGCTTTTCCCTTCACTGTGTTGCTTCCTTCACTGTGTTGCTTCCTTCACTGTGTTGCTTCCTTCACTGTGTTGCTTCCTTCACTGTGTTGCTTCCTTCACTGTGTTGCTTCCTTCACTGTGTGTTGCTTCCTTCACTGTGTTGCTTCCTTCCTGTTTGCTTCCTTCACTGTGTTCTTCCTTCACTGTGTTGCTTCCTTCACTGTGTTTCTTCCTTCACTGTGTTGCTTCCTTCACTGTGTTGCTTCCTTCACTGTGTTGCTTCCTTCACTGTGTTTCTTCCTTCACTGTGTTGCTTCCTTCACTGTGTTGCTTCCTTCACTGTGTTGCTTCCTTCACTGTGTTGCTTCCTTCACTGTGTTTGCTTCCTTCACTGTGTTCTTCCTTCACTGTGTTGCTTCTTCACTGTGTTGCTTCCTTCACTGTGTTGCTTCCTTCACTGTGTTGCTTCCTTCACTGTGTTGCTTCTCTTCTTCACTGTGTTGCTTCCTTCACTGTGTTGCTTCCTTCACTGTGTTGCTTCCTTCACTGTGTTTCTTCCTTCACTGTGTTGCTTCCATGTCCTGTCATGTGTTGCTTCCTTCACTGTGTTGCTTCCTTCACTGTGTTGCTTCCTTCACTGTGTTTCTTCCTTCACTGTGTTGCTTCCTTCACTGTGTTGCTTCCTTCACTGTGTTGCTTCCTTCACTGTGTTGCTTCCTTCACTGTGTTGCTTCCTTCACTGTGTTGCTTCCTTCACTGTGTTGCTTCCTTCACTGTGTTGCTTCCTTCACTGTGTTGCTTCCTTCACTGTGTTTCTTCCTTCACTGTGTTGCTTCCTTCACTGTGTTGCTTCCTTCACTGTGTTGCTTCCTTCACTGTGTTGCTTCCTTCACTGTGTTGCTTCCTTCACTGTGTTGCTTCCTTCACTGTGTTGCTTCCTTCACTGTGTTGCTTCCTACACTGTGTTGCTTCCTACACTGTGTTGCTTCCTACACTGTGTTGCTTCCTACACTGTGTTGCTTCCTACACTGTGTTGCTTCCTACACTGTGTTGCTTCCTACACTGTGTTGCTTCCTACACTGTGTTGCTTCCTTACACTGTGTTGCTTCCTTACACTGTGTTGCTTCCTACACTGTGTTGCTTCCTACACTGTGTTGCTTCCTTACACTGTGTTGCTTCCTTACCTGTGTTGCTTCCTACACTGTGTTGCTTCCTACACTGTGTTGCTTCCTACACTGTGTTGCTTCCTACACTGTGTTGCTTCCTTCACTGTGTTGCTTCCTACACTGTGTTGCTTCCTACACTGTGTTGCTTCCTACACTGTGTTGCTTCCTTCACTGTGTTGCTTCCTCACTGTGTTGCTTCCTTACACTGTGTTGCTTCCTTACACTGTGTTGCTTCCTACACTGTGTTGCTTCCTCACTGGTGTTGCTTCCTACACTGTGTTGCTTCCTTCACTGTGTTGCTTCCTACACTGTGTTGCTTCCTTCACTGTGTTGCTTCCTTCACTGTGTTGCTTCCTCACTGTGTTGCTTCCACACTGTGTTGTCTTCCACACTGTGTTGCTTCCTACTGTGTTGCTTCCTTTCACTGTGTTGCTTCCTCACTGTGTTGCTTCCTTCACTGTGTTGCTTCCTACACTGTGTTGCTTCCTCACTGTGTTGCTTCCTACACTGTGTTGCTTCCTTCACTGTGTTGGTTCCTTCACTGTGTTGCTTCCTACACTGTGTTGCTTCCTCACTGTGTTCTTAGCTCATGTGTTTGCTTCGATGGAGTTGCTTCTTAAGTGTTTTCCATGTGGTTGTTCCTACGTGTTGGGGCTTTGAGATGTGGGAAGTTGCTTTGATGTGGGAGTTCTCTATGGATTGAGGTCTTGAACTGTGTTGTTCTCACTGTGTTGCTCCTGGACACTGTGTTCTTCTGCATGTGTTGTTCACACTGGGTTGTTCTGGACTGTGTTCTTCGATTCACGGTTGTTCCTTGAGCATGGTTGTTCTGACACTGTGTGCGTTCTACTGTGTGATTCTCACGGTTGCTTCTACTGGTGTTGCTTCGTAAGTGTATGCTTCTGGACACTGGTTGAGTTCCTATGTGATGTGCTCACATGTGAGTTCTAGAACTGTGATGGTTCTTGTGGTTGCTCCGATGGGATGTTCTGACACTGTGTTGCTTCACATGGTGTGGATTCCTAAATGGTTGCTCCTAACTGGTCTTCTAGATGGTGGGAGTTCTTACATGGTAGTAGTTCTCACTGTGTGTCTAAGGTGCGTTTCTACATGCTGGGTTCTAGTTTGCCAGACTGGAGATGCTTCTACACTGTTGTTGCTAAGACTGTGTTGCATTCCTGACACTGGAGGTTGATCCATGGCACGTGTGCTCTAAACGACTCCAGCCACTAGTTATGTGTGTTAACGCTTGGCCTCTGGTTGTTCAGAATGGTTAGCTTGTACGTGTGACTTCAACCTGTGCCTTCCCTGAAGTTGGTTGTTTCAATATAGGTTGCTTTAAAGTGTTAGCTTACAGAACTGTGTTGGAAATTCTGTGTAGCTATAGACGTGGTGCTTTAAGCGAGAGTCATCAGTTGGCTAAGCTGTGTTGTGAGCTATGCTGAATGGAGCTTGAACGTGGTTCCTTGCACTGTGGTTGGAGCTACATGATGGGCTATGGTGCTCTGAGATGTGGGAAGTCTTTAAAGTGCATGGGGAAAGTCTTGGTTACTATGAGGAAAGGTTTGATAGGAAGTCTTGCGCATGTGGAGAGGTCTGACAATGATGGAGGAGGATCTTGGGATGGTGGGAGGTCTTGGATGGTGAGGAGAGTCTTGGGATGTGGGAGGATCTTGAGATGGTAAAGGAGGTCTTGGGATGTGGAAGGTCTTGGAATGATGGAGGAGGTCTTGGGATGACTGGAAGTCTTGGGATGGTGGAGGAGGTCTTTGGATGGTGGAGGAGGTCTTGGGATGGTGGAGGAAGTCTTAGGATAGGGGAGGAGGTCTTGGGATGGTGGAGGAAGTCTTAGGATAGGGGAGGAGGTCTTGGGATGGTGGAGGAAATCTTAGGATAGGGGAGGAGGTCTTGGGATGGTGGAGGAAGTCTTAGGATAGGGGAGGAGGTCTTGGGATGAAAGGAAGGGTTTTGTAATGACTGGGAGGGTCTTTTGACAGTAGCTGGGAAGGAGCTACTACACTTGTTTGTTGCAAGCAGTTGCAAGTATACCACAGAACGGGACGGGATTGAATCCATGGCAAGTACGATCTAAAACTCACAGCCACCTAGTTGAGTGGTTAACGCATTGGCCTCTGAGTTTCAGGAATTACTTGTCGTGAATTCAACCCCTCACCCGTTCCCTGAGTTGGTTTTTATTCATTATTAAGTTATAAGTACAACAGTTATGGTAAAAAAAAGGACAGTCTGAAGTTACAGAAGAAAATGTAAAAATATGGCAGGAAATATTTCTTCATAAAAATGCTGATGAATGGAACAGGTGCCAGGAGGAAGTTATATGCAGAGAGAGTCACTCTGAAAAGTTGAAGTCTAAGCTCGCAGTTGGTGGACGGTACTAACATCTGCCAGTCCGATAATTGACAAGTCTGAACCACTCTTACTGAGGTTCACATTAGCATAATCGGTGGAGAGGTGGCCTTATATATTCTCAATGAGTCAGGTAAAAAATTTAACTGGGAAATCTAAGAGTCTCAGAGTAGCTAGTCTTTCTCTTCCAGCATGGCAGTGTTGCAGTTCAGAGGGGTGATGCCCGTTGTATCTTGTACTCGATGAAGCGTTTGAAATGAGATTTAAAGACAAATACACTTGGGACAAGAGCTAGACTCCGGCCCTAGTTGTGGTGTGAAATGACTGCTTAGATTATTCATTAGTTCCGTAACCCATTCAAGACGAGATCTTTAATAGTGCTTTAAGCAGCGTCACCTGCGTGACTTCTTGTGTTGCCTTGAGTCTTGCTTTAAGCAGCGTCACCTGCGTGACTTCTTGTGTTGCCTTGAGTCTTGCTTTAAGCAGCGTCACCTGCGTGACTTCTTGTGTTGCCTTGAGTCTTGCTTTAAGCAGCATCACCTGCGTGACTTCTTGTGTTGCCTTGAGTCTTGCTTTAAGCAGCGTCACCTGCGTGACTTCTTGTGTTGCCTTGAGTCTTGCTTTAAGCAGCATCACCTGCGTGACTTCTTGTGTTGCCTTGAGTCTTGCTTTAAGCAGCGTCACCTGCGTGACTTCTTGTGTTGCCTTGAGTCTTGCTTTAAGCAGCGTCACCTGCGTGACTTCTTGTGTTGCCTTGAGTCTTGCTTTAAGCAGCGTCACCTGCGTGACTTCTTGTGTTGCCTTGAGTCTTGCTTTAAGCAGCGTCACCTGCGTGACTTCTTGTGTTGCCTTGAGTCTTGCTTTAAGCAGCGTCACCTGCGTGACTTCTTGTGTTGCCTTGAGTCTTGCTTTAAGCAGCGTCACCTGCGTGACTTCTTGTGTTGCCTTGAGTCTTGCTTTAAGCAGCGTCACCTGCGTGACTTCTTGTGTTGCCTTGAGTCTTGCTTTAAGCAGCATCACCTGCGTGACTTCTTGTGTTGTCTTCGACGTGAGTCGACTTAATGACCAGGTTGTGAGGCCCTCTGAGGTCCTTGCAGGATCTTGTGTCTCATAACGATCCTTCATCCTGGGTAATGCTCCAACGACCCGCCTGCTTTCTTAAAGGCTTCCTTATCTCCACCTCCTCCTTCTTCTTTACCCTCCTTACTCTTCCTCTTCACCCTTTTCTCCCTCATTCTCCTCTTCTACCTTCTTTACCCCGCAGCTAGTTCTTAAAATCCTCCCTGTCCCCTCCTCCTCCTTCTCTTTCTCTCCATCTTTTCCTTCTCTTCCTCCACCCTCGTCTTCGCTTGTATTTATACTTCCGTTTTAAGTTTATCACTGAGTGTTTCCTGTGTGAGGTGTTTCTGTTTGTTCTCTTACTTGTCACCACCATCCTTCTAGTTGCTATCTACACACACACACACACACACACACACACACACATACAGGCTGCAGACCTGGTCCAGCAATTGGCTCCTGGAGTTCAATCCCACCAAGTGCAAAGTCATGAATATTGGGGAAGAGCAAAGAAGATCGCAGACGGAGTACAGTCTAGGGGGACAGAGACTACAGTAAACCTCACTCAAGGGCAAAGATCTTCGGGTGAATATAACACCAGGCACATCTCCTGAAGCACACATCAACCAAATAACTGCTGCAGCATATGGGCGCCTAGCAAACCTCAGAACAGCATTCCGACATCTTAATAAGGAATCGTTTAGGACCCTGTACACCGTGTACGTAAGGCTCATATTGGAGTATGCGGCACCAGTTTGGAACCCACATCTAGCCAAGCACGTAAAGAAACTAGAGAAAGTGCAAAGGTTTGCAACAAGACTAGTTCCAGAGCTAAGGGGCATGTCCTACGAGGAGAAGTTAAGGAAGATCGACCTGACGGCACTGAAGGACAGGAGAGATAGGGGGGACATGATAACGACATATAAAATACTGAGAGGAATTGACAAGGTGGACAAAGACAGGATGTTCCAGTGATGGGACACAACAAGGGGACACAGTTAGAAGTTGAAGACACAGATGAATCACAGGGATGTTAGGAAGTATTTCTTCAGCCACAGAGTAGTCAGGAAGTGGAATAGTTTGGGAAGCTATGTAATGGAGGCAGGATCCATACATAGCTTTAAGCAGAGGTATGATAAAGCTCACGGTTCAGAGAGAGTGACCTAGTAGCGATCAGTGAAGAGGCAGGGCCAGGAGCTAGGACTCGACCCCTGCAACCTCAACTAGGTGAGTACACACACATACACACACACACACACACACACACACACACACACACACACACACACACACACACACACACACACACACACACACACACACACACATACACACACACATACACACATATACACACATGCACAGACGTACACATACACACACATATACACTCACATACACACACATACACACACACATACACACGCACATACACACACATACACACACATATACACACAGGATGTTCCAGAGATTGCACACAGTAACAAGGGGACACAGTTGGAAGTGAAGACACAGATGAATCACAGGGATGTTAGGAAGTATTTCTTCAGCCACAGAGTAGTCAGTAAGTGGAATAGTTTGGAAAGCGATGTGGTGGAGGCAGGATCCATACATAGCTTTAAGCAGAGGTATGATAAAGCTCACGGTTCAGGGAGAGCGACCTAGTAGCGATCAGTGAAGAGGCGGGGTCAGGATCTCGGACTCGACCCCTGCAACCTCAACTAGGTGAGTACAACTAGGTGAGTACATACACACACACATACACACACACATACACACACACACATACACACATACACACACATACACACACATACACATACACACATACACACACATACACAAACACATACACACACATACACACACATACACACACATACACACACACAGAGGCGGGGCCAGGAGCTGAGTCTCGACCCCTGCAACCACAATTAGGTGAGTACAATTAGGTGAGTACACATAAACACACACACACACACACATAGACACACACATACACACACACATACACACAAATATATATATATATATATAAATTATATATATATATATATATATATAATATATATATATATATATATATATATATATATATATATATATATATATATTAATATAGGAAGATCGAAAAGACCAAAAAATTAAACACATTCACCATCACTCGTACAGTGACTGTATTACCAGGCTCGTGAAGGCATCACTGTTCAGATTTTTATCCAGTCCGCAACTTCCACATCCATTTTTCAGAGTGCAGGCACTGTACCTCATTGACACTCCAACAGCATGTCTAACCCTAAAGCTCATTTGTCTCCACTCACTCCGATATTCACTAAAGATTCGTAATGAAGGGATGGAAGGAGTTCATGTGAATTGAAATGCAGTGATGCTAATTTGTGATATGGCGGCTCTAACATTACTCTACTAGCCGGGGTAAGTTAGGAAGTTTATTTAGGCACAGGTATAAATAAGAACAATTATCATACAGAGTGTAAATTACCTAGGATAACACAAAAAAGTCAGACAAAACTTTGACTTATTTCCTCTCATCTCTATATCTCGGCAAGGAGTTGGACTAGTAATCTCTGGAACACGGGATAGAATCCCAGCATCTCTCTTTCTCTCTCTCTCTCTCTCTCTCTCTCTCTCTCTCTCTCTCTCTCTCTCTCTCCAACACACGCCAGAGCTTAGAGCGATAAAACACCTCAGTTGCACCAGTAAACTTTATCCCCATTTCTCACCTCGGAGTGGGTGAAATATTATATTTTCAGTCGTGATCTGTGGCCACCCGGAGGAGCGGAGCTCCAGTCTGGTGAAGGTGTAGGTGGGCGGGAATGGGTGGGCGATTGTGGGTGGAGGATAGAAGAGAGACAGTAACTGGGAGGAGGAGAGATGGGACAGGGGTCGGAGAACAAGGGGCGGACAATAGAGGAGGATGTGCGGTGGGGAGGGGGTAAACTGAGATGGACTGGGGACAGTGGGGGTAGGAATGAGGGAGAGGACGTAAGGATAGGAGGGAGGGATAGGACAGTGGGATAGGATGAAGGGATAGGGAAAAAACTAGCGAGGTGATATGAAGTGTTGTTAATTTGTGTTGTGAGAAATATCAGTTGGTGAGGAAGATCGAGGGAGGGACCTTGGCCCAGCTTGGTGGCTCACTGACAATATCTCACACTCTGCTAGAACTTAAAAACTTGAACCCTGAATCGTGGTCACACAAATAGTGTGTGTGGTCGAGCACTTGTCTCTTCCCCGCGGGAATAGGACCGCTGTGACGCGCGCAGAATGCAAAAGCAGGAGAGGATAAACCGGCAAGACTGAATTTGGTGTTCTTTCTCAGTTAAACTTACATAGAGGAAATTAAAATTGAGAAACCACAAGAGGTGAGATACAGTTAATTTGGCTTTCAGTTGGGGCATTCGTCCTGTATTTAACGCACGCCATGCATAACCATTTTTCTCAATGTCATCATGTCCAGTAAGAGGCACGGTTGGATATTGCCTTCTAGGATGAGTCGACCATCCTAGTATGGGGTGTCTAACTAAGTGCTGTGACAGTCTGATGCTTCAGAGGTAGGGTTTACGGCCTGGGGAAGTTACATGGCTTCTAGCAATACCTGACGACAGTCAGACCCTCTAACATTTTTGATTGGCTCACTTCATAACAGTTTTGTTTTAGTAAGTGGAAGTGCTATAGTTGTAACAGTGAGAGTATCTTAACTCTCTCTCTCTCTCTCTCTCTCTCTCTCTCTCTCTCTCTCCAAAACTTTATTCACTAGCAGATTTAACTTGTTCCTGAACTTAATACCTGGTGTATACAGATTGTACAAACGTTCTGGTGGTGGGAACGTATGTTGAATCAGAACTTTTCAATTGTGTGTATTTTTGTCCTTGTTTTCTGATTGCTCCTTGACTGTAGTAAAAGCCGGTTCGTAGCACGGCTGAGTGCTGCACATCTTTCATAAATACTTGAGTTTGTGATGGCTTCTGCGAGATGATGTATATAATATACATTAACCCCATATATTTATTAAGCAGGGAGGTTATAGTTGAGTTAGATATGCTGTTAGGATGGACATCAATATTCCTAGACAATCTGCACATCAGGGATACAAGAGAGGAAGCAGTTGGACTGGTTCCTTGTGTACTGGTGGTGAGAGTAGCAGGTCGTACCTTCGTGAGAGGGTATCTGATGATTACATACCAGTGTGATGGCAGTCCTGACACTATTCTGCTAAATTTTCAATTATTTATATTTTCTTAGAGTATCTAAGGGACAGATGATGAATAGCTGTGTGATGACTACAGAAAAAGTCTTTGTTGACATGTGGGAGTTGGCTCTGTCAAGATGTTCCACCCCACAGCTATGACTGAGAATGTTTCCTGGTCATTTGCTTAGTTTGTTGTACGTTGTTTGCTAAGAGTGTTCGGGAAATTTTGTGAATTAACATCACAAAAGCTGAATTACTAGGGAAAATGGGGTCATGACATAAGAAAAATGAGGGAGACGTGTACTCGTGTGTCCCTAGTGTTAAACTGGCTGTATCATTTTCTATGCAGAAGTGAATAAAGTGCGACGGAGAGATGTTGAACGTGTTTTCTCTCTATGCCATTACATCTTCCCTTGTGCATCCTTACCTACCTACCTCTTTCCTTCCTTCCTTCCTTCCTTCCTTCCTTCCTTCCTTCCTTTCCCTCTACCTCTCTACATCCTCTCCTGCCTCCTCAACTCTCCATTCTCAACCCTGACATAAACTCATTTCCCAAGAAATTTTCCGAAGGTCTTTTCCTTAAGCTCTCTCTAACCGCTTCTTTTCCTACGCCTTCTTCAGGTTTCATCGCCAGCTTCTCCTCCTGCTGTACTTCACGTAATCTCTTAAGCTTCTCCAAGCTTGGCTCACACATCAACAATGTACAAAACAATAAATTTTCACGACAAGATTTTCTCGCGACATATATATATATATATATATATATATATATATATATATATATATATATATATATATATAATATATATATATATATATATATATATATATATATATATATATATATATATAATATATATGCAAAACAACCACTGTGAAAGAAAAGAGAAATTCCAAGAGTTTTCGTGACTACTCACATTATCAAGGAATAATCAATTCATTGTTCCTTGATAATGTGAGTAGTCACGAAAGCGCTTGGAATTTCTCTATTCTTTCACAGTGGTTGTTTTGCATATTCTAAAATCACCTGTTTACTGTGATCTTATTGCATATATATATATATATATATATATATATATATATATATATATATATATATATATATATATATATATATATATATATATATATATATATATATATATATATATATAATATATAATATATATAATATGTATGTATTATGTATTATACAGAACAACCATTGTGAAAAGATAGTTCAAGTTCAAGCGCTTTCGTGACTTCTCATATTATCAAGGAACAACAAAAATAAAAGGTTAACAGGAAGGCATATAAGGATGAGACTACACCTCGCTGCCACCCACAACATCTGACTTGACTCAAGAAATCGTAATGACACGATTGCAAACAAACCATACCCCCGGCCGGGATTGAACCCGCGGTCATAGAGTCTCAAAACTCCAGCCCGTCGCGTTAGCCACTAGACCAGCTAGCCACAATAAGATTCATCCAACTAGGTATATTTCTACACCATAGGAAGGTTACCATAGGCACCACTGTGACCACAAATGCAAGTTTTTACAGACGAATCTCCAGCTACCGTGGCCGTGACGAACTCTAGCTCAAGTCCCTTCACTGACTTTTTATGATGAAGTAGGTAGGTAGTCAGAGATCCGTGAAACACAGCTTATATTCTACCCAAAAGTTTGTCTAATGTGTCTTAAATTCTTCCCAAACCTTATTAATTATAAATGAATCCAATTTATATAAACCAAAAGAAATATTCATATTATTTTCAAAACTGCTTTTTATGAAACAAGATTCAATTATATTTCTGTCAACCATGGACTTGCTTGATACAACTTTCTCAACTTTTTGAAAATCAATTGGATGGTTAAAATCTTTCACATGAATAAATAGAGCATTAGAATCTTCTCCAGTTCTAATGATATATATATGTTATTATAATCTTAGTTAAAGATTTTAACCAGTTTGACAGTAATAAAATGTATCACTGACTTGACAAGGAATCTTATAGACACACCCGGAGATATATTGAGGGCCATTCCACTGAGTGACACTGGAGATACAATGATGGCCATTACACTGAGTGACACTGGAGATACACTGATGGCCATTACACTGAGTGACACTGGAGATACACTGATGGCCATTACACTGAGTGACACTGGAGATACACTGATGGCCATTCCACTGAGTGACACTGGAGATACACTGATGGCCATTCCACTGAGTGACACTGGAGATACACTGATGGCCATTACACTGAGTGACACTGGAGATACGCTGATGGCCATTCCACTGAGTGACACTGGAGATACAATGATGGCCATTACACTGAGTGACACTGGAGATACACTGATGGCCATTACAACTGATGACACTGGAGATACACTGATGGC
>NC_069468.1:18059835-18112335 GCF_026875155.1 Cherax quadricarinatus
GAGGCCAAAAGAGGAAAATGTTGAGTGCAACAGAGCAATGGTGGACACACTAGCTGAGGTGACAAGAAGAACTCACTCGAGTAGAGCAGTTACGAGTTATGGGCGACTTCAACCACAGGGAGATTGATTTGGAAAACCTGGAGCCACATGGAGGTCCCGAAACATGGAGAGCCAAGATGATGGATGTGGTACTGGAAATCCTCATGCACCAACATGTTAGGGAAACTACCAGAGAGAGAGGGGAGGATGAGCCAGCTAGACTGGACCTTGTGTTCGCCCTGAGTAGGTCAGACATTGAGCACATCACATGTGAAAGGCCCCTTGGAGCTAGTGACCATGTGAATCTGAGCTTTGAATACATTGTAGATCTACAAGTGGAGAGGGTAACAGGAGTTGAAAGGGAAGAGCCAAACTATAAAAGAAGGGACTACACAGGCATGAGGATTTTCCTGCAGGAGGTTCAGTGGGACAGAGAACTGGTAGGAAAACCAGTAAGAGAAATGATGGAATTCGTAACAACAAAATGCAAGGAGGCAGAGAAAAGGTTTCTTCCCAAGGGCAACAGAAATAATAGGAAGACCAGAATGAGCCCCTGATTTACCCAAAGGAGTAGGGAGGCAAAAGCTGAGTGTGCTAGAGAATGGAAAAGTACAGAAGGCAAAGGACCCAGGAAAATAAAGAGATCAATCGAGGAGCCAGAATTTAGTATGCAGAGATAAGAACACAGCATCGAAAGTCAAGTCTGACCCGGAACTGCTTTACAGCCACATCAGGAGGAAGACAAGTCAAGGACCAGGTAATCAGGCTGAGAAAAGAAGGTGGGGAACTCACAAGAAACGACCAAGAAGTATGTGAGGAGTTCAACATGAGATTTCAGGAAGTAATAACAGTGGGGACAGAAGAGACACTGGGAAGACAAAACAGAGGGATACACCAACAAGGGATATACCAACAAGTGTCGGATGAAATACACACAACTGAGGAGGTGGTGAAGAAGCTCCTAAGTGACCTTGATACCTCAAAGGCTGTGGGACTGGAAAACATCTCTCCGTGGGTCCTTAGAGAGGGAGCAGAGACATTGTGTGTGCCACTAACCACAATCTTCAACACATCGCTTGAAACTGGGCAACGACCTGAGGTATGGAAGACGGCAAATGTAGTCCCCATCATTAAGAAAGGAGACAGAAACGAAGCACTAAACTATAGACCAGTGTCACTGACGTGTATAGTATGCAAAGTTATGGAGAAGATTATCAGGAGAAGAGTGGTGGTGCACCTGGAGAGGAGCAAGATTATAAACGGCAGCCAGCACGGATTCATGGAAGGCAAATCCTGTGTCACAAACCTTCTGGAGTTTTATGACAAGGTAACTAAAGTAAGACATGAGAGGGAGGGGTGAGTTGACTGCATTTTCTTGGACTGCAAGAAGGCCTTCGACACAGTTCCTCACAACAGATTAGTGCAGAAGCTAGAGGATCAGGCACGTATATCAGGAGGGGCACTGCAATTGATTAGAGAATACCTGACAGGGAGGCAACAGCGAGTCATAGTACGTTATGAGGTATCACAGTGGGCGCCTGTGACGAGCGGGGTCCTGGAACCAGTTCCATTGTTGGTATATGTGATTGGCATGACAGAAGGGATAGATTCAGAAGTGTCCCTGTTTGCAGATAATGTGAAGTTAATGAGGAGAATTAAATCAGATGCGGATCAGACAGGTCTACAAAGAGACCTGGACAGACTGGACACCTGGTCCAGCAACTGGCTTCTAATATTTAACCCCGCCAAATGCAAAGTCATGAAAATAGGGGAAGGGCAAAGAAGACCGCAGACAGAGTATAGGCTAGGTGGCCAAAGACTGCAAACCTCGCTCAAGGAGAAAGATCTTGGGGTGAGTATAATACCCAGCCCGTCGTCGGAAGCACACATTAACCAGATAACTTCTGCAGCATATGGGCCCTGGCAAACCTGAGAATAGCGTTCCGATACTTCAGTAAGGAATCGTCCTAGACACTGTACACTGTACGTCAGGCCCATACTGGAGTACGCATTACCAGTTTCGAACCCACACCTGGTCAAGCACGTCAAGAAATTAAAGAAAGTGCAAAGCTTTCCATTAAGGCTGGTTCCAGATCTAAGGGAAATGTCCTGCTAAGAAAGTTTAAGGAAAATCGGTCTGACGACACTGGAGGACAGGAGGTTTGGGGAAGAGATGATAACGTCATTCAAAATAATGCGTGGAATAGATAAGGTGGACAGAGACAGGATGTTCCAGAGATGGGACTCATAAACAAGGGGTGACAATTGGAAGTTGAAGACTCAGATGAGTCTTCATTTTCAAGGATTGTTAGGAAGTATTTCTTCAGCCACAGAGTTGTTAGGAAGTGGAATAGTCTGGCAAGTGATGTAGTGGAGGCAGGAACCATACATAGTTTTAAGACAAGGTGAGATAAAGATCATGGAGCAAGGAGAGGGAGGACCCAGAAGCTGTCAGTGAAGAGGCCAGGAGCTGAGTCTCCACCCCTGGAACCACAATCAGGTGAGTACACACACACATACTCACTCTGTGTGTGTGTGTGTGTGTGTGTGTGTGTGTGTGTGTGTGTGTGTGTGTGCAAGTCTTCTTGAATTTCTTCTTCAAGAAATTACATTCTCTCATTTGCTACCCCACTAATGGCTCTCAGTGTATCTCCAGTGTCACTCAGTGTAATGGCCATCAGTGTATCTCCAGTGTCACTCAGTGTAATGGCCATCAGTGTATCCCCAGTGTCACTCAGTGTAATGGCCATCAGTGTATCTCCAGTGTCACTCAGTGTAATGGCCATCAGTGTATCCCCAGTGTCACTCAGTGTAATGGCCATCAGTGTATCCCCAGTGTCACTCAGTGTAATGGCCATCAGTGTATCTCCAGTGTCACTCAGTGTAATGGCCATCAGTGTATCCCCAGTGTCACTCAGTGTAATGGCCATCAGTGTATCCCCAGTGTCACTCAGTGTAATGGCCATCAGTGTATCTCCAGTGTCACTCAGTGTAATGGCCATCAGTGTATCTCCAGTGTCACTCAGTGTAATAGCCATCAGTGTATCTCCAGTGTCACTCAGTGTAATGGCCATCAGTGTATCTCCAGTGTCACTCAGTGTAATGGCCATCAGTGTATCTCCAGCGGCACTCAGTGTAATGGCTCTCAGTGTATCTCCAGTGTCACTCAGTGTAATGGCCATCAGTGTATCTCCAGTGTCACTCAGTGTAATGGCTCTCAGTGTATCTCCAGTGTCACTCAGTGTAATGGCTCTCAGTGTATCTCCAGTGTCACTCAGTGTAATGGCTCTCAGTGTATCTCCAGTGTCACTCAGTGTAATGGCTCTCAGTGTATCTCCAGTGTCACTCAGTGTAATGGCTCTCAGTGTATCTCCAGTGTCACTCAGTGTAATGGCCATCAGTGTATCTCCAGTGTCACTCAGTGTAATTATCGTATATATACTCCAATTTATAATTTTGCTATGTCTCTATTTTAAAAGATATATGGCGTTAAGCGCAATATAACAGTTGTATCATGAAAGACTGCAAGTCAACAGGTGTGTGACGGGTCCAGCTAGTGTGTGAAACAAGATAACAGGTGTGTGAAGGGTCCAGATTGTGTTAAGCAAGCCAACAGGTGTGTGACGGGTCCAGCCTGTGTGCGAAGTAAACCAACAGGTGTGTAACGGGTCCAGCTTGTGTGTGAAGCAAACCAACAGGTGTGTGAATGGTCCAGCTAGTGTCTGAAGCAAGCAAAAAGGGGTGTGACTGGTCCATCTAGTGTGTGAAGCAAGCCAACAGGTGTGTGGCGGGTCCAGCTAGTGTGTGAAGCAAGCCAACAGGTGTGTGACGGATCCAACTAGTGTGTGAAGCAAGCCAACAGGTGTGTGACGGGTCCAGCTAGTGAGTGAAGCAAGTCAACAGGTGTGTGACGGGTCCAGCTAGTGTGTGAAGCAAGCCAACAGGTGTATGACGGGTCCAGCTAGTCTGTGAAACAAGTCAACAGATGTGTGACGGGTCCAGCTAGTGTGTGAAGCAAGCCAACAGGTGTGTGACGGGTCCAGCTAGTGTGTGAAACAAGTCAACAGGTGTGTGACGGGTCCAGCTAGTGTGCGAAGCAAGTTAACAGAAGTGAGACGGGTCCAGCTAGTGTGTGAAGCAAGCCAACAGGTGTGTGACGGGTCCGGCTAGTGTGTGAAGCAAGCCAACAGGTGTGTGACGGGTCCAGCTAGTGTGTGAAGCAAGCCAACAGGTGTGTGACGGGTCCGACTAGTGTGTGAAGCAAGCCAACAGGTGTGTGACGGGTCCAGCTAGTGTGTAAAGCAAGCCAACAGGTGTATGACGAGTCCAGCTAGTGTGTGAAGTAACAACAGGTGTGTGACGAGTCCAGCTAGTGTGTGAAGTAACAACAGGTGTGTGACGGGTCCAGCTAGTGTGTGAAGTAACAATAGGTGTGTGACGGGTCCAGCTAGTGTGTGACGGGTCCAGCTAGTGTGTGAAGCAAGCGAACAGGTGTGTGGCGGGTCCAGCTAGTGTGTGAAGTAACAACAGGTGTGTGACGGGTCCAGCTAGCGTGTGAAGTAACATCAGGTGTGTGACGGGTCCAGCTAGTGTGTCAAGTAACAACAGGTGTGTGACGGATCCAGCTAATGTGTGAAGTAACAACAGATGTGTGACGGGTCCAGCTAGTGTGTGAAGTAACGACAGGTGAGTGACGGGTCCAGCTAGTGTGTGAAGTAACGACAGGTGTGTGACGGGTCCAGCTAATGTGTGAAGTAACAACAGATGTGTGACGGGTCCAGCTAGTGTGTGAAGCAACAACAGATGTGTGACGGGTCCAGCTAGTGTGTGAAGCAACAACAGATGTGTGAGGGGTCCAGCTAGTGCTTGAAGCAACAACAGGTGTGTGACGGGTCCAGCTAGATGCGAAGCAACAACAGGTGTGTGCCGGGTCCAGCTAGTGTGTGAAGTAACAACAGGTGTGTGACGGGTCCAGCTAGTGTGTGAAACAACAACAGGTGTGTGACGGGTCCAGCTAGTGTGTGAAGTAACAACAGGTGTGTGACGGGTCCATACAGTGTGTGAAGTAACAACAGGTGTGTGACGGGTCCATGCAGTGTGTGAAGTAACAACAGGTGTGTGACGGGTCCATACAGTGTGTGAAGTAACAACAGGTGTGTGACGGGTCCATCTAGTGTGTGAAGTAACAACAGGTGTGTGACGGGTCCATACAGTGTGTGAAGAAACAACAGGTGTGTGACGGGTCCATACAGTGTGTGAAGTAACAACAGGTATGTGAGGGGTCCATACAGTGTGTGAAGTAACAACAGGTGTGTGACGGGTCCATCTAGTGTGTGAAGTAACAACAGGTGTGTGACTGGTCAATCTAGTGTGTGAAGTAACATCAGGTGTGTGACGGGTCCATACAGTGTGTGAAGTAACAACAGGTGTGTGACGGGTCCATCTAGTGTGTGAAGTAACAACAGGTGTGTGACGGGTCAATCTAGTGTTTGAAGTAACTAACAGGTGTGTGACGGGTCCATCTAGTGTGTGAAGTAACAACAGGTGTGTGACGGGTCAATCTAATGTGTGAAGTAACAACAGGTGTGTGACGGGTCAATCAGTGTGTGAAGTAACAACGGGTTTTGTGACGGTCCAGCTAATTGTGTGAAGAACAACAGATGTGTGACGGGTCCAGCTAGTGTGTGAAGCAACAACAGATGTGTGACGGGTCCAGCTAGTGTGTGAAGCAACAACAGATGTGTGAGGGGTCCAGCTAGTGCTTGAAGCAACAACAGGTGTGTGACAGGTCCAGCTAGATGCGAAGCAACAACAGGTGTGTGCCGGGTCCAGCTAGTGTGTGAAGTAACAACAGGTGTGTGACGGGTCCAGCTAGTGTGTGAAACAACAACAGGTGTGTGACGGTCCAGCTTTTGAATAACACGGGTTGTAAACGGTCCATACATGTGGAAGTAACAACAGGTGTGTGACGGCCATGCATTTGGTGAAGAACAACAGGTGTGTGACGGGTCCAACAGTGTTGAATAACAACGGGTGTGTGACGGTCCATCTAGTGTGTGAAGTAACAACAGGTGTGTGACGGTCCATACAGTGTGTGAAGAAACAACAGCGTGGGGGACGGGCCCCATACAGTGTGTGAATAACAACAGGTATGTGAGGGCCCCATACAGTGTGTGAAGTAACAACAGGGTGTGACGGGTCCATCAGTGTGTGAAGTAACAACGGGTGTGTGACTGGTCAATCAGTGGTGAAGTAACACAGGTGTGACGGGTCCATACAGTGTGTGAAGTAACAACAGTGTTGGACGGTCCATCTAGTGTGTGAAGTAACAACAGGTGTGTGACGGGCCATCATGTGGGGAAGTAACAACAGGTGTGTGACGGGCCCAATCTAGTGTGTGAAGTAACAACAGGTGTGGTGACGGGTCAATCTATGTGTGAAGTAACAACATGGGTGACGGCCATCTAGTGTGTGAAGTAACAACAGGTGTGTGACGGACCATCTAGTGTGTGAAGCAACAACAGGTGTGTGACGGACCTTTCTAGTGTGTGAAGTAACAACAGGTGTGTGACGGGTCAATCTAGTGTGTGAAGTAACAACAGGTGTGTGACGGGTCCAATCTAGTGTGTGAAGTAACAACAGGTGTGTGACGGGTCCATCTAGTGTGTGAAGTAACAACAGGTGTGTGACGGGTCAATCTAGTGTGTGAAGTAACAACAGGTGTGTGACGGGTCAATCTAGTGTGTGAAGTAACAACAGGTGTGTGACGGGTCAATCTAGTGTGTGAAGAAACAACAGGTGTGACGGGCCAATCTAGGGGTGGGGAAGTAACAACTTTTTGTGTGACGGTCAATCTAGTGTTGAAGTAACAACAGGTGTGTGACGGGCCCAATCTAGTGTGTGAAGAAACAACAGTGTGGGGACGGGTCAATCAGTGTGTGAAGTACAACAGGTGTGTGACGGGTCAATCTAGTGTGTGAAGTAACAACAGGTGTGTGACGGGTCAATCTAGTGTGTGAAGTAACAACAGGTGTGTGACGGGTCAATCTAGTGTGTGAAGTAACAACAGGTGTGTGACGGGACCATCTAGTGTGTGAAGCAACAACAGGTGTGTGACGGGACCATCTAGTGTGTGAAGCAACAACAGGTGTGTGACGGGACCATCCAGTGTGTGAAGTAACAACAGGTGTGTGACGGGACCATCTAGTGTGTGAAGCAACAACAGGTGTGTGACGGGCCAACTAGTGTGTGAAGCAACAACGGGTTTTTGACGGGACCATCTAGTGTGTGAAGCAACAACAGGTGTGTGACGGGACCATCTAGTGTGTGAAGCAACAACAGGTGTGTGACGGGACCATCTAGTGTGTGAAGTAACAACAGGTGTGTGACGGGACCATCTAGTGTGTGAAGCAACAACAGGTGGGGACGGACCATCTAGTGTGTGAAGCAACAACAGGTGTGTGACGGGACCATCTAGTGTGTGAAGCAACAACAGGTGTGTGACGGGACCATCTAGTGTGTGAAGCAACAACAGGTGTGTGACGGGACCATCTAGTGTGTGAAGCAACAACAGGTGGGGTGACGGGCCCATCTAGTGTGTGAAGTAACAACAGGTGGGGGACGGGACCAACAGTGTGTGAAGCAAAAACGGGTGTGTGACGGGATCATCTAGTGTGTGAAGCAACAACGGGTGTGTGACGGGACCATCTAGTGTGTGAAGCAACAACAGGTGTGTGACGGGACCATCTAGTGTGTGAAGCAACATCAGGTGTGTGACGGGACCATCCAGTGTGGGAAGTAACAACAGGGTGTGACGGGACCCATCTAGTGTGTGAAGCAACAACAGGTGTGATGACGGGACCATCTAGTGTGTGAAGCAACAACAGGTGTGTGACGGACCATGTAGTGGTGAAGAACAACGGGTTTTGGTGACGGACCATCTAGTGGTGAAGCAACAACGGGTGTGTGACGGGACCATCTAGTGTGTGAAGCAACAACGGGTGTGTGACGGGACCATCTAGGGGTTGAAGTAACAACAGGTGTGTGACGGGGACCATGTAGTGGTGAAGTAACAACAGGTGTGTGACGGACCATGTAGTGTGTGAAGTAACAACAGTGTGTGACGGGACCATCTAGTGTGTAAAAGAAAACAACAGGTGTGTGACGGACCATGTAGTGTGTGAAGTAACAACAGGTGTGTGACGGGACCATCTAGTGTGTGAAGCAACAACAGGTGTGTGACGGGACCATCTAGTGTGTGAAGCAACAACAGGTGTGTGACGGGACCATCTAGTGTGTGAAGTAACAACAGGTGTGTGACGGCCCAAATGTAGTGTGTGAAGCAACAACAGGTGTGTGGGGGACCAACTAGTGTGTGAAGCAACAACAGGTGTGTGACGGGACCATCTAGTGTGTGAAGCAACAACAGGTGTGTGACGGGACCATCTAGTGTGTGAAGCAACAACAGGGGGTTGACGGACCCTCTAGTGTGGTGAAGCAACAACAGTGTGTGACGGGCCCATCTAGTGTGTGAAGTAACAACGGGTGGTGACGGGCCCAAATGTAGTGTGTGAAGTAACAACAGGTGTGTGACGGGACCATGTAGTGTGTGAAGTAACAACAGGTGTGTGACGGGACCATCTAGTGTGTGAAGCAACAACAGGTGTGTGACGGGACCATCTAGTGTGTGAAGCAACAACAGGTGTGTGACGGGACCATCTAGTGTGTGAAGCAACAACAGGTGTGTGACGGGACCATCTAGTGTGTGAAGCAACAACAGGTGTGTGAGGGGACCATCTAGTGTGTGAAGCAACAACAGGTGTGACGGGACCATCTAGTGTGTGAAGCAACAAAAATGTGTGACGGACCAACTAGTGTGTGAAGTAACAACGGGTTTGTGTGACGGGCCCATCTAGTGTGTGAAGCAACAACAGGTGTGTGAGGGGACCAGCTAGTGTGTGAAGTAACAACGGGGTGTGTGACGGGACCATCTAGTGTGTGAAGCAACAACAGGTGTGTGACGGGACCATCTAGTGTGTGAAGCAACAACAGGTGTGTGACGGGACCATCTAGTGTGTGAAGTAACAACAGGTGTGTGACGGGACCATCTAGTGTGTGAAGCAACAACAGGTGTGTGACGGGACCAGCTAGTGTGTGAAGTAACAACAGGTGTGTGACGGGACCATCTAGTGTGTGAAGCAACAACAGGTGTGTGACGGGACCAGCTAGTGTGTGAAGCAACAACAGGTGTGTGACGGGACCATCTAGTGTGTGAAGCAACAACAGGTGTGTAACGGGACAATCTAGTGTGTGAAGTAACAACAGGTGTGTGACGGGACCAGCTAGTGTGTGAAGTAACAACAGGTGTGTGACGGGACCAGCTAGTGTGTGAAGTAACAACAGGTGTGTGACGGGACCAGCTAGTGTGTGAAGTAACAACAGGTGTGTGACGGGACCAGCTAGTGTGTGAAGTAACAACAGGTGTGTGACGGGACCAGCTAGTGTGTGAAGAAAACAACAGGTTGTGACGGACCAGCTAGTGTGTGAATAACAACAGGTGTGTGACGGGACCAGCTAGTGTGTGAAGTAACAACAGGTGTGTGACGGGACCAGCTAGTGTGTGAAGTAACAACAGGTGTGTGACGGGACCATGTAGTGTGTGAAGTAACAACAGGTGTGTGACGGGACCAGCTAGTGTGTGAAGTAACAACAGGTGTGTGACGGGACCAGCTAGTGTGTGAAGTAACAACAGGTGTGTGACGGGACCATGTAGTGTGTGAAGCAACAACAGGTGTGTGACGGGACCAGCTAGTGTGTGAAGTAACAACAGGTGTGTGACGGGACCAGCTAGTGTGTGAAGCAACAACAGGTCACCACACATGGTTGTCGAGCTTCAAATGCAAAAAAAAAAAATCCTAAACCTTGTCCTTCCCACTTGTTAGTTTTATTCCACCTACACACGCCTACACACGCCTACACACGCCTACACACACCTACACACGCCTACACACACCTACACACGCCTACACACACCCACACACGCCTACACACGCCTACACACACCTACACACGCCTACACACACCCACACACACCTACACGCACACCCACGCACGCCTACACACACCCACACACGCCTACACACACACCCACACAAAGATGTAGGGAGGTAAAAACTAGGTGTACTAGAGAATGAAAAGGTACAGAAGACAGAGAACTCTGGAAAATAAAGAGATTAGCCGAAGAGCTAGAAACGAATATGCACAGACAAGAAGGGCGGCTCAGCTACAATATGAAAATGACACAGCATCGAAATTCAAGTCTGACCCGAAGCTGTTGTATAGCCACATCAAGGTAATCAGACTGAGGAAGGGTGATGGGGAGCTCACAAGAAACGACCGAGAGGTATGTGAGGAGCTCAACACGAGATTTAAAGAAGCATTTACAGTGGAAACCAGTAGGACTCCAGGAAATCAGAACAGGTGGGTACACCAACAAGTGCTGGATGAGGTACACATAACCAAGGAGGAGGTGAAGAAGCTGCTATGTGAACTTGACACCTCAAAGACGGTGGGACCAGAGAACATCTCTCCGTGGGTCCTCAGAGAGGGAGCAGAGATATTGTGTGTGCCATTAACAAAGATCTTCAACACATCCATTGAACCTGGGCAACTCCCTGAGGTATGGAAGATGGCAAATGTAGTCCCAATTTTTAAAAAGGGAGACAGACATGAGGAACTAAACTACAGACCTGTATCACTAACGTGTATAGTATGCAAACTCGTGGAGAAGATCATCAGGAGGAGAGTGGTGGAACACCTGGAAAGGAACAAGTGTATAATTGACAACCAGCACGGTTTCAGGGAAGGAAAAATACTGTGTCACAAACCTACTGGAGTTTTATGACAAGGTGACAGAAGTAAGACAAGAGAGAGAGGGGTGGATATACTGCATTTTTTTTGGACTGCAAGAAGGCCTGCGACACAGTTCCTCACAAGAGGTTACTGCAAAAGCTAGAGGGCCAGGCACACATAACAGGAAAGGCACTGCAATGGATCAGAGAATACCTGACAGGGAGGCAACAACGAGTCATGGTACGTGACGAGGTGTCAGAGTGGGCGCCTGTGACAAGCGGGGTCCCACAGGGGCCAGTCCTAGGACCAGTGCTGTTTCTGGTATTTGTGAACGACATGACGGAAGGAATAGACTCTGAGGTGTCCCTGTTTGTAGATGACCTGAAGTTGATGAGAAGAGTTCATTCGATCGAAGACCAGGCAGAAATACAAAGGGATCTGGACAGGCTGCAGACCTGGTCCAGCAACTGGCTCCTGGAGTTCAATCCCACCAAGTGCAAAGTCATGAGGATTGGGGAAGGGCAAAGTAGACCGCAGACGGAGTACAGTCTAGGGGGCTAGAGACTACAACTATCACTCAAGGAAAAAGATCTTGGGGTGAGTATAACACCAGGCACATCTCCTGAAGCGCACATCAACCAAATAACTGCTGCAGCATATGGGCGCCTGGCAAACCTCAGAACAGCATTCCGACATCTTAATAAGGAATCGTTCAGGACCCTGTACACCGTGTACGTTAGGCCCATATTGGAGTATGCGGCACCAGTTTGGAACTCACACCTAGCCAAGCATGTAAAGAAACTAGAGAAAGTGCAAAGGTTTGCAACAAGACTAGTCCCAGAGTTAAGAGGTATGTCCTATGAGGAGAGGTTAAGGGAAATCAACCTGACGACACTGGAGGACAGGAGAGATAGGGGGGACATGATAACGACTTACAGAATACTGAGAGGAATTGACAAGGTGGACAAAGACAGGATGTTCCAGAGACTGGACACAGCAACACGGGGACACAGTTGGAAGCTGAAGATACAGATGAATCAAAGGGATGTTAGGAAGTATTTCTTCAGCCACAGAGTAGTCAGGAAGTGGAATAGTTTGGGAAGCGATGTAGTGGAGGCAGGATCCATACATAGCTTTAAGCAGAGGTACGATAAAGCTCATGGTTCAGGGAGAGTGACCTAGTAGCGACCAGTGAAGAGGCGGGGCCAGGAGCTTGGACTCGACCCCTGCAACCTCAACTAGGTGAGTACAACTAGGTGAGTACACACACATACACACACACACACACACACTTACACACACACACACACACGCACACACACGCCTACACACACACACACACACACACACACACACACACACACACACACACACACACACACACACACACACACACACACACACACATGCGCACACACACACACACACACACATACTCAATTGTATTCACCTAATTGTGGTTGCAGGGGTCGATTCATAGTTCCTGGCCCCGCCTGTGTGTATGAGTGACACTAATTCCTGGACTCAGAGTTCTCTTCCACTTTTTTCTTCCTCGCCTTCCCCTCCCTTCCCTCCCCTTCCCCTCCCTTCCCCTCCCCTTCCTCTCCCCTTCCCCTCCCTTCCTCTTCCCTTCCTCTTCCCTTCCCCTCCCCTTCCCCTCCCCTTCCTCCTTTCATTCTTATCCTTCTTCCTCCTCTTCCCTTTTCTTTCCACTTCAACTGATGAATCTGTTAACCATTCTACCATAAAAACATCGTCTCCCCTCTCCCCATCCCTAACAATCTCCCCTTTTTCCTCTCCCCCTGTCTCCCCTCCCTAGCTGACATGTTTATCATGAAATTAGGGTTAAAAAACGGGAGAGAGAATGAGGGAGTAATTATGGGAGACAGCAAGTGTCCGATGATAGATACACACACACACACACACACACACACACACACACACACACACACACACACACACACACACACACAAACACAAACACACACACACACACACACACGGACAGACATACACACACACGCATGCACATACAACAGGCCTAGTGTCTAATCGATATGTGCCTAGGACCAAATGTAAAATAACACACACACACACAAAAACACACACATACACACACACACAACACACACACCCAACACACACACACACACACACACACACACACACACAAACACACACACACAACACACACACACACACACACACACACACACACACACACACACACACACACACACACACACACGGACAGACATACACACACACACGCATGCACATACAACAGGCCTAGTGTCTAATCGACATGTGCCTAGGACCAAATGGTAACTAAGACACACACACCCCGGGCAGTTCAAACATTGAGGACATCACATATGAGAGTCCCCTAGGAGCTAGTGACCACGTGGTTCTGTGCTTTGAATATATAGTAGAGCTGCAAGTGGAGAGAGTAACAGGAGTTGAATGCGAAAAGCCAGACTTTGAAAGAGGGGACTACATAGGGTTGAAGAACTTCCTGCAGGAGGTTCCGTGGGACAGAGAACTGGCAGGAAAGCCAGTAAATGAAATGATGGAATATGTAATAACAAAATGCAAGGAGGCAGTGGAAAGGTTTATTCCCAAGGGCAACAGAAACAACGGGGAGACCAGAACGAGCCCCTGGTTTATCCGACGGTGTAAGGAGGCAAAAACAAAGTGCAATAGAGAATGGAAAAAGTACAGAAGGCAGAGAACACATGAAAATAGGGAGGTCAATTGCAGAGCCAGGAATGAGTATGCACAGGTAAGGAGGGAGGCCCAGCGACAGTATGAAAATAACATAGCATCGAAAATGAAGACTGACCCGAAACTGTTGTATAGCCACATCAGGAGGAAGACAACAGTCAAAGACCAGGTGATCAGACTGAGGACAGAGGGTGGAGAACTCACAAGAAATGATCAGGAGGTATGTGAGGAGCTAAACAGGAGATTTATGGAAGTTTTTACAGTAGAGAGAGAGATTTTGGGAGATGTTAAGTGAATGTATAGGAGCCTTTGAACCAAGTGAAAGAGTAATTGTGGTAGGGGACCTGAATGCTAAAGTAGGAGAAACTTTTAGAGAGGGTGTGGTAGGTAAGTTTGGGGTGCCAGGTGTAAATGATAATGGGAGCCCTTTGATTGAACTTTGTATAGAAAGGGGTTTAGTTATAGGTAATACATATTTTAAGAAAAAGAGGATAAATAAGTATACAAGATAAAGATGTAGGGGGAAATGACAGTAGTTTGTTGGATTATGTATTGGTAGATAAAAGACTGTTGAGTAGACTTCAGGATGTACATGTTTATAGAGGGGCCACAGATATATCAGATCACTTTCTAGTTGTAGCTACACTGAGAGTAAAAGGTAGATGGGATACAAGGAGAATAGAAGCATCAGGGGAAAAGAGAGGTGAAGGTTTCTAAACTAAAAGAGGAGGCAGTTAGGGTAAGATATAAACAACTATTGGAGGATAGATGGGCTAATGAGAGCATAGGCAATGGGGTCGAAGAGGTATGGGGGAGGTTTAAAAATGTAAATGTTAGAGTGTTCAGCAGAAGTTTGTGTTACAGGAAAGTGGGTGGGGGAGGGAAGAGGAGCGATTGGTGGAATGATGATGTAAAGAGAGTAGTAAGGGAGAAAAAGTTAGCAAGAAAGTTTTTTTCAAAATAAAGTGATGCAAGGGGGGAGATATAGGAAAAAAGAAGAGGTTAAAAAGTGGTGAACAATGTAAAAAAAGCAAATGAGAGTGGGGGGAGATGTTACAACAAATTTGTTGAAAATAAAAAAATTTTTTTAGTGAGATTAACAAGTTAAAAAAAGCCTAGAGAACAAATGGATTTGTCAGATAAAAATAGGAGAGGAGAGTTATTAAATGGGGAGTTAGAGGGGTTGGGAAGAGGGGGGAATATTTTTTAGGAATTTTAAAAATGTTTATGAAGAAGGGAACGGGATTTTGGTATAGGACAAGGAGGAATAACACTTGTTGAGTAGGAAGACCATTGTGAGGTGGGGGAATTCGTAGGGAGTAGGTAAAATGAAAGAGGGTAAGGCACCGGATTGATGGGGTAAAGATAAAATTTAAAAGCAGGGGGATATATTTTGGGGTGGGTTGGGCAAATTTTTTAAAAAATGTATGGGAAAGGGTAAGGACCTAGGGATTGGGAAGAGCAGCATAGTTCCTTTGTATAAAGGCAAAGGGGATAAAAGAGAGTGCAAAAATTATGGGGGGATAAGTCTGCTGAGTATCCCTGGTAAAGTGTATGGTAGAGTTATTATGAAAGAATTAAGAGTAAGACGGAGAATAGGATAGCAATGAACAAGGAGGCTTTAGAAAGGGGGGGGTTGTGTGGACCAGGTGTTTACAGTGAAACATATAAGTGAACAGTATTTAGATAAGGCTAAAGAGGTCTTTGTCGCATTTATGGATTTGGAAAAGGCGTATGACAGGGTGGATAGGAGGCAATGTGGCAGATGTTGCAAGTGTATGGTTTTAGGAGGTAGGTTACGGGAAAGCAGTGAAGAGTTTTTACGGGATAGTGAGGCTCAAGTTAGGTATGTAGGAAAGAGGGAAATTATTTCCCAGTAAAAGTAGGCCTTAGACAAGGATGTGTGATGTCCCCGTGGTTGTTTAATATATTTATAAGATGGGGTTGTAAGAAAAAGAAAATGCGAGGGTCTTGGCAAGAGGCCCTGGAGTTAAAAGATAAAAAATCACACACAAAAATGGGAGTTTCACAGCTGCTTTTTGCTGATGACACTGGTCTCTTGGGAGATTCTGAAGAGAAGTTGCAGAGATTGGTTGATGAATTTGGTAGGGGTGCAAAAGAAGAAAAATTTAAAAGGTGAATACGGAAAGAGTAAGGTTATGAGGATAACAAAAGATTAGGTGATGAAAGATTGAATATCAGATTGGAGGGAGAGAGTATGGAGGAGTGAATGTATTCAGATATTTTGGGAGTGGACGTGTCAGCAGATGGGGCTATGAAAGATGAGGTGAATCATAAAATTGTGAGGGGAAAAGAGTGGGGTGCACTTAGAGCTTGGGAAAAAGAACTTTGTCCTTGGGGGAAAAGAGGGAAGAAAGAAGTATAGTTTTAAAACGCTTTTATTGGGGTAAAAGCGGGTGAGAATGTTGCAGCGAGGAGAAGGCTGGGGCAGTGGAGGTATGTTGGGGGCAATATGTGAATATAATGCAGAGAATTGGGTTTTTTGGGAAAGTTGGGAGGAGGTGCGGATTACCAAAACTGTTGTCCAGGGGTGGGGAAAGGGGTTGTTGAGGTGGTTCGGAATGTAGGGAAAGGAGCGAAAAAAAGACTTAAAGGTGTATCAGTCTGTAGGGGAAAGGGAAAAGGCGGGGTAGGGGTGGGCCCTAAAAAGGTTGGAGAGAGGGGTAAAGGAGGTTTTGTGTGCGAGGGCTTGGACTTCCAGAGGCATGCGTGAGGGTTTGAAGGAGTGAATTGGACAAAGGTTTTAAACTTGACGGCTGTTGGGAGTGTGAGCAAAGTAAATTTTAAAGGGGTTCAGGGAAACCGGCAGGCCCGGCTTAGTCCTGGAAGGGGAAAGTGCGTCCCTGCCCTGAAGGAGGGGTGTTAATGTTGCATTTTTAAAAACTGTGTGAAAAAGCCCCCTTCGGGCAGACAGTGATAGGTGAAGATGGTGAAAGTTTTTTTTTTTTGGGGCCCCCCTGCCTTGGTGGAATCGGCCAGTGTATAATAAAATAATAATTTTACAGTAGAGAAGGGAAGGGGGTCTGGGAAGACAGCACAGTGGGGGAAAATCAAGGGGGAATATACCAAAAGTGTTGGATGCTTCGAACAACCCCAGGAGGAGGGAAGAAGCTCCCAAGTGACCTTGTACCTTAAAAAACAGGGACCCGGGCAACTTTTCACCATGGGGCCTTTGGAAAAGGGGCGAGATGCTGTTCGGCCCTAACAAGTTTCAACACATCCCCTTTAAATTGGGGAAAACCTATGAAATGGAAGGCAGCAAATGTAGTCCCCATATTTAAGAAAGGAAACAGAAATGAGGCACTAAACTACAGACCTGTGTCTCTGACATGCATTGTGTGCAAAGTCGTGGAGAAGATTATCAAGAGGAAAGTGGTGGAACACCTGGAACGGAACAAGATTATAAATGAAAACCAGCATGGGTTCATGAAAGGCAAATCCTGTGTCACAAACCCTGTGGAGTTTTATGACAAGGTAACAGAAGTAAGACACGAGAGAGAGGGGTGGGTTGATTGCGTTTTCCTAGACTGCAGGAAGGCCTTTGACACAGTTCCCCACAAGAGATTAGTGCAGAAGCTGGAGGATCAGGCGTATATAACAGGGAGGGCACTGCAATGGATCAGGGAATCCCTGACAGGGAGGCAACAACGAGTCATGGTACGTGAAGAGGTATCACAGTGGGCGCCTGTGACGAGCGGGGTCCCACAGGGGTCAATTCTAGGACCAGTGCTATTTTTTATATATGCGAACGACATGATGGAAGGAATATACTCTGAAGTGTCCCTATTCGCAGATGATGTGAAGCTGATGAGAAGAATTAAATCGGATGAGGATGAGGCAGGACTGCAAAGAGACCTGGACAGGCTGAACATGTGGTCCAGAAACTGGCTTCTCGAATTCAACCCTGCCAAATGCAAAGTCATGAAGATTGGGGAGGGGCAAAGAAGGCCGCAGACAGAGTATAGGTTAGGTGGACAAAGACTACAGACCTCACTCAGGGAGAAAGACCGTGGGGTGACCATAACACCGAACACGTCACCAGAGGCACACATCAACCAAATAACTGCTGCAGCATACGGGCGCCTGGCAAACCTGAGAACAGCGTTCCGATACCTTAATAAGGAATCGTTCAAGACACTGTACACTGTGTATGCAAGGCCCATACTGGAGTATGCAGCACCAGTCTGGAACCCACACCTGGTCAAGCACGTCAAGAAGTTAGAGAAAGTACAAAGGTTTGCAACAAGGCTAGTCCCAGAGCTCAGGGGAATGTCGTACGAGGAAAGGTTGAGGGAAATCGGACTGACGACACTGGAGGACAGAAGGGTCAGGGGAGACATGATAACGACATACAAGATACTGCGGGGAATAGACAAGGTGGACAGATATAGGATGTTCCAGAGAGGGGACACAGAAACAAGGGGTCACAACAGGAAGCTGAAGACTCAGACGAGTCACAGGGACGTTTGGAAGTATTTCTTCAGTCACAGAGTCGTCAGGAAGTGGAATAGTGTAGCGAGTGAAGTAGTGGAGACAGGAACCATACATAGTTCTAAGAAGAGGTATGACAAAGCTCAGGAAGCAGAGAGGGAGAGGACCTAGTAGCGATCAGTGAAGAGGCGGGGCCAGGAGCTGAGTATCGACCCCTGCAACCACAATTAGGTGAGTACACACACACACACACACACACAACACACACACACACACACACCACACACACACACACACACACACACACACCACACACACAAAAAACACACAACCCTCACACAACACTGCTGTACACAACGTAACAAAAATCCTACAAACACACTATATGCGTACAGTTAAGCCACAAACATCACAACACACGTTATCACACTTCCCATCATGAATTTTATATGTCTATATTAAAATAAAAATCCTATATATATATTGTACATGTAAGGGTTGATATTTATGCATTATGTTTTATATTCCATATATTAATATATATATATAATATATATATATATATATATATATATATATATATATTATATATATATATATATATATATATATATATATATTTATATATATATATATATATATATATATATATATATATATATATATTTATATATATATATATATATTATATTATATATATATATATATTTATATATATATATATTTTATATATATATATATATATTATATATATATATATATTTATATTTTTTATTTATATATATATATATATATATATATATATATATATATTTATATATATATATATATATATATATATATATATATAAACTTTCACCATCATTCACTCCATCACTGTCTTGCCAGAAGGGTGCTTTACACTACAGTTTTTAAACTGAGGGGTGTTAAAGTTGCAGTTTAAAAACTGTAGTGTAAGCACCCTTCTGGCAAGACAGTGATGGAGTGAATGATGGTGAAAGTTTTTCTTTTTCGGGCCACCCTGCCTTGGTGGGAATCGGCCAGTGTGATAATAATAAAAAAATAATGTATATAATTGTATATATATGTCAGCATAGTTGCTGATCCCCTTATATGTGTTGTATTGCGTATTATAGTACCATCCATGTGCTTTATATAGAAGATCCTTTAGGCCTGTGACTGTATGACGTCACGGGGTACAGCTTGAGGCAGTGAGACGAGCTGCCTCGCTCTCAGTCGGCGAATAGACATCCAGGCAGTGACACGGCAGGCTGGGCTCATCCTTTCCTTACCACAGTCTGACAATATGTATATCGTTACCATCCAACAAGTGTGTCTACCTTCAACCCTCGTTATCTCCTTACCGAACCCCCTACGACAAATTGGTGGCATCGAGTCTGAGGTCAGACTTCGCTCACCTTTTCTATCCAAGGTAGAGACTTTACTGCTGCTTTTCTTGTTGTCGACCAGATTACTTTCCCTGGTGGCCTTCTACTGGGATTTGCTTCCATGCAAGATTTACGCATTGTGCTCGACCCTTACCGATGGCATGCCCAAATTGACGACTTGATCGTTCCATTTTGGGGTTAGCCAGCTTGGATCAGAAATCTGCCATACTGCCGCAAAGTATGATGTACGGATTAAGTCATTATAAGCCAATGCATTCTCCAGTAGCGTACCCAAGCGGTCAGACACTAGTATCTCTGTCACTCCCATCTGCGTTCCACCTACACCTTCAGACATGCAAGATAGTGTATTGCCTCAAGTGTCCGAGGACACTCAGACTGCCTTGAGTGCACAGCCTATCCCTGCAATGACTGCTAGTCCAAGTAGTAGTTTCTCCACAGGGGACGCCTTGTCGGAAAACGATTACTTGAAACTAGTAATGCCATCTCTTGTTGATGTCACATGCCGTCTGCAGAAAGACGTCTCTGTTGCGGCTAGCGCTCTCACTAGAGTGTCTGTTGTTGTTCCTAATGTTCCAGGTGGTGATAACGTCCTAGTTGACAGTGATTCCTGCAAGGTCAAGGGTTTATTTGTTGAACCTTCCTTACACGTTGTAAGAGACAGTAAGATCCATTTATTTATTCCTTGCTAACACTTCGGGTCACAGTGTTCGTCTCAGAGCAAATACCAATCTCGTTGACCTAATTCACTATCCTTACCCTGTTCAAGTACAGGATGACGTGCCACCTGACCAGTGGGTCGGTGTTATTTCAACAGGGGAGACCTCATCCACTCCACTGGATCAATCCATTCCACCAGTTGAGGAGAAAGACTTAGCTCCCACTGACTTCCCAGACGAAGTCAAGCGTTCGTTGATGCTGTTGAACAAACGTCGTAAAGCCATTGCTTTACCAGGTGAGAAGATGGGTATAACGAACTTATTGTCCCATCGTATTCCACTTGAACCTGGTACTAGACCTATCTATATACCTGCGTACAGAATGCCTCATTCCCAAGTTGCTGTCGCAGAGGAATTAATCAATCAAATGCTCGATGATGGAGTTATTGCACTTAGTAATTCACCCTGGAATGCGCCCTTGATCCTAGTGCCTAAGAAGGACGGTACTTGGCGCCCGATGATTGACTTTAGGAAGTTAAATGCGAAAACTATTCCAGATCGCTTCCCACTTCCTGTACTAGGTGATCTTTTACGCAATATTGGAGATAACAAAGTCTTCTCGACCCTGGACTTGTTACAAGGGTTTTGGCAAGTCCCTCTTCATGAGGACAGCCAAGAGTTAACAGCATTCTCCACTCCCACAGGCCATTATCACTTCCTTCGAATGGCTTTTGGATTACAATCCTCTCCTATCACGTTCTCTAGACTCATGACCAATATCTTTAGAGGTCTTATAGGTAAAGCACTTATGGTGTACTTAGATGATGTAATCGTCATGTCCGAAGATGTGGATACACATCTGAAAAGACTTGATATAGTACTTGGTAAGCTTGAAGAAGCCAATTTAAAGATCAAACTGTCTAAATGTCAATTTTTCAGATCAGAAATTAAGTTTCTTGGTCACGTAGTCACTCCTAGAGGGGTTACGACTGATCAAAGTAAAGAAACGGCATTACTAAATTTTCCAACTCCCAAAACTGCTTATGCTGTAAGATCCTTTGTGGGTCTAGCAGGTTTCTACAGATCTTTCATTGCTAATTTTTCTTCAATAGCAGCTCCTCTAACTGAATTGCTTAAGAAAGATGCTCCTTTCGTCTGGACCTTCCGTCAAGAAAGAGCATTCCAGACACTAAAAGAAAAGCTAACGTCCGCTCCCATTTTGAAATTCACAGATTTTTCTAAGCCCTTCTATCTGACAACTGATGCTACTTCAATTGGCATAGGTGCCGTACTAGCTCAGAAGACTGATGGCAAGTACAACGCAGTTGTCATTTGCTAGTAGAGTCCTTACGAAGGCTGAACGTAATTATACAGTAACGGAGCAAGAAGCTTTAGCAATAGTATGGTCTTTGAATCACTTCCGAGATATTATTTACCAGTACCCTGTTCATGTCTTGACAGACCATGCACCACTGATACCTTTATTCCAGAACAAACAACCTACTGGAAGGTTAGCCAGATGGACCTTGACTATCCAAGAGTTCAATCCCACTTTTGAACATTTACCTGGCAAGTCAAATGTAGTCGCAGATGCTTTATCGCGACATGTTAGTGTAGTTACTGCAGATCCTCCATTTACTGCAGAGGATGTAAAGAATGCCCAAAGAACAGATCCCATGTGGTCTGGTGTGATTCGATTCCTGCTCCAGGAAGATCTTATTCTGACTGTGAAGCCACCAGCACCCATCAGTGACTTTGTAATGAGCCAAGAATTACTGTATCGAACAGCCGAGTTGGGTACTCCAAGCAGAAGAGTTTACCAGTTAGTAATTCCACAGTCACTAGTGAACGTAGCTCTACAGCTAGTTCATGATGCACCAGGTGTTGCACACCCTGGTATGGATCGTTCTGTGAAACAAGCCAGAATGAAGTACTTTTGGCCACGTATGGCAACTAACATTTCAGAGTATGTTAAGAAATGTAGTGTCTGTATGCAACATAAAGGAAATGTCAATGTTCCTAATCCAATCCAAGTGTACCCAACCACTAGCGAACCGTGGGAAAGAGTTGCCCTTGATTTGTTAACCAATTTTTAAATGTTCCCTCCAAGGCAACAAACATCTGTGTGTTATGGTAGACCATTTCACCAGATATTGTGAGTTAGTTCCTATTGCAGATAAGACTGCAGAGACAGTAGCTAAAGTGTTTAAAGAACGCACTATCTGCAGGCATACCACCCCTAAGTCCTTAGTAACAGATAACGGAGGTGAATTCTGTAATGAGATTCTTGAAAATTTGTGTACTTTGTACAAGATCTCTAAATCCACCATTGTTCCTCATCATCCTGCCAGCAATGGGTTAGCTGAACGAACCAATAAGAAAGTACTTGATGTTTTGAGAGCCACTATCAACCTCAATAGTGAAACTTGGGATGAAGTTATACCAGATGTTCAATGTGCCATAAATTCTGCTTACAATGCTTCCATAGGTGATACTCCACATTATGCATTGTATGGTGTAGACAAGCATTTACCCTATGAGCTGTTATATTCCACTCCGAAATCCAATTACAACCCTGATGATTTCGTAGCAACTCGTACAAGCATGGCTCAGAGTGTTTTTAGAAGAATCCGTGAAACACTTCATAAATCAACAGCAGAATTTACTAGAGTTACTAATAGCCATGCTAAACCATCAAAAGTTAAAGTAGGTTCGAGAGTAATGCTGACAAATTTCAACAAAACATCCGCAATGCCTAAGCTCGATCAAAAGTTTGTTGGCCCTTATCGAGTTGTAGAACATATCTCTGGCAATAAGTATAAGGTTAGAGAAATTAGTACTGGTAAGTACAAAGAATCGCATTTAGATCATATGAAATTAGTATGCGATGTTGATGATATTGCTACCCAGACTAATGTGACAGATGCTGAAAATCCTCTTGACTGTACCCTCTACCTCAGATACTCAGTCAGATATTCAACCTAAATGTCGTTACTCCCTGGGTACTCGGCAGGTAATGAGAAACCCACAAGTATCTTTTGTAAATACTCGTTCAGATCTCCCTCAGTCAAGGCATGTGTTAGCCATTGCAGAGGAATTCGATCCTCCCAGATATGATAACCATTCTGCATATGTAAACCTCACCCTCGCAGAATTGGGTTTAAATGTACATAGTCTGTATAACTAGATGTCCGAGATGAAGGAAATTGTCAACTGTTTGTTATTAACTGATCAGTATTCAGAATTTTTTTTTCGTGATCACGTTCCCTCCGTATTCTGAGAATTTGACAGTAATGATCTGAGTGCGCACCTTGTTATATTATATATATATTATATATATATATATATATATATATATATATATATATATATATATATATAATATATATATATATATATTATATATATATTATTTATTTATTTATTTCCTCAGAATCCGTAGAGTGCATGAATACAGATCGATCGATAAATTCCATCCCATATTGAACAATGATTTGTTTCGCAATCTGTATGGCTAAGTTCTACATCATTTAACTTATAAGTTAAATTATGTAGAACTTAGCCATACAGATTGCGAAAAGGACTTGGGGGTTATGGTGAGCAGAAACCTTAAACCAAGACAGCAGTGCCTAAGCGTACATAATAAGGCAAATAAATTACTGGGATTTATATCAAGAAGTGTAAGCAACAGAAGTCCAGAGGTCATAGTGCAGCTTTATACATCATTAGTAAGGCCTCACCTAGATTATGCAGCTCAGTTCTGGTCTCCGTATTACAAAATGGACATAAATTCGTTAGAAAACATTCAGCGTAGGATGACTAAATTAATACATAGCATTAGAAATCTTCCTTATGAAGAAAGATTGAAGACTCTTAAGTTACATTCACTTGTTAGACGAAGAATGAGGGGAGACCTGATCGAAGTGTATAAGTGGAAGATAGGTATTAATAAAGGGATATTAATAGGGTCTTGAGGATGTCTCTCCAAGAGAGAACCCGCAGTAATGGATTTAAATTAGATAAGTTTAGATTTAGAAAGGACATAGGAAAGTATTGGTTTGGAAATAGGGTAGTTGATGAGTGGAACAGTCTACCTAGTTGGGTTATTGAGGCTGGGACTTTGGGTAGTTTCAAATCTAGGTTGGATAAGTACATGAGTTGGAGGGGTTGGATTTGAGTGGGACTTTCACATCAGAGCTTATTTCTTGGGTGGCATTGAAAATTGGGTTGGGCAAATGTTTTGTTAGTGGGATGAATTGTAAAGGACCTGCCTAGTATGGGCCAGCAGGCCTCCTGCAGTGTTCCTCCTTTCTTATGTTTTTATGTTCTTATAGTTTGTAATGCATTACGTTAAAACTCATTACGTTAAGTGATTACGTTAACACCCATTACGTAAAACTCATTTTGTTAACATCCAGTAAGATACCATCCATTAGCTCTAAGTTATATATGAATTTGTTATTGTATAGAATCAGCCCAGAACCACCTGCCTGTTACGTATGTCGAGACGACATACGTAACATGACCGAGCTGTCATCATAGTTGCTGATCCCCTTATATGTGTTGTATAGCGTATTATAGTACCATCCATGTGCTTTATATAGAAGATCCCTTAGGCCTGTGACTGTATGATGTCACGGGGTACAGCTTGAGGTAGTGAGACGAGCTGCCTCGCTCGCAGTCGGCGTATAGACATCCAGGCAGTGACACGGCAGGCTGGGCTCATCCTTTCCTTACCACAGTCTGACAATATATATATATCGTTACCATCCAACAAGTGTGTCTACCTTCAACCCTCGTTATCTCCTTACCGAACCCCCTAATACATACATACATACACACACACATATATAATATTATATATAATATATATATATATATATATATATATATATATATATATATATATATATATATATATATATATATATATATATATATATATATATATATATATTAAACCCCTCCTTCAGTGTGCAGACACTGTACTTCCCATCTCCATGACTCAAATCCGGCCTGCCGGTTTCCTTGAATCCCTTCATAAATGTTAACTTGCTCACACTCCAACAGCACGTGAAGTTCTAAAAACCATTTGCCTCCATTCGCTCCAATCTAGCACGTTCAAGCATGCTTGCTGAAAGTCCAAGCCCCTCGCACACAAAACCTCATTGACCCCCTCACTCCAACCTTTCCTAGGCCGACCTCTAACCCGCCTTCCCTCCACTACAGATTTATACACTCACGAAGTCATTCTATTTTGTTTCACCCTCTCTACATGTCTGAACAACCTCAACAACCCCTCCTCAGCCCCCTGGATAATAGTTTTGGTAATTCCGCGCCTCCTCCTAATTCCCAAACTACGAATTCTCTGCATTATATTCACATCACACATTGCCTCAGACACATCTCCACTGCCTCCCGCCTCCTCCTCGTTGCAACATTCATCACCCATGTTTCACATCCATATAAGAACATTGGTATACTCTCACATATCCCCTCTTTGATTCCATGGACCCATGGGCAAGGTTGTTTGTCTCCACAGACACCTCAGTGCACCACTCACCTTTTTCCCCTCGTCAATTCTATGATTCACCTCATCTTTCATAGACTCATCTGCTGACACGTCCACTCCTAAATATCTCAATACATTCACCTCCTCCATACTCTCTCCCTCCAATCTGATATCCAATCTTTCGTTACCTATTTTTTTTTATCTTCATAACCTTACTCTTTCCTATATTCACTGTTAATTTTCTTCTTTTACATTCTTTAGCAAAGTCATCCACCAACATCTGCAACTTCTCAGAATCTCCCAAAAGCACAGGGGTCATCAGCAAAGAGCAACTGTGACAACTCCCACTTTGTGTTAGATTTTTTGCCTTTTAACTCCACACCTCTTGCCAACAACCGAGCATATATATTTATATTTTGGTATATATATATATATATATATATATATATATATATATATATATATATATATATATATATATATATATATATATATATGCGCCACGAGTGCACTGAGAGACAACACAATAAGTGTCCGGTGCCGAAGACTGCTCATCTGTCTCCCAACATACATAAAGAGGATTACCAATAGACCCCCGGCTGTCTTCAAGAAGGCACTGGACAGGCACCTAAAGTCAGTACCTGACCAACCGGGTTGTTTGTTCGTATGTCAGTTTGCGTGCGACCAAAAGTAACAGCCTCGTTGTTCAGACCCTGATCCACCACGAGGCCTGGTCTCAGACCGAGCCGCGGGGGCGTTAACCCCTGAAACCCCCTCCAATAAACTCCAAGTATATATATATTTATATAAATATATATATATATATATATATATATATATATATATATACATATATATATATATATATATATAAAATAAAATATATATATATATATATATAAAATATATATAAAATATATTATATAATATATATATATATTGCTGTTGTTTATTATTAATTATACTGTTTATATTATTTTTGATGAGAGTATGATTTTGAGTGATAAATTCGAGCATTAAAATAAGAAGTTAAGTTGATCGGTGTCTTGAGTGTTAAGTTGAGCTTGACCTGGAGACACACTCTACCTCCAGTGGTGGACACCTGGCGGCGGTTGTTTGGGATCACCTGGGAAGCATTACTGCTGCAGTAAAAGGACTTTATTCTGTGGCGGTGTTCCTGTTGTCTAGTGCCTTTACTATCTGTTTCTTCTTGTTCCTCTTCTTCGTTCTGTTGCTAGTCGTTCGACTGCTTGAGGTCAGGAGCACCACTTTCTTGGATAAATTGGATGCTATCAGTTACGACTATTTTAGTCACTAGAATGGTGAACTATCAAGGTATATAGAGAGATACAGGCTTCTCGGTGTGTAGATGAGGTTGGTGGATAGCATGTCAGATGGTCTTCCCAGCTTTCTCCAGCCTCACCACCACATTCTCACACTCCAAAGTGTACCTTCGTAGAGTTTTACACTCCTATCACACTCTCTCTTGTAGCGTTTTCCTCTCCTAAACATTTTTGCATTTTCCTTGCGTCCTTCTTTCCGTGCTTCTTGTGCCTGAGTATTATTGCATCTTCTCTTCTTTCTTTCTCTTCCTCGTCTCGTTAATTGAAGCATCTCTTTAACGGCTACGCACGTTGTTGCCGGAAAGATGCATATATATATATATATATATATATATATATATATATATATATATATATATATATATATATATATATATATATATATATATATATATATATATATATATATATATATATATATTATAAAATATATATATATAATTATATATATATATATATATATATATATATATATATATATATATATATATATATATTATATATTAAAATATATATATATAAAAATAATAATACAGGACAACCCACGGGAGGTGTTAATCTTTAGCTCGAGGACTTTCACACTTCTCAGTGCGTCATCAGGAGCTATGCAATGTTGTAAGAGAGCAACTAAATCAGGGAGAGAATTCTCAGAGTATCGTAGGCGGATGTGTCACCAGCCACGGTTACCCATTCTAAGGTTACCCGTGGCTGGTGACACATCCGCCTACGCTACTCAGAGAATTCTCTTCCTGCTTTAGTTGCTCTCTTGCAACATTGCATAGCTCCTGATGACGCACTGAGAAGTGTGAAAGTCCTTGAGCTAAAGATTTCCACCCTCCCCCGTGGGTTGTCTTGCATATATGATATGTGCGCGCGCGCGCGCGTGTGTGTGTGTGTGTGTGTGTGTGTGTGTGTGTGTGTGTGTGTGTGTGTGTGTGTATTTTTCAATCATTTAAGCAGTTAAAAACACGTATTGCTAGAACGAAGAGTAATGGAGCGTCTCTACGAACATTGATCAACGATACACAGACAACATATCGTAACATACGCCAATATCTGAGACCATCTTATCTTATCGGCGAAAATGTAATCTCAACATTTACACGATTTCTCGATACTCGCGAAACAGAGAGAGAGAGAAAGAAAGAGAGAGAGAGCGCTCGCGCGAACTGGCCCTGAAGTTTGCCTCTCTCAGAGGCTGCCTCAGTTCTCACGCTGGGATAAGCGAGAATTCTTTCCTGGGAATGGTCTCCAGATCAACAGTAAACAGTGTCGGAGACCCGAGGCTCACTACCTCGGCAGGAGAGCCAATAACAGCTTAGCAGGAGGCACCATGAATATATATCACCAGCGATTGTTGGATCACACTCCAACCTCTGATACTCTCACTCTCCGCTCCGGGAAGCATCTATAAATTTTGGGAAAATTCTTCGTTTCACTTCTTGTACCCCGTCGAATGTATTTTGAAAAGATTTTGGCACCTAATTTATATATATATATATTATATATATATATATATATATATATATATATATATATATATATATATATATATATATATATATATATATATATATATCAATTACCAAATTTTGGCAGGCTAGAGTCTACCTGGAGGGTATTCCGGGGATCAACGTCTCCGTGGCCCGGTCCACGACCAGGCCTCCCGGTGGATCAAGGCCTAATCATCTAGGCTGTTACTGCTGGCCGCACATAGTCCAACGTACGAACCACAGCCCGACTGATCCAGCACCGACTTTAAGTATCTGTCCAGGGCCCACTTGAAGGCAGCCAGGGGCCTATTCGTAATTCCCCTTATGCATGGTGGGAGGCTGTTGAACAGTCATGGGCCCCTGACGCTTATTGTGTTTTCTTTTAGTGTACCTATGGCGCCTTTGCTTTTCATTGGGGGTATTTTGTATCGCCTACCAAGTCTTTTACTTTCATACTGAGTGATTCCCAGTAGTTGAGGTGTTTGATAGAACTTTTACGTGCAGTAAAGATTCTCTGTACATTCTCTAGATCTGCAGATTTCACCTGCTTTGAACGGTGATGTTAATATACAGCAATATTCCAGTCTAGACAGAACAAGTGATTTGAAAAGGATCATCACTGGCTTGGCATCTAACATTCTCATTATCCATCCTATCATTTTCTTTGCAGTTGTGATCGTGGCACTGTTGTGATCCTTGAAGATGAGATCCTCAGACATTACCACTTCCTGAAGCACAACTGGTACTCTATCCAAGAATTAAGATTTTTTTGCTTGACTAATGTATCATTAAATTCTTCCCAATTTTTTAATTATATATGAATCAAATTTATATAAACCAAAAGAAATATTCATATTATTTTCAAAACTACTTTTCATGAAACAAGATTCAATTATATTTCTGTCAACCATGGACTTGCTTGATACAACTTTCTCAACTTTTTGAAAATCAATTGGATGGTTAAAATCTCTCACATGAATAAAGAGAGCATTAGAATCTTCTCCAGTTCTAATGATATATTTATATTGTTGGGTATTTCAGATCATTACTATTTTATAAATTTTAGATATTTCTTCATTTATGAAGAAATATCCAAAAAGAAAGTAGCTAATAATCAGAAATACTCAAGAAACGTATTTGGTAAGTCTTTTAAAAGTGCTAGAAATACTTTTTACAATCCAGAAACGGACAACCAACCTTAGGAGTGAGGGGAAGGTTTTCTCAGAATAGCGCAGAGTGGACTTGTCGCCAGGAGGAGGCGACAGGCCCACCTGCGCTATTCTGAGATAAACTTCCCCTCACTCCTGCAGTTGCAACATTGCATAGCTCCTGATGACGCACTGAGAAGCGTGAAAGTACTTGAGCTAAAGATTTCCACCTCCCTTTTGCTTATCTTGCATATATAGTATATTATATATATATATATATATATATATATATATATATATATATTATATATATATATATATATATATATATATATATATAATATATATATATATATATTGTGTATTGTGTGTGTGTGTGTGTTGTCTTCGCGTGTGTGTGAGTGTGTGCGTACTCACCTAGTTATTGTAATCGCCTAGTTGTGGTTGCAGAGGTCGATTCACAGCTCCTGCCCCCGCCTCTTCACTGGCCACTGCTCAGTCACTATTCCTGCTCCATGAGCTTTAACTTAACTCTTCCTAAAGCTATGTATGGATCCTGCCTCCACTACATCGTTTCCCAAACTATTCCACTTTCCTGACAACTCTGTGACTGAAAAAATACTTTCTAACATCCCTGCGATTCATCTGTGTCTTCAACTTCCAACTATGTCCCCTTGTTGCTGTGTCCCCTTGTTGCTGTGTCCCCTTCTTGCTGTGTCCCATCTTTGGAACATTCTGTTTCTGTCCACCTTGTCGATTCCTCTCAGCATTTGATATGTCGTTATCATGTCCTCCCTATCTCTCCTGTCCTACCAGTGTCGCCAGGTAGATTTCCCTTAACCTCTCCTCGTAGAACATGCTCCTTAGCTCCGGGACTAGTCTTGTTGCAAACCTTTGCACTTTCTCTAGTTTCTTTACGTGCTTGGCTAAGGTGTGGGTTCCAAACTGGTGCCGCATACTCCAATATGGGCCTAACGTACACGGTGTACAGGGTCCTGAACGATTCCTTATTAAGATGTAGGAATGCTGCTCTTAGGTTTGCCAGGCGCCCATATGCTGCAGCAGTTATTTGGTTGATGTGCGCTCTCAGGAGATGTGAGGTGTTATACGCACCCCAACATCTTTCTCCCTGTGAGGTTTGTAGTCTCTGGCCCTCCTAGACTGTACTCCGTCTGCGGTCTTCTTTGCCCTTCCCCAATCTTCATGACTTTGCGCTTGGTGGGGTTGAACTCCAGGAGCCAGTTGCTGGACCAGGCCTGCAGCCTGTCCAGATCGCTCTGTAGTTCTGCCTGGTCTTCGTCCGATTGGATTCTTCTCATCAACTTAACATCATCTGCAAACAGGGACACTTCTGAGTCTATTCCTTCCGTCATGTCATTCACAAATACCAGAAACAGCACCGGTCCTAGGACTGACCCCTGTGGAACCCCACTCATCACAGGCGCCCACTCTGACACCTCGCCACGCACGACGTCTTGCTGTTGTCTTCCTGACAGGTATTCCCTGATCCATTGTAGTGCCTTCCCTGTTATCCCTGCCTGGTCCTCCAGCTTTTGCACTAATCTCTTGCGTGGAACTGTGTCATACGCCTTCTTACACTCCAAGAAAATGCAATCTACCCGCCCGTCTCCCTCTCTTGTCTTTCTGCTGTCACTCTGTCATAGAACTCCAGTAGGTTTGTGACAGGATTTTCCGTCCCTGAAATCGTGCTGGCTGTCGTTGATAAGCTCATTTCTTTTTGGTGTTCCAATATTCTTCTCCCGATAATCTTCTCCATGACTTTGCATACTGTACATGTGAGTGACACTGATCTGTAATTTAATGTTTCGTGTCTGTATCCTTTTTTAAAAACTGGGACTACATTTGATGTCTTCCATACCTCAGGCAGTCGCCCTGTTTCGATAAATGCGTTGAATATTGTTGTTAGGGGTACACATAGCACCTCTGCTTCCTCTCTCATGACACATGGAGAGATGTTATCCAGCCCCATCGCCTTTGAGGTATCTAGCTCACTTAGCAGCTTCTTCACTTCCACCTCGGTTATATATATTGTGCCCAACACTTGATGGTGTATCCCACCTCTCCGTCTTTCTGGAGTCCCTTCTGTTTTCTCTGTGAACACTTATTTGAATCTCATGTTGAGTTCCTTACACACTTCGTGTTCGTTTCTTGTGATCTCGTCCTCCTTCCTTCTTCAGCCTGATTACCTCTCCTCTCTCTCTGGTAATGTCCTTTACATGTTAGTACATGAGGTTTTCCAGTACCACCTCCATCATCTTATCCCTCCACGTTTCTGGGCTCCCATGTGGCTCCAGGTTCTCCCAGTCGATTTCCTTGTGGTTGAAGTCACCCATAATCAGCAGTTTTGCCCTGCTCACATGAGCCCTTCTGGCCACCTCAGTTAGTGTGTCAACCATCGCTCTATTACTCTCATCATACTCTTGCCTTGGCCTCCTACTGTTCTTTGGTGGGTTATACGTCACTGCAGTTACCTCCTTGGGACCTCCAGACTGAAGTGGTCCTCTTGCTTCTCCTCTGTCTTCTCTCTCCAGCTCATCAAAATCCCACTGGTTTTTGATGAGCAGTACTGCTCCTCCAACCCTTCTATACCCTCTGTTTTTCCTCAGGAACTGATATCCTGTTGGAAAGATGGCATCTGCTATCGTTCCTGTGAGCTTGGTTTCTGTGAGAGCTATGATGTCTGTTGATGTCCTCTTCCTCCCACTTACTCATTATTCCATCAGCATTGGTGTACCATACCTTCAGTTTCCTCTCCGACACTGTGTTCTATGGAGGTCTGTGAGGGTAGGTGACCTGGCGATGTGCTGTGGGATTCTACGGCGTAGTGTGGGGTGGGTGCTGTAAGTGTGGCTTGGTGTTTGTGTTGGATAATGTGTTTGGTTGTGGGATTCTAGGGGTGGCTCTGTTGTGCTTTGCGCTTGTTGCTCTGCCCTGCTCTGGTTGTCCAATGCTGATTCTGTCCTTGTTTCTCTTCCTAGCCCCTTTCGCTTCTGTGTCCTCTCTCTCAGCAGTTGTTATTCTGTTTTTTGTTCTATCTCGGTCTAGGAACACCCTCTTGTATGTTGATGATTCCTTTAGCCGTGGTTTCTCTTGCAGGATCCTGTTTTGCACCGTTTCTGTCTTGAAAATCAGCTTGATCGGACGATTTCTTCCCTCCAAGTACCCCCAATTCTCTGAAAATTTACCGTCTCGCCTATTTCTTTGATGGTTTCAATCTCCTGTTTTTCTTTCTGCCATCTTTCATTGTGCGTCCATCCCTAACTCTCCTGAAGCCCATGAATAAACACTGACTTCTCTCTCTCCTCCTCCCATTGTCTTTCCCTCTGTGCCTCTGGGTCCTGTTTGTACATGGCCATTGTCGTCCTTATTTTTTCCTGTAGCTCTTGGTGGCATGGTGGTGCGTGTGTGTGTGAGTGTATGTGTGTGTGTGTGTGTGTGCGTGCGTATATGAGAGCGTGCACGGGTATACTTATGCATAAAAGAGTCATAAAGCCTGTGTGTCTTGTATAATACAAAAATTTCCAACCAAACTATTATAGAGCAGTGAAGTCTGTGGTGCAAACACAGCATTTGAAGTCAGTCGTGCCAGCGTCTGTACTGCTGTGGTCGGGAAGCCTTCATATAGAAGGCAGACAAATGTAATGATCTAAGTGGGAAAGGCTTTTATGGAGTTCTAGTAATGTGAGCTGAGTGCTATGTAGGGTGTGTGTGTGTACTCACCTAATTGTGGTTGCAGGGGTCGAGACTCAGCTCCTGGCCCCGCATCTTCACTGAGTGCTACTAGGTCCTCTCTCTCCCTGCTCCATGAGCTTTATCATACCTCATCGTGAAGCTATGTATGGTTCCTGCCTCCACTGCTTCACTTGATAGGCTATTCCACTTTCTGACTACTCTATGACGGAAGAAATACTTCCTAACATCCCTTTGACTCATCTGGGTCTTCAACTTTCAGTTGTGACCCTTGTCTCTGTGTCCCCTCTCTGGAACATCCTGTCTCTGTCCACCTTGTCTATTCCAAGCAGTATTTTGTATGTTGTCATCATGCCTCCCCTAACCCTCCTGTCCTCCAGTGCCGTCAGGCCGATTTCCCTTAACCTTTCTTTGTAGGACATTCCCCTTAGGTGTGGTACTAACCTTGTAGCAAACCTTTGCACTTTCTCCAATTTCTTAACGTACTTGATCAAGTGTGGGTTTCAAACAGGTACTGCATATTCCAGTATGGACCTGACGTACACGGTGAACAGTGTCTTGAACGATTCCTAACTAAGGTATCGGAAAGCTATTCTCAGGTTTGCAAGGCGCCTATATGCTGCAGTAGTTATCTGACTGATGTGTGCTTCCGGTGACGTGTTCGGTGTTATACTCACCCCAAGATTTTTCTCCTTGAGCGAGGTTTGCAGTCTTTGGCCACCTAGCCTATAGTCCGTCTTCGGTCGTCTTTGCCCTTCGCCGATCTTCATGACTTTGCATTTGGCGGGGCTAAATTCGAGAAACCAGTAGCTGGACCACGTGTCCAACCTGTCCAGGTCGCTTTGAAGTCCTACCTGATCCTCAACTGTTTTAATTCTCCTCATTAACTTCACATCATCTGCGAACAGGGACACTTCTGAGTCTAACCCTTCCATCACGTCATTCCCATATACCAGAAATAGCACTGGTCCTAGGACCGACCCCTGTGAAACCCCGCTCGTCACAGGTGCCCACTGTGATACCTCATCATATACCATGACTCGTTGTTGCCTCCCTGTCAGGTATTCTCTGATCCATTGCAATGCCCTTCCTGTTATACGGCCTGATCCTCTAGCTTCTACACTAATCTCCTGTGAGGAACTGTGTCGAAGGCCTTTTTGCAGTCCAAGAAAATGCAATCAACTCACCCCTCTCTCTCGTGTCTTACTTCTGTTAGTTTATCATAATTCTCCAGTAGGTTTGTGACACAAGATTTGCCTTCCATAAATCCGTGCTCGTTGGCGTTTATACTCCTGCTCCTTTCCAGATGCTCCACCACTCTCCTCCATGACTTTGCATGCTATACACGTCAGTGACACTGGTCTATAGTTTAGTGCCTCTTTTCTGTCTCCTTTTTTATATATGGGTACTACATTTGCCGTCTTCCTTACCTCAGGTAGTTGCCCAGTTTGAAGGGATGTATTGAAGATTGTGGTTAGTAGCACACACAACATTTCTGCTCTCTCTCTAAGGACCCACTGGGACATGTTGTCTGGTCTCATTGCCTTTTAGGTATCAGGGTCCCTGTGTGTGTGTGTATGTATGTGTGTGTGTGTGTGTGTGTGTGTGTGTGTGTGTGTGTGTGTGTGTGTGTGTGTGTGTGTGTGTGTGTGTGTGTGCGTGTGTGTGTACTCACCTAATTGTACTCACCTAATTGTAGTTGCAGGGGTCGAGACTCAGCTTCTGGCCCCGCCTCTTCGCTGAACGGCACTAGGTCCTCTTTCTCCCTGCTCCATGAGCTTTATCATACCTCGTCTTAAAGCTATGTATGGTTCCTACCTCAACTACATCACTCGCCAGACTGTTCCACTTCGTGACCAACCTATGTCTGAAGAAATACTTCCTAACACCCCTGTGACTCATCTGAGTCTTCAACTTCCAAGAGTGACCCCTTGTTTCTGTGTCCCCTCTCTGGAACATCTTGTCTCTGTCCACCCTGTCTATTCCACGCAGTATTTTCTATGTCATCATGTCTCCCCTAACACTCCTGTCCTCCAGTGTCGTCAGGCCGATTGCCCTTAACCTTTCTTCGTAGGACATTCCCCTTAGCTCTGGAACTAACCTTGTTGCAAACCTTTGCACTTTCTCTAATTTCTTAACGGGCTTGACCCGGTGCGGGTTCCAAATTGCTGCTGCATACTCCAGTATGGGCCTGACGTATTTGATGTACAGTGTCTTGAAAGATTCTTTACTAAGGTATCGGTACGCTAATCTTAGGTTTCCCAGGCGCTCATATGCTCCAGCAGTTATCTGGTTGATATGTGCTTCCGGAGACATGCTCGGTGTTATACTAGCCCCAAGATCTTTGCCCTTGAGCGAGGTTTGCAGTCTTTGTCCACCTAGTCTATACTCTATCTGAGGTCTTCTTTGCCCTTCTCCGATCTTCATGACTGCATTTGGCAGGGTTGAATTCAAGAAGTCAGTTGTGCACCACGTGTGTGTGTGCGTGTGTGTGGGTGTGTGTGTGTGTGTGTGTGTGTGTGTGTGTGTGTGTGTGTGTGTGTGTTTTGTGTGTGTGTGTGTGTGTATGTGTGTGTGTGTGTATGTGTGTGTGTGTGTGTGTATGTGTGTGTGTGTGTGTGTGTGTGTGTGTGTGTGTGTGTGTGTGTGTGTGTGTGTGTGTGTGTGTGTGTGTGTGTGTGTGGTGTGTGTGTGTGTGTGGTGTGTGTGTGGTGTGTGTGTGTGTGTGTGTGTATGTGTGTGTGTGTGTGTGTGTTGTGTGTGTGTGGGGTGTGTGGTGTGTGGTGTGTTGTGTGTGTGTGTGTGTGTGTGTGTGTGTGTGTTGTGTGAATGTGTGTGTGTGTTGTGTGATGTGTGTGTGTGTGTGTGTGTGTGTGTGTGTGTGTGTGTGTGTGTATGTGTTGTGTGTGGTGTGTGTGTGTGTGTGTGTTTGGTTGTGTGTGTGTATGTGTAGTGTGTTGTGTGTGTGGTGTTGTGTGTGTGTTAATGTGTGTGTGTGTGTGTGAATGTGTGGTGTACTCTCTAGTACAGTTTTATTGCTGTTTCAGTTAGTTTTTGTTGTTGGCTTTTAAGAGCTGTGACGGGTTGTTCTGTGAGGCTGTTACTGCTGTTGTTGTTGTTGTTGTTGTTACTGCTGTTGTTGTTGTTGCTACTGCTGCTGTTGTGTTGTTTTGGGTACTGCTGTTGTTGTTGCTACTGCTGTTGTTTTTTGCTACTGCTGTTGTTGTTGCTACTGCTGTTGTTGTTGTTGCTACTGCTGTTGTTGTTGCTACTGCTGTTGTTGTTGCTACTGCTGTTGTTGTTGTTGCTACTGCTGTTGTTGTTGCTACTGCTGTTGTTGTTGTTGTTGCTACTGCTGTTGTTGTTGCTACTGCTGTTGTTGTTGCTACTGTTGTTGTTGTTGCTACTGCTGTTGTTGTTGTTACTGCTGTTGTTGTTGCTACTGCTGTTGTTGTTGTTGCTACTGCTGTTGTTGTTGCTACTGCTGTTGTTGTTGTTGCTACTGCTGTTGTTGTTGCTACTGCTGTTGTTGTTGCTACTGCTGTTGTTGTTGCTACTGCTGTTGTTGTTGTTGCTACTGCTGTTGTTGTTGCTACTGCTGTTGTTGTTGTTGTTGCTACTGCTGTTGTTGTTGCTACTGCTGTTGTTGTTGTTGCTACTGCTGTTGTTGTTGCTACTGCTGTTGTTGTTGTTGCTACTGCTGTTGTTGTTGTTGCTACTGCTGTTGTTGTTGCTACTGCTGTTGTTGTTGCTACTGCTGTTGTTGTTGTTGCTACTGCTGTTGTTGTTGCTACTGCTGTTGTTGTTGCTACTTTCTTTTTGTTGTTGCTACTGCTGTTGTTGTTGCTACTGCTGTTTGTTGTTGCTACTGCTGTTGTTGTTGTTGCTACTGCTGTTGTTGTTGCTACTGTTGTTGTTGTTGCTACTGCTGTTGTTGTTGCTACTGCTGTGTTGTTGTTGTTGCTACTGCTGTTGTTGTTGCTACTGCTAGTTGTTGTTGCTACTGCTGTTGTTGTTGCTACTGCTGTTGTTGTTGTGCTACTGCTGTTGTTGTTGCTACTGCTGTTGTTGTTGTTGCTACTGTGTTGTTGTGCTACTGCTGTTGTTGTTGCTACTGCTGTTGTTGTTGTTGCTACTCTGTGTGTTGTTGCTATGCTGTTGTTGCTTGCATGCTGTTGTTGTTGCTACTGCTGTTGTTGTTGCTACTGCTGTTGTTGTTGCTACTGCTGTTGTTGTTGCTGCTACTGCTGTTGTTGTTGCTACTGCTGTTGTTGTTGCTACTGCTGTTGTTGTTGCTACTGCTGTTGTTGTTGCTACTGCTGTTGTTGTTGCTACTGCTGTTGTTGTTGTTGCTACTGCTGTTGTTGTTGCTACTGCTGGTTGTTGTTGCTACTGCTGTTGTTGTTGCTACTGCTGTTGTTGTTGCTACTGCTGTGTTGTTGCTACTGCTTTTTGTTGTTATGCTACTGCTGTTGTTGTTGCTACTGCTGTTGTTGTTGCACTGCTGTTGTTGTTGTTGCTACTGCGTTTTTGTTGTTGCTACTGCTGTTGTTGTTGCTACTGCTTTTAGTTGTTGTTGCTACTGCTGTTGTTGTTGTTGCTACTGCTGTTGTTGTTGCTACTGCTGTTGTTGTTGCTACTGCTGTTGTTGTTGCTACTGCTGTTGTTGTTGTTGCTACTGCTGTTGTTGTTGTTGCTACTGCTGTTGTTGTTGCTACTGCTGTTGTTGTTGTTGCTACTGCTGTTGTTTGTTGCTGCTACTGCTGTTGTTGTTGCTACTGCTGTTGTTGTTGTTGCTACTGCTGTTGTTGTTGCTACTGCTGTTGTTGTTGTTGCTACTGCTGTTGTTGTTGTTGCTACTGCTGTTGTTGTTGTTGCTACTGCTGTTGTTGTTGCTACTGCTGTTGTTGTTGTTGCTACTGCTGTTGTTGTTGCTACTGCTGTTGTTGTTGTTGCTACTGCTGTTGTTGTTGCTACTGCTGTTGTTGTTGTTGCTACTGCTGTTGTTTTGTTCTGCTACTGCTGTTGTTGTTGCTACTGCTGTTGTTGTTGTTGCTACTGCTGTTGTTGTTGCTACTGCTGTTGTTGTTGTTGCTACTGTTGTTGTTGTTGCTACTGCTGTTGTTGTTGCTACTGCTGTTGTTGTTGTTGCTACTGCTGTTGTTGTTGCTGCTACTGCTGTTGTTGTGCTACTGCTGTTTGTATGTTGTTGCTACTGCTGTTGTTGTTGCTTACTGCTGTGTTGTTGTTGCTACTGTTGTTGTTGTTGCTACTGCTGTTTTGCTGTCTATGCTGTTGTTGTTGCTACTGCTGTTGTTGCTGCTACTGTTGTTGTTGTTGCTACTGCTGTTGTTGTTGCTACTGCTGTTATTGTTGCTACTGCTGTTGTTGTGCTACTGCTGCTGTTGTTGCTGCTACTGCTTCTGTTGCTGCTACTGCTGTTGTTGCTGCTATTGCTTCTGTTGCTGCTACTGCTTCTGTTGCTGTTACTGCTTGTGTTGCTGCTACTGGTTCTGTTGCTGTTACTGCTGTTGTTGCTGCTACTGCTTCTGTTGCTGTTATTGCTGTTGTTGCTGCTACTGCTTCTGTTGCTGCTACTGCTGTTGTTGCTGCTACTGCTTCTGTTGCTGTTACTGCTGTTGTTGCTGTTACTGCTGTTGTCACTGCTACTGCTTGTGTTGCTGCTACTGCTAAGTAAGCTGCGTCTTACTAACATCCTCGTCACTGTACCCCGGCTAGCTTATGTTGCCTCTGTACAACTATCATCAACAACACGGTAGAAGGGGAGATGATGAGACACTTGTGCAACTCTTGCTAATCTTCATTCTGTAAACGTGTTAATAGTCAGTGGCTTCTTCAGTCCAATGGAGAGAAACCGTGGAAGATGAGGAGAATTTTGAGGTAATCAGTCCCTCTGCTTGTAGTCAATGTGTTCAGTCCATCAATATTTATCAAGATTACCTCAAATACCTCCTCAACTTCCACTGATTCTCTGTATTGGACTGCAGATTCCTAAGTGTTGCACAAATGTCTTATTTATTATCTTGTCGGTTTTCTAAGCCATTTATTTCAAGAATAAGAGAGATGTAAACAACTTAGGAAATGCTCAAATGAATTGACAGGGTGAAGAGAGCAAGATTGTTAAAGAGGCGAGAAACAGGTACTCAAGGGGACACAGCTGGTAGTTAAAGACACGGACGACCCCCGCATACACTGCATGTGTTCCAAATATTCTTAACCAGAAAAGAATTATTCTTGATGTTGCGTGTTCCTTCTACCACACAGGAACATAGAATTTCCGTACCTTAGAAACGAGAATTCCTAGACCTGATAATGGGGTTTCCTCCTTTCGTATGCGTGAGTTACGAACCATTTCCTTTCTTGTACGCGTTCCATTTGCCAGCAGTTGATATCGGCTCCCGTTGGGTAATTTGTTATTCTTAATATTATGCTTTCAACGGGAGGAGAAGTTGGGCTAATGTTGGTGTGTTTGTGGACGCTAATCATTGTGAAATAGCAAGCTGCATGTCGGGGGCTGTTTCACAATGTTCCGTCTCAGTTTTAAACGTACCGGCGGACTCTTTCGTTTGTTCTCGAGATTTTGTTTGTTATTAGGTTTGTTAACTGTGCGTTTATCGTTCACTGATACACTCCAGCACTTTCTGATACACTTTAGCACTTTGTGATATACTCCAGCACTTTCTGATACACTCCAGCACTTTCTGATACACTCCAGCACTTTCTGATACACTCCAGCACTTTCTGATACACTCCAGCACTTTCTGATACACTCCAGTACTTTCTGATACACTCCAGTACTTTCTGATACACTCCAGCACTTTCTGATACACCAGCACTTTCTGATACACTCCAACACTTTCTGATACACTCCAGCACTTTCTGATACACTCCAGCACTTTCTGATACACTCCAGCGCTTCCTGATACACTCCAGCAATTTCTGATACACTCCAGTACTACCTGACACACTCCAGCACCGTCTGATACACTCCAGCATTTCTGATACACTCCAGTACTACCTGACACACTCCAGCACTGTCTGACATGCTCCAGCACTGTCTGACACACTCCAGCACTGTCTGACACACTCCAGCACTGTCTGACACACTCCAGCATTGTCTGACACACTCCAGCACCGGCTGACACACTCCAGCACTGTCTGACACACTCCAGCATTGTCTGACACACTCCAGCACTGTCTGACACACTCCAGCATTGTCTGACACACTCCAGCACACACCCTACCACACCCACACACACCCCACCAAACACACACACACCCCACCACACTCACACACACCCCATAACACCCACACACACATCACCAAACACACACACACCCTACCACACCACCTTACACACACCCACCACACCCTCACACACACCCCACCACACCCACACACCCCACCAAACACACCACACCCCACCACCACACACATCCCACCACACCCTCACACACCCCACCAAACACACACACACCCCACCACACTCACACACCCCACAACACCTTCACACCACCCCGCCACACCCATACACACCCCACGACACCTTCACACACCACACCCTCACACACCACCACAACACCCTCACACACACCCCACACCACACACACCCCACCACACCCACACACACCCGTTCACACTCACACACACCCCACAACCTTCACAAACCCCGCCACACCCATACACACTACACCACACTTCACACACCCCACCACACCCCACCAAACACACACACACCCCACCACACACTTCGACACCACACCCTCACACACCCGACCACACTCACACACACCCCACAACACCCACACACACCTAACCAAACACACACACACCCCACCACACCCTTAAACACACCCCACCACACCATCACACACACCCCACCACACCCTATAAACACACCCCACCACACCCTCACACACACCCCACCACAATCACACACACACACCAAAACACACACACACCCCACCACACACACACACCCCATCACACCTCCACACACCCCACCAAACACACACACACCCCACCACACTCACACGCCCCACAACACCCTCACACACCCCGCCACACCCATACACACCCCACGACACCTTCACACACCACACCCTCTACACACCCCACAACACCCTCACACACACCACCACACCCACACACACCCCATCACACTCACACACAACCCACCACACCTTCACACACCCCGCCACACCCATACACGCTACACCACACCTTCACACACCCCACCACACCCACACACACCCCACCAAACACACACACACCCCACCACACCTTCACACACCACACCCTCACACACCCCACCACACCCACACACACCCCACCACACCCACACACACCCCACCACACCCACACACACCCCACCACACCCACATACCCCATCACGCCCCTCACCACCCCAACACACCCACACACACCCCACCACACCCACACACACCCCACCACACCAACGCACACCCCACCACACCCCACTACACCCTCACAACACCCCACCCACCCAAACACACCCCACCAAACACACACACACACCCCACCACACCCACACACACCCCACCACACCTACACACACCCCACCGCACCCCACACACACCCCACCACACCTACACACACCCCACCACACCCACACGCACCCCACCACTCCCTCACACACCCCACCACCCCCTCACACCACAACCCACACACCCTCACACCCCCACCACAACACAACACACACCCCACCACACCCAGACACACCCCACCACACCCACACACACTTCACCACACCCACACACACCTACCACACCCACACACACCTTACCACACCACATACACCCCACCACACCCACACACACCCCACCACACCACACACACCCCACCATCAACCTACACCACACCCCACCGCACCCACACACACCCCACCACACCCACCACACACACCCACCACACCCTCACGCACCCCACCACTCCCCACACACCCCACCTCACCCTCACACACCCCACCACAACCCTCACCACACCCCACCACACAACCACACACACCCCACCACACATCCCAAACACACCCCACCACACCCACACACACCCCACCACACCCACACACACCTTACCACACCCACACACACCCCACCACACACCACAACACCCCACCACACCCACACACACCTTATCCACACCCACATACACCCCACCACACCAACACACACCCCACCACCAACCCACACACACCCACCACACCCACACACACCCCACCACACCCACACACACCCCACCCACACCCACACACACCCCACCACACCCACACACACCTTACCACACCCACACACACCTCACCACACCCACACACACCCCACCACACCCACACACACACCCACCACACCACACACACACGCCCACCACACCCACACACACCCCACCACACCCACACACACCCCAACCACACCCACACACACACCTCACCACACCCACACACACCCCACCACACCCACACACACCCCACCACACCCACACACACCTCACCACACCCACACACACCCCACACACACCACAACACACACACCTCACCACACCCACACACACCCCACCACACCCACCACACACACCTCTCCACACCCACACACACACCTCACCACACACACACACACACACCCCACCACACCCACACACACCTACCACACCCACACACACCTCAACCACACCCACACACACCCCACCACACCCACACACACACCTCATCACACCCACACACACCCCATCACACCCACACACACCCTACCACACCCACACACACCACTCATATACAACAGTCATAGACAATACTCACAAAAATACAATACCCAATTTAATACAATACTTACATACAAAATTCTGATACATACAATTCCAGCAATAAAATAACAGCAAACAACTCTCTTATTTTTTTCCCTAAAGAAATAAATTTGAGATATTTTTTCTTTGATTATGTTATTAGTTTCCCAATGTTTTTATCAGATGAGAAAAAACTGTTTATGTAGGAAATAAACTGTTTAGTGAGAGAATAAAATACCCGTTGACAGAATAAACTATCTGTTGACAGAATGACCTTCTTGCTGACAGAATAAACTAGTAGTTTACAGAATAAACTTGTTGCTGACACAGTAAACTTGTTGCTGACACAGTAAACTTGTTGTTGACACAGTAAACTTGTTGCTGACACAGTAAACTTGTTGTTGACACAGTAAACTTGTTGCTGACACAGTAAACTTGTTGTTGACACAGTAAACTTGTTGCTGACACAGTAAACTTGTTGTTGACAGAATAAGCTTGTTCCTGATACAATAAACTTGTTGAGGTCAGAATAAACTTCTTGCTGACAGAATAAAATTCTTGCTGACAGAATAAACTTGTTGCTGACAGAATAAACTTCTTGCTGACAGAATAAACTTCTTGCTGATAGAATAAACTTCTTGTTGACAGAATAATCTTCTTGCTTATAGAATAAACTTCTTGCTGACAGAATAAACTTCTTGCTGACAGAATAAACTTGTTGCTGACAGAATAAACTTCTTGCTGACAGAATAAACTTCTTGCTGATAGAATAAACTTCTTGTTGACAGAATAAACTTCTTGCTGATAGAATAAACTTCTTGCTGACAGAATAAACTTCTTGCTGACAGAATAAACTTCTTGCTGACAGAATAAACTTCTTGCTTACAGAATAAACTTATTTCGGACAGAATAAACTTATTTCGGACAGAATAAAGTTTTGCTGACAGAATAAAGTTTTTTGCTGACAGAATAAACTTCTTGCTGACAGAATAAACTTTTTGCTGACAGAATAAACTTCTTGCTGACAGAATAAACTTTTTGCTGACAGAATAAACTTCTTGCTGACAGAATAAACTTCTTGCTGACAGAATAAACTTCTTGCTGACAGAATAAATTGCTCATCATAACTCTCCCTTCAGATCTTAACTATTCCTTTATCTTCTCCTTCTCTATTTTTCTTCTCCCTCTTCCTCCTCTCTTTCCTACTCCTTATTTTTCCTTCCCTCCTTCTTATTCCATCCTCCTTCTCCTCTCTCTTCTTCCTCTTCCCTACCCCTCCTGGCTAGAATTTATTCCTAGGATGCTGGAATACATTCTTGTTGTTGTTGTTGTTGTTGTTGTTGTTGTTGTTCTTCTTCTTCTTCTTCTTCTTCTTCTTCTTCTTCTTCTTCTTCTTCTTCTTCTTCTTCTTCTTCTTCTTCTTCTTCTTCTTCTTCTTCTTCTTCTTCTTCTTCTTCTTCTTTTCTTCTTTCTTCTTCTTCTTCCTCTTCTACCTCCTCTTCTTCTTCTTCCTCCTCCTCATCCTCCTCCTCCTCCCCCTCCCAACTCAGAATATTACCAGATTTGAAAACCACTAGATGTGATTGCACCATTAACTCCCTCCCTATTGCTCTCCCTTCCTTCCTCTTTCCTTTCCTCTATCTCCCTTCCTCCATCCTTCCCTTTATCTCCCTCCTTCCCTCCGTCCCTCCTTCCCTCCCTCTCTTCAATACCCAGTGATCTGGGCTCAGTCGGTAGCGGCCTCGTCTCCCATTCTCGGTGACCGGGGTTCGATATCCTGATTAGAGGAAACGTTAGGTATGTTTCCTTACACCTGCTGTCCCCGTTCACCTACCAGTAAGCAGGTACCTGGGTGTTAGTCACCTTATACCTGCTGTCCCTTTTCACCTAGAAATAAGTAGGTACCTGAGTGTTAGTCACCTTACACCTGCTGTCCTTGTTCACCTAGCAGTAGGTAGGTACCTGGGTGCTAGTCACCTTACACCTGCTTCCCCTGTTCACCTAGCAGTAAGTAGGTACCTGGGTGTTAGTCACTTTACACCTGCTGCCCCTCTTCATTTAACAGTAAGTAGGTTCTTGGATGTTAAATGATTGTTTTGGGTGGCATCCTGGGGAAGGTTGAAAGGATCACAATGAAAATAAGCCAGACAGTCTGATGACGGTGGCTTTGATGGGTTATGCTGGGTTACTGACCCCAGGAAGTGTAATTTTCTTTCTTTCTTTCTTTCTTTCTTTCTTCTTCTTCTTCTTCTTCTTCTTCTTCTTCTTCTTCTTCTTCTTCTTCTTCTTCTTCTTCTTCTTCTTCTTCTTCTTCTTCTTCTTCTTCTTCTTCCTCTTCTTCTTGAGTGTCTTCTCTCTCTCTCTCTCTCTCTCTCTCTCTCTCTCTCTCTCTCTCTCTCTCTCTCTCTCTCTCTCTCTCTCTCTCTCTCTCTCTCTCCTCTCTCTCTCTCTCTCTCTCACTCATTCTCTGTTCTTCGCCAGGTACCGCCTTTTCTTCAAAAGGTACCACCTGTTCTTCTTCAGGTACCACCTGTTCTTTACTAGGTACCACCTGTTCACCAGGTATCACATGTTCTTCACCAGGTACCACCTGTTCTTCACTAGGTACCACTTATTCACCAGGTATCACCTGTTCTTCACCAGGTATCACCTGTTCTTCACTAGGTACCACCTATTCACCAGGTATCACCTGTTCTTCACCAGGTACCACCTGTTCTTCACTAGTACCACCTATTCACCAGGTATCACCTGTTCTTCACCAGGTATCACCTGTTCTTCACCAGGTACCACCTGTTCTTCACTAGGTACCACCTATTCACCAGGTATCACCTGTTCTTCACAAGGTACCACCTGTTCTTCACTAGGTACCACCTATTCACCAGGTATCACCTGTTCTTCACAAGGTACCACCTGTTCTTCACTTGTTAATCTAGACAAGAGAAGCGAGTGCAGTAAAGTCATACAAGGAGAGTGAAAGAACTCACCTGTCGACGAACAGAGAGTGGAGGTATAATAAAGTGCCTCACGGAGAGTGCATGAGCAATAACTCAATGGAGAGTGCGTGTAGAGTTCATGGAGAGTGCTTCTTGCACACTCTGTTGTATTTACATCAGAGTGTCAGAAGAGTGCCTCTTGCTGTATTTGAAGGAGAGTGCATGGAGAGCGCCTTGGGTTGCAGACTACCATTATTATGGGGTAAAGCACTGGTAGCCGAAAGCAGATCTATGATGCAGTTAGAGAGGATGACGGAACTATGGTGGGGGAGGCAGGCATAACACAGGGAATGGTGGGGAAAATATGGAGTGGTAGTTATGAAGGGGAGGTGAGACCAGGTCTGAGATCAGAAAGGGGATGTAGTGCCCCCCTCCCCTCCGTTGTCTACGGGAACTGTCTACGGGAAGGAGAGGTGGCAAAGAGATGTGAAGCAATACTCGGTAGATGTCTGTCTTGTCCTCGGCTGATGGCGTGTGTCGATGTAAAGCAAGAATGTTGTGTTTGTTCAGAGAGAGAGAGAGAGAAGTTCAGTGTGCTTCTCACCGTTCACATTATTACTCTTAGCATTCTTGATATTCATGAGCAAATGCTAATCCGTATGAGGCACGCAGCGCTTAAGAGAATATCGGATAAATAAAAAAATTATTTATATAATAGGCAGACGTGAGCTCCGCCAGAACTGGAATTTCCTGCACAAGATGGAACTTCGTGTAGATCCAGTTGCTAGCCAACTTACTGAATCACTGCATGTATATTGTATCCCCGGTTGTATATTGTATCCCTGGATATATATTGAATTCCTGGATGCGACCCACAACGGAGACTTGAGGCAAGAGTATCGTTCGTAGTCCCTCCGCTGCTGGGAAACAGGAAGACAAAATCAGAATTAAGATAAGCCGGTCTCACAAGATATATACACCGTGAGTGAGGTATATATCTCCCAGTTGTACATTAATGGTATACAATATCGACAAGATGAAGTAGACACATGTGCAACATCTGGGTATCTTTATCTGTAGACGTTTTGCCATCCAGAGACTTTATCAATAAAATACAAAGACATACTAAGGACATACTGTGAAGACTGTAGAAGTATATTAGCAGAGACGAGGTAATCAGTCCCTCAGACATGGAGTTGGTGAAGATTCCAAGACTGAGGGACGGATTGCCTCGTATTTTGTATATAGGTCTTCAGTCTTCACATTATACCCTTATATTGTGCTGATAAAGCCACTGGATGGCGAAACGTCTACAAATAAAGATAACCAGATGTTGCACATGTGTCTGATTCTCAGTGTGTATCTTAATCCTCATTTTGGGTATTAAAGAATTCCCGACGGGTGTTAAACAGGTGACAAACAGCATACAAATAGTAGATAGGCTTTACGCCTAACTAACCACCAGCCTAACTATCGAAGTTTAGCGCTGATCGCTGACAGTGTCAGGGTAAATCTGCGTCAGGAGAAAAATGGAAGATAAAGAACACAGTTGAAAACACAAACGAAGATCTTACAGAAGAAGGAGTACCTGCCCAGGGCACTGAAGGAGGGTAACTTAGGACGGGAATGGGCTATATGAGGCGACATAATATGCGAACGCGCCGTGCAAGAATGGAAAATCTGCAGGAGGAACTTAAAATAGGAGAGCATCGAAAAAGTATTAGAAGAAGGAATTGTTTGGGAGGAAAACCCCGTCTCGGTCTGGGGAAACTTGGCAAGGCTTTTGCTGCCGTGTGAGGCTATGACACTTCCTCCACCAGCGATAGATGTGTGTAGTAAGGCTGGAGTAGTGTTTGTTCCATATACTCGAACCTGTTCCCTCCACGCACTTAAACCTCTCATTCACGCACTTAGACATCTATTACACTCATGCAAACGTCTGACCATTGACTTATGTCTCTCCTCCATGCAATCAAACTTCTTCACATCACACACACTCAAACTTCTGTCTTTCACTCACTCAACTTCCCATCACCTCCCTCTGAATACATACACACACACACACACACACACACGCGCGCGCGCGCGCGCGCGCGCGCGCATTCAAGCCTCTCCTGCATACTAAGATCACGGAAACGGGAAACCTCGAGGAGTTGAGGGTTTCACAAGTTGAAGCTCTCCTCTGAAGTTGAATACCCGGTTACAGCTCTCACTTCTTGAGAGAAGACAATCAGGGAAGTTGAGGCACCGGAAGGAGTGAGTCTACACAAACCAGGTTTGCATAAGAGGATGGAGGGGGAGATAGGGAATAGAGGGGAAAGAGGGGAGGGTAGGTGGAGTGGAGGAGGAGTATAGGGGCGGGGGAAGTAAGAGGAGTAGGGGGGGGGAAGGGTTATGAGAGTGCATGAGATGCGGTAAAAGGTCTTGGAAAATGACTTCGGAGGTGGTAATGTCTGTTGTTTACATTGTTCCCTCCCTGTCAAGGTGGATTGCTCTTCTCTCTCTCTCTCTCTCTCTCTCTCTCTCTCTCTCTCTCTCTCTCTCTCTCTCTCTCTCTCTCTCTCTCTCTCTCTCTCTCTCTCCTCTCTCTCTCTCTCTCTCTCTCTCTCTCTCTCTCTCTCTGACGGCAGACTTAAGTCACTGCACTGACTAGGAAATGAATGTGGAAAAAGACACTTATGTACAGTTCAGGACATTTATTAAAGGAAACGTTTCGCCACAAGTGGCTTCTTCAGTCCTAATAGGACTGAAGAAGCCACTCGTGGCGAAACGTTTCCTTTAATAAATGTCCTGAACTGTACATAAGTGTCTTTTTCCACATCTTGTCGGTATCACCATACCATTTCCTCAGTGCAGTGATTTTTTTAACACGTTTATATGGGCCTTTTAGATTAATAATTGGTACCTTTTAAGAGGCAATCTTTTATATAAGAAAATTACACTGTAAGTATTTTTCATTTGGTAATTTTCTGGAATTATTAATCCTTTTCTACCTCATTATTTTACCACTCGTTCCTCCTCCCAGACACACTCATCCTTGTGTAGCCACAGACCTCTGCCTCATACTGCCTCTCCTTCCAGAGGCACTCATCCTCGTGTAGTCACAGACCTCTGCCTCATACTGCCTCTCCTCCCAGAGGCACTCATCCTCGTGTAGTCACAGACCTCTGCCTCATACTGCCTCTCCTCCCAGAGGCACTCATCCTCGTGTAGTCACAGACCTCTGCCTATACTCCTCTCGTCCAGACGCACTCATCTTGTGTAGCCACAGACCTCTGCCTTATACTCCTCGTCCCAGAGGCACTCATCCTTGTGTAGCCACAGACCTCTGCCTCATACTGCCTCTCCTCCCAGAGGCACTCATCCTTGTGTAGCCACAGACCTCTGCCTCATACTGCCTCTCCTCCCAGAGGCACTCATCCTTGTGTAGCCACAGACCTCTGCCTCATACTGCCTCTCCTCCCAGAGGCACTCATCCTCGTGTAGTCACAGACCTCTGCCTCATACTGCCTCTCCTCCCAGAGGCACTCATCCTTGTGTAGCCACAGACCTCTGCCTCATACTGCCTCTCCTCCCAGAGGCACTCATCCTCGTGTAGTCACAGACCTCTGCCTCATACTGCCTCTCCTCCCAGAGGCACTCATCCTCGTGTAGTCACAGACCTCTGCCTCATACTGCCTCTCCTCCCAGAGGCACTCATCCTCGTGTAGTCACAGACCTCTGCCTTATACTTCCTCTCGTCCCAGACGCACTCATACTTGTGTAGCCACAGACCTCTGCCTTATACTTCCTCTCGTCCCAGAGGCACTCATCCTCGTGTAGTCACAGACCTCTGCCTCATACTGCCTCTCCTCCCAGAGGCACTCATCCTCGTGTAGTCACAGACCTCTGCCTCATACTGCCTCTCCTCCCAGAGGCACTCATCCTCGTGTAGTCACAGACCTCTGCCTCATACTGCCTCTCCTCCCAGACGCACTCATCCTCGTGTAGTCACAGACCTCTGCCTCATACTGCCTCTCCTCCCAGAGGCACTCATCCTTGTGCAGTCACAGACCTCTGCCCCACACTGCCTCTCCTCCCAGAGGCACTCATCCTCGTGTAGTCACAGACCTCTGCCCCACACTGCCCCACACTGCCTCACACTGCCCCACACTGCCCCACACTGCCTCACACTGCCTCACACTGCCTCACACTGGACCCACAACTGCCCACACTGCCTCATACTGCCTCAGCAGCTTCCTGTGTCCACACTGCCCAACTGCCTTCTCAGCCTCACTGTTGCCTCACCTCTGCCTCACTACTGCCTCACACTGGCCTCACACTGTGCCCAACTGCCCATACACCTTCGTCCTCATACGCCTCACATGCCTTCACACGCCTCACACTTCTCCACTGCCTCAAGCACTCATCCTGACCCAACCTGCCTCATACTGCCTCACTACTCCTCAACACTGCCTCACTCACTGCCCCACACTGCCCCACACTGCCTCATACTGCCTCACAGTGCCTCACACTGCCTCACACTGCCTCACACTGCCTCACACTGCCCCACACTGCCCCACACTGCCTCATACTGCCTCACAGTGCCTCACACTGCCTCACACTGCCTCACACTGCCTCACACTGCCTCACACTGCCTCACACTGCCTCACACTGCCCCCACACTGCCTCACACTGCCTCACAGTGCCTCACAGTGCCTCACACTGCCTCACACTGCCTCACACTGCCTCACACTGCCTCACACTGCCTCACACTGCTCACACTGCCTCACACTGCCCCACACTGCCCCACACTGCCTCATACTGCCTCACAGTGCCTCACACTGCCTCACACTGCCTCACACTGCCTCACACTGCCTCACACTGCCTCACACTGCCTCACACTGCCTCACACTGCCTCACACTGCCTCACACTGCCTCACACTGCCATCACACTGCCTCACACTGCCTCCACTCCACTGCCTCACACTGCCTCACACTGCCTCACACTGCCACACTGCCTCACACTGCCTCACACTGCCTCACGCCACTGCACATGCCTCACACTGCCTCACACTGCCTCACACTGCCTCACACTGCCTCACACTGCCCCACACTGCACACTGCCCACACTGCCTCACACTGCCTCACACTGCCTCACACTGCCTCACACTGCCTCACACTGCCTCACACTGCCTCAACACTGCCCTCACACTGCCTCACACTGCCTCACACTGCCTCACACTGCCCACACTGCCTCACACTGCCTCACCTTCACACTGCCTCACACTCTGCCTCACACTGCCTCACACTGCCTCACACTGCCTCACACTGCCCCACACTGCCTCACACTGCCTCACACTGCCTCACACTGCCTCACACTGCCTCACACTGCCTCACACTGCTCCACTGCCCACACTGCCCCACACTGCCTCACACTGCCCCCACACTGCCTCACACGCCTCACACTGCCTACATGCCCACACACACTGCCCACACTGCCTCACACTGCCTCACACTGCCTCACACTGCCTCACACGCCACTGCCTCACTGCATTTTATGTCCACTCCACACTTCTTTGACCTCTTCCTTGTCACTACGACCCACATTTCATGCAATAGATGCTCATTCCTCCCACTAATCAACCCTACCTCTAATTCAGTTCCTCCCACTAATCAACCCTTCCTCTAATTCAGTTCCTCCCACTAATCAACCCTTCCTCTAATTCAGTTCCTCCCACTAATCAACCCTTCCTCTAATTCGTTCACTTTCACTTCTCTCTTACCTTTATTTTACACATGGTTTTACAAGGTTAGGTTAAGGGTTCCTAACGTTATTTACAAGCTAAGAGCTGTTACCTACATCAGCTCATTTGAAAGCTCTGTACAAGACATACAAACAGGAAATATGGTTAAGTTGGAGCCAACTGTTAGCTATTGGTTTCATTTGGTCAACTGACTTTGTCTTGTTGAACTTGTTATGTTATTCTCCTTGTGCTTCATTTACTTCGCACTCTTGCTGTAGCAACCAATGAGTGGGGTTAGAACTCACGGCAGGTGAGTCGTTAAACTCCAGGCCAGTGCGTAAGCCACTGGGCCAGTTAGCTATAGTAAGATTCATCCAGCACATCCAGAACTCTATCAAGCTTTATCTTTCTGGAGGTGGGAAGTACAGGGCTTGCACTCTGAAGGAGCGTGGTTGATGCTACAGTGTAGGCGCGCCTCTGACAAGACAGTCATGGAGTGAATGATGACGAAAGTGTTTCTTCTCTTTCGGGTCACCCTAGCTTAGTGGGAAACGACCGATGTGTTATTAAAACGAAAATAAATAACAATATCTATCAAACTCTCCTCGTTGAGTAAGTCTACTAACCTTATAATAGCTGCAAACAAGACCCACAAGTTGATTAATATCACACGAAGTTTCAAAAGGCAC
>NC_069468.1:18117335-18124835 GCF_026875155.1 Cherax quadricarinatus
GATGGTATAGCGACAGTACCCTCACGGTACAGTGTCGGTCCACTAATAGAACAGTGGTAGTACACTAACAGTACAGTGTAGTGTCACTAACAGTGACACTATATGCACTATAAAAACACAACTAACACAACACAGGAGAAAAACTTAACACAACTAACACAACACAGGAAGCAAGCTTAACTAACACAACACAGGAGACAAGCTTAACACAACTAACACAACACAGGAAGCAAGCTTAACTAACACAACACATGAGACAAGCTTAACACAACTAACACAACACATGAGACAAGCTTAACACAACTAACACAACATAGGAGACAAGCTTAACTAACACAACACAGGAGACAAGCTTAACACAACTAACACAACACAGGAGACAAGCTTAACTAACACAACACAGGAGACAAGCTTAACACAACTAACACAACACAGGAGACAAGCTTAACTAACACAACACAGGAGACAAGCTTAACACAACTAACACAACACAGGAGACAAGCTTAACTAACACAACACAGGAGACGAACTTAACACAACTAACGCAACACAGGAGACAAACTTAACACAACTAACGCAACACAGGAGACAAGCTTAACACAACTAACATAACACAACACAGGAGACAAACTTAACACAACTAACACAACACAGGAGACAAGCTTAACTAACACAATACAGGAGACAAGCTTAACACAACTAACACAACACAGGAGACAAGCTTAACTAACACAACACAGGAGACAAGCTTAACACAACTAACACAACACAGGAGACAAGCTTAACACAACTAACACAACACAGGAGACAAGTTTAACTAACACAACACAGGAGACAAACTTAACACAACTAACACAACACAGGAGACAAACTTAACACAACTAACACAACACAGGAGAAAAACTTAACACAACTAACACAACACAGGAGACAAGCTTAACTAACACAACACAGGAGACAAGCTTAACACAACTAACACAACACAGGAGACAAGCTTAACTAACACAACTCAGGAGACAAGCTTAACACAACTAACACAACACAGGAGACAAGCTTAGCTAACACAACACAGGAGACAAACTTAACACAACTAACACAACACAGGAGAAAAACTTAACACAACTAACACCACAGGAGAAAAACTTAACACAACTAACACAACACAGGAGACAAACTTTGCTGGATCAGTAATTGAAACACAAAGACCTTCAACTTTAGCTCCGTGTCGAGGCATTCTTTTGTTTAAATACCTCTCCCTGTTTCCTGTTTAATACATCACTCTGTTTCCTGTTTAATTCCTCACTCTGTTGACTGTTTAACACCTCACTTTGCTTACTGTTCAACATCTCTTTACTGTTTCATACCAAACTCTGTTTCCTGTTTAACACCTCTCTTTCTGTTTATTGTCTAATACCTTACTCTGTTTGCTGTTCAATACCTCTCTCTGTTTACTGTTTAATACCACACTCTTTCTCCAGTTTGATATTTCTGTTTACTGTTTAATACCTTTCTCTGTTTACTGCTTAATATCTCTCTGTGTTTACTGTCTGATACCTCTGTTCACTGTTTAATACATCTCTCTGTTTCCTGTTTGATACCTGAATTTGGGCTTTCGGAAGTTAGATTTTCGCACTAGAATCAATTCGGACTTCCAGAAGTTAGATATATGCATCTAGAATATATCAGAGTTTTCGTAGTTTTTATATAAGCGTGATGAATATACTCCAGCTGGAGGATATCCTTCCAGCTGGAGGATATCCTTCCAGCTGGAGGATATCCTTCCAGCTGGAGGATATCCTTCCAGCTGGAGGATATCCTTCCAGATGGAGGATATACTTCCAGATGGAGGATATACGTTTATCATAACTGAGATTTATTGCCACGAAGAAGAGGGGGGATTTTAAAAACGATAAAATAAGGGGATTTATCACTGCTGGAGAGAAATATTTCTCACTGCATAGGAGAGAGATTTTTCTGAACAAAAGGAGGGAATTTATTTTGTCTATGAATGCTGGAATTTTTTTCCTTCATGAATAGATGCGTCGCAGATGAAAAGGGATTTTTCTCGGCAGTTTCTGAGAATTTATTTCAATAATTAGTAAAGGATTAATTCAACAAATAATTAAGATTTACGTCAGTAATGGTCTAAGATTTATTTAAAATCGAGAATTTTCGTCAGTAATGATCAAGAATTTGCATCAATAATGATCCAGATTTTACCTCAATAATGATCAAGAATTTACTTTAATAATGATCAAGAATTTACCTTAATAATGATCAATAATTTACGTCAGTAATGACCCAGTATTTACCTCAAAAATAAAGAAGAATTTACGTAGATAAACACGTAAGATTTATCTCGATAATGAATAAAAATTCTTTAAAAAATCCACAAGATTTGCCCCAGTAATACAGGAATTTTTATATAATAAACAAGAATTTATTAAATCATTAGAGGTATATTGCCACAGAGATTTACCTCTAAAATAGAAGAATTTTCGCAGACTTATCTAAAATTTCATCTAATTGACTAATACTTTACTACTAACTCACAAACATACTACTATTTAATAACTACAAATTACTACTGACAGTTACTACTACTATGCTATTCCCATTAAAATAGAAGATACTTCGCACTACTAATTCATGCTGATACTACTACGACTATTACTATTACTACTACTACTACTACTATTACTACTACTACTATTTACTACTACTGCTATTCCCATTACTAATACTACTACTACTTCCACTACTATTACCATTGCTGATACTACTACGACTATTACTATTACTACTACACCACTACTACTACTTCTACTATACTACTACTGACTATTCTTTACTATCTCACATACTATTACCATTGCTGATACTACTACGACTATTACTATTACTACTACCACTACTACTACTACTACTACTACTACTACTTCCACTACTATTACCATTGCTGATACTAATACGACTATTACTATTACTACTTCTACTACTACTACTACTACTACTATCACTACTTACCATGCTGAACTACTACTACTATCTAACTACTACTAACTAACTCTACTACTACTAGCTACCTACTACTACTACTACTACTCTTACTTCTACTACTATTACTACTTTCACTTCTTTCTTCGCCCGACCTCGTCCTTATCATCTTATAACCTTCTCTCTTATTATTGCGTCGTGATCAGCTTCCTCTAGTAAGCGCCAGTGTTTGCTCACGGTATTGTGACGATTTATTTTCCATTAAAAAGAATAATCCTTAAAAATCAGAAAATAAATTTCTACGAATTGATACATCAACAAATTTTCGACAAAACAAAATCCTAGAATAGTCAAAGTCAAAAACAATCAAATTTGCTTTAAATGGGATTATTTTTGTTACACAAAACCAGAGGATTTTTCAATGTTGAAACATATTTGAAGCGATGACTTCAAGAAGAGTTAACGAGATCGTTCACCTGACGTGATGTCTTCGTGAGGATGCGAAATAACACGACTGTAAACAAATGAGGGTTTGAGACCATGACGTTTGAGTTTCAGGATTCATTTGCCATGGGTTCAAAGCTCCATCTGTTCCGTAATTCGTGTGGAAGTTTTGATCTCGGCCACTCTTTACCTTGGCGACGTCGAGTAAGCGCCTCCAGTTCGTGGGGTTAATGTGACGGCATCCAGAAGGACAATTTCAACAGCCTCCTCTCCCAATCTGCAAGTGAACTGTTAGTAGGCTGGCGCCGATGAGGCCCGTGATACAATATCACGACAGCTCTTGTAGGATTACCGCACAGCGGCTCGCAGATCCTGGTAAATCTTGGTTAGCGGCGAGGCTTTGTGTTGTGTGGTGGTGTAACTGTTGTGTGGTGATTTTACAGTGTTGAATATTTGTGTTGTGTGGTGGTGTAGCAGTATTGTGTGGTGATGTTACTGTGTTGAATATTTGTGTTGTGTGGTGGTGTAGCAGTATTGTGTGGCGACGTTATAGTGTTGAATATTTGTGTTGTGTGGTGGTGTAGCAGTATTGTGTGGCGACGTTATAGTGTTGAATGTTTGTGTTGTGTGGTGGTGTAGCAGTATTGTGTGGCGACGTTATAGTGTTGAATATTTGTGTTCTATGGTGGTGTAGCAGTATTGTGTGGCGACGTTATAGTGTTGAATGTTTGTGTTCTATGGTGGTGTAGCAGTATTGTGTGGCGACGTTATAGTGTTGAATGTTTGTGTTGTGTGGTGGTGTAGCAGTATTGTGTGGCGACGTTATAGTGTTGAATGTTTGTGTTCTATGGTGGTGTAGCAGTATTGTGTGGCGACGTTATAGTGTTGAATGTTTGTGTTCTATGGTGGTGTAGCAGTATTGTGTGGCGACGTTATAGTGTTGAATGTTTGTGTTCTATGGTGGTGTAGCAGTATTGTGTGGCGACGTTATAGTGTTGAATGTTTGTGTTCTATGGTGGTGTAGCAGTATTGTGTGGCGACGTTATAGTGTTGAATGTTTTGTGTTCTATGGTGGTGTAGCAGTATTGTGTGGCGACGTTATAGTGTTGAATGTTTTGTGTTCTATGGTGGTGTAGCAGTATTTGTGTGGCGACGTTATAGTGTTGAATGTTTGTGTTCTATGGTGGTGTAGCAGTATTGTGTGGCGATGTTATAGTGTTGAATGTTTGTGTTCTATGGTGGTGTAGCAGTATTGTGTGGCGACGTTATAGTGTTGAATGTTTGTGTTCTATGGTGGTGTAGCAGTATTGTGCGCATAACGGTGCTGGCGTGGATGTTTGCAAGAGGGATATTTTACCACACGTTGTGAATAAACAGCTCTGTGTGTCACTGCATCAACGCTGGTTCGTACGACGCAATATCTGTGATGGAGAGAGAGAGAGAGAGAGAGAGAGAGAGAGAGAGAGAGAGAGAGAGAGAGAGAGAGAGAGAGAGAGAGAGAGAGAGAGAGAGAGAGAGAGAGAGAGAGAGAGAGATCCCACCACACTACTAAACTGGTAAAGCGATGAATCTAAGTGGTTAATCGTGTGCACTTGGGGGTGAAAAGTGCACCGAGCAATTGCGAGAATGGAAAGAAAAAAAGAGAGCATCTCCAACTCAGGGAAGAGTGCAAATTAATTTTGATGATCTGGCACTGTGATTCAAAATTATTTAGAAACAATCATCAAGGAAATCAATCATTAGGAACTAGTGTCTCTAATAGGCTCATTATTATTATTATTATTATTATTATTATTATTATTATTATTATATTAATTATTATTATTATATTATTTTATTATTATATTATTTATTATAATTATTATAATAATTATAATAATTATTATTAATATTATAATAACTATTTTATTATTATTATTATATTATTATTATTATTATTATTATTATTATTATTATTATTATTATTATTATTATATTATTATTATTATTATTATTATTATTATTATAATTATTATTATTACATTCATGACGAAGCCTTAACCCAGTAAGGGTTATACGACGCCTTCGGAATGTGAAGAAATGAAGATTAATCCCAAGAAGATAAGGATAGCTACTGGTTCTTAGCATCATTAGGATAAGGATAGCTACCGGTTCTTAACATCAAGAGGATAAGGATATCTACCGGTTCTTAACATGAGGAGGATAAGGATAGCTACCGGTTCTTAACATCAAGAGAATAAGGATAGCTACCGGTTCTTAACATGAGGAGGATAAGGATAGCTACCGGTTCTTAACATCAAGAGGATAAGGATAGCTACCGGTTCTTAACATCAAGAGGATAAGGATAGCTACCGTTCTTAACATCAAGGAAAAAGGATAGCTACCGGTTCTTAACATGAGGAGGATAAGGATAGCTACCGGTTCTTAACATCAAGAGAATAAGGATAGCTACCGGTTCTTAACATGAGGAGGATAAGGATAGCTACCGGTTCTTAACATCAAGAGGATAAGGATAGCTACCGGTTCTTAACATCAAGAGGATAAGGATAGCTACCGGTTCTTAACATCAAGAAGATAAGGATAGCTACCGGTTCTTAACATCAAGAGGATAAGGATAGCTACCGGTTCTTAACATGAGGAGGATAAGGATAGCTACCGGTTCTTAACATCAAGAAGATAAGGATAGCTACCGGTTCTTAACATGAGGAGGATAAGGATAGCTACCGGTTCTTAACATGAGGAGGATAAGGATAGCTACCGGTTCTTAACATCAAGAAGATAAGGATAGCTACCGGTTCTTAACATGAGGAGGATAAGGATAGCTACCGGTTCTTAACATCAAGAGGATAAGGATAGCTACCGGTTCTTAACATCAAGAGAATAAGGATAGCTACCGGTTCTTAACATCAAGAGAATAAGGATAGCTACCGGTTCTTAACATCAAGAGAATAAGGATAGCTACCGGTTCTTAACATCAAGAGAATAAGGATAGCTACCGGTTCTTAACATCAAGAGGATAAGGATAGCTACCGGTTCTTAACATCAAGAAGATAAGGATAGCTACCGGTTCTTAACATCAAGAAGATAAGGATAGCTACCGGTTCTTAACATCAAGAGGATAAGGATAGCTACCGGTTCTTAACATCAAGAAGATAAGGATAGCTACCGGTTCTTAACATCAAGAAGATAAGGATAGCTACCGGTTCTTAACATCGAGAGGATAAGGATAGCTACCGGTTCTTAACATCAAGAGAATAAGGATAGCTACCGGTTCTTAACATCAAGAGAATAAGGGTAGCTACCGGTTCTTAACATCAAGAAGATAAGGATAGCTACCGGTTCTTAACATCAAGAGAATAAGGATAGCTACCGGTTCTTAACATCAAGAGAATAAGGGTAGCTACCGGTTCTTAACATCAAGAGCCCCTCAGTGACATCAAGACAGTGTTAAGAAGGAGTCTGTAACAGCAGCAGTAAGGGACAAACTTGTCAAGACGACCTCGTCTCGTTTACCTTAACATGACGACGTTCCCTCCACCTCCGAAACGACTGTTTGGTGTGTCGTCATGGCGTAGCCGATGGCTGTTGATGGTGCACAGATGGTGCTGATTTCTATCACCTCGGTACAGATGGTGATGATCACCAGCATCACAGCTCAGATGGTGATGATCACCATCATCACAGCTCAGATGGTGATGATCACCATCATCACAGCTCAGATGGTGATGACCACCATCATCACAGCTCAGATGGTGATGATCACCATCATCACAGCTCAGATGGTGATGATCACCATCATCACAGCTCAGATGGTGGATGATCACCATCATCAGAGCTCAGATGGTGATGATAACATCTCACAGCTCGATGGTGATGATCCACCATCATCACAGCTCAGATGGTGATGATCACCATCATCACAGCTCAGATGGTGATGATCACCATCATCACAGCTCAGATGGTGATGATCACCATCATCACAGCTCAGATGGTGATGATCACCATCATCACAGCTCAGATGGTGATGATCACCATCATCACAGCTCAGATGGTGGTGAT
>NC_069468.1:18129835-18142335 GCF_026875155.1 Cherax quadricarinatus
GCTAGCAGATGGTGTAGCTAGCAGGTGGTGTAGCTAGCATGTGGTGTAGCTAGCAGGTGGTGTAGCTAGCAGGTGGTGTAGATAGCAGAGTGTAGCTAGCAGGTGGTGTAGTTAGCAGTGGTGTAGCTAGCAGGTGGTGTAGCTAGCAGGTGGTGTAGCTAGCAGGTGGTGTAGCTAGCAGGTGGTGTAGATAGCAGGTGGTGTAGCTAGCAGTGGTGTAGCTAGCAGGTGGTGTAGCTAGCAGGTGGTGTAGCTAGCAGGTGGTGTAGCTAGCAGGTGATGTAGCTAGCAGGTGGTGTAGCTAGCAGGTGGTGTAGCTAGCAGGTGGTGTAGCTAGCAGGTGGTGTAGCTAGCAGGTGGTGTAGCTAGCAGGTGGTGTAGTTAGCAGGTTGTGTAGCTAGCAGGTGGTGTAGCTAGCAGGTGGTGTAGCTAGCAGGTGGTGTAGCTAGCAGGTGGTGTAGTTAGCAGGTGGTGTAGATAGCAGGTGGTGTAGTTAGCAGGTGGTGTAGCTAGCAGGTGGTGTAGCTAGCAGGTGGTGTAGCTAGCAGGTGGTGTAGCTAGCAGGTGGTGTAGCTAGCAGTGGTGTAGTAGCAGGTGGTGTAGTTAAGCAGGTGTGTAGCAAGCAGGTGGTGTAGCTAGCAGTGGTGTACTAGCAGGGTAGCAGCAGTGGTGTAGCTAGCAGGTGGTGTAGCTAGCAGGTGGTGTAGCTAGCAGGTGGTGTAGTTAGCAGGTGGTGTAGATAGCAGGTGGTGTAGTTAGCAGGTGGTGTAGCTAGCAGGTGGTGTAGCTAGCAGGTGGTGTAGCTAGCAGGTGGTGTAGCTAGCAGGTGGTGTAGCTAGCAGGTGGTGTAGTTAGCAGGTGGTGTAGCTAGCAGGTGGTGTAGCTAGCAGGTGGTGTAGATAGCAGGTGGTGTAGCTAGCAGGTGGTGTAGCTAGCAGGTGGTGTAGCTAGTAGGTGGTGTAGCTAGCAGGTGGTGTAGCTAGCAGGTGGTGTAGATAGCAGGTGGTGTAGTTAGCAGGTGGTGTAGCTAGCAGTGGTGTAGCTAGCAGGTGGTGTAGCTAGCAGGTGGTGTAGCTAGCAGGTGGTGTAGCTAGCAGTGGTGTAGCTAGTAGGTGTGTAGCTAGCAGGTGGTGTAGCTAGCAGGTGGTGTAGCTAGCTGGTGGTGTAGCTAGCAGGTGGTGTAGCTAGCAGGTGGTGTAGCTAGCAGATGGTGTAGCTAGCAGGTGGTGTAGCTAGCAGGTGGTGTAGCTAGCAGGTGGTGTAGCTAGCAGGTGGTGTAGCTAGCTGGTGGTGTAGCTAGCAGGAGTGTAGCTAGCAGGTGGTGTAGCTAGCAGGTGTTGTAGCTAGCTGGTGGTGTAGCTAGCAGGTGGTGTAGCTAGCAGGTGGTGTAGCTAGCAGGTGGTGTAGCTAGCAGGTGGTGTAGCTAGCAGGTGGTGTAGCTAGCAGGTGTGTAGCTAGCAGGTGGTGTAGCTAGCAGGTGGTGTAGCTAGCTGGTGGTGTAGCTAGCAGGTGGTGTAGCTAGCAGGTGGTGTAGCTAGCAGGTGTGTAGCTAGCAGTGGTGTAGCTAGCAGGTGGTGTAGCTAGCTGGTGTGTAGCTAGCAGTGGTGTAGCTAGCAGGTGGTGTAGCTAGCAGGTGGTGTAGCTAGCAGGTGGTGTAGCTAGCAGATGGTGTAGCTAGCAGGTGGTGTAGCTAGCAGATGGTGTAGCTAGCAGGTGGGGTAGCTAGCAGTGGTGTAGCTAGCAGGTGGTGTAGCTAGCAGGTGTGTAGCTAGCAGGTGGTGTAGCTAGCAGGTGGTGTAGCTAGCAGGTGGTAGCTAGCAGATGGTGTAGCTAGCAGGTGTGTAGCTAGCATGTGGTGTAGCTAGCATGTGGTGTAGCTAGCAGGTGGTGTAGCTAGCAGGTGGTGTAGATAGCAGGAGGTGTAGCTAGCAGGTGGTGTAGTTAGCAGGTGGTGTAGCTAGCAGGTGGTGTAGCTAGCAGGTGGTGTAGCTAGCAGGTGGTGTAGCTAGCAGGTGGTGTAGATAGCAGGTGGTGTAGCTAGCAGGTGGTGTAGTTAGCAGGTGGTGTAGCTAGCAGGTGGTGTAGCTAGCAGGTGGTGTAGCTAGCAGGTGGTGTAGCTAGCAGGTGGTGTAGCTAGCAGCTGGTGTAGCTAGCAGGTGATGTAGCTAGCAGGTGGTGTAGCTAGCAGGTGGTGTAGCAAGCAGGTGGTGTAGCTAGCAGGTGGTGTAGCTAGCAGGTGGTGTAGCTAGCAGGTGGTGTGCTAGTAGGTGGTGTAGCTAGCAGGTGGTGTAGCTAGCAGGTGGTGTAGATAGCAGGTGGTGTAGTTAGCAGGTGGTGTAGCTAGCAGGTGGTGTAGCTAGCAGGTGGTGTAGCTAGCAGGTGGTGTAGCTAGCAGGTGGTGTAGCTAGCAGGTGGTGTAGCTAGTAGGTGGTGTAGCTAGCAGGTGGTGTAGCTAGCAGGTGGTGTAGCTAGCTGGTGGTGTAGCTAGCAGGTGGTGTAGCTAGCAGGTGGTGTAGCTAGCAGGTGGTGTAGCTAGCAGGTGGTGTAGCTAGCAGGTGGTGTAGCTAGCAGGTGGTGTAGCTAGCTGGTGGTGTAGCTAGCAGGTGGTGTAGCTAGCAGGTGGTGTACCTAGCAGGTGGTGTAGCTACCTGGTGGTGTAGCTAGCAGGTGGTGTAGCTAGCAGGTGGTGTAGCTAGCTGGTGGTGTAGCTAGCAGGTGGTGTAGCTAGCAGGTGGTGTAGCTAGCAGGTGGTGTAGCTAGTAGGTGGTGTAGCTAGCTGGTGGTGTAGCTAGCAGGTGGTGTAGCTAGCAGGTGGTGTAGCTAGCAGGTGGTGTAGCTAGCAGGTGGTGTAGCTAGCTGGTGGTGTAGCTAGCATGTGGTGTAGCTAGCAGGTGGTGTAGCTAGCAGGTGGTGTAGCTAGCAGGTGGTGTAGCTAGCAGATGGTGTAGCTAGCAGGTGGTGTAGCTAGCAGATGGTGTAGCTAGCAGGTGGTGTAGCTAGCAGGCGGTGTAGCTAGCAGGTGGTGTAGCTAGCAGGTGGTGTAGCTAGCAGGTGGTGTAGCTAGCAGGTGGTGTAGCTAGCAGGTGGTGTAGCTAGCAGGTGGTGTAGCTAGCAGATGGTGTAGCTAGCAGGTGGTGTAGCTAGCATGTGGTGTAGCTAGCAGGTGGTGTAGCTAGCAGGTGGTGTAGCTAGCAGGTGGTGTAGATAGCAGGAGGTGTAGCTAGCAGGTGGTGTAGTTAGCAGGTGGTGTAGCTAGCAGGTGGTGTAGCTAGCAGGTGGTGTAGCTAGCAGGTGGTGTAGCTAGCAGGTGGTGTAGATAGCAGGTGGTGTAGCTATCAGGTGGTGTAGTTAGCAGGTGGTGTAGCTAGCAGGTGGTGTAGCTAGCAGTGGTGTAGCTAGCAGGTGGTGTAGCTAGCAGGTGGTGTAGCTAGCAGGTGTGTAGCTAGCAGGAGATGTAGCTAGCAGGTGGTGTAGCTAGCAGGTGGTGTAGCTAGCAGTGGTGTAGATAGCAGGTGGTGTAGCTAGCAGGTGGTAGCTAGCTGGTGGTGTAGTTAGCAGGTGGTGTAGCTAGCAGGTGGTGTAGCTAGCTGGTGGTGTAGCTAGCAGGTGGTGTAGCTAGCTGGTGGTGTAGTTAGCAGTGGTGTAGCTAGCAGGTGGTGTAGCTAGCAGGTGGTGTAGCTAGCAGGTGGTGTATCTAGCAGATGGTGTAGCTAGCAGGTGGTGTAGATAGCAGGTGGTGTAGCTAGCAGGTGGTGTAGCTAGCAGGTGGTGTAGCTAGCAGGTGGTGCAGCTAGCAGGTGGTGTAGCTAGCAGGTGGTGTAGCTAGCAGGTGGTGTAGATAGCAGGTGGTGTAGCTAGCAGGTGTGTAGCTAGCTGGTGGTGTAGTTAGCAGTGTGTAGATAGCAGGTGGTTAGCTAGCAGGTGGTGAGCTAGCAGGTGGTGTAGCTAGCAGGTGGTGTAGTAGCAGGTGGTGTAGCTAGCAGGTGGTGTAGATAGCAGTGGTGTAGCTAGCAGGTGGTGCAGCTAGCAGGTGGTGTAGCTAGCAGGTGGTGTAGTTAGCAGTGGTGTAGATAGCAGGTGGTGTAGCTAGCAGGTGGTGTAGTTAGCAGGTGTGGTAGTTAGCAGGTGGTGTAGCTAGCAGGTGGTGTAGCTAGCAGGTGGTGTAGTTAGCAGGTGGTGTAGCTAGCAGGTGGTGTAGCTAGCAGGTGGTGTAGCTAGCAGTGGTGTAGCTAGCAGGTGGTGTAGCTAGCAGGTGGTGTAGCTAGCTGTGGTGTAGCTAGCAGGTGGTGTAGCTAGCAGGTGGTGTAGCTAGCAGGTGGTGTAGCTAGCAGGTGTGTAGCTAGCTGTGGTGTAGCTAGCAGTGGTGTAGCTAGCAGGTGGTGTAGCTAGCAGGTGTGTAGCTAGCAGGTGGTGTAGCTAGCAGGTGGTGTAGCTAGCAGGTGGTGTAGCTAGCAGGTGGTGTAGCTAGCAGATGGTGTAGCTAGCAGGTGGTGTAGCTAGCATGTGGTGTAGCTAGCAGGTGGTGTAGCTAGCAGGTGGTGTAGCTAGCAGGTGGTGTAGATAGCAGGAGGTGTAGCTAGCAGGTGGTGTAGTTTAGCAGGTGGTGTAGCTAGCAGGTGGTAGCTAGCAGGTGGTGTAGCTAGCAGGTGGTGTAGCTAGCAGGTGGTGTAGATAGCAGGTGGTGTAGCTATCAGGTGGTGTAGTTAGCAGGTGGTGTAGCTAGCAGGTGGTGTAGCTAGCAGGTGGTGTAGCTAGCAGGTGGTGTAGCTAGCAGGAGATGTAGCTAGCAGGTGGTGTAGCTAGCAGGTGGTGTAGCTAGCAGGTGGTGTAGCTAGCAGGTGGTGTAGCTAGCAGGTGGTGTAGCTAGCTGGTGGTGTAGTTAGCAGGTGGTGTAGCTAGCAGGTGGTGTAGCTAGCTGGTGGTGTAGCTAGCAGGTGGTGTAGCTAGCTGGTGGTGTAGTTAGCAGGTGGTGTAGCTAGCAGGTGGTGTAGCTAGCAGGTGGTGTAGCTAGCAGGTGGTGTAGCTAGCAGGTGGTGTATCTAGCAGATGGTGTAGCTAGCAGGTGGTGTAGATAGCAGGTGGTGTAGCTAGCAGGTGGTGTAGCTAGCAGGTGGTGTAGCTAGCAGGTGGTGCAGCTAGCAGGTGGTGTAGCTAGCAGGTGGTGTAGCTAGCAGGTGGTGTAGATAGCAGGTGGTGTAGCTAGCAGGTGGTGTAGCTAGCTGGTGGTGTAGTTAGCAGGTGGTGTAGATAGCAGGTGGTGTAGTCTAGCAGTGGTGTAGCTAGCAGGTGGTGTAGCTAGCAGGTGGTGTAGATAGCAGGTGGTGTAGCTAGCAGGTGGTGTAGATAGCAGGTGGTGTAGCTAGCAGGTGGTGCAGCTAGCAGGTGGTGTAGCTAGCAGGTGGTGTAGTTAGCAGGTGGTGTAGATAGCAGGTGGTGTAGCTAGCAGGTGGTGTAGTTAGCAGGTGGTGTAGTTAGCAGGTGGTGTAGCTAGCATGGGTGTAGCTAGCAGTGGTGTAGTTAGCAGGTGGTGTAGCTAGCAGGTGGTGTAGCTAGCAGGTGGTGTAGCTAGCAGGTGTGTAGCTAGCAGGTGGTGTAGCTAGCAGGTGGTGTAGCTACAGGTGGTGTAGCTAGCTGGTGGTGTAGCTAGCAGGTGGTGTAGCTAGCAGGTGGTGTAGCTAGCAGGTGGTGTAGCTAGCAGGTGGTGTAGCTAGCAGGTGGTGTAGCTAGCTGGTGGTGTAGCTAGCAGTGTGTGTAGCTAGCAGGTGGTGTAGCTAGCAGGTGGTGTAGCTAGCAGGTGGTGTAGCTAGCAGGTGGTGTAGCTAGCTGGTGGTGTAGCTAGCAGGTGGTGTAGCTAGCAGGTGGTGTAGCTAGCAGGTGGTGTAGCTAGCAGGTGGTGTAGCTAGCAGGTGGTGTAGCTAGCTGGTGGTGTACTAGCAGGTGGTGTAGCTAGCAGGTGGTGTAGCTAGCAGGTGGTGTAGCTAGCAGGTGGTGTAGCTAGCATGTGGTGTAGCTAGCAGGTGGTGTAGCTAGCTGGTGGTGTAGCTAGCAGTTGGTGTAGCTAGCAGGTGGTGTAGCTAGCAGGTGGTGTAGCTAGCAGGTGGTGTAGCTAGCAGGTGGTGTAGCTAGCAGGTGGTGTAGCTAGCAGGTGGTGTAGCTAGCTGGTGGTGTAGCTAGCAGGTGGTGTAGCTAGCAGGTGTGTAGCTAGCAGTGGTGTAGCTAGCAGGTGGTGTAGCTAGCAGGTGGTGTAGCTAAGCAGATGGTGTAGCTAGCAGGTGGTGTAGCTAGCAGATGGTGTAGCTAGCAGGTGGTGTAGCTAGCATGTGTGTAGCTAGCAGTGGTGTAGCTAGCAGGTGGTGTAGCTAGCAGGTGGTGTAGCTAGCAGGTGGTGTAGATAGCAGGTGGTGTAGCTAGCAGGTGGTGTAGTTAGCAGGTGGTGTAGCTAGCAGGTGGTGTAGCTAGCAGGTGGTGTAGCTAGCAGGTGGTGTAGCTAGCAGGTGGTGTAGATAGCAGGTGTGTAGCTAGCAGGTGGTGTAGTTAGCAGGTGGTGTAGCTAGCAGGTGGTGTAGCTAGCAGGTGGTGTAGCTAGCAGGTGGTGTAGCTAGCAGGTGGTGTAGCTAGCAGGTGGTGTAGCTAGCAGGTGGTGTAGCTAGCAGGTGGTGTAGCTAGCAGGTGGTGTAGCTAGCAGTTGGTGTAGCTAGCAGGTGGTGTAGCTAGCATGTGGTGTAGTTAGCAGGTGGTGTAGCTAGCAGGTGGTGTAGCTAGCAGGTGGTGTAGCTAGCAGGTGGTGTAGCTAGCAGGTGGTGTAGCTAGCAGGTGGTGTAGCTAGCTGGTGGTGTAGCTAGCAGGTGGTGTAGCTAGCAGGTGGTGTAGCTAGCAGGTGGTGTAGCTAGCAGGTGGTGTAGCTAGCAGGTGGTGTATCTAGCAGGTGGTGTAGCTAGCAGGTGGTGTAGATAGCAGGTGGTGTAGCTAGCAGGTGGTGTAGCTAGCAGGTGGTGTAGCTAGCAGGTGGTGCAGCTAGCAGGTGGTGTAGCTAGCAGGTGGTGTAGCTAGCAGGTGGTGTAGCTTAGCAGTGGTGTAGCTAGCAGGTGGTGTAGCTAGCTGGTGGTGTAGTTAGCAGGTGGTGTAGATAGCAGGTGGTGTAGCTAGCAGGTGGTGTAGCTAGCAGGTGGTGTAGCTAGCAGGTGGTGTAGCTAGCAGGTGGTGTAGCTAGCAGGTGGTGTAGATAGCAGGTGGTGTAGCTAGCAGGTGGTGCAGCTAGCAGGTGGTGTAGCTAGCAGGTGGTGTAGCTAGCAGGTGGTGTAGATAGCAGGTGGTGTAGCTAGCAGGTGGTGTAGCTAGCTGGTGGTGTAGTTAGCAGGTGGTGTAGTTAGCAGGTGGTGTAGTTAGCAGGTGGTGTAGCTAGCAGGTGGTGTAGTTAGCAGGTGGTGTAGTTAGCAGGTGGTGTAGCTAGCAGGTGGTGTAGCTAGCAGGTGGTGTAGTTAGCAGGTGGTGTAGCTAGCAGGTGGTGGAGCTAGCAGGTGGTGTAGTTAGCAGGTGGTGTAGCTAGCAGGTGGTGTAGCTAGCAGGTGGTGTAGCTAGCAGGTGGTGTAGCTAGCAGGTGGTGTAGCTAGCAGGTGGTGTAGCTAGCAGGTGGTGTAGCTAGCAGGTGGTGTAGCTAGCTGGTGGTGTAGATAGCAGGTGGTGTAGCTAGCTGGTGGGGTAGTTAGCAGGTGGTGTAGCTAGCTGGTGGTGTAGCTAGCTGGTGGGGTAGTTAGCAGGTGGTGTAGTTAGCAGGTGGTGTAGTTAGCAGGTGGTGTAGTTAGCAGGTGGTGTAGCTAGCAGGTGGTGTAGCTAACAGGTGGTGTAGCTAGCAGGTGGTGTAGTTAGCAGGTGGTGTAGCTAGCAGGTGGTGTAGCTAGCTGGTGGTGTAGATAGCAGGTGGTGTAGCTAGCTGGTGGGGTAGTTAGCAGGTGGTGTAGCTAGCTGGTGGTGTAGCTAGCTGGTGGGGTAGTTAGCAGGTATTGTAGTTTGCAGGTGGTGTAGTTAGCAGGTGGTGTAGTTAGCAGGTGGTGTAGCTAGCAGGTGGTGTAGCTAACAGGTGGTGTAGCTAGCAGGTGGTGTAGTTAGCAGGTGGTGTAGCTAGCAGGTGGTGTAGCTAGCAGGTGGTGTAGTTAGCAGGTGGTGTAGTTAGCAGGTGGTGTAGCTAGCAGGTGGTGTAGCTAGCAGGTGGTGTAGCTAGCAGGTGGTGACGCACTAGTATCAACCAGTGACTCACTAATATTACCAGTGACGCACTAGTATTACCAGTGGCGCACTAGTATTAGCCAGTGACGCACTAGTATTAGTGACGCACTAGTATTACCCAGTGACTCACTAGTATTACCAGTGACGCACTAGTATTAGCTAGTGACGCACTAGTATGAACCAGTGACTCACTAGTATTACCAGTGACGCACTAGTATTAGCCAGTGCCGCACTAGTATTAGCTAGTGACGCACTAGTATTACCCAGTGACTCACTAGTATTACCAGTGACGCACTAGTATTAACCAGTGACTCACAAGTATTAATCAGTGACGCACTAGTATTAACCAGTGACGCACTAGTATTAACCAGTGACGCACTAATATTAGCCAATAACGCACTAGTATTAACCAGTGACGCACTAGTAATAACCAGTGGCGCACTAGTATTAACCAGTGACGCACTAGTATTCCACAGTGACGCACTAGTATTAACCAGTAACGCACTAGTATTAACCAGTGACGCACTAGTTTTAACCAGCGACGCACTAGTATTAACCAGCGACGCACTAGTATTAACCAGTGACACACTAGTATTAACCAGTGACGCACTAGTATTAACCAGTGACGCACTAATATTAGCCAATAACGCACTAGTATTAACCAGTGACGCACTAGTAATAACCAGTGGCGCACTAGTATTAACCAGTGACGCACTAGTATTCCACAGTGACGCACTAGTATTAACCAGTGACGCACGAGTATTAATCAGTGACGTACTAGTATTAACCAGTGTCTCACTAGTATCATCCAGTGACGCACTAATATTAGCCAGTAACGCACTAGTATTAACCAGTGACGCACTAGTATTAACCAGTGACGCACTAGTATTAATCATTGACGCACTAATATTAGAAAGTAACGCACTAGTATTAACCAGTGACGCACTAGTATTAACCAGTGACGCACTAATATTAGCCAGTAACGCACTAGTATTAACCAGTGACGCACTAGTATTAACCAGTGACGCACTAGCATTAACCAGTGACGCACTTGTATTAACGAGTGACGCATTAATATTAGCCAATAACGCACTAGTATTAACCAGTAACGCACTAGTATTAACCAGTGACGCACTAGTATTAACCAGTGACGCACAAGTATTAACCAGTGACGCACTAGTATTAACCAGTGACGCACTAGTATTAACCAGTAACGCACTAGTAATAACCAGTGACGCACTAGTATTAATTAACCAGTGATGCACTAGTATTAATTAACCAGTGACGCACTAGTATTAATTAACAAGTGACGCACTAGTATTAATTAACCAGTGACGCACTAGTATTAACCAGTGAAGCACTAGTATTAATTAACCAGTGACGCACGAGTATTAATTAACCAGTGACGCACTAGTATTAATTAACCAGTAACGCACTAGCATTAACCAGTGACGCATTAGCATTAACCAGTGACGCACTAGTATTAACCAGTGACGCACTAGTATTAACCAGTAACGCACTAGTAACAACCAGTGACGCACTAGTATTAATTAACCAGTAACGCACTAGTAACAACCAGTGACGCACTAGTATTAATTAACCAGTAACACACTAGTAATAACCAGTGACGCACTAGTATTAATTAACCAGTAACGCACTAGTAACAACCAGTGACGCACTAGTATTAATTAACCAGTAACGCACTAGTATTAACCAGTGACGCACTAGTATTAACCAGTGACGCACTAGTATTAACCAGTAACGCACTAGTAACAACCAGTGACGCACTAGTATTAATTGACCAGTAACGCACTAGTAACAACCAGTGACGCACTAGTATTAATTAACCAGTAACGCACTAGTAACAACCAGTGACGCACTAGTATTAATTAACCAGTAACGCACTAGTAATAACCAGTGACGCACTAGTATTAATTAACCAGTGACTTACGCAGCCAAGCGGCCTCACAAAAGCGCATGTTTGTTGACCTCGTTGCAATTTCTCCATTGCAGCAATAAGGGAAAACATTGACATCAACAAAGTCGAATATTCTAAGCAAATAAAATGGGAAGAACGCTTTTATGGACTTTTGAGAGTTATTAGAAGTAAAAGAAATCTCTTGTATTGTTCTGCACACACACACACACACACACACACACACACACACACACACACACACACACACACACACACACACACACACATACCACACACACACACACACACACACACACACACACACACACAGACAGACACACACACACACATACACACACACACACACACACACACACACACACACACACACACACACACACATACACACACACACACACACACACACACACACACTCACACACACACACATACACACCCCACACACACCCCACACACACACATACACACAACACACACCACAACACACACACAACACACCACACACACGCACACCACCACACACACACACACACACACACACACACACACACACACACACACACACACACACACACACACACACAGAATCGGGTGGTTCACAAAAGAAAAGGAATCGGCCTCTCAAAGAAATTTTCAAGGCAGAATCAACCCGAACCATGATCCTGCAGGAGAAAGCACGGCTGAGAGGCAAGCAGGGGTTCAGGAGTGTGTACCTCGATCGAGACAGAACACAGGACGAAAGGAAGACGATGAAAGAGAGAGTTCAAAAACGAAAGGAGAAATGGGAGGAAATGAAAAAGGAGAGCAGAATAACCCAGGAACAAATGGAAGGACAAGAACACCCCCCAGAAACACCAGCAGAAGGACTCCAGCCACGACACCCCCAAGGCAACTGAACAGTCCAAACCAACCATCACACACCGATCCCTCTGTTCCCACCCCCCGCACCACAGTTACAGTATTAGAACAGAAGTTGAAGGTTTGGTACACAAATGCAGATGGACTAACGAATAAACATGAGGAATGGCAAGAAAGAATCAATGAGAGGTCCCCAGACATCATAGCAGTTACAGAAACAAAACTCACGGAGACAATAACAGATGCAATCTTTCCACAAGGATACCAGATCATGGGGAAAGATAGAAGGGGCAAAGGGGGAGGTAGGGTTGTTCTGCTCGTAAAAAACAGATGGAAATTCGAGAAAATGGAAGGCATAGATGAGACGGGAGAAAGAGACTACATAGTAGGTACACTTCAGTCTGGGGAACACAAGGTGGTCATTGCAGTGATGTATAATCCACCACAGAACTGCAGGAGGCCAAGAGAGGAATATGAAGAGAGCAACAGAGCAATGGTGGACACACTTGCTGAGGTGGCAAGAAGAGCTCACTCCAGCAGAGCAAAGTTACTGGTTATGGGAGATTTCAACCACAGGGAGATTGACTGGGAAAACCTGGAGCCACATGGGGGTCCCGAAACATGGAGAGCCAAGATGCTGGACGTGGTGCTGGAAAACCTCATGCTCCAACATGTTAAGGACACTACCAGAGTGAGAGGGGAGGATGAACCAGCAAGATTGGACCTTGTGTTCACCCTGGGCATCTCAGACATTGAGGACATCAAGTATGAGAGTCATCTAGGAGCTAGCGACCACGTGGTTCTGTGCTTTGAATACATAGTAGAGCTGCAAGTGGAGAGAGTAACAGGAGTTGAATGGGAAAAGCCTGACTATAAAAAAGGGGACTACATAGGGTTGAAGAACTTCCTGCGGGAGGTTCCGTGGGACAGAGAACTGGCAGGAAAGCTAGTAAACTAAATGATGGAATATGTAACATCAAAAAGCAAGGAGGCAATGGAAAGTTTTATTCCCAAGGGCAACAGAAACAACGGGAAAACCAGAACGAGCCCCTGGTTTACCCGACGGTGTAAGGAGGCAAAAACAAAGTGCAATAGGGAATTGAAAAAGTACAGAAGGCAGAGAACACACGAAAATAGGGAGATCAGTCGCAGAGCCAGGAACGAGTACGCACAGGTAAGGAGGGAGGCCCAGCGACAGTAAGAAAATGACATAGCATCGAGAATCAAGAGTGACCCGAAACTCTTGTATAGCCACATCAGGAGGAACACAACAGTCAAAGACCAGGTGATCAGAATAAGGACAGAAGGTGGAGAACTCACAAGAAATGATCAGGAGGTATGTGAGGAGCTAAACAGGAGAGTTAAGGAAGTTTTAACAGTAGAGACAGGAAGGGCTGTGGGAAGACAGCACAGAAGGGAACATCAAGAGGGAATATACCAACAAGTGTTGGATGACATACGAACAACCGAGGAGGAGGTG
>NC_069468.1:18154835-18169835 GCF_026875155.1 Cherax quadricarinatus
TCCCTTAATATTACATTAGGTTCATTTCCCTTAATATTACATTAGGTTCATTTCCCTTAATATTACATTAGGTTCATTTCCCTTAATATTACATTAGGTTCATTTCCCTTAATATTACATTAGGTTCATTTCCCTTAATATTACATTAGGTTCATTTCCCTTAATATTACATTAGGTTCATTTCCCTTAATATTACATTAGGTTCATTTCCCTTAATATTACATTAGGTTCATTTCCTTCAGTAGCTAAATTGGAAGTGAACGTCCTTGTATTATTAAGATTATTTGTTTGTATATTTACATTTTGTGTGGCCACTATGAGTTAACTTCTAGTGTATCATGTTACTTTATGTTATCGGTCTGTGTACCGCTGAATGGTAGAGATAAGCAGCCAAATCTAAAGGAAACTGTACGATGCTTATACCTCCCCCCCCACTTCTCCCCCCCCCTTCTACTTTGTGTCAGAGTGGAAGAGAGTGAAACTACCAACCAACGAGTCAACACTCCTGCTCTGTTCTTATAAACTGGCTGCTGTCGGTTTCCTTCAGTTGATATATTCTGTTAAATTGTGTTATACTCTGACTAATCTAGTATGAAGACCAGATATTATACTCTGAAGGAGTATCTGTATGTAAGTCCGATTTAAGGTCTCTCTATAGCCATGTATTTCAAGGCATTATCTAGCAACTTGGTAATATAGATCGTGTGATGGATGGTTTAGAAAACCGACAAGTTGAAGAATTGAGACACTTCTGCAACATATGGACTGTAATAAAGTTGGTAGAATTACCGACAATATGTAAAGTAAAAGGACACAAGTGCAACTAATGTGACATTTATTGTGGCAACGTTTCGCTCTCCAGGAGCTTTATCAAGCCATGTATTGTTTGTAATGGCTTGATAAAGCTCCTGGAGAGCGAAACGTTGCCACAATAAATGTCACATTAGTTGCACTTGTGTCCTTTTACTTAACATATGGACTGATGAAGTCACTGTGTCGTGAAACATTTCTGCAACAAAGGTTCCCATATGTTGCATAAGTGTCTCAATTCTTCAACATAGAACGTGCAGTAAGCGTTCTTGACAAAGATATTGTATAAAGGTATAATTTTACTTGCCTTATATCTTATGATATAATTAACTGCTTAATTAAAAGAAGCTTTACTGAAGATTATAATTATATCTAACTCTGTCTATAGTTGTTATACTCTAATGAGAAAGTATATGATAGAGATCTTACATAAACCCGGGAGTGTAACAATGGTGCCATGGGTTATAAGGAGAGATAGAGGACATATACTATGGTACCATGGAATATAGCGATGCAGAACATAGGGTCATGGTGCCATGAGTTATAGAGACAGAGGGTATATAACATGGTGCCGTGGAATTTAGAGACATAGGGAGAACACTGGGTCATGATGCTATGGGTTATTAGTGCATGGAAAGGAAGTCAAGTCATGGTACCATGATTTGTAGTTTTCAGATATGTTTTAGATTATGGTGCCTTGATCTGTTATGGAAAAAGTCAAGCACAAAAATATAATTAATGTATAATATTAAGAATCAAATTTTATTTTCATTCAGTTATTTTTAAAATGTATATTCACATTTTATTCTCTCAGACCTCCTATAATTACACACTATATTATCCTATAATTATACACGGCATATCTCTTTTCACTTAAAATTTGATTATAAGGTGGCTCGTGACCTGGTTGGTATAGCTCTCGCTTCACACGCTGAGGGTACGAGTTCAATTCCCGGGGAGAGTGGAAAATATTGGGCCTGTTTCCTTACACCGGTTGTCCATGTTCCCCATCAGTAAAATGGCTACCTGGATGTTAGTGGACTGGTGTGGGTCTCATCCTGGGACAAAACTGACCTAATTTTCCCGAAATGCTCAGCATAACAAGCGGCTTTCTATATAGTAGTATGTCATTGATGTCAACTAGGACCTTGTACATGTACTTATAGAAATAAAGATTATTATTATTACTATTATTATTATTACTATATTTGGGCTAGTTGAGCTAGTTCGGATGCTATTTGTTATATCCTCCGTGTAGATCAGGCTCTATTTACTGGCGGAATATAGTTTTAACTAGAATTTTATGAAGACAGTGGCTTAATTAGAGAAGGGGAAATGTGGAGCAGTAGAGAAGTGTAAAGAGAAACAGCTGGAAAAAAATAAGGTGTTTATAAGTACGACTTTGGACACGTATCCCCTACATGAGACACTTCGCAAAGCCTCTGGTAAGTAAAACGTCGAAGGTAAAACGCCTCCTTCAGTTGTATGCATCGTTTTAGTGACTTGCTAAAGCTCTCTACGGAAGAGAAGTAAGTCTGTAAAAAAATTTACTCAGCATATAATGTTACTCTGGTATACACTTGATTACGTGCTGCCTCTCAGACCACTGCTGACTAAGCTCGCTGTGGCAGAGATGAGCATTGGAAAAGCCAGTCTTGATGAATAAGACAGGTGTGTAACACCTGTGTGTCTTTATGACGAACAGGTTTTTGCCAGAAAATGTGATACTTCAGTTCGGTTCGGAGATTATATACGGTAGACAGTGAGAGACGAGGTAATCAGTCCTTCAGCTTTGATAAGTGTTCAGTCCCTATGCCTTGATAGATGGCCTTCAGTCTCTATGCCTTGATAGGTGTTCAATCCCTATGCTTTCATAGAGGCTGTTCAGTCCCTTTGCCTTGATAGAAGGAGTTCAGTCATCTGGCCATGATAGGTGTTCAGTCCTTTGGCCATAACAGATGTTCATTCACCTTTGCTTTGAAGGCGTTAGTGTTCCCTGAACCTCGCTCAGCGTTCCCTGAGAATCGCTCAGGGTACCCTGAACATCGCTTTAATGATATTGACATATCTGATAAGCCTCATCAAAATGGCGAGGAAAAATCATAGTGTACCAGACATTGAGATGATGAGGAGAGAAGGAGCATAATGTGAGGCATGGAGGATAAAAGTGAACTTGACAGGGTGTAGGGAAGAAGACACAGTAGGGTGAGGAACTGATGAAGTGGAATGACAGGGTGGAAGGAGGGAGAAAGGGGACGTGATGTTGTGAGGGGCAGAGAGAGAGAGAGAGAGAGAGCGAGAGAGAGAGAGAGAGAGAGAGAGAGAGAGACTGATAGAAGAAGTAATGGAGGGGACTTACCAGAAAAAGGGAGTATGGAAAGAAGAATAAAATAATGTAAGATAGTGAGAGAGGGAGAAAGAAAGAAAGAGACGGAGAAAACTCCACTACTCTGCACGAACCACGAAAAGCTCAGCATATCAACGAGAGGGAATGAAAGCAAGTATCATCACAAATGCAGCGAATGTTTTGCAAGTTCTTTGCAAACTGCAACCACGTATCTGCAGGAACACTGCTGTGAGCGGAGGTACACGAAGCAATCCAAAGGCCTCGTAGACTGATCAAACAACCACGGAAAACGACGTTAATCCCAAACACAGCTTTACCAAGTTACATTAATCAACTTAGTATATTGAGCGATTTTTTTTTTTTTTTTTTGCGAATGTGAAACATACGCAACATGTTTGTTTTGGTAAGAGTAGATCAGTCCCTCAAGCTGAGGGATCTTGAGGGACTGACCACCTTCTACCAAGGCTGAGGGACTGACCACATCTAAGCTACTTCCTGCTGTCCGCTGCTAACAGCTGCCAACTGTGTAAGAATCTGCAGACAGTTTAAACATTTCGATGTTGAAAGAAGCTTAAGTCCTCTCCAGGAGTTGAGGGACCATCCAGAGCAACTTGGAGAAGCTCCAAAACTCCAAGCAAAAGTTGAAGAAACTTGCAGACGTAAGAATTATTTAAGAATAACATTGACACAAGAAGAGGGGAAAAAATAGAAACAAATTGAAAAAACTGGAAACATCTGGCAGTAGATGCTAAGATAGTTGTAGAATGAATTATCAAACCATACCACGGGCGGGGATAGAACCCGCGATCAGAGAATCTCAAAACTCCAGACCGTCGCGGGTTCTATCCCCGCCCGTGGTATGGTTTGTTTGCAATCGTGTCATTACGATTTCGTGAGTCATGAATTATCATATAGGTGTTGAATAAATTATCATATATCTACAGAATAAATTGTCATTTAGTTGTAGAAGCCACTATAGCTTTACCTTAGATATGCCTTTGATTAGTTCCTGGAGATTTTTACTCCCGGAGCCCGGCCATGAGCCAGGCTCGTCTGGTGTTTGTCTGGTCAACCAGGCTGTTGCTGGTGGTGTTCCACTGCTCCACATATCCATCACAGCCTGGTTGATCCGGCACCTGGTGAAGATTCCTGTCCAGTTTCCTCGTGAAGACTTCTACACTTGTCCCAGCAGTGTTTCAGATACCTTCTGGTAAGATGTTGAAGACCACGAATGTTGATACAGTGTTCCCTTATTGTGCTCACTACTCCCCTGCTTTTATCTGGGTTTATCTTACATTTACTCCCATATCTCTCACTCTCGCTAAGAGAGCAAAAATCACCAGGGAGTAATAAGAGGATCCACTAAGCTCCAACTGTCTAAATGCATTCCCATTATGAAAACAATACTCGGCCATAGAATTGGATTCTCCTGTCTTCTCTCCTCACTCTCGAGATGATCGTGGCTTCGGACGAGCCAAAATGTCGTCTGCTCATCATTTCTATTCGTGAGTTAGTCATCACTTGTCCTAAGCATTGCACTGTGACTTCAAATATTCAAAAAAATATTATTTGGGGTATATAATAACTTATTTTTTTGTTTCTGATATAATAAGCAATCTCCAACAGCCTGATTGATCACGAGGATCGAGGCACCTTCACTCCTCAAGCCAAATGACCTCCACGCGGGTTTAGCACGTTAGTAAAATAACTGGAAGATCGGAATTTGGTCTTCACCAAGATTCCTTGCACGTCATGAAGGCAGGATTCGAACCACTGTGGAAAACCACACGATTATACCACACGCTTTATAAACCACACGCTTTTAAACCACTCACTTTATAACCACACGCTTTTAAACCACTCACTTTAAAACCACACGCTTTTAAACCACTCACTTTAAAACCACACGCTTTTAAACCACTCGCTTTAAAACCACACGCTTTTAAACCACTCACTTTAAAACCACACGCTTTTAAACCATTCACTTTAAAACCACACGCTTTTAAACCACTCGCTTTAAAACCACACGCTTTTAAACCACTCACTTTAAAACCACACGCTTTTAAACCACTCGCTTTAAAACCACACGCTTTTAAACCACTCACTTTAAAACCACACGCTTTTAAACCACTCGCTTTAAAACCACACGCTTTTAAACCACTCGCTTTAAAACCACACGCTTTTAAACCACTCGCTTTAAAACCACACACTTTTAAACCCCATGCTAAATACCACACGCTTTTAAACCACACGATTAAAAAAAAACATACTATAAACGTACAGTACAAGAACACAACTACAGACGTGGGCCCCGCCCATATACGACCATGTCTTCGACCGCTGCACCCCTCAACTTCTCCCACAGATTCTCATTGTCTCCGTAACAGTTTGCTAAAGCCTGCCGTCAGGTCGATATATTTCTCACTAAAACTACCCAGGTGTTACACATGTCTCATTCATCAATCTATCTTTATTAAACTTCTGATCTCACAATATAATACTGTATTAATAAGGAATAAAATAGCTTTTAGTATTATTTATCTAAATTTTAAGCAAGAGAAAGCAATGTTACAGAGAAGCTATTTATTGTATTTCTATATTGTATTTTATACAGTACAGAATTGCATGCAGTCCTTTGGTAGAGAATTAATTTGGGGCCGACCAACTTGCACCAGAGAAAGATTGGTGTGCGTGTGTGTGTGTGTGTGTGTGTGTGTGTGTGTGTGTGTGTGTGTGTGTGTGTGTGTGTGTGTGTGTGTGTGTGTGTGTGTGTGTGTGTGTGTGTGTGTGTGTGTGTGCGTGCGTGTGTGTGTGCGTGTGTGTGTGCGTGTACTCACCTAATTGTACTCATCTTATTGTGGTTGCAGGGGTCGAGACTCAGCTCCTGGCCCCGCCTCTTAACTGATCGCTACTAGGTCCTCTCTCTCTCTGCTCCCTGAGCTTTGTCATACCCCATCTAAAAGCTATGTATAGTTCCTGCCTACACTTACTAGACTATTCCATTTTCTGACAACTCTATGACTGAAGAAATACTTCCTAACATTCTCGTGACTCGTCTGAGTCTTCAGCTTCCACTTGTCACCCCTAGTTTCTATATCCCATCTCTAGAACATCCTGTCTCTGTCCACCTTATCTATTCCACGCAGTATGTTGTATATTGTTATCATGTCTCCCCTGACCCTCCAGTCTTCCAGTGTCGTCAGGCCGATTTCCCTCAACCTTATTGCAAACCTTTGCACTTTGTCTAATATCTTGATGTGCTTGACCAGGTGTGGGTTCCAAACTGGTGCTGCATACTTCAGTATGGGCCTGATGTATACAGTGTACAGTGTCTTGAACGATTCCTTACTAAGGTATCGGAATGCTATTCTCAGGTTTGCCAGGCACCCATATGCTGCAGCAGTTATCTGGTTGATGTGTGCTTCCGGAGACGTGCTCGGTGTTATGCTCAACCCAAGATCTTTCTCCTTGAGCGAGGGTTGCAGTCGTTGGCCACCTAGCCTATACTCTATCTGTGGTCTTCTTTGCCCTTCCCCAATCTTCTTGACTTTGCATTTGGCAGGGATGAATTCGAGAAGCCAGTTACTGGACCAGGTGTCCAACCAGTCCAGGCCCTTTGTAGCCCTGCCTGGTCCTCATCTGATTTAATTGTCATCATTAACTTCACATCTGCGAACAGAGACACTTCGGAGTCTATCCCTTCCATAATGTCATTCACATATACCAAAAATAGCACTTGTCCTAGGACCGACCCCTGTGGGACCCCGCTCGTCACAGGTGCCCACTGTGATACATCATCACGTACCATGACTCATTGTTGCCTCCCTGTCAGGTATTCTCTGATCCATTGTGTGAGTGTGTGTATGTGTGTGTGTGTGTGTGTGTGTGTGTGTGTGTGTGTGTGTGTGTGTGTGTGTGTGTGTGTGTGTGTGTGTGTATGTATGTACATGTGTGTGTGTGTAGGTGTGTGTGTGTGTGTGTGTGTGTCTGTGTGTGTGTGTGTGTGTGAGTGTATTTGTGTGTGTGTGCATATTTGTGTGTGTACGTGAGTGTGTGTGTGTGCGTGTGTTTTGTGTGGTGTGTGTGTGTGTGTGTGCGTGTGTGTGTGTATGTATGTACATGTGTGTGTGTGTAGGTGTGTGTGTGTGTGTGTGTGTGTGTCTGTGTGTGTGTGTGTGTGTGTGTGTGTATTTGTGTGTGTGTGCATATTTGTGTGTGTACGTGAGTGTGTGTGTGTGCGTGTGTGTGTGTGTGTGTGTGTGTGTGTGTGGTGTTTGTGTGTGTGTGCGTGTGTGTGTGTGTGTGTGAGTGTGTTTGTGTGTGTGTGCGTGTGTACTCACCTATTTGTGGTTGCAGGGGTCGATTCATAGCTCCTGGCCCTGCCTCTTCGCTGATTGCTACTAGGTCCTCTCTCTCCCTGCCCCATGAGCTTTATCATACCTCGCCTTAAAACTATGTATGGTTCCCGCCTCCACTACGTCACTTTCTAGGCCATTCCACAGCCTGACTACTCTATGACTGAAGAAATACTTCCTAAGATCACTTTGATTTATCTGAGTCTTCAACTTCCAATTGTGGCCTCTTGTGTCTGTGTCCCATCTCTGGAACATCCCGTCTTTGTCCACCTCGTCTATTCCGCGCAGTATTTTATATGTTGTTATCATGTCTCCCCTGACCCTCCTGTCCTCCAGTGTCGTCAGGCCGATTTCCCTCAACCTTTCTTCGTAGGACAATCCCCGTAGCTCTGGGACTAGTCTTGTTGCAAACCTTTGCACTTTCTCTAATTTCTTGACGTGCTTGACTAGGTGTGGATTCCAAACTGGTGCTGCATACTCCAGTATGGGCCTGACGTAAATGGTATACAAAGTCTTGAACGAATCCTTACTGAGGTATCGGAACGCAATCCGTAGGTTTGCCAGGCGCCCGTATGCTGCAGCAGTTATCTGATTGGTGTGCGCCTCAGGAGATATGCTCGGTGTTATACTCACCCCCAGATCTTTTTCCTTGAGTGAGGTTTGCAGTCTTTGGCCATCTAAACTATATTGTGTCTGCGGTCTTTTTTGCCCTTCCCCAATCTTCATGACTTTGCATTTGGCAGGGTTAAACTCATGGAGCCAGTTGCTGGACCAGGCTTTTAGCCTGTCCAGGTCTCTTTGTAGTTCTGCCTGATCCTTATCCTATTTGATTCTTCTCATTAACTTCACATCATCTGCAAACAAGGACACTTCTGAGTCTATCCCTTCCGTTATGTCGTTCACATATACCAAGAGCAGCGCAGGTCCTAGGACTGACCCCTGTGGAACCCCGCTCGTCACAGGCGCCCACTCTGACACCTCGTCACGTACCTTGAGTCGTTGTTGCCTCCCTGTCAGGTATTCTCTGATCCATTGCAGTGCCTTTCCTGTTATGTGTGCCTGATCCTCTAGTTTTTGCAGTAACCTCTTGTGAGGAACTGTGTCGAAGGCCTTCTTGCAGTCCACAAAAATGCAGTCGATCCACCCCTCTCTCTCTTGTCTTACTTCTGTCACCTTGTCATGAAACTCTAGTAGGTTTGTGACACAGGATTTTCCTTCCCTGAAACCATGCTGGTTGTCACTTATACACTTGTTTCTTTCCAGGAGCTCCACCACTCTCCTCCTGATGATCTTCTCCATGACCTTGCATACTATACACGTTAGTGATACAGGTCTGTAGTTTAGTGCCTCATGTCTGTCTCCCTTTTTAAAAATTGGGACTACATTTGCCATCTTCCATACATCGGGGAGTTGCCCAGTTTCAAATGATGTGTGAAGATCTTTGTTAATGGTACACACAATATATCTGCTCCCTCTTTAAGGACCCACGGAGAGATGTTGTCTGGTCCCACCGCCTTTGAGGTGTCAAGTTCGCATAGCAGCTTCTTCACCTCCTCCTTGGTTATATATACCTCATCCAGCACTTGCTGGTGTACCCCCCCCCCCCTGTTCTGATTTCCTGGAGTCCTGCTGGTTTCCACTGTAAATACTTCTTTAAATGTCGTGTTGAGCTCCTCACATACCTCCCGGTCCTTTCTTGTGAATTCCCCATCACCCTTCCTCAGTCTGATTACCTGGTCCTTGACTGTTGTTTTCCTCCTGATGTGGCTGTACAACAGCTTCGGGTCAGACTTGACTTTTGATGCTATGTCATTTTCATATTGTCGCTGAGCCTCCCTTCTTATCTGTGCATATTCGTTTCTGGCTCTTCGGCTAATCTCTTTATTTTCCTGAGTTCTCTGTCTTCTGTACCTTTTCCATTCTCTAGTACACCTAGTTTTTGCCTCCCTACACCTTTGGGTGAACCAAGGACTCGTTCTGTTCTTCCCATTATTTCTGTTTCCCTTGGGAACAAACCTATCCTCTGCCTCCTTGTGTGTGTGTGTGTGTGTGTGTGTGTGTGTACTCACCTAATTGTGCTCACCTAATTGTGGTTGCAGGGGTCGAGACTCAGCTCCTGGCCCCACCTCTTCACTGTGTGTGTGTGTGTGTGTGTGTGTGTACTCACCTAGTTGAGGTTGCGGGGGTCGAGTCCGAGCTCCTGGCCCCGCCTCTTCACTGATCGCTACTAGGTCACTCTCCCTGAGCCGTGAGCTTTATCATACCTCTGCTTAAAGCTATGTATGGATCCTGCCTCCACTACATCGCTTCCCAAACTATTCCACTTACTGACTACTCTGTGGCTGAAGAAATACTTCCTAACATCCCTGTGATTCATCTGTGTCTTCAGCTTCCAACTGTGTCCCCTTGTTACTGTGTCCAATCTCTGGAACATCCTGTCTTTGTCCACCTGTTCAATTCCTCTCAGTATTTTGTATGTCGTTATCATGTCCCCCCTATCTCTCCTGTCCTCCAGTGTCGTCAGGTTGATTTCCCTTAACCTCTCCTCGTAGGACATACCTCTTAGCTCTGGGACTAGTCTTGTTGCAAACCTTTGCACTTTCTCTAGTTTCTTCACGTGCTTGGCTAGGTGTGGGTTCCAAACTGGTGCCGCATACTCCAATATGGGCCTAACGTACACGGTGTACAGGGTCCTGAATGATTCCTTATTAAGATGTCGGAATGCTGTTCTGAGGTTTGCCAGGAGCCCATATGCTGCAGCAGTTATTTAGTTGATGTGCGCTTCAGGAGATGTGCCTGGTGTTATTCTCACCCCAATATCTTTTTCCTTGAGTGAGGTTTGTAGTCTCTGGCCCCCTAGACTGTACTCCGTCTGCGGTCTTCTTTGCCCTTCCCCAATCTTCATGACTTTGCACTTGGTGGGATTGAACTCCAGGAGCCAATTGCTGGACCAGGTCTGCAGCCTGTCCAGATCCCTTTGTAGTTCTGCCTGGTCTTCGATCGAGTGAATTCTTCTCATCAACTTCACGTCATCTGCAAACAGGGACACCTCAGAGTCTATTCCTTCCGTCATGTCGTTCACAAATACCAGAAACAGCACTGGTCCTAGGACTGACCCCTGCGGGACCCCGCTGGTCACAGGTGCCCACTCTGACACCTCGCCACGTACCATGACTCGCTGCTGTCTTCCTGACAAGTATTCCCTGATCCACTGTAGTGCCTTCCTTGTTATCCCTGCTTGGTCCTCCAGTTTTTGCACCAATCTCTTGTGTGGAACTGTGTCAAACGCCTTCTTACAGTCCAAGAAAATGCAATCCACCCACCCCTCTCTCTCTTGTCTTACTGCTGTCACCATGTCATAGAACTCCAGTAGGTTTGTGACACAGGATTTCCCTTCCCTGAAACCATGTTGGCTGCTGTTGATGAGATCGTTCCTTTCTAGGTGTTCCACCACTCTTCTCCTGATAATCTTCTACATGATTTTGCATACTATACATGTCAGTAACACTGGTCTGTAGTTTAATGCTTCATGTCTGTCTCCTTTTTTAAAGATTGGGACTACATTTGCTGTCTTCCATGCCTCAGGCAATCTCCCTGTTTCGATAGATGTATTGAATATTGTTGTTAGGGGTACACATAGCACCTCTGCTCCCTCTCTCAATACCCATGGGGAGATGTTATCTGGCCCCATTGCCTTTGAGGTATCTAGCTCACTCAGAAGCCTCTTCACTTCTTCCTCGGTGGTGTGCACTGTGTCCAGCACTTGGTGGTGTGCCCCACCTCTCCGTCTTTCTGGAGTCCCTTCTGTCTCCTCTGTGAACACTTCTGTGTGTGTGTGTATGTGTGCGTGTGTGTGTGTATGTGTGTGTGTGTGTGTGTGTGTGTGTGTGTGTGTGTGTGTGTGTGTGTGTGTGCCTGTATTTTGTGTGTGTGTGTGTGTGTGTGTGTGTGTGTGTGTGTGTGTGTGTGTGGTGTGTGTGTGTGTGTGTGTGGTGTGTGTGTGTGTGTGTGTGTGTGTGTGTGTGTGTGTGTGTGTGTGTGTGTGTGTGTGTGTGTGTGTGTGTGTGTGTGTGTGTGTGTGTGTGTGTGTGTGTGTGTGTACTCACGTAATTATACTCACCTAATTATGGTTGCATGGGTCGAACCTCAGCTCCTGGCCCCTCCTCATCACTGATTGCTACTAGGTCCTCTCTCTCTCCCTGCTCCATAAGCCTTATCATACCTCGTCTTAAAGCTATGAATGGTTCCTGCCTCCACTACATCACTTGCTAGACTATTCCACTTCCTGACTACTCTATGACTGAAGAAATACTTCCTAACATCTCTTTTACTCATCTGTGCCATCAACTTCCAAGTGTGACCCCTTGTTTCTGTGTCCCATCTCTGGAACATCCTGTCTCTGTCCACCTTGTCTATTCCTAGCAGCATTTGTATGTTGTTATCATGTCATCCCTGACCCTTCTGTTCTCCAGTGTCTTCATGCCGATTTCCCTTAACCTTTCTTCGTAGGATATTCCCCTTAGCTCTGGAACTAGCCTTGTTGCAAACCTTTGCACTTTCTCTAATTTCTTGACGTGCTTGACCAGGTGTGGGTTCCAAACTGGTGCTGCATACTCCAGTATGGGCCTGACGTACACAGTGTATAGAGTTTTGAACGATTCTTTACTGAGCGTGTGTGTGTTTGTTTGTGTGTGTGTGTGTGTGTTTGTGTGTATGTGTGTGAGTGTGTGTGTGTGTGTGTGTGTGTGTGTGTGTGTTTGTGTGTGTGTTTGTGTGTGTGTGTTGTGTGTGTGTGTGTGTGTGTGTGTATGTGTTGTGGTGTGTGGTGTGTGTGTGTGTGTGTGTGTGTGTGTGTGTGTGTGTGTGTGTATCTCGTACCTTTATGTTTTTCCAGTTATTTCTCTGTCATTAATCTTCTCATTCCTCTCATATTCTCACCTTCCCTTCCCCCTCTGCTTTCTCTCTCTCTTTCTTTCTTTATCACCATCTTTCTCCCTTTCCTTTTCGTCTCCCTCTCCGTCCTACTCTCATTCTGCCCCCCAAAAAAATCCTAAATATATAACATTAAGTTAATTATGTACCTTATATAAAATATTAATGTTCACAAAATACTTAGGTGCGATGTTTATCTACGAGCTCCTGTGCCGTGAATGTTGAAATTATGAAAAAAAATATGCATAATACATGCATTTTCGTTAGTTTCTTTCGTATTTGGATATATTTATGGATAAGAGCAATCAATATAACGTAGCTCTGCTTTAAATGGTGGATATAAAGCTTGGATTTCGCGCTTAAATGTGGCTTGTAGAGGATGAAGTGAATCCCATGTCGCCTGGATGTGACGGGTACGCGATCAAGGTCTTAGAGATGACAGGTGTTGGTTAGTTTGTTAGCGTTTAAGTCTGTCGACTGGACGAGGGTCATTATGGGTGTGTGTCACCCTTACACTGCCAATCAAAAATACTATCTGCCTAAAGAAGGATTTACAGTAAACTCACAGTCTATATACACCGAGAGATATACACCTTTCTGTCTATATACACTGACAGATATACACCTCTCTGTGTATATACAGTGAGAGATATACACTTTTCTGTCTATATACGCTGACAGATATACACCTCTCTGTGTATATACAGTGAGAGATATACACTTTTCTGTCTATATACGCTGACAGATATACACCTCTCTGTGTATATACACTTAGAGATATACACCTTTCTATCTATGTACACTGACAGATATACACCTCTCTGTGTGTATACACTGAGAGATATACACCTTTCTATCTATGTACACTGACAGATATACACCTCTCTGTGTGTATACACTGAGAAATATACACCTTTCTGTCTATATACACTGACAGATATACACCTCTCTGTGTATATACACTGAGAGATATACACCTTTCTATCTATGTACACTGACAGATATACACCTCTCTGTGTGTATACACTGAGAGATATACACCTTTCTGTCTATATACACTGACAGATATACACCTCTCTGTGTATATACACTGAGAGATATACACCTTTCTGTCTATATACACTGACAGATATGCACTTCTCTGTGTGTATACACCGAGAGATATACACCTTTCTGTCTATATACACTGAGAGATATACACCTCTCTGTGTATATACACTGAGAGATATACGCCTTTCTGTCTATATACACTGACAGATATGCACTTCTCTGTGTGTATACACCGAGAGATATACACCTTTCTGTCTATATACACTGAGAGATATACGTCCTCTCTGTGTATATACACCGAGAGATATACACCTTTCTGTCTATATACACTGACAGATATACACCTCTCTGTCTATATACACTGACAGATATACACCTCTCTGTGTATATACACTGAGGATACGTGGGTATTCACATTTCCCGGCCAATCTGAACCAGCCGATTTTTCTCAAACATAGATTAATACAACAAAATTTAATGTATTATTCAGATTTCATCATAATATTAACATAAACAATCATCATACACACTTAACATATTTAACTTAAGTAAATATACAAATAATTTAACATTTGTAGTTACATACCGTAAACAACATCCCAAACGTGATGTTTACGACTTACCTATGATTTAGAGTACATAGGAATACACAGGCGTACACAGGAGTACAAGGGAGTACATGGGAGTACACAGGAGTACACAGGAGTACAAGGGAGTACATGGGAGTACACAGGAGTACACGGGAGTAAATGGGAGTATTTAAATAGTTCTGGAAATCAGTTTCCAGGTGTCTTACCCGACGAGGATCTGACAAGCACGGTCTCGCTTGGGCTGGCGGCGATCATTCGCTTGACGACATCGATCTGCTCCAGCAGCATCTGTACTGTGTTGAGGTACTGCGCCTCGCACGGTACATACACCGACCAGAACTGTGGCAGAAAGTTACACATTACTAGTGTGGTACAGACTGTGTTATAATAGCACAGAAAGGCATTAGAGTAGCATAGACGGATGATACAGATTATTATTATTATTATTATTATTATTATTATTATTATTATTATTATTATTATTATTATTATTATTATTATTATTATTATTATTATTGAAGAAACGTTTCGCCACACAGTGGCTTCATCAGTCCAATACAAAGTAGAAATGGGTAAGGAGAGGAGAAGTTTGAGGTAATCAGTCCCTCAACCTGGAATCGATGTGTTCAGTCCATCACTCTACAACAGTATTAGTGCAGCATAGAAGGTATTAGAGTGGTAGAGACGATGAAGAAGAGGAAACACATTTACCATTATTCGCTCAGTAGACTTTCTTGTAAATGCGGTTGAAAGAGACATCTAAAATTTGAAGAGCACATGGTAGGACTTTCGTAGAAAATAATGATCAATTTTCGATGCTCCATTTTGAATCACTTTGACAATAAATTAGGCCTAGTACTGTGTTGTACTAGGCCTAATTCATCATTATGTCGATTCTCTGATCCATGTATCTACA
>NC_069468.1:18174835-18177335 GCF_026875155.1 Cherax quadricarinatus
AAAAAAAACTAACGAAGCATTTTGAAAAACAGTGACACATGTCATGTCAAACATAATTGTATTATATATATGTATATATATGCCAGAGTCTTTTTACTCACTTATACTGTGTTATTTTTATTATTTTTATTATTATTATTATATTTAATATAATTAGCATTTAAAACACAAATATTAATAACAATAATAATAGTAAAAAATAAATTTAAAAATAATAATAATAATAATAATAAGAAGAAGGAAAGAAAAAAGAAGAAGAAGAAGAAAAAAGAAGAAGAAAGAAGAAGAAGAAGAAGAAGAAGAAGAAGAAAAGAAGAAAAAGAAGAAAAAAAGAAAGAAGAAAGAAGAAGAAGAAGAAGAAAAGAAGAAGGAAAAAGAAGAAGAAGAGAAGAGAAGTAAGAAGAAAGAAGAAGAAGAAGAAGAAAAAGAAGAAGAAGAAAGAAGAAAAAGAAGAAGAAGAAAAAGAAAAGAAGAAGAAAAAGAAGAGAAGAAAAAGAAGAAAAAAGGAAGATGGGGGAAAAGGAAAAAAAGGGAAAGAAGAAGAAGAAAAGAAGAAAAAGGAAGAAGAAAAAAGAAGAAGAAAAAGAGAAGAAAAAGAAAGAAGAAGAAGAAAGAAGAAGAAAAAGGGAAGAAAAAAGAAAAGAAGAAGAAAGAAGAAAGAAGAAGAAGAAGAAGGAAGATAAAAAATTGAAGATAAGGTGAAGAAGAAAAGGAAGAAGAAGAAAAGAAAAAGAAAAGAAGAAGACGAAAAAAAGAAGAAAAGAAGAAGAAAAAGAAGAAGAAAAAGAGAAAAAAGAAGAAGAAAAAAGAAGAGAAGAAGAAGAGAAGGAAAGAAGAAGGAAAGAGAGAAGAAGAAGAAGAGAAGAGAAGAAGAAGAAGAAGAAAAAAAGAAAAGGGGAAGAAGAGAAAAAGAAGAAGAAAAGGAGAAAAAAAAAGGAAGAGAAGAAGAAAAAAGAAAAAGAAGAAGAAGGGAAGAAGAAGAAAAAGAAGAAGAAAAGAAAAAGAAGAAGAAGAAGAAAAAAAAAAAAGGAAAAAAAAAAAAAAAAAAAAAAAAAAAAAAAAAAAAAAAAGAAAAAGAAGGGAAAAAGAAGAAGGAAGAGAAAAAAAGAAGAAAAAGAAGAAAAGAAGAAGAGAAGAAGAAAAGGAAGAAAAGAAAAAAGGAAGAAAAAGAAGAAGAAAAAAAAAAGGAAAAAGAAGAAGGAAAGAAAGAAAGAAGAAGCAGAAGAAGAAGAAGGAAAAAGGGAGAAGGGTGAAGAAGAAGAAGAAAGAAGAAGAGAAGAAAGAAAGAAGAGAAGAAGAAGAAGAAAAAGAAGAGAAGAAAAAGAAAGAAGAAGAAGAAGAAGAAGAAGAAAAAGAAGAGAAGAAGATGAAGAAGAAAAGAAGAAAAAAAAAAAGGAAGAAGGGAAGAAGAAGAAGAAGAAAAGAAGAAGAAGAAGAAGAAGGAGAGAGAAAAGGGAAAGAAGAAGAAGAGAAGAAGAAGAAGAAAGGGAAAGAAGAAGAAAAAAGAAGGAAGAAGAAGAAGAAGAAAGAAGAAGAAGAAGAAGAGGGAAAAGGGGAAGAAGAAGAAGAAGATGAAGAAGAAGAAAGAAGAAGAAGGAAAGATGAAGATGAAGAAGAAGAAGAAGAGAAGAAGAAGAAGAAGAAAGAAGAAGAAGAAGAAGAAGAAGAAAAGAAGAAGAAGAAGAAGAAGAAGAAGAAGAAGAAGATGAAGTGAAGAAAAGAAGAAGAAGATGAAGATGAAGAAGAAGAAGAAGAAGAGAAGAGAAGAAGAAGAAGAAGAAAGAAAGAAGAAGAGAAGAAGAAGAAGAAAGAAGAAGAAGACGAAGAAGAAGAAGGAAGAAGAAGAGAAGAAATGAAGAAGAAAGAAGAAGAAGAGAAGACGAAGAAGAAGAAGAAGAAGAAGAAGAAGAAGAAGAAGAAAAAAGAGAAGAAGAAGAAGAGAAGAAGAAGAAGAAGAAGAGAAGAAGAAGAAGATGAGATGAAAAGAAGAAGAAGAAGAAGAAGAAAGAAGAAGAAGAAGAGAAGAATAAGAAAAGAAGAAGAAGAGAAGAGAAGAAGAAGAAGAAGAAGAAGAAGAAGGAGAGGAAGAAGAAGAAGAAGAAAGAAGAAAGAAGAAGAAAGAAGAAGAAGAGAAGAAGAGAAGAAGAAGAAGAAGAAGAAGAAGAAGAAGAAAAAGAAGAAGAAGAAGAAAGAAGAAGGAAGAAGAAGAAGAAGAAGAAGAAGGAGAAGAAAAGAAGAAGAAAGAAGAAGAAGAGAAGAAGAAGAAGAAGAAGAAGAAGAAAGAAGAAGAAGAAGAAAAGAAGAAGAAGAAGGAAGAAGAAGAAGAAGAGAAGAAAAGAAGAGAAGAAGAAGAGAAGAAGAAGAAGAAGACAAGAATGAAGAAGAAGAAGAAGAAGAAAGAGAAGAAGAAGAAGAAGAAGAAGAAGAAGAAGAGAAGAAGAAGAGAAGAAAAGAAGAAGAAGAAGAAGAAGAAGAAAGAGAGAAAGAAGAAGAAGAAGAA
>NC_069468.1:18182335-18242335 GCF_026875155.1 Cherax quadricarinatus
GGACTTTTGAGTCCACACAAGTACGTACGTCAGCCATCAGAGAATGAAATATCCTGACATAACACCCCCTAGGGTAATTTATCATACATAACATAATATAATCTTTTACAGCCCGTTGTGAAATGGATGATACAGCTTCTCAAGACCTCGTCTGCAGGGGCGGCTGTGCAGGCGATGAGCTGTCTTTCTAAGCTAAGTTTTCCCTATCTTTAAACTTAGCTGGTAAACCATTTCTCAACAGTTTAATATCCGGTTAGAAGGACCAAACACTGCACAGTCCCCCGTACTACAAGAAATTCATAACCCACCTTGCTCTTGTAGCGTGAGCTATGGTGTTCTTTACACCCTCGTCAGGTATCGGTGACTTGATAGAAGCTGAAGTGTCCTTGGATGTCCACGTCTTCCATAGTCTAGGAATACGAACACTGGTACACTATGTTCCACAAGGTTTGTCTTTATTGTTCACAATCTTATCACTGAAGAAGCTGATCACACTTCTCTGTAAGTGTTTATTGTGTTTTGTGAGACACTTTGTTCACACTAACGCACAGATCAGTGTTCTTTGTTGGTTATCCTGGCGTCAGTATGACTCTCAGTAGAGTCAAAAGTAATCTGACCTCACAGCACCCTACGCCGCTCCATGCCCCTCAACATAAAGGAAAAGCTGACCTAGTACTTTTTGCTTCCTTGCCAAATTTCCTCCATGAAGATAAGCAGAATGCTTTATTCTTGCTGTCTTAAGCATAGACAACAATGTACACTATCTTTACCATGGTAATAAAGTGGGAGCAGGATTTTCCTTAATTAATTGTCCTGCTAAGGTAAGAGATGGACTGTCTTTTATTAAATTACACTTTGCAACACTGGACTCTTGCAAGGAGCGGCGGTCGCTTGACCACGTCACATACTCGTTCTGCATCTGGGATCAATTACTTGCTGAAGCAGTAAACAAGATGCTTGTGCCTTCTGAGAGGCTGGGCCCCTCAGGGCTGAAAGGGGCTGAAGGGGGTTGATACCCCCCTCCTTGAGAAATTTTCTCCACACCATTATCTTTGACCAGTTTATCAGTATCTCTGGCTGGATTACCATTATCTTTGGCTTGGTTACCAGTATCTCTGGCTGGGTTACTAGTACCTCTGACTGGGTTACTAGTGTCTCTGGCAGGGTTACCAGCATCTCTGGCTGGGCTACCAGTATCTCTGGCTGAGTTACCAGTATCTCTGGCTGGGTTACCAGTTCTCTGGCTGAGTTACCAGTATCTCTGGCTGGGTTACCAGTATCTGTTGTTGCTGTTGTTGTTGTTGTTGTTGTTGTTGTTGTTAACAATAACTTTGATGATGATAAGCATCAATTCTGCTTTATGAAATAATGTCGCTGACCTTAAAAGGTAATATTTTCTCGTCCATGTTTTAAAAAAAAGTCTTCGGAAAATATTGAGAAGGTGGAGAATATTGTGAGAATATTACTGTGCTTTGTAGTGTAATTTTCTGAGGGGGGGGGGGAAGTAGACTGTACTTGTCGGGGGTGTATGAGTGCACCTCTGTTATTAAATTAGACACATGTGCAACTCTTGGGTATCTTTATTAAGGAAACGTTTCGCCCCACAGTGGCTTCATCAGTCCATACACAGGAGAAACTTGAAGAACAGGAGCTCTTCAAGTTTCTTGAAGTCTCCTGTGTATGGACTGATGAAGCCACTGTGTGGCGAAACGTTTCCTCAATAAAGATACCCAAGAGTTGTACATGTGTCTAATTTATCAACATGTCGGTTCTGTGAACCATTCATCTACACCTGTGTTATGTATACAGGCGCACCTGTTTACTGCGTTTGCTTCCACATATATAGGACACTCACGCTCGTTGAAAACAGTACCCAGTGCACAGGAGAGTCATTTACAAATTAGGTCATTTACAAAGTAGGCTTTTTTACAAAGGTCATTTACAGAGCAGGTCATTTACAAAGTTGTTTTTTTTAGAAAGTAGGTCATTTACAGAGTAGGTCATTTACTAAGTAGGTTTTTTACAAAGTAGGCCATTTACAAAGTATGTCTTTTTGCAAAATAGGCCATTTACAAAGCAGCTCTTTTACAAAGTAGGCCACATACACAGTAGGTCATTTACAAAGCCTAAGTAATTTACAAAGTAGATATTTACAAAGTAGTATTATATGACAGTAGTTTAACAAACGAGAATTTTAACAGAGTTTTTACAGAGTAAATTTAAGAAAAAAAAAGGTAATTATTTTTAATTTAATCGCAGGTGGATACAATGTCCCACTAGTCGAAATGCCTTTTTAAAAAAAATATCATAGTTTTGAAAACAAAATAAAAAAAAATGATCAAAGGCATGACCATTTTGATTTTCAAAATTTATTTTATTGGACAATCAAACACGAGTCGTAGCAATGATTTTTAAATTTATTCCGAGTATATTATTTATATATATATATTATATATATATATATATTATATATATATATATATATATATATATATATATATATATATATATATATATATATATATATATATATATATATATATATATATATATATATATATTATATATATATATATATATATATAATATATATATATATATATATATAAATATATATATATATATATAATATATATATATATATATATATTATATATATATATATATATATATATATATATATATATATATATATATATATATATAATATATATATATATATATATATATATATATTATATATATATATATATATATATATACTATATATATATATATATATATATATATATATATATATATATAATATATATATATATATATAATATATATATATATATATATATATATATTATTGGCAAGCGGTAAATGTTTAAATACCTGACTGGGAGAGTAATGTGCAGTATTAGTGTGTTTGTTGGCGCTGGTATTTACTGGTGGTAAAGTCGTTTACACTCTTCTGTGATTTACACTGTTCGGTGGTTCACTCTTTTTTTTCCTGTGATTCGATGTAAATAAATCATATCACAGAGGTTTGTGACGTGATTTATTTGCAGTTCTGTTATTTACACTCTTTATTCTTTACTTCACGCACTGTCGTGATGTGATTTCCTGTTTCTGAAGTAATTTACAAAAGGTTTGTGAGGGGATTTACAATGTTTCTGAAGTGATTCACATTACCATAATTTACAGTGTTTTCTGGTACACACTGTACGCGCAAAGGAATTCTTCAGTACCGTCCGACGCGCATTTGTTTTCCATCTATCTTTCTCTGTCTACTTCAATCCTTTTTGTGACCTTTAATTAACTAAGACGTTATGACGTTCCCAGACGTTACAATTTTTTTAATGTATGACTAGACGTCTTTCAGTGACGTGTTGCGACGTTGACTTCTGTAGTCTCTGGTTTGTGAAGACACAGGAAGGTATGACTTGGGAGGATGTTGGGAAGAAAGTAGGTGGGCAGGGTATTAACGAATCAGGGAAGCTGGGAAGCAAGGGAGACAGGAAAATAGGGAGGCAGGACAAATTATGGGAGGAAAAGGAGTAGGTCTGAAAACTGGGCTGGGTGGCACTCCCGACTGGCATTATATGAGGGCCATTTATGTCGGTATCTTTTACCATGTGCAGAAATATGTTAAGTGATTCGAGTCATTCTCTGTTATTGCATAATGTTATTGATAAGTGACAGTCTGAGGGTAGGTAACAGTCTGAGGCTAGGTGACAGTCTGAGGCTAGGTGACAGTCTGAGGCTAGGTGCCAGTCTGAGGCTAGGTGACAGTCTGAGGCTAGGTGACAGTCTGATGCTAGGTGCCAGGCTAAGGATAGGTGCCAGTCTGAGGTTGGGTGGCAGTCTGAGGCTAGGTGCCAGTCTGTCGATAGGCGGCAGACTGAGGCTAGGTGCCAGTCATACTAGGAGGTAACAGTCTGTGGATAGGTGACAGTCTGAGGCTAGGTGACAGTCTGAGGCTAGGTGACAGTCTGAGGCTAGGTGACAGTCTGAGGCTAGGTGACAGTCTGAGGCTAGGTGACAGTCTGAGGCTAGGTGACAGTCTGAGGCTAGGTGACAGTCTGAGGCTAGGTGACAGTCTGATGCTAGGTGCAGTCTGAGGCTAGGTGCAGTCTGAGCTAGGTGCATCTAGCTAGTACAGCTGAGGCTAAGTGCATCTAGGCTAGGTGACCAGTCTGAGGCTAGGTGACAGTCTGAGGCTAGGTGCAGTCTGAGGCTAGGTAGCCAGTCTGAGGCTAGGTGACAGTCTGAGCTAGGTGACAGTCTGAGGCTAGGTGCCAGTCTGAGCTAGGTGAAGTCTGAGCTGGTGCAGTCTGAGGCTAGGTGCCAGTCTGAGGCATAGGGACAGCTGAGGCTAGGTGCCAGTCTGAGGCTAAGGTGACAGTCTGAGGCTAGGTGGCCGTCTGAGGCTAGGTGCCAGTTTGAGGCTAGGTGACAGTCTGAGGCTAGGTGACAGTCTGATGCAGGTGCCAGTCTGAGGCTAGGTGACATTCTGAGGCTAGGTGCCAGTCTGAGGCTAGGTGACAGTCTGAGGCTAAGTGCCAGTCTGAGGCTAGGTGCCAGTCTGAGGCTAGGTGACAGTCTGAGGCTAGGTGCCAGTCTGAGGCTAGTGCACAGTCTGAGGCTAGGTGCAGTCTGAGGCTAGGTGACAGTCTGAGGCTAGGTGCCAGTCTGAGTAGTGACAGTGAGCTAGTGCAGTCTGAGGCTAGGTGCCAGTCTGAGGCTAGGTGACCAGTCTGAGGCTAGGTGCCAGTCTGAGGCTAGGGACGGCGAGGCTAGGTGCCAGTCTGAGCTAGTGCCTCTGAGGCTAGGTGACAGTCTGAGGCTAGGTGCCAGTCTGAGGCTAGGTGCCAGTCTGAGGCTAGGTGACAGTCTGAGGCTAGGTGACAGTCTGATGCTAGGTGCCAGTCTGAGGCTAGGTGCCAGTCTGAGGCTAGGTGCCAGTCTGAGGCTAGGTGACAGTCTGAGGCTAGGTGCCAGTCTGAGGCTAGGTGCAGTCTGAGGCTAGGTGACAGTCGACAGGTGCCAGTCTGAGGCTAGGTGACAGTCTGAGGCTAGGTGACAGTCTGAGGCTAGGTGCCAGTCTGAGGCTAGGTGACAGTCTGAGGCTAGGTGACAGTCTGAGGCTAGGTGCCAGTCTGAGGCTAGGTGACAGTCTGAGGCTAGGTGCCAGTCTGAGGCTAGGTGACAGTCTGAGGCTAGGTGCCAGTCTGAGGCTAGGTGCCAGTCTGAGGCTAGGTGCCAGTCTGAGGCTAGGTGCCAGTCTGAGGCTAGGTGACAGTCTGAGGCTAGGTGACAGTCTGAGGCTAGGTAACAGTCTGAGGCTAGGTGACAGTCTGAGGCTAGGTGACAGTCTGAGGCTAGGTAACAGTCTGAGGCTAGGTGACAGTCTGAGGCTAGGTGACAGTCTGAGGCTAGGTAACAGTCTGAGGCTAGGTGCCAGTCTGAGGCTAGGTGCCAGTCTGAGGCTAGGTGACAGTCTGAGGCTAGGTGCCAGTCTGAGGCTAGGTGACAGTCTGAGGCTAGGTGCCAGTCTGAGGCTAGGTGCCAGTCTGAGGCTAGGTGACAGTCTGAGGCTAGGTGCCAGTCTGAGGCTAGGTGACAGTCTGAGGCTAGGTGACAGTCTGAGGCTAGGTGCCAGTCTGAGGCTTGGTGACAGTCTGAGGCTAGGTGACAGTCTGAGGCTAGGTGCCAGTCTGAGGCTAGGTGCCAGTCTGAGGCTAGGTGACAGTCTGAGGCTAGGTGCCAGTCTGAGGCTAGGTGCCAGTCTGAGGCTAGGTGACAGTCTGAGGCTAGGTGCCAGTCTGAGGCTAGGTGCCAGTCTGAGGCTAGGTGACAGTCTGAGGCTAGGTGCCAGTCGAGGACTAGGTGCCAGTCTGAGGCTAGGTGCCAGTCTGAGGCTAGGTGACAGTCTGAGGCTAGGTGCCAGTTGAGGCTAGGTGCCAGTCTGAGGCTAGGTGACAGTCTGAGGCTAGGTGACAGTCTGAGGCTAGGTGCCAGTCTGAGCTAGGTGCGTCTGAGGCTAGGTGACAGTCTGAGGCTAGGTGACAGTCTGAGACTAGGTGCCAGTCTGAGGCTAGGTGCCAGTCTGAGGCTAGGTGCCAGTCTGAGGCTAGGTGCCAGTCTGAGGCTAGGTGCCAGTCTGAGGCTAGGTGCCAGTCTGAGGCTAGGTACAGTCTGAGGCTAGGTGCCAGTCTGAGGCTAGGTGCCAGTCTGAGGCTAGGTGACAGTCTGAGGCTAGGTAACAGTCTGAGGCTAGGTGCCAGTCTGAGGCTAGGTGCCAGTCTGAGGCTAGGTAACAATCTGAGGCTAGGTGCCAGTCTGAGGCTAGGTGCCAGTCTGAGGCTAGGTGCCAGTCTGAGGCTAGGTGACAGTCTGAGGCTAGGTGCCAGTCTAAGACGTATGTGGTGTGCACATCGACCTTTACTACAAAACCAAGAGTTGTAAAAATATAAATAAAAAAAAAAAAGTCACAATACCGTGACTGGAACGATACACAAATAACCCGCACATAGAAGACAGGAGCTTAAGACGACGTTTCGGTCCGACTTGGACCATTTAACCAGAAGTTAGTGTGACTTTGTAAATGTTCCAAGTCGGACCGAAACGTCGTCGTAAGCTCCTCTCTTCTATGTGCGGGTTATTTGTGTATTGTAAAAATATATATAATTACGATGTTGAAAAACACAAAAATAATGGAGAGTAACAATAATTTAGTGTCACAGACCGGGCCGCGGGGGCGTTGACCCCCGGAACTCTCTCCAGGTAAACTCCAGGTAATGTAATGCTCTTTTATGTTCTATCTATGTGATTGTAGACTTGACACTGTATGCAGAAGTTGTTCTTTCCTGGTGTGGGTAGACAGGAACTAGCGGGAAGTGGGAAGACTGTCTAACAAGGTGTTCCTCCAAATAGTCAAGGCGTGTCGCAGGATCCTCGCGACTTCTTATACGTACTCTACCCACACTCCATACTCACTACTTCCTCTCCCTTAGCGGCGATTGTTTTTCTTGGTAGGGCTTAATAAAATGATTATAACCATGATTATAATTTTTAATGGGGTGGAGGGGTAAGCCAGCGAAAGGCCTCGGTTAAATGACCAAAAGTTTCAACTGCGGACTGAGACCCGCATCAGGAAACACTTGTCCTGTTTTCTGATAAACCTTAACTAATATAAATATTAGCTACCACTCCTTTAAGAAGAGCTTAAATTTATTTAAACTATAACTGAAACCTGTGTATAAAGCTATTTAGTGTGTGTGTGTGTGTGTGTTGTTGCACCTTAAAAGTGGCTAGACCAAAGTATTTTAGAAATATTTGGATACTGTATTTTCTACCTAATATATCGCGAATTCTTCCTTAATAGCTAAAATGAAGTTATTCGGCTTTATATTATTATCTGACACTACGTGTACCATGGTACAGAAATATTTATGTTGGTCACTATTATGGAACTTATTATTAAAATGTATATTGATAGGTTGCCCATAGGTTTGTATATTAAAAGGATAACCAAACAAGGGAGGGGGGGAATCACAAGTTAATTCTCTGGTAAATGCTTCTAGAGCTTGCTTACCATAGGCCAAGTCACGTGACCAGACACTTGGGCAGTCAGTCCGCTCACTCAATCAGGCTGGAGTACAATTCCCTCCTGTGACTCACGAAATCGCAATGACACGATTGGAAATCCCACCCGTGGTATGGTTTGGTTTCCCTCCTGTGCTCTATTAAGTAGGATATTCCTCAGTTTTCTAGAAGGTTCCGGACATTAGCCATTCTTAGAGAGTTCATGCAATTTGGAGTGGAGAAAACTGAGTTAGTCATAAATCTAATCAGATTCCCCCTCTCCCTTTCTCGGCATTTTCTTAGTCACCCACAAAGAACATCTGCAAGTCTTCCTCAAATGTTAGTTTGGTTTGGTTATCATTATTTGATATTTATGTTTCACCAGAAATGGGATATGTATCTTATTCCTTAATATTTATATAATTGTAAATACTACATATATCAAATATTCAAAGTAAAAACGAGAATGGTAACCTTGGCTTTAAGGTAACAATTATATACGAATCATCCATTTTAAATACATTATTATTAATGATGATCATTTTATACTCTTGGTTCTTGTCCCATAAGGGGATATAAACCCTCCCCTCAAACTTCTCCTTACCAACCTCAACACAACACATGACCATAACACAAGACACAGATCACTCTTTGATGTTCTCCGTGTCCATCTCACACTGTAAAAACTCAATTCACATAAAAGGCCTAAAAATCTGGAAATCATTACCTGTGAATATAAAAGAAACACTGCCTGTTTATCAATTCAAGACTCTTCATAAAAACCACTTACTCACCCACAATTAAACAAATACTGTTTTTTTTCTTAATTACATTACCCAATAGAATACAGTGGACCCCCGGTTAACGATATTTTTTCACTCCAGAAGTATGTTCAGGTGCCACTACTGACCGAATTTGTTCCCATAAGAAATATTGTGAAGTAGATTAGTCCATTTCAGACCCCCAAACATACACATACAAACGCACTTACATAAATACACTTACATAATTGGTCACATTCGGAGGTAATCGTTATGCGGGAGTCCACTCTCCATTCTCCTGAATGCACAGTAACTCATCTAATGACCATATAACCTGTTTCTGCACTACAAATCATTGATTGGACTCAATCAGGCCCGGTGGCCTGGTGGCTAAAGCTCCCGCTTCACACACGGAGGGCCCGGGTTCGATTCCCGGCGGGTGGAAACATTTCGACACGTTTCCTTACACCTGTTGTCCTGTTCACCTAGCAGCAAATAGGTACCTGGGTGTTAGTCGACTGGTGTGGGTCGCATCCTGGGGGACAAGATTAAGGACCCCAATGGAAATAAGTTAGACAGTCCTCGATGACGCACTGAATTTCTTGGGTTATCCTGGGTGGCTAACCCTCCGGGGTTAAAAATCCGAACGAAATCTTATCTTATCTTATTATATTATACATTGTTATGCTACAAATTTGTACAACTTCAGTGCTTCTTATTTGAATTACTCACTTGTACTTCATGTTGTAATTTGTTTACTGTAATTTTTACCACTGAATATATCATTGCTTAGTTAATCTTAAGTTAATTTTAAGCCGCCTATAATGCTCTACATACAAGGGACTTATGGCATGTACACCCAGTTGCTATATTTCTTTGTACAACTATATATCATGTCCAAATAAAAAATAAATAAATAAATGAAAAGAAGGAAAGAAAGAATAGCCCCAATTTTAATACAAGTTAACGTAAAACCTAAAAACTTTGTTTCTGAAGTTAACCTGGTGCCTAATCCCTGCCGTAACTAACAGAGAATAACATCTTGTTTTCCAGGTGCAACATTTGTTTGTGTGTTGTGTGTGTGTGTGTGTGTGTTGTTGTGTGTGTGTGTTGTGATTCTGTAGTGTGTGTGTGTTTTGTGTGTTTTTTGTTATTTTGGTTTGTAATGGTGTTGGGTGTGTGTGTGTGTGTTGTGGTTTTTGTGGTAGTGGTGGATGTGAATTCCTTATTTGAAATTCAGGGGTCAGTAACAATCCTAAGAACTATTGTTATATAGTCCCTCTTTTCCTGCTCCAAATCTTAACTAGCCTTAAATATGTTGGTCCGCCTCCACTACGTCACTTTTAGGTTTAAGCTTATGTTTGACTGATAAAATTTATTTACTTTCCTTGATTTATCTGAGTTTAACTTACTTTTTGTATGTGTCTGTGTCCTTCCCGGAATCATTCTTTGTCCCTTGTCTATTCGAGAGTATTTTATGTGTATATGTCTCCCACTGACCCTCCTGTCCTCCGTTGTCAGGCTTTCCCTTCAACCTTATTGTAGCCATCCCTAGCCTGGCTAAGCTTTTTGGGAAAACTTTCCCCCAACTTTCTTATTTCTGCGTGTTGACTGGGGGGTGGGTGTGTTGTGTGTGTGTGTGGTTGTGTGGTGTGTGTGTTTGTGATTGTGTGGGGTGTGTGTTGTGGGGTTTGTGTGTGTTTATTTTGTGGTCCCGGGTTGTGTGGTTGTTTTTTGTCGGTTTTGTTGAGTGGTTTTTCCCTCACTCGTGTGTCAGGCTTTTTTGGGTTGTGAAAAATTTTCCCCTGTTACTGTCTACTGTCAGTTCTTTGTTTGGCCTTTGCATACTTTCTTTTGTAGTTCTTGACGTATTACGGTGTTGTGTGTATGTGTGTTTTTGTTGGTGTGTTGTGTTTGTTGTAAAACCTTTGTACTCCTTAGTTGGATGTTGGGGTGTTGAGTGGTTGTGGTGTTTTGTGTTGGTTGTTGGGTGGTTTTTATTGTTGTGTGTGTTGTTGGTCCCTTGTTGTGTTATTTGAGTGTGTTTTTGTGTGTGTATGGGGTGTGTGTTGATGTGGGGTGTGTTATGTGTGTTGTTGTGTGTGTGTGTGTTGTTGTGTGTGGGGTTACTCACCTATGTCCCAAACCTAGTTGAGTTCGTCGAGTCCGAGTCCTGGCCCCGCCTCTTCACTGATCGTACTAGGTCTCTCCCTGAGCCGTGAGCTTTACATACCTCTGCTTAAAGTATGTATGGATCCTGCTTCCCCCACTACATCGCTTCCCAACTATTCCACTTCGACTACCTGTGGCTAAGAAATATTTCCAACATCCTGTGTTCATCTGTGCCCTTCAGCTTCCAACTGTGTCCCCTTGTTACTGTGTCCAATCTCGGGAACATCTGTCTTTGTCCCCTTGTCAATTCCTCTCAGTATTTTGTATGGTTATCATGTCCCCCCTATCTCTCCTGTCCTCAGTGTCGTCAGGTGATTTCCCTTAACCTCTCCTCGAAAGGACATACCTCTTGCTCTGAGTGAGTTTTAGTCTTTAAAACCTTGGCTTTCCCCTCTAGTCCTTCCTCTTGGGTGGGGTTCCAAACAATTGTGCACTGTCCATTTGGGCCAATATCGTGACAGGTCTGTTGTTCCATATCGGAAGCTGTTCTGGGGTTTGCTAGGGCCCACATGGTTCTACATTTTTTTATTGACCTCTCAGATGTAGCCGTGTGTTCACTACCAAAAAACCATTTCCTTTAGTGGACTTGACCCCCTCTCCGTCCCCTTCTTTGCCCTTTCCCAATCTTCATGACTTTGCACTTGGTGGATTGAACCCCAGAGCCAATTGCTGGACCAGTCGCAGCCTGCCAGATCCCTTTGTATTCTCCCTGGTCTTCGATCGAGTGAATTTTTTCCACAACTCACGTCATCTGCAAACGGGACCCTCAGAGATTCCTTCGCATGTCTTCACAATACCAGAAACAGCACAGCCCTGACTGACCCCTGCGGACCCGCTGGTCAACAGGTCCCACTTGACACTCGCCCCTCCAGCTCGCTTGTTTTCCACAAGTATTCCCTGATCCAATGTATGCCTTCCCTGTTATCCCGCTTGTCCTCCATTTTTCACCAACTTTTGTGTGGAACTGTGTCAAATGCCTTCTTCATCCAAAAAGCAATCCACCCACCCCTCTCTTGCCCTACGCTGTCCCATGTCATAGAACCCATAGTTTGTGACACGTTTTCCCCCGTCCCTGAAACCATGTGCGCTGTTGATGAATCGTTCCTTTCTAGGTGTTCCACCACTCTTCTCCTGAAAATCTTCTCCATGTTTTTTGCATACTATACATTCAGTGACACTGGTCTGTAGTTTAATGCTTCATGTCTGTCTCCTTTTTAAAGATTGGGACTACATTTGCTGTCCTCCATGCCTCGGGCAAATCTCCCTGTTTCGATGAGTAATTGAATATTGTTGTTAGGGGTACACATAGCGCCTCCTGCTCCCTCTCTCAATACCCATGGGGAGATGTTATCTGGCCCCTTTGCCTTTGAGGTATCTAGCTCACTCAGAAGCCTTTCACTTCTTCTCGGTTGTGTGCACTGTGTCCAGCACTTGGGGTGTGCCCCACCACTCCGTCTTTCTGGAGTCCCTTCGTCTCCTTGTGAACACTTCTTTGAATCTCTTGTTGAGTTCTTCCATACTTCACGGTCATTTCTTGTTGTCTCTCTCCTTCCTTCCTTAGCCTGATTACCTGGTCCTTGACTGTGTTTCCTCCTGATGTGGCTGTACAACAGTTTCGGTCAGATTTTGGTTTTTCCCGCTGCTATGTCATTTTCATATTGTCTTTGGGCCTCCCTTCTTATCTGTGCGTATTCGTTTCTGGCTCTACGACTGCTCTCCTTATTCTCCTGGGTCCTTTGCCTTCTATATTTCTTCATTCCCTAGCACACTTGGTTTTTGCCTCCCTGCACCTTTGGGTAAACCATGGCTCATCCTGGCTTTTTCATTATTCCTGTTCCCCTTTGGGGTACAAACCTCCCCTCAGCCCTCCTTGCATTTTGTTGCTACATATTCCATCATCTCATTAACTGGCTTCCCTGCCAGTTCTGTGTCCCACTGAACCCTGTTCAGGTATTTTCCTCTTTCCTGTGTAGTCCCCTTTCTTGTAGTTGGTTCATTCTTTCCTGCCTTCCTCTTCTCCCTCCACTTTAGCTCTCCCTGTGTATTTCGTGTGTGTGTGTGTGTGTGTGTGTGTGTTTTGTGTGTGTGTGTGTGTGTGTGTGTGTGTGTGTGTGTGTGGTGTTTTGTGTGTGTGTGTGTATGTGTGTGTGTATGTATATGTGTTTTGTGTGTGTGTGTGTGTGTGTGTGTGTGTGTGTGTGTGTTGTTTTTGTATGTGTGTGTGGTGTGTGTGTGTGTGTATGTGTGTGTGGGGGGGTTGTGTGTGTGTGTGTGTGTGTGTGTGTGTGTGTGCGCGGTGTGTGTGTGTGTGTGTGTGTTACTCACCTAATTGTGGTTGCAGGGTCGAGACTCAGCTCCTGGCCCCCCTCTTCACTGATTTCTACAAGGTCCTCTCCCTCTCTGCTTCCTGAGCTTGTCATACCTCTTCTTAAAACTATGTGTGGTTCCTGCCTCCACTACTTCACTTGCTAGCTATTCCACTTCCGACGACTCTAGGGACTTAAGAAATACTTCCTAACGTCTCTGTGACTCGTCTGAGTCTTCAGCTTCCAATTGTGACCCTTGGTTTTGTGGTCCCCTCTCTAAACATCCTATCTCTGTCCACCTTGTCTATTCCCCGCAGTATCTTGTATGTCGTTATCATGTCTCCCCTGACCCTTCTGTCCTCCAGTGTCGTCAGTCCGATTTCCCTCAACCTTTCCTCGTACGACATTCCCCTGAGCTCTGGGACTAGCCTTGTTGCAAACCTTTGTACTTTCTCTAACTTCTTGACGTGCTTGACCAGGTGTGGGTTCCAGACTGATGCTGCATACTCCAGTATGGGCCTAACATACACAGTGTACAGTGTCTTGAACGATTCCTTATTAAGGTATCGGAAGCGTGTGTGTGTGTGTGTGTGTGTGTGTGTGTTGTATGTGTGTGTGTGTGTGTGTGTGTGTACTCACCTAATTGTACTCACCTATTGCACACACAAACAGGAGTGTGTACACACACGTGTGTGAGAGAGAAGTGGTTTACCCTGTACGTAATGTGATCACAAGGAAGATATTTACACAGTGCTGTGATTCGCACTTCTTGTGAGATTTACACAGTGCTGTGATTCGCACTTCTTGTGAGATTTACACAGTGCTGTGATTCGCACTTCTTGTGAGATTTACACAGTGCTGTGATTCGCACTTCTTGTGAGATTTACACAGTGCTGTGATTCGCACTTCTTGTGAGGTAATTTAGTTTGCTGTGATTTTCGCTGTACTGTGATTTAATCTTCTATGATTCACACTGTGCGTTGAAATTAGCAAAGTTTATGCTGTTATTGACACTGCTGAGGAATATACTGTTTGTGTTGTGATATGTGTTGCTTGTGCAGTGATTTTTGTTGCTTGTGCAGTGATTTGTGTTGCTTATGCTGTGATTTATCTTGTTTGTGCTGTGATTGGTGATGTCTACCCTTCCTCGGATTAAACCTGATTTCCATCCATTTCCCAGGCACTGTATAACTAATACGGTTTATTGTTTCCCACCATTATGATGATGATGATGTAAATTGATGATGATGATGATGATATATATATATATATATATATATATATATATATAAATATATATAATATATAAAATATATATATATATATATATAAAGAACCCCCCCCCCATCCCATAGTTCTAAGACGAGGTATATACAGCTCATGGGTTGGAGAGGACCAGTAGGGGTCGTGAAGATGTGGGGCCCAGAGCTATGAATCGACCCCTGCAACAAAAAAATAGGTGAGTAAGACACACACACACACAAAACACAAAACACACACGCACACAAACACACCACACACCAACACACACACACACCACACACACACAAAACACACAAAAACACACACACACACACACAAAACACCACACACACAAACACACACACACACACACACACACACACACACACACACACACACACACACACACACACACACACACACAAACACACACATTGAGGACAGTGAACATTGACGACATCACTTACGAAGGCCCCTTGGAGCTAGCGATCACGTGGTTCTGAGTTTTGATTATAATAGAGTTACAAGTGGAGAAGGTAACAGAACTGAAGGGACTGCAATGGATCAGAGTTTACTTGACGGGGAGGCAACAAACCGATCAGGGTACGTAATAAAGTATCACAGTGGGCACCTGTGACGAGGGGGGTCCCACGGGGGTCGTCCTAGGACCAGTGCTATTTTTGGTATATGTGAACGACATGATGGAAGGGTTAGACTCAGAAGTGTCCCTGTTTGCCCCATAATTGAAGTTAATGAGGAGAATTAAATCTGTGAGACCGGGCAGCACTTCAAAGAGACCTGGACAGACTGGACACCGGGTCCAGCAAATGGCTTCTCGAATTTAATCCTGCCAAATGCAAAGTCATGAAGATAGGGGAGGGCACAGAAGACCACAGAAGAGATAGGGTAGGTGGCCAAAACGCAAATCTCATTCAAGGGGAAAAAACTTTGGGGGAGTATAACACACGAGATGTCCCAGAAGCACACATCAATCAGATAACTGCTGCGCATATGGGGGCCTGGCAAACCTGAGAACAGCATTCCGCAACCTTAGTAGGAATCATTCAAGACACTGTCACCGTGTATGTCAAGGGCCCCTACGATGGAAAGCAAAAACCTGTTTTGGAAACCTCACTTGAAAAGCACGAAGAAACTAGAGGGAAAATACAAAGGTATGCGACAAGGTTATGTTCCAGAGCTAAGGAATGTCCTATGAAGAAATTAAGGAAATCGGCCTGACGACACTGGAGGAAAAGGAGGGTCCAGGACGATAGACATACGACTTATAAAATACTGCGTGGAATAACTAGGGAAAAGACAGGTGTCCGGGAGGGACACAGAAACAGAGGCCACATTGGAAGTTAAGACCAAATAGCCAAGAATATTAGAGATTTTTCAGTCTGGTTTTTAACAGGGAATGGCCTAAAAAACGTAGTGAGCAGACCTACACAGTTAAGACGGTTTGATAAAGCTCATGGGCCAAAAACCATACAACCGTGAAGGGAACTAATAGACTCGACCCCTCAAACCACAAATAGTGTACACACACACACACAACACAAACCACAAACACCCACAAACCACAAACACACCCAAACATTTCACCCACACCCACAAACACAACACACACCACACAAACAAACAAACCCCACAATCAAAACCCCAAACCCAAAAAACCAAATAAAAACACCTAACCACAACACAAACACACAACACAAACAACACACACAAACACAACAATTTCCCATAAAAGGAAAATGGTCTAGTTAAAATAAAAAGAATTACCATGATTAGTATTTTCTTTCACCCCCCAATACACCCCCTCACATTCCCACTTTAGTTGGGGAAAAATTAGTTCCCACCAAAAAAAACCCCCCCCAATTCCCCTTAAAATCCAAAAAAACCCCATCCCAATTAAAAAAAGGAAATTAAAAAAATCCGAAATTTCAATCCCACTAAAATTCCCCTTAATTTCCAATAAAAACTAATTATAAACCCCAATCCGAAAAATAACCCCTAAAAAAAAATTAAAACCCTTATTTCCCAAATCCCAAAATCCGAAAATTCCCTAAAAAAAACCAAAATTATTTAAATCCAAAAAAAAAATAATCCCAATAAAAACCCAACCATCCCCACCAAAACCCTTAAAAAACCCCATTAAAAATTTCCCCCTTAAAAAAAAAATTACCCCCCTAAAAAATCCAAAAACCCCCCCCCCAAAAAAAATTAAAATTTAAAAACATCCCATAGCTACATTCCCATTACGCAAAAAATAAACCCCCATTTTCAATCATCAAAAACCCCCAATTTATAAAAAATAAAATCCACAATCCCCAAAAAAAATCCAATCCTAAAAACTCAATCTCAAAAAAATTTACCCCAGCACCTCCCCGACTTCTCAAATCCCCCCCACTTACCCCCCCACTCCCTCCCACCCCCCTCCCAAATCCTCCCACACCTCCACCCCCCCACTCCTCCCACTCCTCCACTCCCTCCCACTCCTCCCATCCCCACTCCCACCACTCCCTCCCCCTCCACACTCCTCCCACTCCTCCCATCCATCCACTCCCTTCCCCACTCCTCCCAAATCCTCCCATCCCCCACACCCCAAATCCCCCTCCCTCCCACTCCTCCATCCTCCAACCCCCCTCCACTCCCCCAATCCTCCACTCCTCCCACTCCTCCCACTCCCTCCCACTCCTCCACCACTCCCACTCCCTCCCACCTCCCCTCCTCCCACTCCTCCCACTCCCCCATCCTCCACCCTCAACCCCCCCCAATCCCTCCCACTTTCCCCACTCCCTCCCACCCTCCCATCTCCACACCCTCACCCCCCCTCACCTCTCCTCCCACTCAAGGGATAAAACTAAATTGTGTTAAAATTTTTTTATATCTTAAACTCTTGAGTGGATTATCATAGTTATAGTGAGGGGAAATTGTATTGTGGAGTCTGGGTGTTGGTTGATTTTGGGAGTTTGGGGGTTGTTGAAATTTTGAGTCGGGGTGGTTGTGATTGTAGTTGGGGTGGGTTTGGTTGATGTGGTAGTCTGGGGTGGTTGGTTGATTGTGGGAGTCTGATGGGTTTGGTTGATTGTGGTGCTGAGGTGGTTGTGATTGTGGTATCTGGGTGTTGGTTATTGGGTATTTGGGGGGTTTTTGATTGTGTAGTTGAGGTGGTTGGTTGATTGTGGTAGTCTGTGGTTGGTTGATTGTGTAGTCTGGGTGGTTGGTTGAGGTAGTCTGAGTGGTTGGGTTTATTGTGGGAGTCTGAGGTGTGTTGATTGTTAGTCTGGGGTGGTTGGTTGATTGTGGGAAATCTGAGGGTTGGTTGATTTTGGTAGTCGGGTGGTGTGATTGTGGGAGTCTGAGGGGGTTGTTGATTGTGGTAGTCTGAGTGGTTGGTTGATGTGGTATTTTGAGGTGGTTGGTTAGATTGTGGAGTCTGAGGTGTGTTATTGTGGTAGTCTGGGGTGAGTTGGTTGATTGTGGTAGTCTAGGTGGTTTGGGTTTATTGTGGGAGTCTGGGGTGGTTGGTGATTGTGGTAGTCTGAGTGTTGGTTATTGTGTAGTCTTGGTGGTTGGGTTTATTGGGTAGTCTGGGTGGTGTTGATTGTGGTATCTGGGTGTTTTGATTGTGGTAGTCTGAGGTGGTTGGGTTTATTGTGGAGCTTGGTGGTTGGTTGATTGTGGAAATCTGGGGGGGTTGGTTGTTGTGGTAGTCTGGGGTTTTTGGGTTGGTTTTATTGGGTTTGTCGGTGTTTGGGGATTTGGTATCTTGGGTGGTTGGTTATTGTGGAGTCTGGGTGTTGTTGATTGTGGTAGTCTGGGGTGGTTGGTTGATTGTGTAGCTGGGGTGTTGATGATTGTGTAGTCTGGGGTTTTTGTTTGATTGTGTATCTGGTGGTTGTTGATTGTGTAGTCCTGGGTGGTTGGTGTTGTGAGTCTGGGTGGTTGGTTATTGTGGTAGTCGGGTTGTTGGTGATTTTGTAGTCGGGGTGGCTGTATTGTGTGTCTGGGTGGTTGGTTATTTGTAGTCCTGGGTGGTTGTTGATGTGGAAATCGGGTGGTTGGTGATTTGGGATCCTGGGTGTTGTTGTGGTAGTCTGGGTGGTTGGTTTATTGTGGTAGTCGGGTGGTTGGTTGATTTGATCTGGGTGTTGTGATTGTGGTAGCTGGGGTGTTGGGTTTATTGTGGTAGTCGGGTGGTTGTTGTTGTGGTATCTGGGGGTTGGATATTGTGGTGTTTTGGTGGTGGATGATTGTGGTATCTGGGTGGTTGGAAAGATTTTGGTAGTCTGGTGATGGTTATTGTGGTAGTCGGGTGGTTGGGGTGATTGGGTTTGTCTGGGGTTGGGGTTGTTGTTGGTAGTCTTGGGTGGTGGTTATTGTGGTATCTGGGGGGTTGGTGTTGTGGTAGTCTGAGGTGGTTGGTGATTGGGTAGTCTGGGGTGGTTGGTTTATTTGGTTTCTGGGGTTTTGGGTTGTTTGGGAGGTCTGGGTGGTTTGGGTGTTGGGGGTAGTCTGGGGGGGTTGGTGATTGTGGTAGTCTGGGGTGGTTGGTTTATTGTGGTATCTGGGTGGTTGGTTGATTGGGGTTTGGGGTGTTGGTTTTATTTGTTGGTAGTTGGGGTGGTTTGGTGTTGTGGGGAGTTGGGGTTTGGTTGGTTGATTGTGGTAGTCTGGGGTGGTTGGTTGATTGTGGTAGTCTGGGTGGTTGGATGATTGTGGTAGTCTGGGGTGGTTGGTTGATTGTGGTAGTCTGGGGTGGTTGGTTTATTGTGGTATGGGGGGGGGTTGGTTTTTGGGTGGTATCTGGGGGGTTGGATGATTGTGGTAGTTGGGTGGTTTGGTGATTTTGGTAGTCGGGTGGTTGGTTTATTGTGGTATCTTGGGTGGTTGATGATTGTGGTGGTTTGGGTGGTTGGGATGATTGTGGTAGTCTTTGGGTGGTGGATGATTGTGGTAGTCTGGGTGGTTGGTTGTTGTGGTGTCTTGGGTGGTTTGGGTGATTGTGGTAGTCTGGGGGTGGTTGGTTGAATGTGGGAGTCTGGGGTGGTTGGTTGATTTGGGGGTTATGGGAGGGGTGGTTTATGATTGTGGTAGTCTGAGGTGGTTGATGATTGTGGTAGTCTTGGGGGGTTGGGTGATTGTTGTAGTCTGGGGTTGGATTATTGTGGAGTCTGAGGTGGTAGATATTGTGGATTTGGTGGTGGGTGTTGTGGTATTTGATGGTTGATATTTGGATCCTGGTTTTTGGATGATTGTGGTAGTCGAGGTGGTTGGTGATTTGTGGTATCGGGGTGGTTGGTGTTGTGGGTAGTTTTTGAGGTGGTTGATGATTGTGGTAGTCTGGGTTGGTTGATGATTTTGGTAGTCTGGTGGTTGGGTTTTTGTGGGGAGTCTTGGGTGGGTTTGGGTGATTGTGGTAGTTTTGGGGGTGGATGATTGTGGTAGTCTGGGTGGTTGGATGATTGTGGTAGCTGGGGGTTGGGATGATTGTGGTAGTCTGGGTGGTTGGGTTATTGTGGTTTGTCTTGGGGGGTTGGATGATTGTGTTGGGTTTTTTGGGTGGCTGGTGTTTGGTAGGTAGTCCCAGGTGGGTTTTGGGTGATTTGTGGTTAGTTCTGGGGTTTGGGTTTGGGTGATTGTGGTAGTCCCGGGGTGGTTGGTTATTGTTTGAGTCTTTGGGGGGTTGGATGATTGTGGTAGTTTTGGGTGGTGGAGATTGTGGTTTTCTGAGTTGGTTTGGATGATTGTGGTAGTTGGGGTGTTGATGATTGTGGTAGTCTGGGTGGTGGTGATTGTGGTAGGCTGGGTGGTTGGATGTTGTGGTAGTCTGGGTGGTTGGATGATTGTGGTGTCTGGGTGGTTGGATGTTTGGGGGTAGTCTGGGGGGTTGGAGATTGTGGTGCTTGGTGGTTGATGATTGTGGGGTCCTTGGGTGTTGGATGATTTGTTATCTTGGGGGTTGGTGATTGTGTGTCTGGGTGGTTGGTTATTTGTGTAGTCCTTGGTGTTTATGATTGTGTAGTCTGAGGGTTATGATATTGTTAATTGTGGTTTGATGATTTTATATTTAAAATTTTATATAAATTTGGTAGTATGGGTGGTTGGATATTTGTGTGTTTTAGGTTTAAATTTGGTATTATGGTTTATATTGATAGTTAGGGGAAATTTAGGTGTGTTACCCGGGGTTTTTTTGTGTTGGTTGGTGTTGTGGTGGTTGGGGTGGTTGGATGTTGGGTTCGGTGTGGTTGCGTATTGTGGTGCCTTAATTGTATGAAAGTGGGGTCTTGGGTGTTGGATATTTTTTAATTTTGGGTTGATGATCGAAAGTCTTATGATTTGTGTAACATGGTAAGACCCCATACACCATACATTATATCACAACCCCAATATAAAATCGGGTAAATATTCACGAAAAATTCCTTTTTATTTATTTTAAATTTAAATAAATTATATACATATATATATAATTTTTATATATATATATAAATTATATTATATATATAAAAATAAAATAAAAAAATATAAAAAAAAAAAAAATTTTTTTTTTTTTTTTTTTTTTTAAAAAAAAACCAAAAAAAAACAAAAACAAAGCCAAAAACCCCTCATCAATCCACAACACCCCCAAAGGGGGGAAAACAGAAAGTCAAACAAAAAACAACTCCGCCACACAACAACCAAACCCACAAAACACAACCCACAAACCAACCCAACCCGGGGAAAAAAAGGGATTATGGCGGTTTTTCCGCAACTTGGGGGTTTTGTTTTTAACAAACCCCAACACACACACCACACAAACACACACCACACAACAACCCACACACACACACACACAACACAACACCACACACACACACACACACCACACACACACACACACACACACACACACACACACACACACACACACACACACACACACACACACACACACACACACAACACACACACACACACACACACGCACACACACACACACACACATACAGACTCACACACACACACACACACACACAACACACACACACGCACACACACACACACACACACACATACAGACTCACACACACACACACACACACACACACACACACACACACCACACGCGCACACACACACACACACACACGCACACACACACACCACAACACACACACACACACACACACACACACACACACACACAACACACACACACACGACACACACACACACACACACACACATACAGACTCACACCACACACACACACACAACACACACACACACACACACACACACACACACACACACACACACACACACACACACACACACACACACAACACACATATATATATATATATATATATATATATATATAAAGTTTTCCCATATTGCACAGCGCCTCTTTCTCTGTCTCTGTATGTCCTCTCTCTCTCTCTCTCTCCTCTCTCTCTCTCTCTCTCTCTCTCTCCTCTCTCTCTCTCTCTCATCTCTCCTCTCTCTCTCTCTCTCTCTCTCTCAATCTCTCTCTCTCTCTCTCTCTCTCTCTCTCTCTCTCTCTCTCTCTCTCTCTCTCTCTCTCCTCTCTCTCTCTCTCTCTCTCTTCATCTCTCTCTCTCTCTCTCTCTCTCTCTCTCTCCTCTCCGAAATTTAATACATTTAATATTCACTTACCGCTGGAAAAAATACTTAAGTCTGTTTTAAGACATAACGCAGACACACCCTGTCTGCTTCTAGCAGACTCTGCCTGCACCGCCGCCCTCTATGTTTCCCATTAGATAGAGCTGCAGAGCGAAACGTCGTCTGTCTAGAGTCCTTGTTTTATTACCGTCATATATTTGCCCTCCATCATGGCTGATGCTCGTCTTCCGGGAAGCTGAGAGAGACTTCGGAGATGAACCTGAAGTTACTTGACTATCCCACTAGAAAATGCAGCTCACTTTCTAACAGTGAGCTTGGGGATCACCAGCGCTCTCTAAAGCTCTAGTATTCCTCCTCAGCGCACTCTCTAACAGTGAGCTTGGAGAATAACAACACTCTATGGAGCTGTGATAAGCTCCACACTGCAGCTCACTTATAATGCGCTATCTCACGGGGAATATTATATTTATCACCTAACAGTGGATGGGCGAAACTTCACACCGATAAAATTTTCACTTTACGTTTGTCTTTAATAAAGAAATGAGAAAGAGAAAATATAAATGTATTTACATATAGGCCAAGAAATTATCATACTGCAATAGCGGGTATTATAGTGTGGTAATACAAGTATTATACGTGTGATAATACAAGTATTATTGAGGTAATATTGTAGGTGTGGTACTAATCACGTTAGGAAGATATTCACCTCACGGCTTAAGAAATCTGGGAGAAAAAAAAGTGTCAGTGAGCTAACTTTAAGGGAAAAATATTCGTTTCGTAATTCATCGTTCGTGTTTCGTGAAGAAAAATTCTTGATGGGTCGAAAAATATTTTTAAATTCAAACATAAAAGAAAGATTTTTTTTTTCTCGATCTTTGAGAAAACGACCATTTGATTAGCATTTTTTTTATGATGGTTATCTCCCCGTGGGGAGTTTATCTTCACCCCAACACTTTTCCCCAACACTTCCCCCAACAACACCCCTGTCCATCTCTTTCCCCAACACTTCCCCCAACAACACCCCTGTCCATCTCTTTCACCAACACTTCACCCCAACACTTCCCCAACAACACCCCTGCCCATCTCTTTCCCCAACACATCACCCCAACACTTCCCCCAACAACACCCCTGCCCATCTCTTTCCCCAACACTTCACCCCAACACTTCCCCCAACAACACCCCTGTCCATCTCTTTCCCCAACACTTCACCCCAACACTTCCCCCAACAACACCCCTGTCCATCTCTTTCCCCAACACTTCACCCCAACACTTCCCCCAACAACACCCCTGCCCATCTCTTTCCCCAACACTTCACCCCAACACTTCCCCCAACAACAACCCTGTCCATCTCTTTCCCCAACAGTTCACTCCAACACTTCCCCCAACAACACCCCTGCCCATCTCTTTCCCCAACACTTCACCCCAACACTTCCCCCAACAACACCCCTGTCCATCTCTTTCCCCAACACTTCACCCCAACACTTCCCCCAACAACACCCCTGTCCATCTCTTTCCCCAACACTTCACCCCAACACTTCCCCCAACAACACCCCTGTCCATCTCTTTCCCCAACACTTCACCCCAACACTTCCCCCAACAACACCCCTGCCCATCTCTTTCCCCAACACTTCACCCCAACACTTCCCCCAACAACACCCCTGTCCATCTCTTTCCCCAACACTTCACCCCAACACTTCCCCCAACAACACCCCTGTCCATCTCTTTCCCCAACACTTCACCCCAACACTTCCCCCAACAACACCCCTGTCCATCTCTTTTCCCAACACTTCACCCCAACACTTCCCCCAACAACACCCCTGCCCATCTCTTTCCCCAACACTTCACCCCAACACTTCCCTCAACAACACCCCTGCCCATCTCTTTCCCCAACACTTCCCCAACACTTCCCCCAACAACACCCTGCCCATCTCTTTCACCAACACTTCACCCCAACAACACCCATGCCCATCTCTTTCCCCAACACTTCCCCAACACTTCCCCCAACAACACCCATGCCATCTCTTTCCCCAACACTTCCCCAACACTTGTCTGCAACACTTGTCACAGTATTGACATTTTTATATTTACTCTGTGGTCACTATCCTCGCGAGAGAGAGGAGAGAGAGAGAGAGAGAGAGAGAGAGAGAGAGAGAGAAGAGAGAGAGAGAGAGAGAGAGAGAGAGAGAGAGAGAGAGAGAGAGAGAGAGAGAGAGGGAGAGAGAGAGAGAGAGGGAGAGAGAGAGAGAGAGAGAGAGAGAGAGAGAGAGAAGAGAGAGGGAGAGAGAGAGAGAGAGAGAGAGAGAAGAGAGGGAGAGAGAGAGAGAGAGAGAGAGAGAGAGTCAATAAAAAGAGCAGTTACAGAGACAGTGGACTCAGCTGGGAAATTGAAAAAAAAATCTTACAGGGGTTTAAATACAAAGGGAATAACGTCAGCTGAAATAATTGTCAGCAGTGACTCACTGGGGTTCAGACAAGAGGGTTCGAGAGAAAGATTCAAAGCTGTTCCTGAAGGGAGAGGTTCCAGAGGCTCAAACAAGAGGTTCAAGTAAAAAGTTCAAGCAAAAGGTTCAAACAAGAGGTTCAAGTAAGAGGTTCTATCTCCTTATACCTGCCTCTTACCTCCTTACACTTGCTTCCTACCTCCTTGTACCTACTACCTCTCACCTCCGTTCACCTACTTCCTACCTCATTACGCTTAATTCCTACCTCCGTACACCTACCTCCAACCTTCTTACACCTACTTCCTACCTCCTTACACCTACTTCTTACCTTCTTACACCTACCTCCTACCTCCTTACACCTACTTCCTACCTCATTATACCTACCTCCTACCTCCTTACACCTACCTCCTACCTCCTTATACCTACCTGCCTCCTAACACCTACCTCTTAATAACTACCTCTAACACCTACCTCCTAAAACCTACCTCCTTACACCTACCTCCTACCTCCTTATACCTACCTACTTCCTACCTCCTTACACCTACTTCTTACCTTCTTACACCTACCTCCTACCTCCTTACACCTACTTCCTACCTCATTATACCTACCTCCTACCTCCTTATATCTACCTTCCTCCTAACACCTACCTCCTTAAACCTACCTCCTACCTCCTTACACCTACCTCCTACCTCCTACACCTACCTCCTACCTCCTAACACCTACCTCCTTACACCTACATCCTACCTCCTTACACCTACCTCCTACCTCCTTATACCTACCTACCTCCTAACACCTACCTCTTAATACCTACCTCCTAACACCTACCTCCTAAAACCTACCTCCTACCTCCTTACACCTACCTCCTACCTCCTTACACCTACCTCCTACCTCCTTACACCTACCTCCTACCTCCTTATACCTACCTACCTCCTAACACCTACCTCTTAATACCTACCTCCTAACACCTACCTCCTAAAACCTACCTCCTACCTCCTTACACCTACCTCCTTACACCTACCTCCTACCTCCTTACACCTACCTCCTACCTCCTTACACCTACCTCCTACCTCCTTATACCTACCTACCTCCTAACACCTACCTCCTAACATCTACCTCCTAACACCTACTCCTAACACATACCTCATAAAACCTACCTTCTACCTCCTTACACCTACCTGCTACCTCCTAACACCTACCTCCAACCTTCTAACACCTACCTCCTACCTCCTTATACCTACCTACCTCCTAACACCTACCTCTTAATACCTACCTCCTAACACCTACCTCCTAAAACCTACCTCCTACCTCCTTACACCTACCTCCTTACACCTACCTCCTACCTCCTTACACCTACCTCCTACCTCCTTACACCTACCTCCTACCTCCTTACACGTACCTCCTACCTCCTTATACCTACCTACCTCCTAACACCTACCTCCTAACATCTACCTCCTAACACCTACCTCCTAACACATACCTCGTAAAACCTACCTTCTACCTCCTTACACCTACCTTCTCCCTCCTTATACCTACCTCCTACCTTCTTACACCTACTTCCTTACACCCATATAAGCAATACATAGCTATCAGCTCCCTGATACACCCATTGTGTGTGTATGTGTGTGTGTGCGTACTCACCTATTTGTGGTTGCAGGGGTCGAGACATAGCTTTTGGCCCCGACTTTTCACTGGTCGCCACTAGGTCCTCTCTCTCCATGAGCTTCATCAAACCTCGTCTTAAAATTATGTATGGTTTCTGCCTCCACTACATCACTTGCCAGGCTATTCCACTTTCTGACAACTCTATGACTGAAGAAATACTTCCTAACATCCCTTTGACTCATCTGAGTCTTCAGCTTCCAATTGTGACCTCTTGTGTCTGTGTCCCATCTCTGGAACATCCTGTCTTTGCCCACCCTGTCAATTCATCGCAGTATTCTATATGTTGTTATCATGTCTTCCCTAACCCTCCTGTCCTCCAGTATCGTCAGGCCGATTTCCCTCAACCTTTCTTCGTAGGGCATTCCCGTTAGCTCTGGAACTAGCCTTGTTGCACTTTCTCTAATATCTTGATGTGCTTGACCAGGTGTGGGTTCCAAACAGGTGCTGCATACTCCATTATGGGCCTGACGTACACAGTGTACAGTATCTTGAACGATTCCTTACTGAGGTATCGAAACGCTATTCTCAGGTTTGCCAGGCCCCCATATGCTGCAGCAGTTATCTGTTTGATGTGCACCTCAGGAGATGTGTTCGGTATGCGTGTGTGTGTGTGTGTGTGTGTGTGTGTGTGTGTGTGTGTGTGTGTGTGTGTGTGTGTGTGTGTGTGTGTGTGTGTGTGTGTGTGTGTGTGTGTGTGTGTGTGTGTGTGTGTGTGTGTGTGTATGTGTGTGCATGTGTGTGTCCTCCTTGCATCCGCCAGGTGACAGCACAAGGCTGACAGGAGTGAGAGGGTGCTATCTGCAAATGTATGTGAGATCATAAACAAGAGCAGTGAACTTAGGGACAGAGTGGCCGCTGCTAAGCCAGACTTCATAGCTCTAACAGAAACAAAAAAAAAATCGTAGAATCTTTCCATTGAGTTGTTACTTCTTACCTGTTACTTCGACAGTGCTGAAGCACTGAGACATGTTTCAGGACAATACTGAAGTAAAGACAAATGATTCTGGACAAGCTCTTACTCGGGCAACATTTCACTCTGTTGAAGTTTTAAACAGAGCGAAACGTTGTCTCGGTGAGAGCTTATTCAGGTGCCTATAATACGTTTTCTGCGTGTTGGTCTCACTACCACCAGACGGAGGATCGAGTCTGCACTAGACGGAGAATCAAGACTACACTAGACGGAGAATCAAGACTACACTAGACGGAGGATCAAGACTACACTAGACGGAGGATCAAGACTACACTAGACGGAGGATCAAGACTACACTAGACGGAGGATCAAGACTACACTAGACGGAGGATCAAGACTACACTAGACGGAGGATCAAGACTACAGTAGACGGAGGATCAAGACTACACTAGACGGAGGATCAAGACTACACTAGACGGAGGATCAAGACTACACTAGACGGAGGATCAAGACTACACTAGACGGAGGATCAAGACTACACTAGACGGAGGATCAAGACTACACTAGACGGAGGATCAAGACTACACTAGACGGAGGATCAAGACTACACTAGACGGAGGATCAAGACTACACTAGACGGAGGATCAAGACTACACTAGACGGAGGATCAAGACTACACTAGACGGAGGATCAAGACTACACTAGACGGAGGATCAAGACTACACTAGACGGAGGATCAAGACTACACTAGACGGAGGATCAAGACTACACTAGACGGAGGATCAAGACTACACTAGACGGAGGATCAAGACTACACTAGACGGAGGATCAAGACTACACTAGACGGAGGATCAAGACTACACTAGACGGAGGATCAAAACTACACTAGACGGAGGATCAAGACTACACTAGACAGAGGATCAAGACTACACTAGACGGAGGATCAAGACTACACTAGACGGAGGATCAAGACTACACTAGACGGAGGATCAAGACTACACTAGACGGAGGATCAAGACTACAGTAGACGGAGGATCAAGACTACACTAGACGGAGGATCAAGACTACACTAGACGGAGGATCAAGACTACACTAGACGGAGGATCAAGACTACACTAGACGGAGGATCAAGACTACACTAGACGGAGGATCAAAACTACACTAGACGGAGGATCAAGACTACACTAGACGGAGGATCAAGACTACACTAGACGGAGGATCAAGACTACACTAGACGGAGGATCAAGACTACACTAGACGGAGGATCAAGACTACACTAGACGGAGGATCAAGACTACACTAGACGGAGGATCAAGACTACAGTAGACGGAGGATCAAGACTACACTAGACGGAGGATCAAGACTACACTAGACGGAGGATCAAGACTACACTAGACGGAGGATCAAGACTACACTAGACGGAGGATCAAGACTACACTAGACGGAGGATCAAGACTACAGTAGACGGAGGATCAAGACTACACTAGACGGAGGATCAAGACTACACTAGACGGAGGATCAAGACTACACTAGACAAAGGATCAAGACTACACTAGACGGAGGATCAAGACTACACTAGACGGAGGATCAAGACTACACTAGACGGAGGATCAAGACTACACTAGACGGAGGATCAAGACTACACTAGACGGAGGATCAAGGCTACACTAGACGGAGGATCAAGACTACACTAGACGGAGGATCAAGACTACAGTAGACGGAGGATCAAGACTACACTAGACGGAGGATCAAGACTACACTGGACGGAGGATCAAGACTACACTAGACGGAGGATCAAGACTACACTAGACGGAGGATCAAGACTACACTAGACGGAGGATCAAGACTACACTAGACGGAGGATCAAGACTACACTAGACGGAGGATCAAGACTACACTAGACGGAGGATCAAGACTACACTAGACGGAGGATCAAGACTACACTAGACGGAGGATCAAGACTACAGTAGACGGAGGATCAAGACTACACTAGACGGAGGATCAAGACTACACTGGACGGAGGATCAAGACTACACTAGACGGAGGATCTAGACTACACTAGACGGAGGATCAAGACTACACTAGACGGAGGATCAAGACTACACTAGACGGAGGATCAAGACTACACTAGACGGTGTTACAAAATGCGGTAAGTATAAAGTATAGACATCTCCAGAGAATACTATAAGATCAACTTACTGATCCTCCTCCAGCATCTAGCTTGTGTCTGACTTTGTAAGAGGTAGTCAGAAAGTATTCTGGTCCAGTTATCATTTAAAATTATGATAAATTATAATATTGATTTAGGGTTGCAACTGATAGGATACTAACTAACGAAATAAAAATTGAAAAGTTTATTAGCAAAGTTGTCTAGGTGGATGAAATCAAAGTAAATGAATTTGATATATTTTAGGATATTAGTTCCTACACTTCTCTTGTAAAGTTAAATTGTACATATAGTAATATAGTGCTGAAGGTACATTTCGTAACAGTACGACTCTCAAATACCGTCTGGTAAGACTCACGAAATACCCCCGGCCGGGGGTATGGTTCATCTGGTACTTTACTTTCAGCTATAAAAATGATATACAATGATATACAAGCGTGTGTGTGAGAGTGTGTGTATGTGCTCAGAAATGTTCATTTTATCTCGTTAAGACTCGACTCAACTTAGACTTAAACAGTGACTGACTAAACGTCCTCAAATAATCTATCTTCTTGATCAACAAGGCAATCAAAACAGCTTGGTTGAAAAATATGACGAACGATTCGCCGAACAATTATAATGTACAGCGCAGCACAGAGTCAGCAACAAGGAGACAATATAACGACCCTAAATGGGGACCTTCAGCAGATCCTCCTTGAAAGTCATGAAACTCCCTTAATACTGAATCTAGGTTCAGCAACACAAAATAGGTCAGAAGCTTTAGCTTGGGACCTGGCTTGACTTACAGTGCCGATACGACAAACAACCTCAGCAAAACGTCAAAAATCACTATGACTGAGCAATGCTCTGTAAACAGTTACACAGAGTTACAAGATGTGTGTTTTGACTCACCAACTAAATCATTCTCTACCAAAAACAGTCTAAAAACGAACAAACGGACAGAAACGAGAGGGATGCTTCCAGCACTAGAAACAGATGGAGAGAGAAGGTGCTTGTCCAGCGATGGCTAGCTATGGAGAGAGATAAAGCGATTTTTCGACATCAGGCCTCACATCAGGTGATATCACGTGACTCTCCCGTGGTACTGCCGAGACGCCAGTAGATTAAACAAGAGAGCTGATAGTTAGCTAAGCAATTTACCAATGCGGACAGCCAACCATAACTTCCCAACAGTGAGCACAGTGAAATGTTACATCCTATATAATAACATAAGCTAAATCAAATAATAGTATAAATCAGGATATTTTCATTTTAGCTATTAATGAAAATATCAGCAATTTTAAATTATATGAAAGATAATATACATAAAATATATATTATATACATTGTGTCCCTTTCAGGGGGCGTAACAACGGAGGATCAAGACTGCACTAGACGGAGAATCAAGGCTACACCAGACGGAGGATCGAGCCTACACTAGACGGAGAATCAAGGCTACACCAGACGGAGGATCGAGCCTACACTGGACGGAGGATCAAGGCTAAACTAGATAGAGGATCAAGGGTAAACTAGACGGAGGATCGAGCCTACACTGGACGGAGGATCAAAGCTAAACTAGATAGAGGATCAAGGCTAAACTAGACGGAGGATCGAGCCTATGTTACCGGTTTAACACTCTAATGCATAATAAAAGCAACACCTAAAGTATTATTGAGAGAATAGAGAGAAATAAAGAGTGGCTGATATATTACATTCACAGAGAAGCACTAAGCCTGTAGGGGGTAATATAGACGCTAGAGGAGTGGAAATAAAGCACAGGAAACAATGAATAATAGAATAATAAAACAAAGAACCAATAATAAGGAGAGGAGCAATAATGGAAATATATACAACACGTCACTCAACAACAGCAGAGCCAGACACGACCATAGAGGCGGTCTCCATTAACTCGTTCACCAGTTCGCTTCATATCTCTGTTTTCTGTCCATTCACAACACACACACACACACACACACACACACACACACACACACACACACACACAACACAACACACAACACAGACACACAACCACTAACAACAACGCACACACACACACCGATCAACTCACTCAATCGCCTAAACGCACTATAGTCAACAACTTTCCATCGAGTGAGGAACTTCTGCAAATTAGATTAAGCTGAGATTCAGCAGGTAATTCCCAGCACCTGGCTGGTAGCCTAGCACCTGGCTGGTAGCCTAGCACCTGGCTGGTAGCCTAGCACCTGGCTGGTAGCCTAGCACCTGGCTGGTAGCCTAGCACCTGGCTGGTAGCCTAGCACCTGGCTGGTAGCCTAGCACCTGGCTGGTAGCCTAGCACCTGGCTGGTAGCCTAGCACCTGGCTGGTAGCCTAGCACCTGGCTGGTAGCCTAGCACCTGGCTGGTAGCTTAGCACCTGGCTGGTAGCCTAGCACCTGACTGGTAGCCTAGCACCTGGCTGGTAGCCTAGCACCTGGCTGGTAGCCTAGCACCTGGCTGGTAGCCTAGCACCTGGCTGGTAGCCTAGCACCTGGCTGGTAGCCTAGCACCTGGCTGGTAGCCTAGCACCTGGCTGGTAGCTAGCACCTGGCTGGTAGCCTAGCACCTGACTGGTAGCCTAGCACCTGGCTGGTAGCCTAGCACCTGGCTGGTAGCCTAGCACCTGGCTGGTAGCCTAGCACCTGGCTGGTAGCCTAGCACCTGGCTGGTAGCCTAGCACCTGGCTGGTAGCCTAGCACCTGGCTGGTAGCCTTGAGCCTGGATGGTAGCCTAGCACCTGGCTGGTAGCCTAGCACCTGGCTGGTAGCCTAGCACCTGGCTGGTAGCCTAGCACCTGGCTGGTAGCCTAGCACCTGGCTGGTAGCCTAGCACCTGGCTGGTTGCCTAGCGCCTGGATGGTAGCCTAGCACCTGGATGGTAGCCTAGAGCCTGGATGGTAGCCTAGCACCTGGATGGTAGCCGAGCACCTGGCTGGTAGCCCAGTACCTGGCTGGTAGCCTAGCACCTGGCAGGTAGCTTAGCACATGGTTGATAGCCCAGCACCTGGATGGTAGCCCAACACCTGGATGGTAGCCCAGCACTTAGATTGTAGCCCAGCACCTGGATGGTAGCCCAGCACCTGGATAGTAGCCCAGCACCTGGATGGTAGCCCAGCACCTGGATGGTAGCCCAGCACCTGGATGGCAGCCCAGCACCTGGATGGAAGCCCAACATCTGGATGGTAACCCAGCACATGGATTGTAGCCCAGCACCTGGATGGTAGCCCAGCAGCTGGATGGTAGCCCAGCACCTGGATGGTAGCCCAGCACCTGGATGGTAGCCCAGCACCTGGGTGGTAGCCCAGCACCTGGATGGTAGCCCAGCACCTGGATGGTAGCCCAGCACCTGGATGGTAGCCCAGCACCTGGATTGTAGCCCAGCACCTGGATGGTAGCCCAGCACCTGGATGGTAGCCCAGCACCTGGATGGTAACCTAGCACCTGGATGGTAGCCCAACACCTGGATGGTAACCCAGCACCTGGATGGTAGCCCAGCACCTGGATGGTAACCCAGCACCTGGATGGTAGCCCAGCACCTGGATTCTAGCCCAGCACCTGGATGGTAACCCAGCACCTGGATGGTAGCCCAGCACCTGGATGGTAGCCCAGCACCTGGATGGTAACCCAGCACCTGGATGGTAGCCCAGCACCTGGATGGTAACCCAGCACCTGGATGGTAGCCCAGCACCTGGATGGTAACCCAGCACCTGGATGGTAACCCAGCACCTGGATGGTAACCCAGCACCTGGATGGTAGCCCAGCACCTGGATGGTAACCCAGCACCTGGATGGTACCCAGCACCTGGATGGTAGCCCAGCACCTGGATGGTACCCAGCACCTGGATGGTAGCCCAGCACCTGGATGTAGACCCAGCACCTGGATGGTAGCCCAGCACCTGGATGGTAGCCCAGCACCTGGATGGTAACCAGCACCTGGATGGTAGCCCACACCTGGATGGTACCCAGCACCTGGATGGTAGCCCAGCACCTGGATGGTAACCCAGCACCTGGATGGTAGCCCAGCACCTGGATGGTAGCCTAGCACCTGGATGGTAACCCAGCACCTGGATGGTAGCCCAGCACCTGGATGGTAGCCCATCACCTGGATGGTAACCCAGCACCTGGATGGTAGCCCAGCACCTGGATGGTAACCCAGCACCTGGATGGTAAGCCCAGCACCTGGATGGTAACCCACACCTGGATGGTAACCCAGCACCTGGATGGTAGCCCAGCACCTGGATGGTAACCCAGCACCTGGATGGTAGCCCAGCACCTGGATGGTAACCCAGCACCTGGATGGTAACCCAGCACCTGGATGGTAACCCAGCACCTGGATGGTAGCCCAGCACCTGGATGGTAACCCAGCACCTGGATGGTAGCCCAGCACCTGGATGATAGCCCAGCACCTGGATGGTAACCCAGCACCTGGATGGTAGCCCATCACCTGGATGGTAACCCAGCACCTGGATGGTAGCCCAGCACCTGGATGGTAACCCAGCACCTGGATGGTAGCCCAGCACCTGGATGGTAACCCAGCACCTGGATGGTAACCCAGCACCTGGATGGTAGCCCAGCACCTGGATGGTAACCCAGCACCTGGATGGTAGCCCAGCACCTGGATGGTAACCCAGCACCTGGATGGTAACCCAGCACCTGGATGGTAACCCAGCACCTGGATGGTAACCCAGCACCTGGATGGTAACCCAGCACCTGGATGGTAACCCAGCACCTGGATGGTAGCCCAGCACCTGGATGGTAACCCAGCACCTGGATGGTGCAGCACTGATGGCCCAGCACCTGGATGGTAACCCAGCACCTGGATGGTAGCCCAGCACCTGGATGGTAACCCAGCACCTGGATGGTAGCCCAGCACCTGGATGGTAACCCAGCACCTGGATGGTAGCCCAGCACCTGGATGGTAACCCAGCACCTGGATGGTAGCCCAGCACCTGGATGGTAGCCCAGCACCTGGATGGTAACCCAGCACCTGGATGGTAGCCCAGCACCTGGATGGTAGCCCAGCACCTGGATGGTAACCAGCCTGGATGGTACCAGCACTGGATGGTAGCCCAGCACCTGGATGGTAAGCCCAGCACCTGGATGGTAGACCCACTGAGTCCACACTGGATGGTAACCCAGCACCTGGATGGTAACCCAGCACCTGGATGGTAGCCCAGCACCTGGATGGTAACCCAGCACCTGGATGGTAGCCCAGCACCTGGATGGTAGCCCAGCACCTGGATGGTAGCCCAGCACCTGGATGGTAGCCCAGCACCTGGATGGTAGCCCAGCACCTGGATGGTAGCCCAGCACCTGGATGGTACCCAGCACCTGGATGGTAGCCCAGCACCTGGATGGTAGCCCAGCACCTGGATGGTAGCCCAGCACCTGGATGGTAGCCCAGCACCTGGATGGTAACCCAAGCCACCTGGATGGTAACCCAGCACCTGGATGGTAGCCCAGCACCTGGATGGTAACCCAGCACCTGGATGGTACAGCCCATGTCCACCCTGGATGGTAACCCAGCACCTGGATGGTAGCCCAGCACCTGGATGGTAGCCCAGCACCTGGATGGTAGCCCAGCACCTGGATGGTAGCCCAGCACCTGGATGGTAGCCCAGCACCTGGATGGTAACCCAGCATCTGGATGGTAGCCCAGCACCTGGATGGTAACCCAGCACCTGGATGGTAGCCCAGCACCTGGATGGTAGCCCAGCACCTGGATGGTAGCCCAGCACCTGGATGGTAACCCAGCACCTGAATGGTAGCCCAGCACCTGGATGGTAGCCCAGCACCTGGATGGTAGCCCAGCACCTGGATGGTAGCCCAGCACCTGGATGGTAGCCCAGCACCTGGATGGTAGCCCAGCACCTGGATGGTAACCCAGCACCTGGATGGTAGCCCAGCACCTGGATGGTAGCCCAGCACCTGGATGGTAGCCCAGCACCTGGATGGTAGCCCAGCACGTGGATGGTAGCCCAGCACCTGGATGGTAGCCCAGCACCTGGATGGTAGCCCAGCACCTGGATGATAGCCCAGTACCAGACTGGATGGTAGCCCAGCACCTGGATGGTAGCCCAGCACCTGGATGGTAGCCCAGCACCTGGATGGTAGCCCAGCACCTGGATGGTAGCCCAGCACCTGGATGGTAGCCCAGCACCTGGATGGTAGCCCAGCACCTTCCCAAACTGTGTTGATTGGAACGAGAAATTCTTGATCCTGCAGTTGTCATCAATCAGTCCTTCGGATTGATTGCATGTCTTATTCATTCTAGAGGAATAAGACACATGTGAAACACTTGCGTGTTTCGTGGAGACGTTTCGCCCACCAGTGATTTTATTAGTCCAATAAGGCTGGGGGCCGTAGAAGACGTGAAGAGGTAAGATGAGGAGGTCAGTCCCTCTGCCTTACTAGGGGATCATTTCCACACCTATGATAAATCTGAAGCTGGATGTGTGTGTGTGTGTGTGTGTGTGTGTGTGTGTGTGTGTGCACGAGCCTAGTTTTCGTCAGAAAAAGTGATCTATAGCTCTTGGACCCCGCCATTGAATCATATAATGTGTGGTGTTCTTTGAAATGTTGACTCCCATTGCGGCTTGTTAGGTTGCCAAATCCCTACATAAGGTTCAACTCCATGTATTATGGGGTTCAGTACGCTGAGGTCACTGGTCACGTGTGGTCATACCTGCCTAAGCTCTTCGGAGTTAGCGTGGGCTGTTACCAAGCACCATGGCTTGTTGTAGTGTTTTAGAATCTCAGGTTCAAGTGTTGAAGAAGGAGGTTCTTCTTCTTCAGGATGAAAATAGGAGGCTGAAGCTTCACATAGATGAGTTTGGGAGTAAGTGTGAGATAGATTTAGCTGGTAAGGAGGAAATGGCCACAAGCAGTGAGAGTGGCAGCCACTTTAAGTGGCAAGTGGTTCACAGTTCAGGAAGAAGGAAGATAAGGAGGGTTAATGGAGAAGATGTGAAGGTAGGAAACCTATTCTCTGTTCTCCAGGACGAGTGTACTTCAGTGGTTAGTGAGGCTGAAGGTACTACTGATTCCCCTGCTAATCAAGGTAAGAATATTCTAATTGTATGAGATGCTCAGGTAAAATATATGGACTGTGCTTTTTGTAACAGAGATAGAAAGGTCAAACAATGGGAGTGCCTCCCAGGAGCTGGTGTTGGTGACATAGTCAGTAGGTTGGATAATATTATGTCAGGTAATGGGAACAAACCCATTATCTGTCTTAGTGCTGGGGGTAATGACATTGGGAAGGGCAGGAGACAGCAGCTGTTGGATAAGTACAGGTCAGCCATAGAAGTAGTCAGGTCTAAGGGAGGGATCCCAGTCATATGTAGCATCTTGCCTAGAAAGGGGGTGGGCAATGAATGGATGTCTAGGGCAATTGGTATAAATTGCTGGCTAGACAGGTACTGCAAGGAACTTGCAATCCCATTCATTGATAACTGGGAGAAATTCTATGGCAAACATGATACGTATGCAAGGGATGGGGTTCATCTCTCTGGGGCTGGAGTGGTTGCATTATCCAATTAGATTAAGGAGGTATTTGATGACCTGTCTAGGACTTTAAACTGATAGTTTATAGACGTATGGGTGTTTGTGCGAAACAATCAGGCTGCAATTTTAGGGTTGCAAACAGCAGATATTACCGGGATATCTCAGGGATATGTTTAAAAGACAATATTCAAAATAAAGTTGCTAGTAAAGGCAAATCAATTGATCAACAAACAAAGAGAGATAGTAGAGGGCAACGAGTGACTAGCTCCCTTAAGATTTACTATACAAATAGTAGGAGTCTAAGAAATAAGATATATAAGCTACAATTACTTGCAAGTGCAGGTAATATAGATATTACTGGTATAACAGAGACCTGGTTCAACCTGAAAGATAGAGAAATGCCTTCTGAATGCAACATACAGGGTTATAAACTATTCCACACTGATAGGGTCAACAGGAAGGGTGGTGGAGTGGCGATGCATGTCAGAGACAATTTAAATTGTTGTCTTAGACATGATATAAGATTAGAAACATCGGACACAGAATCTGGCTACAGTTTCTCGAGGGACGTGACAAATTAATTTTGGGTGTGATTCGCAGGCCCCCAAACCTTGATAGGGAGTGCAGTAAGCTGGTATGGGACAAAATTCATAAGGCGTCTATATATGAAAATGTTGTGTTAATGGGAGATTTTAACTTTAGACAAACTGAGTGGAACAATACGACAGGAAATCTTGAGTCTAGTGACTGTCTTGATACGGTTCAGGATTGCTTTTTAGAACAGTTGGTGACAGAACAAACTAGAGGAAACACTCTGCTTGACTTGGTTCTTGCCAACAAAGATTCACTAATTAATAATCTTGAGGTTAATGATGAGCTTGGGGAAAGTGATCACAAATCACTTAGTTTCAACATATCATGGAATTACCCAGATAACTGCAATCAAATCTCTGTCCTTGACTTTCGCTTGGCCGATTTCATGGGACTGAGAAATTGCCTGGGTGGGCTAAATTGGGATGACCTGACTATGGGTCAGGTAGGTGATCTTGGTTGCCAATATGATGTTTTCCAGAGCATAATTCTAGCTGCCCAGACAACTTTTGTTCCGAGTAGGGAAATTAGATCTAACAAAAATTATTCCAAATGGATGAACAATAGATTAAAACATCTCATTGATCAAAAGAGAGGCATATATAGGCGTATCAAAAGAGGGGATGGGCAGTTAAGAAATCAATATATTCAATTAAAGAGAGAAATAAAGAAAGGAATAAGAAAAGCAAAAAGGGATTATGAGGGTAGGGTCGCAAGAGATTCAAAGACTAACCCAAAAAGGTTCTTTCAGGTATACAGAAGTAAGATTAGGGATAAGACTGGCTCACTTAAGAGTAACTCAGATCAGATCACTGACAGTAATAAGGATATGTGTGAAATTTTCAATACTTACTTCCTCCTAGTTTGTACCCAGGAAAATACTAGCGAAATTCCTGAAATAATAGATTATGTAGAAAAGGGCGATAATAAACTATGCACGATTGCTGCAACTAGTGACATGGTCCTCAGACAAATAGAGAAATTAAAACCTAACAAATCCCCAGATCCTGATGAACTGTTTGCAAGGGTGTTATAGGAATGTACAGAGGAACTTAGCATACCCTTGGCTAATCTTTTCAACATATCACTACAAACTGGAATAGTGCTTGATAAGTGGAAAATGGCTAATGTAATACCTATATACAAGGCAGGTGACAGGTCCTTGGCTTCAAACTTTAGACCAATAAACCTTACCTCCATAGTGGGAAAATTTATGGAATCAATAATTGCCGAAGCAATTCATAGCCATCTTGATAGACACAGATTGATTAATGAATCTCAACACTGTTTTACAAAGGAGAGTTCTCGTCTTAGGAATTTACTAACTTTTTTCACTAAGGTGTTTGAGGAGGTAGATCATGGTAATGAATATGATATCGTGTATATGGACTTCAGGAAGGCTTTCGATAGAGTTCCACATCAGAGGCTATTGAGGTAATTTAAGGCACACGGAATAGGAGGAGAAATTTTTTCCTGGGTAGAGGCATGGCTGACAAATAGACAGCAGAGAGTTTGCATAAATGGGGAGAAGTCAGAAAGGGGGCACGTCACAAGCGGTGTTCCTCGGGGGTCAGTGTTGGGCCCCTTGTTGTTCACAATTTACATAAACGACATAGATGAGGGAATAAATAGCGACATAAGCAAATTTCCTGATGACACCAAAATAGGCCGACCAATTCATTCTAATGAGGACATTAGAGCACTCCAGGATAATTTGAATAGACTGATGCAATGGTCAGAGAAGTAGCAGATGCAGTTTAATATAGAGAAATGCAAAGTTCTAAATGTTGGACAGGAAAATAACCATGCCACATATAAACTAAAAAATGTAGATCTTAATACTACTGATTAAAAAAAGGATTTAGGAGTTCTGGTTAGCAATAACAGACAACAGTGCATTAGTGTTCACAATAAAGCTAACAGAATTCTTGGCCTCATATCTAGAAGTATAAATAATAGAAGTCCTCAGGTTGTTCTTCAACTCTATATATCCTTGGTTAAACCTCATTTAGATTATGCTTCTCAGTTCTGGTCACTGTATTACAGAATGGATGTAAATGCTCTGGAAGACGTACAAAGGTTAGACTGAGGGCCATGAATTTGCGCTCTCTAGAAAGGCGTAGAATTAGGGGGGATATGATTGAGGTGTATAAATGGAAAACAAGAATAAATAAAGGGGATGTAAATAGCATGCTAAAAATATCTAGTCTAGACAGGACTCGCAGTAATGGCTTTAAGCTGAAAAAATTCAGATTCAGAAGGATATAGGAAAGCACTGGTTTGGTAATAGAGTTGTGGATGAGTGGAACAAACTCCCGAGTACCGTTATTGAAGCTAAAATGTTGTGTAGTTTTAAAAATAGGTTAGATAAATACATGAGTGGGTGTGGGTGGGTGTGAGTTGGACCTGACGAGCTAGGTCTGATGCCTTTCTCCTTCCTTAAGTGGAAGTGACCTGACTTAGTGGGTCATTGGGCTAATCTGGGGGGAACATGGACCTGCTGCAGTGTTCCTCCTTTCTTATGTTCTTATGTATTATGGGATTCAACTCCATATATGGAATTCAACTCCGCTACTTTGCAGGGTTATAAGGAAGGCTAGTAGATAGCAGCTATTAACTGAGCTATTTACCCTCCCATTAAATGAATGCTAAACGACAGTTCATTAGGCGGTCGTTTAACAGAAAGATGGTTGGTCGTTTTTCCATGCTTCTTGAGCATTTAAGCTGACGAATCGAAATTTTACAAATTTCTTCTGACATTACCTTCACACTTGCAATTACGACACTATATCGCCAAAACACGATCGCATATGAACCACGATTTTGTGGGTCATAATGGCGGCTTTGAGGGGACTTGAGATAGAGTTCACCACAGCTTCCACGCTGGCGGGAGATTCATCTGTGGAAACTTGCATTTATGGTCACAGTGTGGAGCCTATGCTAACCTCCCTATGGTGTACAAATATACCTAGTTAGATTAATCTTATTAGAACCAGGTGATACAGTGGTTAGCGCACTGGCTTGTGAGTTTTAGTTCTTAATAGAAATGAGTTCAAATCCTTCCCGTTCCATGGTTTCAAACAGATTTCTTGATTCTGAAGTATTTAGAAGGATGGTGTAAAGTGTTGAGAGAGAAGCCACAACTGGGTTGTAGTACACGAAGACAAAGTGTATGAGAGAGTCAAAATTTTGGATGTGATTTTAGTGAGAGAAAGAGATTGAACACCAGACTGTGAGGATGGCAGCATGTGTGTAGCATTAAATCCTAGACTGTGAGGATGGCAGCATGTATGTAACATTAAATCCTAGACTGTGAGGATGGCAGCTTGTGTGTAGCATTGAACACCAGACTGTGAGGATGGCAGCATGTATGTAGCATTAAATCCTAGACTGTGAGGATGGCAGCATGTATGTAGCATTAAATCCTAGACTGTGAGGATGGCTGCATGTATGTAGCATTAAATCCTAGACTGTGAGGATGGCAGCTTGTGTGTAGCATTGAACACCAGACTGTGAGGATGGCAGCTTGTGTGTAGCATTGAACACCAGACTGTGAGGATGGCAGCCTGGGTGAAGGATGGGTTGAATACCAGGATGTTGCTGAGTGCGGTAATTCCAGAAATTATTGTGGAGAGAACTGGAAGACAGAAGAAGTTCGAGACGCAAGAGAAGATGAATGTGAGTGAACGAAGCGATCTTTGAAGAAAGTCTGACTTTTAGATATAAGTCTGGAAGGCCAGTGCTGATGAGTAGTTTTAGTTTCTGTCAATAATAGACAGACATCCACGTACGCTGTACGTTATGTGCAGGTTACGCAGACCTGTGTATCCCACACGGCGGGTTGCTCCATACAAAACTTCAGGTCATTTACAGAGGCACAATACATAAAAGAGGATTAAAATAGGTTAATTTGCAATCTTTGTGTGGCTGCTTTTTTCTTTCTGTCTCATGAACAGGTAAGATTAGACGACAGTGTTGAACTGACTAGGTTAAGGCGTTGGCTTAAGCCTGTAGGAGAATTGGATCTGCCTCGCATGGGCCAGTAGGCCTACTGCAGCATTCCTTCTTTCTTATGTTCTTATATATAATTGTCTTCACTGCCCTGAATGTTTTATTCCAGTTTAATTCATTTTATACATTTTTTTTCATTAAAAAAACTGTCTTGTTAGAGGCTACAATGGCGGTCGTTTGCGCTATTAGCAACCGGAGGATCGAGCCTCCACCACTCCTGGAGCCTGTACACTACTGTCTCTGTTTTTGACTGAAGAAACCTACTGTGTGAGCGAAACGTCTCATTAATATAGATACCCAACTGATGCACGTGTGTCGTAATCATCAAATTGTCGGTATTTTATACCATTTTTAACATCAAAGTCAGTGTGTAACTACCAGAGCAAGCCACGGAACAGGTGGGGTTTCAACCCATGGTGAGTGACCCGTAAAACTCCAGGCCAGTCCGCAAGCCAGGTTTCATACCCCGCCCGTTCCGTGGTGGGTTTCATCACGATTTCGCGAGTCACGACAACAGAACAAAACGACAAGTCGAGATATTACGAACTGTCCGATTAAAGCCATTACTGACCACTTTATTTACAGCAGTGTAAACAGTGGCGTCCCACTGGCTAATCGTGACGTATTTACAGTTAATCGTCAACCCGGGAGACTACTGTGTAAATATCTTAATTTACACTCTGACATAAACAGAAAAATTAGTTACTTAGACCCAGAAGTAAAAAATTATTTACGTTTATCATTGATAAACGTATTAAACGTTTATCATTACGTTTATCATTGATGTTTATCATTGATTTACAGTTGTTTCTTGTTTTATTTACAGCGATTATGTGGCGATACAAGTGACTAAATGATTTACAAAACCGAAACAGTGGTAAACGCTTTTGCAAAGTTACCTAAATGTTGCAAAGGTGTCTTATTTATATTTGTGATGTTAGTAGTAGTTGTAGCAATGGTGGTAGTAGTGGTAGTAGTGGTAGTAGTGGTAGTGGTGGTAGTGGTGGTAGTGGTGGTAGTAGTGGTAGTGGTGGTAGTAGTGGTAGTGGTGGTAGTAGTGGTAGTGGTGGTAGTAGTGGTAGTCGTGGTAGTAGTGGTAGTGGTGGTAGTAGTGGTAGTGGTGGTAGTAGTGGTAGTGGTGGTAGTAGTGGTAGTCGTGGTAGTAGTGGTAATGGTGGTACTAGTGGTAGTGGTGGTAGTAGTGGTAGTAGTGGTAGTAGTGGTAGTCGTGGTAGTAGTGGTAGTAGTGGTAGTAGTGGTAGTGGTGGTAGTAGTGGTAGTAGTGGTAGTAGTGGTAGTCGTGGTAGTAGTGGTAAAGGTGGTACTAGTGGTAGTGGTGGTAGTAGTGGTAGTGGTGGTAGTAGTGGTAGTGGTGGTAGTAGTGGTAGCGGTGGTAGTAGTAGCAATGGTGGTAGTAGTGGTAGTGGTGGTAGTAGTGGTAGTCGTGGTAGTAGTGATAGTGGTGGTAGTAGTATTAGTAATGGTGGTAGTAGTGGTAGTGTGGTAATAGTGGTAGTCGTGGTAGTAGTGGTAGTGGTGGTCGTAGTAGTAATGGTGGTAGTAGTGGTAGTGGTGGTAGTAGTGGTAGTGGTGGTAGTAGTGGTAGTGGTGGTAGTAGTAGTAATGATGGTAGTAGTGGTAGTGGTGGTAGTAGTGGTAGTCGTGGTAGTAGTGGTGGTGGTGGTAGTAGTAGTAGTAGTAGTAACAGCAGCAGCATCAACAAGAACAGCAGTAGCAGCAGCAGCACCAACAAGAACAGCAGTAGCAGCAGCAGCATCAACAAGAACAGCAGCAGCAGCAGCAACAAGAACAGCAGTAGCAGCAGCAGCATCAACAAGAACAGCAGCAGCAGCATCAACAAGAACAGCAGCAGCAGCAGCAACAAGAACAGCAGTAGCAGTAGCAGCAGCAGCAACAAGAACAGCAGTAGCAGCAGCAGCAACAACAAGAACAGCAGCAGCAGCAGCAGCAGCATCAACAAGAACAGCAGTAGCAGCAGCAGCAGCAACAAGAACAGCAGCAGCAGCAGCATCAACAAGAACAGCAGTAGCAGTAGCAGCAGCAGCAGCAACAAGAACAGCAGCAGCATCAACAAGAACAGCAGCAGCAGCAGCAGCAGCATCAACAAGAACAGCAGCAGCAGTAGTAGCAGCAGCAGCAACAAGAACAGCAGCAGCAGCAGCAGCATCAACAAGAACAGCAGTAGCAGTAGCAGCAGCAACAAGAACAGCAGCAGCAGCAGCATCAACAAAAACAGCAGCAGCAGCAGCATCAACAAGAACAGCAGTAGCAGCAGCAGCAGCAACAAGAACAGCAGCAGCAGCAGCATCAATAAGAACAGCAGTAGCAGCAGCAGCAGCAACAAGAACAGCAGCAGCAGCAGCAGCATCAACAAGAACAGCAGTAGCAGGAGCAGCAGCATCAACAAGAACAGCAGTAGTAGCAGCAGCAGCAACAAGAACAGCAGTAGCAGCAGCAGCAGCATCAACAAGAACAGCAGTAGCAGGAGCAGCAGCATCAACAAGAACAGCAGTAGTAGCAGCAGCATCAACAAGAACAGCAGTAGCAGCAGCAGCAGCATCAACAAGAACAGCAGTAGTAGCAGCAGCAGCAACAAGAACAGCAGTAGCAGCAGCAGCAGCAACAAGAACAGCAGCAGCAGCAGCATCAACAAGAACAGCAGTAGCAGCAGCAGCAGCAACAAGAACAGCAGCAGCAGCAGCATCAACAAGAACAGCAGTAGTAGCAGCAGCAGCATCAACAAGAACAGCAGTAGTAGCAGCAGCAGCAACAAGAACAGCAGTAGCAGTAGCAGCAGCAGCATCAACAAGAACAGCAGCAGCAGCAGCAACAAGAACAGCAGTAGCAGCAGCAGCAGCAGCAACAAGAACAGCAGTAGCAGCAGCAACAAGAACAGCAGTAGCAGTAGCAGCATCAACAAGAACAGCAGTAGCAGCAGCAGCAGCAGCAGCAGCAGCAGCAGCAGCAACAAGAACAGCAGTAGCAGCAGTAGCATCAACAAGAACAGCAGTAGCAGCAGCAGCATCAACAAGAACAGCAGTAGCAGCAGCAGCAGCAGCAGCAACAAGAACAGCAGTAACAGCAGCAGCATCAACAAGAACAGCAGTAGCAGCAGCAGCATCAACAAGAACAGCAGTAGCAGCAGCAGCATCAACAAGAACAGCAGTAGCAGCAGCAGCATCAATAAGAACAGCAGTAGCAGCAGCAGCATCAACAAGAACAGCAGTAGCAGCAGCAGCATCAACAAGAACAACAGCAGCAGCAGCAGCAGCAACAAGAACAGCAGTAGCAGCAGCAGCATCAACAAGAACAACAGCAGCAGCAGCAGCAACAAGAACAGCAGTAGCAGCAGCAGCATCAACAAGAACAACAGCAGCAGCAGCAGCAACAAGAACAGCAGTAGCAGCAGCAGCATCAACAAGAACAACAGCAGCAGCATCAACAAGAACAACAGCAGCAGCAGCAGCAGCAACAAGAACAGCAGTAGCAGCAGCAGCATCAACAAGAACAACAGCAGCAGCAGCAGCAGCAACAAGAACAGCAGTAGCAGCAGCAGCATCAACAAGAACAACAGCAGCAGCAGCAGCAACAAGAACAGCAGTAGCAGCAGCAGCATCAACAAGAACAACAACAGCAGCAGCAGCATCAACAAGAACAACAACAGCAGCAGCAGCAGCAACAAGAACAGCAGTAGCAGCAGCAGCATCAACAAGAACAACAGCAGCAGCATCAACAAGAACAACAGCAGCAGCAGCAGCAGCAACAAGAACAGCAGTAGCAGCAGCAGCATCAACAAGAACAACAGCAGCAGCAGCAGCAACAAGAACAGCAGTAGCAGCAGCAGCATCAACAAGAACAACAACAGCAGCAGCAGCATCAACAAGAACAACAACAGCAGCAGCAGCAACAACAAGAACAGCAGTAGCAGTAGTAACAACAACACAGAACTACACACTACATCAGAGTACACTTGTCATAACCTAACATAAATACATCATCTGCTCACTTCTCTGTCACAAGATAACAGTGTGGTAGACCAGGCTCAGAGGCCCATTAATCACGAGTGGACACTGGCCGCTAGGCCCATTAGCAAGCACTAATGGAGTGTGCTTGTGGGCGTGTGTGGGGGGTGTGTATGTGGGCGTGTGAGGGGGGTATGGGGGATGAGGATGTGGGCGTGTTACTGATGAGCAGGACAATAACTTTCAAATTTAATGGTGATGTGAGATGTGTGTTCGTCTGTGTGAGTGTACGCAGCTTTAAGTGATTGCAGGGGGGTCGAGTCACGGCTCCTGTGTGTGTGTATTCACCTAGTTGTGGTTGCAGGGGTAAAGCCACAGCTCCTGGCCCCCCTCTTCACTGGCCGCTACTAGGTCATTCTTCCTGTACCATGAGTTTTATCATACCTCTTCTTAAAGCTATGTATGGATCCTACCTCCACTACATCACTTCCCAGACTATTCCACTTCCTGACAACTCTTTGACTTCTTACATCTGTTACTCTGTGACTTCTTAACATCCCTGTGATTCATCTGAGTCTTCAACTTCCAACTGTGTCCCCTTGTTGCTGTGTCCGATCTCTGGAACATCCTGTCTCTGTCCACCTTGTCGATTCCTCTCAGTATTTTATATGCCGTTATCATTTCCTCCCTATCTCTCCTGTCCTCCAATGTCTTCAGGTCGACTTCCCTTAACCTCTTCTCGTAGGACACGCACTTTCTTTAATTTCCTTACGTGCTTGGCTAGGTGTGGCTTCCAAACTGGTGTTGCATATTCCAATATAGGCCTAACGTACACGGTGTACAGGGTCCTGAACGATTCTTTATTGTGATATCGGATTGCTATTCTTAGGTTCGCTAGGCACCCGTATGCTGCAGCAGTTACTTGGTTGATGCGCCCTTGAGATGTGCCTGATGTTATACTCACCCAAAGATCCTTTTTCTTGAGTGAGGTTTGTAGTCTTTGGCCCCCTAGACTGTACTCCATCTTCGGTATTCTTTACCCTTCCTCAATTTCCACTGCTTTGCACTAGGTGGGGTTGAACTCAAGGAGCCAGTTTCTGGACCAGGCCTGCAGCCTGTCCAGATCCCTTTGTAGTTCTGCCTGGTCCTCGTCTGATTGAATTCTTATCATCAACTTCACATCATCTGCAAACAGGGACACTTCTGAGTCTATTCCTTCCGCCATGTCGTTCACACATACCAGAAACAGCACCGATCCTGGGACTGATCTCTGGAACCTCGCTCGTCACAGGCGCCCACTCTGACACCTCGCCACGTACCATGACTCGCTGATGTCTTCCCGACAGGTATTCCCTGATGCATTGCGGTGCCTTCCCTGTTATCCCTGCCTGGTCCTCCAGCTTTTGCACTAATCTCTTGTGTGGAACTGTGTCAAACGTCTTCCTAGAGTCCAAGAAAATGCAATCTACCCATCTCTCTCTCTCTCTCTCTCTCTCTCTCTCTCTCTCTTGTCTTACTGCTGTCACCCTGTCATAGAAGTCCTGTAGGTTTTTGGCATAGGATTTTCCATCTCTGAAACGGTGCTGGTTGTCGTTGGTTCTAGGTGCTCCACCACTCTTCTCCTGATAATCTTCTCCATGACTTTGCATACTATGCATGTCAGTAACACTGGTCTGTAGTTTAATGCTTCGCATCTGTCTTCTTTTTTAAAAATTAGGACTACATCTGCTGTCTTCCATACCTCAGGTAGTCGCGCTGTCTCGATAGATGTGTTGAATATTGTTGTTAGTGGTACACATAGCACCTCTGCTCCCTCTCTCAGGACCCATGGAGAAATGTTATCCGGCCCCATCGCCTTTGAGGATTCTAGTTTGCTTAACATCCTCTTCACTTCTTCCTCGGTTGTATGTATTGTGTCCAACACTTCATGGTGTACCTCACCTCTCCATTCTTCTGGAATCCCTTCTGTCTCCTCTGTGAACACTTCTTTGAATCTCGTGTTGAGCGCCTCACGTACTTCACGGTCGTTTCTTGTGATCTCCCCTCCTTTCTTCATCAGCCTGATTACCTGGTCCTTGACTGTTGTTTTCCTTCTGATGTGGCTGTACAAGAGCTTCAGGTCAGATTTGGCTTTCGCTGCTATGTCATTTTTGTATTGTCGTTGGGCCTCCCTTCTTACCTGCACATATTTATTTCTGGCTCTAAGACTGCTCTCCTTATTCTACTGGATCCTTTGCCTTCTATACTTCTTCCATTCTCTAGCACACTTGGTTTTGGCTTCTCTACATCTTTGGATGAACCAAGAGCTCATCCTGGCTTTCTCATTATTTCTGTTACCCTTGGGTAAAAACTTCTCCTCAGCTTCCTTGCATATTGTTGTCACATATTCCATCTCATGTACTTCCTTGCCAGTTCTGTCCCACTGAACCCCGTGCAGGAAATTCTTCATGCCTGTGTAGTCCCCTCTCTTGTAGTTTGGCTTCATTCGTCCTACCCTTCCTGCTTCCTTCTCCATTTGTAATTCTACTATGTATTCGATGCTCAGAACCACTTGATCATTGGCCCCTAGGGGTCTTTCATATGTGATTTCTTCAACATCTGCACTACTTAAGGTGAATACTAGGCCAGTCTTGCTGGTTCATCCTCTCCTCTCTCTCTGGTAGTGTCCCTTACGTGTTGGTATATGAAGTTTTCCAGTACCACCTCCATCATCTTAGCTCTCCATGTTTCTGGGCCCCAATGTGGTTCCAATTTCTCTCATTGATTTCCTTGTGGCTGAAGTCACCCACAACCAGCAGCTTTGCCCTGCTCGCATGAGCCCTTCTGACCACTTCAGCCAGTGTGTCAACCATTGCTCTATTACTCTCATCATACTCTTGCCTTGGCCTCCTGCTGTTCTGTGGTGGGCTATACATCACTGCAATTACCGCCTTGGGATCTCCAGACTGAAGTGTTCCTATTATGTTGTCTCTTGCTTCTCCTCTGTCTCCTCTCTCCAGCTCATCAAAATCGCATTGGCTTTTGATGAGCAGTGCCACTCCTCAATCTGATGAGCAGTGCCATTCCTCCTCTGTTCCCTCTGCCTTTTCTCAGGATCTGATATCCTGTTGGAAAGATGGCATCTGTTATCATTCCTGTGAGCTTGGTTTCTGTGAGAGCTATAATGTCCGGTGATGCCTCTTTGACTCTTTTGTGTCACTCCTCCTACTAATTCGTTATTCCGTCTGCGTTGGTATACCATACCTTCAGTTTCGTCTCCAACACTGTGTTATGGGGTCTATGGGGGTGGGGGACCTGGTAGTGTGCTGTGGGATTCTACAGCATAGTGTGGGGTTGGGGCTGTAAGTGTGAATTGTGGGTTGTGTTGGGATAATGTGTTTGTCTGTGGGTGGTTCTGTGTGTGCTTCTGCTTGTTGTTCTGCCCTGTCTGTTCCCCCTTCTGTGCCTCATCTGGCTCTCTCCTAGCCGTTTTCGTTTTTGTGTTCCCCCCCCCTCAGCTGCTGTTGTTTTTTTTCTTGTTTGTTGTATGTTAATGTTTCCTTCACGTGGTTTTCCTTGCGGCCCTTTTTCCCGGGACCGTTTTTGTCTTGAAAATCAGTTTAAACCCCCGTTTTCTCCCCTTCAATTTACCCCCAGTTCTCGGGAAATTTTAAAAAAATCTCAGTATGTCCTTTTTACCTTTCTTTAATGATGTTTTCAATCCCCGGGTTTTTTTGCCATCTTTCTCTGTCTTTCCCTTGCTTTTTCGGGGGGCCCATAAATTAAACACTGATTCTCCCTCTCCTCCAAACTCCCTTGTTTTTTTTCTCTGTGTTCTGGGCCCCCTTTTCCCAACATGGGCCATTTTTCTCCTTATTTTTTTTTTTGTAATTTTGGGGGCCCTGGTCGTCCCTCTGCATGGGCATTTTTAAACCTTCTCCCCCTTCTCACCCGGGACGGACATCTTTGCTCCAAACAGCTCTCCCCCTTCTTCCTCGGCCTGCGGGGTTTGGATGATGAGGCCTTAGAAAAAGTTTGAACCCTTCCTTTCCGTTGGGCTCCTCGTCAGTGGGGGTTTGTACCTGTTTCAGATGCCATTTTTCTCCGGGGGGGAAATAGCCTTAGCTCACTTCCCCTTTTACCTCATAATATAGGGCGTGTGTGTGTGTGTGTGTGTGTGTGTGTGTGTGTGTGTACTCACCTAGTTGAGGTTGCAGGGGTCGAGTCCTAGCTCCTGGCCCCGCCTCTTCACTGTGTGTGAGTGTGTATGTGTGTGGGTCAAAATCCTATGTATTGGTAATTTATTACCAAAACGAAAAATCTGCGAATGCAGGTATATTAACAGTTTTGTCGAATCGAATTGAGATGTTGGAATTTTATCGAGTATTTCTTTACTCTTTATGTTAGGGGGCTGAAATTTTATTTTTTATGGAAGATACTTGGGTGGAGATTTTTTATTATTAAAAGTTTTTGTGTGTGTTGCTGCTATAACTAAAAGAGCTCAAATTCCGTTTTCGGCTTGGCTTCCAGCAGCTATAGCTGCCCCTACTCCGGTTCCGGCTTTAGTTCATTCTTCTACACTCACTACGACCAATAATTTTTCTACAACGTTTCATCAAAACAACGTTTCGCTCTGTGTGGAGCTTTACACAGGGCGAAATGTTATCATGGTATGAACTACTTTGATATTCTCCAGCTTTCTCATTGTTTTTCTGACCTTCGGAAACTCTCCTTGTTTACCCTCGACCAAACGACTTAAAAGAGTGAGTTGAATTCCTCAAGCACTTTTTTACCTTTCTACAAATTTTGTTCTTGTCGTCCGATCTGCTGAGTGTACTAGTGCGGTTGCTGTGCTAGTGCGGTTGCTGTGCTAGTGCGGTTGTTGTGCTATTGCGGTTGCTGTGCTTTTGCGGTTGCTGTGCTATTGCGGTTGCTGTGCTATTGCGGTTGCTTGATGGCTTTCGGTGGCTGTTTAATTACGTTTAAGTCTATCCACTACACATGGATCATTAAACCTGCATGTCACCTGTTCACCATCGGTCAAGAATATTTTAATACCTAAAAAAGGGTGGATTAAAGTGTACTCTCAGTGTGTACACACTAGTGTATGAAAATTGAGACACTTATGCAAAATATGGGAATCTTTATTTAGGAAACGTTTCGCCACACAGTGGCTTCATCAGTCCAATACAAAGTAGAAAGGTGTAAGGTAAAGAGGAGTTTGAAGTAATCAGTCCCTCAGTCTGGAGTTGATGTGTTCAGTCCATCAATCTTGTAGAATGTACAGCATAGGGCCGTAGACGTGGCTTATATACTGTAGTCAGGTGAGGCGAAGCAGGCGGAGGCGGGGTCATAGTGGTATCATCCACTAGTCGAAGTAGGTCTTCGTCCAAAGGTTGGACAAGTGTTGAAGAATTCTTTGTATCAAGATGTTAATATGTTGCAACATATGTTGCATAAGTGTCTCAATCTTCAACTTGTCGGCTTTCAAAACCATTCATCACAACTGTCAGACACTGCAGCATCATGGGATCTTGATACAAAGAATTCATCAAACTTGTCCAACCTTTGGACGAAGACCTACTTCGACTAGTGGATGATGCCACTATGACCCCGCTTCCTCCTGCTTCGCCTTACCTGACTACAGTATATAAGCCACGTCTACGGCCCTATGCTGTACCCTCATACATACATACATACACCCATTGCTTCACAGCAGACGTAGACCACACTTCATGATGCACTTCTCGAACAGGGTAAAAATCAAACCAGAGAGTGGGACAGTCAATGACTCGCCCTTGCAGCTGTCGTCAGTGGCAGATTGCAAGTCAAGTTTAATGCGATTCTGTCGCCCAAAGAGGCCTTCATTGTTGTCTGTACTGACGACACCGAGGCTGAAAAACTCATTACCACCACTGCTACAACCACTCTACGAGATCAGGGATTTATTGTCTTGACTTCCCCAGCTCTGAGGGCCAGGAGAACTGTGTTCCTCAAGAGACTCGACAAGCTCATCACTGCCAAGGCTACCGAAGAAATCAAGTCGTCCATTGAAGCACAGAACCCTTGAGCCAAGGTGGAATTCATTACCAAAATACCAAATGCCTCCTCCTTGCTGAAGGTCACCTTCAGTGACGTCAATATGGCAGCCAGTCCCTCGCTGAGGGACTGGCTATTCACTACTTCCACATCAATCCAGCCTTCATCGAAACAGAAAAATTCGATCAAATTCCACAGTGTTCCAACTGATACTCATACCTACATACCACCAAAGACTGCCCTGTTAAGAATAAGAAGTTCTGCTCCACCTGCGGCCAAGAAGGTCATGACTTCAAGACGTGCACTACTGCCTCTCCACCTAAATGCTTGAACTGCAAGAATGATCACCATACTCTTGCTGCCAAGTGCCCAACCAGACGAGATATACTTAAGAAACAACTCCAACAACAACAAAAAACCACTGCACAAGCGACTACATATGCTGCTATTACCAAGCTTCAAGCAGATACTACCAAGATTCTTCAAGCCACGCAAGCTGCATCTACCACTTCTTCGCCAGCTCTTGCTGGCGACTCCACCAAGATTCTTTACTGCATCATGTATGCTCATGTGCAGAATGTAGCTGAACCTGGTTCCTTCAACACCACCATCAACGAACTCTTCAAGCTCAACAACACGCCTGGTTTCACATTCCCTGCATCTCCACCTTCCACAGAGATCATAAAATCCACTGCAAATGTCCCCAACATTCCCGCTGCTCCCCGCTACCAACCTTCCTCCGACACAGAGTGGCCAAAATCAGACACTACTAAGACGCCGCCCGAGTCCCCCAATGAGAGTCCCCAAAAACCCGCTTCCACCTCCGTAAAGGCCCCAATCAGACGCCTCACCTTAAAAAATGTCTCACCCCAAACTAAAAAGGGGTTAAAAACAAGACCCTTGGGGTGCATCCCTACGTTCCCGCCATCCTTCACAAGAAGCCGTTTTCCCTGGGTATACTTTACACAACCAACCAGAATGAAAACGCAAATCACTAAAGAAATTATTCCCGCCTCCGCAAAGGGGGCAGTCAAGTTCACTAGATCAACTCGATCATTCCCCACTGAATCCCTGATAAACCACTTCAAAAAGTCAGCTTTGGGGTACCGCTCCCCCACAAGGAAAAAAAATTCAGGACTCTCCAGAAGGGGGCTCCCGAAGACGGTACCCTCACTAGCGGACGTCAATGATCAGTCACCGTGAAAAAACAAGTTTCCCCCGCACTTTGTGCCTGCTAAAGTGGGGTGTGGCTCCAAAACGAACCCCGTAAATTTCTGCCCCCGCCCTCCTTTCTGTGAAAATGTAAAAGAGAAAACACTTTCCCCTTGGGGGGGCACCGCAAGACAGAAGAAAAAAGTCACCCTAACCAAAAGGGCCCCAAAAAAAGAATACAGAAGAAAAAAGGGTGAAACGAACCCCCCCCGGGAGGCCCGCCCTTGGGAAGCCCCGGGCGGAAGTTCCCGGGAAAAAACAACAACCTTGCTGTACATTTACAAAATTGATGGATGAAACATCGACTCCCGTCTGGGGATGATTCCTAAAATCCCCTCACCTTACACTTTCTACTTTTTTTGAACTGAGAAGCCCCTGTGTGGCGAAACATTCCCCAAAAAAGATTCCCCTAGTTGCATAAAGGTCTAAATCTTCAACTTTTCGGTTTTTAAAGCATTTTCACATGGTGTATACACTCGTGTAGTTTTCAGTGTATACACTGAGGACTACACCCCACGGCGTATATACATCGTGTGAAGGGAAGGACTGTTGAAGAACGTTTTAAGTGGGGGGGGTTTTTTTCTGTATGAAGCTTATACAGAGTGAAACAGATTTAAAAAATCTCCAGTGAGTGGGCCGTCCGTCGTGTGTTGTCTTTTTTGTTTTTTTTTTTTTTTTTTATAATATAATATATATATATATATATATATATTATATATATTAATATTTTTATATATATATTTAATATATATATTTATATTTTATATATATTATATATATATTTAATATATATATAATATATATGGTTGTGTGGGTGTGTGTGTGTGTTGTGTGTGTTGTGTGTGGTGATGGGGTGTCTTTGCCACTGTTTTTTGAGGCTAACTAAGGGGGTCTGGAAAAAGCCTTGCTTCATAAATCAACACAATCAGTTTCCCCCTCCTGTTCGCAAAAAAAATGCTGTTCAAATATTTGCCAAGGTGGCAGAGCTGGTATAAGTTCAGAGATTGAAAACTCCCTCTTGTTCCTGTCTAGAGGTAAGATGAGAAGGTTGAACTATTTACACGGCTTGATTATGAGGTCAAGCGTGAGTCTGTGGTGAAGTGTGAGTCTGTGGTGGTGAAGTGTGAGTCTGTGGTGGTGAAGTTGTGAGTATGTGGTGGTGATTGTGAGTCTGTGGTTGGTGGTGGGAAGTGATGTGAGTCTGTGGTGGTGATGTGTGAGGATCTGTGAGTGAAGTGTGATCTTGCGGTGGTGAAGACCAGTGTGAGAGTCTGTGGTGGTTGAAGTGAGTCTGTGGTGGTGATTTGTGTATGTGGTGGTGTTGTGTGAGTTCTGTGGTGGTGATGTGTGTATGTGGTGGTGAAAGTGTGAGTCTGTGGTGGTGATGTGTGTCTGTGGTGGTGATGTGTGGTCCACTGTGGTGCGTGATGTGTGAGTTCTGTGGTGGTGATGTGTGAGTCTGTGGTGGTGATTGTGTCTGTGTGGTGATGTGTGAGACTGTGGTGGTTGATGTGTGTCTGTGGTGGTGAAGCTGGTGAGTCTGTCGGTGGTTGCTGTGTGTCTGTGGTGGTGATGTTGAGTCTGTGGTGGTGATGTGTGAGGTCTGTGGTGGTGATGTTGTGTGATGTCTGTCGGTGGTGATGTGTGAGTCTGTGGTGTTGATGTGTGACGTCTGTGGTGGTGAGCTTGTTGAGTCTGTGGTGGTGAAGTGGTGAGTCTGTGCGTGAAGTGTGTGTCCCTGTGCGTGGTGACCCTGTGCTGAGTCCTGTCGGTGGTGATGTCGTGTGAGTCCTGTTTTGGTGATGTGTGAGTCTATGGTGGTGCTGTGTGTGTCTGTGGTAGGTGATGTGTGGAGTCTGTGTTGGTGATGTGTGAGTCTGTGGTGGTGATGTGTGAGCTGTGGTGGTGATGTGTGACGTCTGTGGTGATGGTGATGTGTGAGTCTGTGGGTGGTGGTGTGTGGTCTGTGGTGGTGATGTGGAGTCTGTGGTGGGCTGATGTGTGAGTCTGTGGTGGTGATGTGTGAGTCTGCGGTGGATGATGTGTTGAGTATGTGTTGATGAGGTGTGAGTCTGCAGTTGGTGATGTGTGAGGTTGTGGTGGTGATGCTGTGAGTCGTGGTGGTGTTGATGTGTTGAGGTCTGTGGTGGTGATGTGTGTATATGTGGTGGTGATGTGTGAGTCTGTGTGTGGAAGTGTGAGTCTGTGGTGATGATGTGGTGGTCTGTGCTGGTGAAGTGTGACGTCGCGGTGGTGATGTGGTAGAGTCTGTGGTGGTGATGGTGTGAGTCTTTGGTGGTGAAGTGTGAGTCTGTGGTGGTGATGTGTGTGTCTGTGGTGGTGATGTGGAGTCTGTGGTGATGATGTGTGAGTCTGCGTGGTGATGTGTGAGTCTGTGTGGTGGTGTTGTGTGAGTCTGTGAGTGGTGATGTGTGAGCTGTGGTGGTGATGTCGTGAATCTGTGGTGGTGAAGTGTGAGTCTTTGGTGGTGAGTGTGAGTCTGTGGTGATGATGTGTGAGTCTGTGGTGGTGCTGTGTGTGTCTGTGGTGGTGGTTGATGTGTGAGTCTGTGGTGGTGATTGTGTGAGTCTTGGTGGTGATGTGATGTATGATGTGGTGGTGGACGTGTGATCTCGTTTGGTGGTGAAGTGTGAGCCTGTGGTGATGATGTGTTGGAAGTCTGTGGTGGTTGACAGTTGTGAGTCTGTGGTGGTGATGTGTGTCTGTGGTGGTGAAGTGTGATGTCTGTGGTGGAGTGGAAGTGTGAGTTCGTGGTGGTGAAGAGTGACGTCTTTGAGTGGTGAAGTGTGAAGTTCGTGGTGGTGCAAGTGTGAGTCTGTGATGGTTAAGTGTGAGTCTTGTGGTGTGTGAATGTCGTGAGTTCTGTGGTGGGTGAATGTGTCTGTGGTGGTTTGAAGTGTGAGTCTGTGGTGGTCCGTGAGGTGGATGATGTGTGTCTGTGGTTGAAGTGTGAGTCTTGTGTGGTGAAGTGTGAGCTGTTGGTGGTGAAGCTGTGAGTCTATGGTGTGTGATGTGCTGATGTGTGAGGTCTTGTGGTTATGATGTGAGTCTGTGGTGGGTGGATGTGTGAGTCTGTGGTGGTGATGTGTGGTCTGTAGTGGTCGATGTGTGAAGTCTGTGGTGGGTGATGTGTGAGTCAGTTAGAGGTTGAAGCTGTGGAGTCTGTGGTGGTGAAGTGTGTCTCCTTACTGTAGGTGGTGAGTGTGAGTCTGTGGTAGGTGAACGTGTGAGTTCGTGGTGGTAAAGTGTGAGTCTGTGCTGGTGAATAGTGTGAGTCTGTGGTGTGAAGTGTGAGCCTGTGGTGGTGATGTGTGTCTGTGGGGTGGAGGAGTGTGAGTCTGTGTTGGTGATGTGTGTCTGTGGTGGTGAAGTGTGGTCTGTGGTGGTGAAGTGTGAGTTCGTGGTGGTGTGTAAGTTTGAGTCTGTGGTGGTGAAAGTGTGAGTCTTGTGGTGGTGAAGTGTGAGTCTGTGGTTGGTGAAGTGTTGAGTCAGTGGTTGTGAAGTGTGGAGTCTGTGCGTGGTTGAAGTGAAGTCTGTGGTGGTTGAAGTGTGAGTCCTGTGGTGGTGAAGTGAGTCTGGTGGTGGAGAAGTGTGAAGTCTGTGGTTGTGCAAGCGTGAGTGTGGTGGTGAAGCGTGAGTGTGGTGGTTCTGAAGCAGTGAGTGTGCGTGGTGAGTCGTCGAGTGTGGGGTTGAGCGTGAGTGTGGTGGTGTGAAGCTTGAGGTGTCCGGTGGGTTGAAGCGTAAGGCTGTGGTGGTGAAGGCGTGGAGTGTGGTGCGTGATGGTGGAGTGTCGGTGGTGAAGAGTGGGAGTGTGGTCGGTTAAATCGTGAGTGTGGTGGTGATAGGCGTGAGTGTCGTGGTGAAGCGTGAGTCTGTGGTGGTGAAGCGTGAGTCTGTGGTGGTGAAGCTTGAGTCTGTCGGTGGTGAAGCGTGAGTGTGGTGAGTGAAGCGTGAGTTTGGTGGTGAAAGCGTGAGTGTGTGGTGGTTGAAGCGTGAGTGTGTGGTGATGATAAGTCTGTGGTGGTGAAGCAACGTTGAGTGTGGTGTTGAAGCTCTGAGTGTGGTGGTGGCAGCGTGAGTGTGGTGGTGATAAGCGGTGAGTTGTGTTGGTGAAGTACGTGAGTTGGTGGGTGAAGCGTGGTTTGGTGGTGTGAAGCGTGTTGAGTGTGGTGGTGAAGCGTGTGTCTGCGAAGGAGGTACCTAGCGAAAGGATTGGGAAAGAAAGAAAAGATGAAGAAGTGTGAGAAGTAAGATATGCGAAAAGAAGGGAAATAAGAAGAACGTTAATAGAAAGAAGGAGTAGGAAGAAGGAAGGTAGGAGGAAGGAAGAAGAAGGTCCAGGAAGAAAAGTAGAAAGTTAAAGGGAAACAAAGGTAAGGAGAAAAGGGACACATGAAAGTGTAAATAGAGTGAGAGAGAGAGAGAGAGCGTGTGGAGAGAGAGAGAGGAGAGATGATGAGAGAGAGAGAGAGACAGGACAGACAGACAGGACAGACAGAGACAGAGCACAGAGGAGAGGTCAGAGAGAGACAGAGAGAGAGAGAGAGGGAGGCCAGACGAGAGAGAGATGAGGGAGAGAGAGAGGAGGGAGAGAAGGGAGAAGACTAGAGGAAAGAGGAGAGAGAGAGAGATAGGCAGAGAGAGATGAGAGAGAACGGAGAGAGAGTGAGAGTCGGAGAGAGAGATGACGAGAGAGGCAGCGGACAGAGAGAGAGAGTGGCTGAGTAACAGTAAAGAGGAAGAGAGGGGAAGTTTGAGAGGCAGAGAGAGGACTGAGAGAGACAGAGGACAGCAGAGAGAGAGAGAAGAGAGAGAGGAGAGAGAGAAGAGAGAGAAGCCGAGAGAGAGACCAGATGAGAGGACCGTAGAGAGAGAGAGAGAATGAGAGAGAGAGAGAAGAGAGAGAGAGGGAGAGAGAGATCGAAGTGATGAGATGTGAGAGACGAGAACGACGAAGGAGAGAGAGAAGAGAGGTGAGCAATGAGTAACCAGTAATGAGAAAGAAGAGTGCTTGAGAGAAGGGGAGAATCCCAGCAACTCTCAGTGTCCTCCTTTATTGCTGGCACCAGTGCCAATAGCGGCAGACATAGTCAGACCTCCTAGCACATCTAGCATGGCCAGACCACCTAACATAAACAGGCCATCTAGCACAGCAAGGCTACTTAGGCATACCAGGCCATCTTTCATAGCCAGGCCACCTCAAAACAGCCGGAATCTAGCACAGCCAAGCCACATAGCACAGCCAGGCCTCCTCAAGCACAGCCAAGCCACCTAGCACATCCAGACACACCTAACACTGCCAGGGCGCTACCTAACACAGCCAGCCACCTAGCACAGCACTTGCCACTAGCACAGCCAGGACGCTAGGCGAGCCAAGCCACCTAGGACAGCCAGGCCACCTAACACAGCCAGGCCACCTAACACAGCCAAGCCACCTAGCACAGCCAAGCCACCTAGCACAGCCAGGCCACCTAGCACAGCCAAGCCACCTAGCACAGCCAGGCCACTTAACACAGCCAGGCCACTTAGCACAGCTAGGCCACTTAGCACAGTCAGGCCACTTAGCACAGATAGGCCACTTAGCACAGTCAGGCCACTTAGCACAGCCAGGCCACTTAGCACAGCCAGGCCACTTACCACAGACCTGGCCACTTAGCGCTGCCCAGGCCACTTAACACAGCAGCGCTACTTAGACCAGCCAGGCATTAACACAGCCCAGGCACACGTAAACACAGCCAGGCCACCCACACCCCAATTAACACAGCAGGCCACTTAGCGCAGCCAGGCCACTTAACACAGCCAGGCCACTTAACACAGCCAGGCCACTTAACACAGCCAGGCCACTTAACACAGCCAGGCCACTTAACACAGCCAGGCCACTTAACACAGCCAGGCCACTTAACACAGCCAGGTTTACGTATATAAATGGTAATGTGCTACCAACTACTCTATTTTCTCCCTTCTTTTTCCGCGTTGGATTTCATTCTCATTCTCTCGTATTACAAAAATTTATCTATCAATTAATCTCTTACTGCCTTTGCCTCTTATATCTCTCACCCACTCTTCCCTCCCTCCCATTCTCATCTTAAACTTCCTCTCTCTATTAGGCCTCTCTACCTTCACTCTTCTCATTCTCTCTCTCTCTCCCCCTCTTCATCTCTCTCGCTCTACCGCTAACTTACAACATCACAGAGTCAGAGAGAGAAAGCTTTCAAGTTATTTAAGCGAAGGTAAATACTACCAGCAGGATGCTTTACGAGATCAAGTTAGTTGAAAAAGTTAAGTTATGGGCGTTTGTGAAGTCAAATTTTGTGTGAGACTTGTTTGTCATTGTCATGGGTGTTTCGTGTTGAAGAATGTGTTGTCATGTCATGGGTGTTTGTGGTGGAAGAAGAGTTTTGGATGTCATGCGGTTGTTTGTGTTGAAGGACGTGTTTGTCATGCCATGGGTGTTTGTGTGAAGAAGTGGTTTGTATTGTACATGGGTGTTTGTGTGAAGACTTGTTTGTATGTCATGGGTGTATGTGTGAAGAACTTTTTGTCATGTCATTGGGTTTGTTTGTCGCTGAAGAACTGTTTGTCATGTCATGGTTTGTTGTGTGAAGCTCTGTTTGTCATGTCATGGGTGTTTGTGTGAAGACGTGTTTGTCATGTCATGGGTGTTTGTGTGAAAACGTGTTTGTCATGTCATGGGTGTTTGTGTGAAGACGTGTTTGTCATGTCATGGGTGTTTGTGTGAAGAACTGTTTGTCATGTCATGGGTGTTTGTGTGAAGACGTGTTTGTCATGTCATGGGTGTTTGTGTGAAAACGTGTTTGTCATGTCATGGGTGTTTGTGTGAAGACTTGTTTGTCATGTCATGGGTGTTTGTGGGAAGACTTGTTTGTCATGTCATGGGTGTTTGTGTGAAGACGTGTTTGTCATGTCATGGGTGTTTGTGTGAAGACGTGTTTGTCATGTCATGGGTGTTTGTGTGAAGACTTGTTTGTCATGTCATGGGTGTTTGTGTGAAGAACTGTTTGTCATGTCATGGGTGTTTGTGTGAAGACTTGTTTGTCATGTCATGGGTGTTTGTGTGAAGACTTGTTTGTCATGTCATGGGTGTTTGTGTGAAGACTTGTTTGTCATGTCATGGGTGTTTGTGTGAAGACTTGTTTGTCATGTCATGGGTGTTTGTGTGAAGACTTGTTTGTCATGTCATGGGTGTTTGTGTGAAGAACTGTTTGTCATGTCATGGGTGTTTGTGTGAAGACGTGTTTGTCATGTCATGGGTGTTTGTGTGAGACTTGTTTGTCATGTCATGGGTGTTTGTGTGAAGACTTGTTTGTCATGTCATGGGTGTTTGTGTGAAGACTTGTTTGTCATGTCATGGGCTTTTGGTGTGAAGACTTGTTTGTCATGTCATGGGTGTTTGTGTGAAGACTTTTTGTCATGTCATGGGTGTTTGTGTGAAGACTTGTTTGTCATGTCATGGGTGTTTGTGTGAAGACTTGTTTGTCATGTCATGGGTGTTTGTGTGAAGACTTGTTTGTCATGTCATGGGTGTTTGTGTGAAGAACTGTTTGTCATGTCATGGGTGTTTGTGTGAAGACTTGTTTGTCATGTCATGGGTGTTTGTGTGAAGACTTGTTTGTCATGTCATGGGTGTTTGTGTGAAGACTTGTTTGTCATGTCATGGGCGTTTGTGTGAAGACTTGTTTGTCATGTCATGGGTGTTTGTGTGAAGACTTGTTTGTCATGTCATGGGTGTTTGTGTGAAGAACTGTTTGTCATGTCATGGGTGTTTGTGTGAAG